>CM054142.1:7834127-7914127 GCA_028751875.1 Rapana venosa
AAAAGGATTTACTTTTAAAGGTGGAGCAAAGCCTCTCTTTTGGTCTAAAACGGCTAAAAAAACAACCCACGAACCCAAAACAACAAAATACACATCACTGAATTGGGCATATTTATATGTGAAATCTGGAAACTAAAGTGTCCTTTATCTCTAACCCCCTACCTTCCCACTCCCCATGTAATTTTTTTTTATTAAGTTACTAATGTATTTTTGTACAAACGAACAAGTGGCAAACAAACTACACACAAAATGTTGCAGGACCCCCCCCCCCCCCCCACACAGAGGGACTGCATGCAGCAAGAGCAAATATTCACCTGATGCACATGAAATCCCCAGCATTATCTTTGTTGGTGACGATCTGTTATTGACAGTGCTTTAGTGACAGTCTGTTAGAGACAGTCTGTTAGAGACATGTTAGTAACGTATCTGTTATGACAGTGCATTAGTACGTGACAGTGCATTGTGACAGTGACAGTGCATTAGTGACAGTGACAGTGCATTAGTGACAGTGACAGTGCTTTAGTGACAGTCTGTTATTGACAGTGCATTAGTGACAGTGATAGTGCTTTAGTGACAGTCTGTTATTGACAGTGCATTAGTGACAGTGATAGTGCTTTAGTGACAGTCTGTTATTGACAGTGCATTAGTGACTGTTAAGACAGTCCGTTAGTGACAGTCTGTCAGAGGCTGTGCTTTAGTGAGCCAGTTCTTGTTAGTGACAGTCAGTGCATTAGTGACATTCAGTGACAGTCTGTTAGAGACAGTACGTTGGTGACAGTCTGTTAGTAACAGTGCTTTAGAGACAGTCTTGTTAGTGACGGTAGCATGTTAGTGGTAGTCCGTTATTAACAGTGCTTTAGTGACAGTCCGTTATTAACAGCGATTTAGACAGTCCGTTAGTGACAGTCTGTTAGTAATCTCTCTTATTGGCCAGTCCGTTATTGGACAGCTCATTAGTAACTGTGACAGTCGGTTAATGCCAAATATGTTAGCAATCCTCTAGAGCCAGTCTCTTTTGAAAGTCTGTTAGTCGTCTGTAGTGCAAGTGTGTTAGTGATCGTCTTTAAGTATTACTCTTTACATTCTTTATTTCGTGGAGCAGTCCATTAGTGCCAATCTGCTGGTTTGTGGTCAGTCTGCTAGCGCCAATTCTGTTAGTGACAGTCTGTTAGTGATGGTCTGTTAGTGACAATGCTTTACTGACAGTTTGTTAGTGACAGTGCAATAGTGACAGTCTGTTAGTGACTATAAGTGAAGTCCATTAGTGACTGTTAGTGACAGTCCGTTACAGTGCAATAGTGACTGTTTAAGTTTAGGTAATGAGTCTGTTAGTGACATGCAATAGTGACTGTTAGTGACAGTGCAATAGCGATGTTAGTGACAGTGCAAAAGTGACCGTTAGTGACAGTGCAATTAGTGATTGTTGAGTGACAGTGCAAAAGTGACCGTTAGTGACAGTGCAATAGTGATGTTAGTGACAGTGCAATAGTGACTGTTAGTGACAGTGCAAAAGTGACTGTTAGTGACAGTGGCAATAGTGATTGTTAGTGACAGTGCAAAAGTGACGTTAGTGACAGTGCAATAGTGATTGTTAGTGACAGTGCAAAAGTGACCGTTAGTGACAGTGCAATAGTGATTGTTAGTGACAGTGCAAAAGTGACTGTTGGTGACAGTGCAATAGTGACCGTTAGTGACAGTGCAATAGTGATTGTTAGTGACAGTGCAATAGTGATTGTTAGTGACAGTGCAATAGTGACTGTTAGTGACAGTGCAAAAGTGACCGTTAATGACAGTGCAAACGTAACTGTTAGTGACAATGCAAAAGTGACTTAGTAACTGTTTGTTAGTGGCAGTCTGTTAGTGACCGATACCCAGCCTGCAAACACAAACCAGACCACATCCGATCCTTTCCACGACGGGTTTTAACTCCCTAATGGTGCAACACCCTGGCTACACTAAGTTGACCATAATGTAGTGCGATGCAATTGTCCTACTCATGGACTGCAGCTCAAGTGCAACGAACTAGTGTACCCATCTCACTCAACGACCTCTCGCTGGCCCCCCACACAGGGAACTTACATCTTCCCAGCCTTCCATGTAAATATGGTCGACTTGTGGTCTAGGGTAGCCTAAAGCACTGTTCAAGAAAGCAAAGAGGTCACCGGTTTCATCCCCGCCAATCTTGCCGTTTACAGCGCCGCCAACCACAGAGGCCATATCAGGGCTGTTACCTTGTAAGATTTTATATCTCAGATTAAAACCGTGCAAAAGTACATACAGATTCAAAACAGGTATAAAACCAACTCTACTGTCGTTCCTTGTAGCAACGCTCTTGCCAACCATAAGGGTCAACCCAGACGGGCACCGCGTTGTGGGAAAACATCAACCACACATAAAGGACATAAAACCCATACCAGATTCCTTATAACGACATCATATTCTTAGTGACTCCCCTGTGGACTCCCGGGGTATGCTTGCAAAGCGAGCATCGCAAGAATAGGTCTCTGCCCTCCAACCAGGCATGTCGTAAAAGGCGACTAAGGTGGAACCCTTTCCCCAGGTAGGGGTTAGACACAGGGCTAACAACCCTGTTCTGTAAAAAAAAAATTGTTACAGAAACAGCAACAAAAGAAAACAATACTGGGTGTGACGGGCTTCCAGAGTCATCGGAAGATGCTCGTATGAATGTCAGTGGTGAAAGCCGAAAGGAAGCCACTGACAGGAAGATGGAAGTCTTAAGCGCCAAAAATAAGACCAAATAGGATTCTGGAACGTGAGAACCATGTTGAAACAGGAAAACTAGCGCAAGTTACAGCAGAGATGAGACGCTACAATCTGCATATTCTCGGAATCAGTGAAAGCCGATGACAGGATCAGGCAAATACAGAGCCAGCACTGGAGAGACAGTGCTGTACAGTGGTAGAGATGACAGCCAACACCATGAGGGAGTAGCAATATCAGAAGAAAGGAATGGAGAAATGCCTGATAGGAGTGGAAACTATCAACAGCAGGATGATGAGGATAAGAATGAAAGGTAAGCATGCTAATACACAATCATACAGTGCTATGCACCAACCAAGGGACAGTGGAGAAGAAAGCAAAGACATTTAATGAACAATTACAGGCTGAAATGGAAAACACCAAACCATGACATGAGGTAGTGATGGGTGACCTAAATGCAAAAGTCGGAAAAGACAACACAAACCAAGAAAGAGCCATGGAAAAGAAGGATGTGCAGCATAAATGACAACGAGAAAGATTGTGGAATTCTGCATGACAAACAACCTGGCCATTGGAGGGACATTATTTGCACACCCTGAGACCCACAAGCTTACCTGGTGTTCCCCCAATGGAAGAGACAAAAACCAGATTGACCACCTGATGATCAATGGGACATGGAGAGATCGCTCCTAGATGTAAAAGTAAGGAGAGGAGCCGATGTTGGCAGTGATCACCACCTTGTCACTGAAACCCCTAAAAGTGAAGCTGAGAAAAAAATGGATCTGGGAAACCAAGACAACAACATTTTGATGTGAAAAAGCTGCGCAACACCAAAGTAAAGAGTGCTTTCACCCTCCAGCTCAAAAACAAGTTCCAAGCACTGGTGGATACTGAAACTACACACCTCCTGACACGACTAATATAAACCCCATGTGGAAACAAGTCAGGACAGCTACACACAGCCAGCGAAATGTGCTTAGGACAGAGACAGAGGAAGAGAAAAAGGTGGATTACAGCAGACACCTGGAAAGCCATTGAGAACAGGAGAGAATGAAGAAGAAAATCTTAGAGACAAAGTCAGAGCGGATAGAGAGAGGTACAAACAACATACAGAGAAGCAAACCAAAACTGTGAAGAGAATGACAAGAACAGACAAGCGTACCTACATGGATGATATTGCAAGACAAGCAGAGGAGGCCGCGCAAGGGAGAACAAGGACAGTGTATAAGATCACTAAGACTGTCAGTGGCAAGTCCGGAGCAACACCGAAACACCAATCCTAGATAAACAAGGCCAAATACTTACCACAGAAGCAGAACAAGATGCAAGATGGGCAGAACATTTCAGCAAAGTTTTAAAACAGACCACCCCCAACTGAAGAGGCAGATGTACAAGATCCTGATGCTGATCTCAATGTGAACAGTCACCACCAAAGAAGGAAGAGATTATAGCAGCAATCAGCTCTCTCAAGAATGGAAAAGCCCCTGGCCAGGACAACCTCAACGCAGAACTTTTCAAGGCAGACCCAGAATTTGCATCTAAAGTTCTACAGCCACTCTTTGCAGCTATATGGGAGGAGAAACAGCTACCAGCAGATTGGACAGAAGGAGTCATCGTGAAGATCCCAAAGAAAGGAGCCCTGAACAACTGTAACAACTGGAGAGGAATCACTCTGCTATCTGTTCCCAGCAAGATTCTGGCAAAGATCATCATCGGGACGAATTCAGAGGCAGTGGACCAACAACTCAGAAAGGAACAGGCAGGTTTTAGACCAGGAAGAAGATGCATAGACCAGATCTTCACCCTGCGCAACATCATCGAACAGTGCACGGAATGGCAGAGACAGCTGTATATCAACTTCGTAGATTTTGAAAAAGCCTTTGACAGCATTCATCGAGAAAGTGTATGGCGCATACTCCGAGCATATGGAATTCCACAGGAGATTATCCAAGTCATTAAGAGCTAGTCATTAAGAGCTTCTACAACAACTTCACGTGCAGAGTAGGAAACAGCAAAACCAGTTTCAGTGTACAAACCGGCGTCAGACAAGGCTGCCCCATGTCAGCACTACTCTTCAACCTGACAATTGATTGGGTGATGAGACAAACAACAGCTGACCAGTCACGGGCATCAGATGGACCCCCTTCTCAACGCTTGAAGACCTAGATTTTGCCGACGATCTGGCACTGCTCTCACATACCCACCATCACATTCAAGAGAAGACATCCCGTCTCAGCACTTTCGCACAGCAAGTAGGCCTGAAAATCAGTCAGAAGAAGACAGAGGTGATGACACTGAACGTTCAGAACCCCTCACCGGTCACAGTGAATGGAGAAGATTTACCAACAACTGAAGAGTTCACGTACCTCGGGAGCACTGTTAGGCATGACGGCGGAGCAGGCAGCGACATCAAGAACCGGATTAGCAAAGCAAGAAATGCTTATAGAAATCTGAACAATGTATGGAAATCATCCCAGTACAGCACCAGAACCAAACTAAGACTATACCAGAGCTGTGTACTTTCCACCCTTTTGTATGGCTCGGAGTGCTGGAGGATGACTGAGAGTGACCTCGACAAACTATCCACATTCCACACGAAGAATCTCAGAAGAATCTTGCGCATCTTCTGGCCTGAGACCATCTCCAACCAAGAACTTTTTGCCCGTTGCAACCAAGAAAGCATGGACAATATCATCATGCATAGGCGATGGGGATGGATAGGGCATATCTGCCGTCGGGAACAGGGAAACATCGCCCGAACAGCCCTCCACTGGACACCAGAGGGAAAACGCAAGCGAGGACGACCCAAGAACACTTGGCGTCGGACTGTTGAAGCAGAGCTGAAGACCTTCCAACATACCTGGGGAACCATTCAGAAGCTGGCCCAGGACAGACAAGAGTGGAGAACTTTTGTTGCTGCCCTACGTGCCAATAAGGCACAAAGGCATTGATGATTCTTAGTGACTGACTATAACACCTCCACTCACAACATATGGAAAAGGCCGGACTCTCAGGAAGTTGAGTGTTGTTGGTGGCTCATCCCACTTAAATGGTCTGGATGCTAATCTTTCATACGAGACAATAAACTGAGGTCCCATGTGAAACACACGTTGCGCGCACTTGAAAGAAACCCAGGCAACAAGGGAGTTCACCATGCCAAAATTTTGTTAAGAAAGCTACCCGTCACAAAGAACCAAAAAATACGCAAACAGGACAAACATTAAAAAAATATAGGTGGCGCTGTTCTTGTGGTGACACAATCACCCCAGGGAGAGCAACCACAGTTTTATGTAGAGAAATGTGTCCTGACTGACAGTATCATTCAGTGCAGAAACACAGTAAGACATCTACCCTTGTGCAACAGGTACCCATCAATGATGTCATACCCAGGTGTCGGACATGCGACACCCAGACTCTTCCTCAGCTGTTCCACACCAGTCACTGCCCCCCTCCCTGTGCCCAGATCCAACACAATAAACGGAGCTCGAACTGTTTTAACCCACACACGTATATTCACGTTTATTGAATTTATCATCTCCTTTTCCACATCAAATAAGCATTTACTTAAGTTATGGGTGCAAATGATTAAACCTCTTTGAAAGTGTGAAGTAATATTGTAACGCTGTATGGCGTAGATTGACAGAATTGACAGAGGCCTATAAATAATAGTTTTTCCCATGTTTAACATGATACACTTATGTTAACTTATGTGGCGTCAAAAACGCGCGTGAGGGTTTGGTTGACTAAGTACTTAAAAAGCAGTTGATATCACTTGTTTATGAAAAGAAATTGTATTTGTGCTTTCTCTTCATTTATTTCTTTTTGTTTAGAAAGGTTTATCCTCAATTTTTTGTAAATGAAAAATGAAATTAAAAAGTGGTGTCGTTGCCCGCTACTTTGATATAACTGGGCACTAAATGTCAGATGGTCGGCACTGTGACAAACTGTCCAGTACCTAGGTGTGATATGTGACATGGTGGTGTGTTGTGTGAACGCGGATTGTGACTTCGACCGAGAGTAGCCTAGTGTGATATGTGGCACGAGTTTGTCTGAAAAATAACTATGACTAGCTCTGCCTAATAAACGTTCCAATAATGAAAAGAAGTTAAAGCCTACTTTGGACAATGTCCAAAAACGATTTTCACCTCAAACTGAAGAATTGTGTCTATGGAGAAACTGTTGTTTGGTTATTCTGCCATAGACAATGATGACATTTCTTTTCAATGTAGTGAATTTGATCACAATGACAGTCTTATTACTACACTTTTCAAGCCTCCTTCCTATACCTCCGCCACCATCTCTTGCAAACTCCGTTTTCTGCATTGTGTTCCAATCCTCAAGATCAGTAACAATAGCTCTGTTTTGTCCATCCCTTCCGAGGGACATTGTCATTATTATGTGTCAAGATTTGGACTGCCCTGAATAGGACACTAGTGAATGCCAAGTTTTAAACACTTTTTAATTTCAAGTTCATGTTTGAAAACTATGCTAACAGACTTTCCATGTTACTGTTTGAAACACCCTTAACTTTCCCCATCAGTTTTTTCAGGAACATTTTTTCTTTTCCCCCTTCAGGGTTTCACTGATGTCCGTACGACCCCACTGCGAACCCCGAAAAAACGACCTCTTAAGGCCCGGTATAACTCGCACCAAAGGGGGTTTTTATTTGGGCCCTTTCCCAAAACCGCCAACTAGAGTTTTCCAAAGCCAAAGGAAACCAAACGAAAACCGCCCCTGGGGAAAAACGGACAAAAACCAAATCTTTTCAAGGCCAGATTAAATCACAAAGTTTTCCCGTCTCAAGGAAAGCTTTAAAAAAATATTAATTCCCTTCATAAAAACCTTTTTAATTAATTTAAGTTTAATAAAATTAAAAAAAAAATTCTTAAAATTTAACAATTAAACCCCAAATTTTTTTAAAAGGGTTATAACAAACTTTCTTTACCTCAACCCCCTATAATCAACTTCCCAAAACAATCATCCATTAAATCACATTAAAACTATTAAAAAACAACCAAACAAACCTAAATCCCCCCACACCCACAGTAGGACCTACGGTGTGTTCAGACAGGAGGCAAAAAAAACCCACTTCTCTTTTTAGCACCCCTCTATCCCCTGAAAAACCCATCAGGACAGTCACTGCCAAAACCGGGGGGGCCCATTTTTGACAAACTGTGGTCGGAGTGAACCTTGACCAACTCACCTCAGCCAATAAAACTACAGGACTAAGAAAAAGTTTAGCTCAAAAAGTTCCTTTTTATTTCCGGTAATCACCTACCATGACAATTTCAGCACTCTGTTCCAACACCAACCCCTTTTCAATCTTCCTAAATTTTCATGAAAAAAAAAACGGGCCCCCAAACCTCCCTTCATAAAGATGCCCTTTTTGACACCCCGTACAGAACGTCGGTTTGAAAATAAGGAAATTCAATTTTCTTGTTTATAGCCCCGCCGACCACAAAACCATAAGGGTTCACCTGAATTTTAAATCTCAGTTTAAAAAAGTAAAACATACAGATTAAATCAGGGAAAAAAACCAACTAGCTCTAACCAAAAGGGAAAAACCACTAACAATTTTACATAGAAAATTTCTTGACAACACAAAGTACGCTCACTGACGACTGTTTACATTTTTTATTCTCCATGGTGTCTTGCCCCCGTAGGAGAGTGTTCAAGTGTGTGTGTCCCGGGCATGACTGTTACCCTCCATACGGGTTTCCTCTCGTCCCTGCCCCCAAACCCGAATCACACCATTCGGTGTCAACTCTTGTCCAGCGGCCCCATATCTTTAAATTTGGCCCCGACATGTTGCTTTGTTTCAAAACTTTCCCCAGATACTGGGCTTTTGTTCGATTATCCCGAAAAAGGGGAAACACCCCAAAAATTCAACCCCGCCCTAAAAATTACAATTAAAACTATTTTGTGAAACTTCTTCTGTTGGCTGTGTTGGGTGAACGGACGGCTTGCGCTGCTCTGTTGTGTATTTTCCCTGATCGAGATTCAGGATGTGTTTAGAGACCGAGACCTGATCTACACCTGAGCCCTGACCTTGCTAGCAGAACTCCACACTCAGCATGGCGCCTTCGGGAATGGTGTCCTTTTCAACATACAGTGGCTTCCCCCACACGTCCTGGCTTTTTCCCTGATGCTGTCAGGGTTTCCCAGAGTGCTGACCAGTCTGAGGTCAGCGCCTACCCCTCCCCCCCCTCTGGTCACCCCTGGCTGCTTTTCCCTGCCCCCTCCTTCACAGCAGTTTTCCTTTGGGGAAATGAGCACAGATCCAGAGAGAACGAAAAAGGGCCCCCAGGGCGACACTGGCTACAAGTGAAAGAACCAGTAACACAGAAATGCACAAAAAAGAGGGGGAAGGAGGGGGCTTGCAGTAAAACCCCGACTACACGGGCAGTCGAGTACCTCAGCATTGCCCAGAACACAGCGTGAATTTTGGCTAAAAACGGGTGCTGTGCTTTGTGCTTTTTAACCTTCATTGCCTTCGGGAAATGGGGTGGTAAAAGGGGAATCATTTTTTTACCCCACTGGGAAAGAGGCCCCCACAAAGTAAAAGTTAAGAATGTCTTTTCAGAATGGGAGGTTAAAATAAAAGAAACAGAAGAAGCGTTTTCAGAAGGGATAGTGTGACAATGAGAGGGACAGAAAAGTTTTTTTCAAAGGGTAGTGTTGAAAAAGAGATGACAGAAGAA
The DNA here is from genome assembly GCA_028751875.1 of Rapana venosa. Classification (NCBI taxonomy): domain Eukaryota; kingdom Metazoa; phylum Mollusca; class Gastropoda; order Neogastropoda; family Muricidae; genus Rapana; species Rapana venosa. The sequence continues at coordinate 7,843,550 of CM054142.1, forward strand.
GTCGTTTCAAAAGGGGATAGTGTTGAAAATGAGAGTGACAAAAGTAGTATTTACAGGGGATAGTGTTAAATGAGAGGGACAGAGATGTGTTTAAAATTTTTAGGCCATTGTGTGCCGGTGGGAACAGATGACGGAGTTTGGGGAAAACGCATACACACGCATTAAAAAAAGATGTCATCTGGGCACTTTGATTTGTTGCTTTACAAATTCATCGCTATATAAATTCATACATTATTTTTATTATTTTTAAAGAAAGGATTACCTCCTTTAACCATTTTTTAAACCTCTAAACAAAGGGTAACAGCAGTGCCACCCTCCCCCTGCCGGCTTCTGACTTATGAAATCTTGTGGAGATTAGCCATCATGCTGAGGGAAAAATTTCCCCGACCCGGGACTGGCTTCCCTCACAGAGTGCATGCAAGGCATTTCAACCCTGGGAAAAATCTTAATCAATCCCCTCCCAGCTCCCAGCTTCAAGGACTTTTTTGACAGAACTGCCAACCCCCGGGTTTTCCCCCCACTTCCTCTACCCACAAAACCCCCCGTTGGCCCCCAATTTTTCGGGCAAAAGAGGGATGAAGCCTCCCTTCCCAAAAGAATTACACCCATAGTCCCTCCCCCTAACCCTGTAAAATTAGGTAAATTTTGCAACCCCCCAAATACCTTATGACCATTTTTTACTTTCCCCCCAACACGAAGATCACCCATCTCCGAACAAATTTCTTTAAAAATGCATCTCCGTGCTGTTAAAAAAACAGAAGGGGTTTTCCCTTTGACAAAGAGTAATAAATTTTGGTCTAATTTTTATTGTGTCACAAATTTCTGGGATTTTTTCGCAAGTTCCCCACTGTCACGTTTACTTTTCAGTAACCAGTGGTATGGAAATCCCTGATTTTCCCCAAAACACATTTTTACTTTTTGAGCACCCACACATGTTGCGTATGTGCAGGTAGTCCCGTATCGTGCTACATGTGCGCGCGGTGCGCAGTATGAGTGAAGCATTGATGGTTTGGGGTCGTGGTGACGTGGGGTTTGTCTAAAGAGTCCACATTTGTGGTGGGGTGTGTGTGCCCAAGTGTATTGCGCGTAAGGGTTTTCCACACACTTTGTGTGTGTGTGTTGGCACGCCCATGCTAAAAAATATGGGGGATGCCCGCATCGCACTTGGTGTGTGAGTTTTGAGGGATAGGGGCCAGTATTTAAGGGGGCACGTTTGCTGGACAGCTGTGAAAACCCGAGGTTTTTTTCCCTGGGTTCCTGGACCCCTTTCCCCCCAATGCAGCCTTGACTACTGGCCCCACTAGAAAGGGTGTGGAGGCCCCCTTTTTGGCAAAACATTTTTTAAAAATTATTGCATTTTATGTTTTAACAAAATGGGGCACGATTTTTTCAGATTGTTCAGATTTTATTGGCTATCCATTCCTTTGTAGCCTTTTGAATCTCATTGGAACTTTTGAAGCGTTTCTCGACTTTTCTTCGTTGTTTGTTTTTCTGCTTGTACCTTGCTTAGTTTTTCATGTTGGGTTTTTTCCCCCCCCCCCCTTAACTTTTTGGTTAATTAAGTACTATCCCTTTGTTTGTTTGTTTTTTTTTTTTAATTGGGGCCCTTTTTTTCCCAGTTTAGGGGTTTTGTCTTTTTGGGCTACCCTTCATAGTTTTCAATTCCGTCAACTTTCCCATTATGTCAGCAAACCAAGCCCCGCATTTAAAGATGGTCAGCATTGGGGATTTGAACATTTAAACAAATAAAAAAAAAAGTATAAAATTTCATCGACTTACCGAACACGGGAAAAACTTTTACTTTTGGCTTTTCAGAAAGCACAATGCTCACATATTTCTATACGGACTAATGTAAGTCGCAAGACCCACTCATGTTTGTGAAACTGTTTAGGCGATCAGTTGATACCAGTTTTAAATACGCGTTACATCGTAGAACAAGATATGTGGAAACATTATGGAAAGAAAGTTTAAAACATTCCAAGCCACTTATACGTTTTTCTTTAGAGAAACACTGCAGAAACTTCACTGGCGAACGATAATTATATTCCAGTGATGGATGCAAGAACAGAAGAACAGCTCTTAACAGTCTACATAAGATTCTCAGAAAATGTGGCCGTCTGTATTACCTGTCGCAGACATCCGTTGAATTATTTTTTCTTCCTTCTTCCCTCCTTTTTCTTCCTAGCCAAGATCGGTACCTGAACGCTTAGGACCAAATGGCCAGAACAGTAGCCGTTTTTAGGGCGTGGACGAAACTAAGATAAGAGTCTCTAACTTTGGAAATTCGCAAGCAGACGACACAATCTTAACGTCCCAACACCTTATACCACCCACAAGACATCAAGAAGAACGACGTGGCGCTCACCAAAGGAAAGACACATAACCAGATTGTCAACATCTTGGCCCCCAAACGATTTAATCGAAGCATCAACAAAGGCCCAGACCAAAGTTTCCTGGCGCTGATATTGTATGACCACACATGGTACTCAGGACACCTACAGATCAAGCGGAAGACAAGAACCAGAAGAGAAATCCCAGGTGGTTTGCGGTTCAACAGGAAAAAGCTGAAGGCCCCCGAAGTCGCTGAAAAATCTGTAAAGCTGAGATAGGGGGCAGATTTGCAGCATTGAATGTCCTCAAATGACAGCAACAACCTCAACTGAGACCTTCGCAAGAACCAATCAGGAGACAGCGCTGGAGATCCTGGGAAAGAGAGGAAAAAGAACAACCGTGGGTTAACAACGAAAATCCTGGACCTGTCAACCAACTAAGGAGCAAAGCCAGTGAAAGAACAAAACCCAGATACGACCGAAGATAAGACACAGTCAACGTCATTCAAGAAGAAGAATGACTGAGGCCTATGGGGAACTGGATGTCAGAACAATGCTCCAAGGTTGAGAAGGCAATGGCGAAAGGAGACACAAAGAGCGTCACAGAACCATCAAGGTACTAACCAAGTCCCAGCAAGCCAAAAGACCTCAGTAATTGAAGACAAAGAGGGCATCTTACAGAGAGCGCCACATCATAGGAAGAGATGGACAGAAATAGTGGCAGAGACCTGTACAACTACAAGCTGAAGGCTGACCGAACAAACTTCACGAGCTAGTTCCCAGACCATCAGATCCTTAATAGCACACAGGTGCTGGAGAAGAGTTTAGAAGAAGCAGTAAGATCCCGAAGAGGCAAGTCACCCGATTGACAACATCCTCGGCTGAGCTCATCAAGAAACCGAGCCCAGAGATGATCAAGCATTAACAATCATCTGCCAACGCATCTGGACCAGCAAAGAGTGGGCCTGAACATGGACCCAATCCATCATAGGTTCCACTCCAAAGAAGGGAGACCTGAAGATGTGCCAAAATTACAGCACAATCAGACTGATAAGCCCTCCTAGCAAAGTTATGCTACGCATTGCCTTGAACAGACTGAAACCACAAGCAGAAAAAATCCTATCAGAAGAACAGGCAGGATTCAGACCAGGTCGAAGCACTGTCGAGCAGATCTTCAACATCAGAATGCTCATAGAGAAGCATCTCCAACATCAGCTACAGCTCTACAACAACTTCATTGACTTCAAGAAGGCCTTCGATCGAGTGTGGCAAGAAGCTCTGTGGCAAGTCATGAGAGACTATAGCTTCGACGAGGACCTGATTCAAGTCATCCAGGCACTGTATGACAGCTCCCACAGTGCAGTCCTCATGGGTGGAGAAATCGGGGAGTTCTTCCGGACTTCAGTTGGAGTTCGACAAGGCTGCCCGCTATCCCCCGTTCTTTTCAACGTGTTCCTGGAGAACATCATGCAGGAGGCCCTCCTTGGCTTCAAGACCACAATCACAATAGGAGGAAGGCCAGTCTGCAATCTTCGATTCGCAGACGATATTGATCTCATGGGCCGCAGTGAAGAAGAACTCCAGGATCTCACCACCAGACTGGAAACATCAGCCAATGCCCACGGTATGGAGATCAGCACGGAAAAGAGCAAGATCCTAGTGAACAGTACCACACCGACCACTCCCACCAGCATCAAGATGAGTGGCGAGACACTAGAGGAGGTGGAAACTTTCAAGTACCTTGGAGCAGTCATCACCAAAGAAGGCACGAGCACACAAGAGGTGAAGATCAGACTTGCTGTGGCACTCTCCTCCATGACTAAGCTGGCGAAAGTGTGGAGAAACCACAACATCAGAACCCACACTAAGGTCAGACTCTACAAGGCACTCGTCACATCCATTGCCTTGTACAGCTGTGAAGCATGGACACTTACTGCCGGTTTAGAACGTCGCATTCAAGCCTTTGAGATGAAGTGCCTCAGGCGGATCCTGAACATCACCTACAGAGACCGCAAAACCAATGACTACGTCTGGCAGCAGATCGAGGCACTGGCTGGCAAACAAGAACCATTGCTAGATACAGTCAAACGGAGGAAACTGAAGTGGTTTGGCCACACAACAAGGCATAACAGCCTGTCAAAGACAGTCCTGCAGGGAATGGTGGAAGGAGCAAGGAGGCAGGGACGACCACGCAAAAGCTGGATATCCAACATCAAGGAGTGGACCGGCCTCACTGTACCAAGCCTCCTGAAAACAGCCCAGGACAGAACCATTTGGCGGTCCACTTGCAGCGTCCGTGCGGGTACCCCAACGGTTGTCCCGACCAAGGGATGACTGACTGACTGACTTCCAATAAAAAAAAATGTTTTGAATTAGTGAAGAACAAGGCATCAGAACCAGATCTCATTAACATCAGATTACATTATCTCAGCAGCTGATGTCATTTCTGAACCGTTGTATGATCTGATCAATCACTCCCAACATGGATATTTCCGAAACAATGGAAACATGCACATACAAGTCCCGTACATAAAAACGGTCCAGAAGAATTGTGTAATAACCGACTTCTCTCACTACTCAGCTGCCCTGGAAAAGTGCTGGAAAGATGCACTAACAAACATGTATCGTCTTTCTTAGAGACGAATGACTCTCATTCCTAACCAGTCTGAGCTTACCCATGGGTATTTTATAGCCAACCAGGTTTTATGTATTTATAACACTTTGTGTGAAGCTTTTGATAGAGGTGTAACAACCCAAGCTAATTATTTTGACATATCTAAAGCCTTTGATCGAGTATGACACCAAGGCCTTGTGGCAAAACTCAAATCTGTTGGAATTACAGGCAGCTTGTATCACAATGCATTTATTACCGCTGAAAAATCTTGCACAAAAAATCCAGTTCATGCCGATGTTTTTACAAAAAATGTGTGCTTGGACTCTGCCCGCTACTTTTCGGTTCGTTGGTTTCTTCTGTATCCTTTTCTCTTTCTTTTTTGCCCCTTTTCCTTTTACCATCCTCTCCACCCCACCCCCCTCCTTATTCTGTTTTCTCCGCTTTTCTTTTTCAGTCTGTAATGTTGATGATGATGTTGCGGCCGCATTTGGTTTTGCTTTCTCATTCTGGGTTGTTTTTTTTTGCTTGTGCTGGTTGCTCTTATGATTTTACCACTTTCCTTCTTGTTATTAACCTTCTGTCTTCTCTGCGTTTTCTTTGTTTCATCATCCGGTTTTTTTGTTTTTATCGTGCTCTTCCTTTGCGAGTTCCGTTATCTTGTACTTCTGTTTCTTTGGCTTTGTTTTCTGCATTTTCTTATGCTTCTAATCTTTATCAACTAACAGTTCATCTGATCTTAACAAAATGCAAACATTACGAATGGAGAAATACCTACAAGTCTTCCGCCCTTTTATGTAATTGCATCCATACATGCATGTCGGTATGTATTCTCTCTCTCTCAAGCGCGCGCGCGCACACACACACCCACACACAATAATTATCTTGTTAACTGCATTTTCCACTTAACCCCACCTTTTTATATTCAATTAACTTATTTGCTAAAACGTACCCCCTCCTCTCTTACAAATACCCCCAAACCATGTTTGCCCATTCCATATTCTTCTTGCTCTCACTCACACAGATGACTTGGCCACAGCTTCTCTTATTCCCCTTCCCACAAAGCCATCTATCCACCCCGCCCCTTCCGTTTTACAGTTTCCCCCCCAAAACACCCCCACACCCAAAATAGCAAGAAACAATGACTGTTTCTGTGTCACGTCTTGTATCATGATATCCACCTGCCTTTTGTGTCCACATGTGGGGCCAGGTTAAGAAATAAAAGTTAGTGTAAAGGTTAGTGTTAGCAATTAACATTAGTAACTGGGAAAGGGCTGTCCGTCAGCTGGTTTGTCTGCCTGTATGCATGCATGTGGACACAATGGCACATGGACAGAATGGTACCTAGCTTTTGACACAATGCTTTGCAAGTTTTCTTTAAATTACAAATCACCCGTCCTATCAAGAAGCCATGTTGCTTCACTGAATGGATTTTTATGACAATGTTCCTGTTCTGGAATCAGGGCAATGGTTTCCAGCAGCATACATTTGTTTTCAAATAGACTGTTTTGAAAAGAACCAAAATTAAGTAGCTAAATGAAGGAACAAGCCCAATGGTACTACGATTTATTCTTATTTCCTGCTTATTTTTTGCAATTTTCTAGCTCTGAAATCAATGATTTCTTGCCTTCTGTGTTTTTGAAGTAACGGTGTTTCCAAAAGAACCCCAGTTGAATCGATGAAGAAGAGAGTTATTAGCCCCAAATAAAATCATGTCAGAAAAATCTGGTCTTTAGGCCCTTGCCTTTTTCTATTTCCACTTACCTAGCCACGCACATCCTACCCCCTTCTCCTAATTAACAAAATAACATAATAGATAAACCAGGATTTAGCCCACAATAGACCATATGCAAAAAATCCCTGAAATTTTTTTTTGCAAGCCTTTTAATTTTATTTCCAATAACATAGCCACACATAACCTACCCTCAGTTTCCCTTTAGTACCTCTTCTACAAAATCATTTACGCTTCCCCTCTTCTCTCCAATATTTACATTTATATGCTCTCTCTCTCTCTCTCTCTGTATGTTTGTTTGAAAATGGGTTTGGTTTCGTTTGGCAAAATCAGGGCGTTGGCTATGTTGATAGTTTTATACGTGTTTTTCGTCAATGCTTAGTACATTGTTCATGGCAGAAATGGTTTGATCATATTCAGAATAGCGACAGATTTACTGTTTACAGAGCGTTTTGCACCGTTTCTGACTTGAAGCCATATTTAAGGCTAGATATGGATAAGCATTTAATGTTTATAACGACAAGATTCAGATTAGGTGTATCAGAATTAGGTGTTCATTACTATAGGTATAGAAATGTTGGTAATGATGAATTGATTTGTCCCCTGTGTAAAGAGGCAGAAGAAAACGAAGTTCACTTTGTCCTATGCTGCCCTGTTTTAACAACGATTCGAGAACAGTTTATTAAGCCCAAATATTATAGACAGCTATCATTAAAATTAACCTTGTTGATGTCATCATCCTCTCCTGAAGTAGTACGTAATTTTGCCTTGTATTTATATAAAGCATTTAAGCTTAGAGACCTTGTTATGTCGTGAGAAGTATTTTTTTCATATGCAATCAGTCTGTATTAACTTTTTTCTTTCATTTTTGGATCTTCTTACATGTGTTGTAATTGTCATATCATGTTCGTATACCCCTTCATAAGGGTCCTTGGCCTATAAATGAATAAACAATCCGAATCTCTCGCTCACACACACACACACACACACACACACACCGTACACGTTAAAACCATTCGCTTTTTGGAAAAGTAGGCTGTTGTGTAAAAAGAACACGAGTGCTTATCCACTATCCTCGAAATGGAAGAACACAGAGTACAATTTTGTCAGGCATTCATTTTCCTGAAGTCTGTTCCCCGTTTACCTCCAGTGTACCTCACTACCTCCCCTTCCTCCTCATTTAATTTCGGCAGCCACAGTAACCACTTGCAGCGAAATTCGTTACCTTGTATCTGTTTCGTAGTAACTTGAGTTCAAACACAGGGTTCAAATCTGCTCTTGGAAGTTAGCTTCAGCTTCGAACTCTTGCCCCCTACCCCTCCCCGGCACCCCCTTGCAGACCAAATGTGTTTTATCACATGCACAGTGAAAACACTTGTTTCGTTTGTTGCTACTTTGTTAATATTGCCTCAAGCTCTGCTTTCGTCTATTACACATGATTCAGTGCATAGTTTTGCCCTTGCTCTCTCGTTTTAAACTCTGAATAACCCCCCCCCCCCCCCACCCCGCAAAAAAATCACACTAAAACAAAACAAAATCACAAGCAAACAAAAACAAAAACTCTCCAACTTAGCTATCGAGAGACGTCTTCTAGAGGCTTACTGTGCATGCGCCAAATTAATTTTTACCTCCTTGGAGACTGTCATCAGTTAGTCCTCATTCGTTTTGTCCACGCACTCTCACGTATTTGAACATTTATTAATTTTTCCGTTCAGAAATGTATCTTTAGTCTATCGTCATCCTTAATGAGAATACTTTCGATAGACAAACCTTGACTTTCAAAGATTTTCAAGGCGTTTGTTACAGGTGGTCATTTTCAAATAGATGCAAGGTCTTGGATCCAATATTTCTCAGTTTTTGTTTAAATCCGAACATTGCCAATACGGAATTGCATTTAAAACGGAAGGAAAAATGCACCCATGTTTTCTACATTAATGATATTGTCGTTGGCATTGTTTCAGAGCTGATAGGTGACAGGTGACATTTTGAATTCGGATCTTGAAAAAGTAAATAAATGGGCACAGCTTTGGAAAGTGAAATTTAAGAAAGAAAAAACTAAGCTTGCTAATTTTGCAAGAGATCACACCCCAGGCCCATCTTGACATTCGGGCACACTCAACTGCAGGGTTTTCATCATCATAAACATTTAGGTATTACTATACAAAATAACTGTAAATGGAATGAACATGTAAACATTGCGAGTAAATGTAACCGACTTGCTTCTTGTTTAAGATCTTACAAGTACAGGTTGGACAGAAAACACTTACCACTATGTATTAATTTAACTTACCGATATCTGACAATAGTGATAATAGTTTGGGATAGTTGCACCAATAAATTATCCGAAACTTCAGAAGATCTCCATTTAGAAGCTATATGAATCATTACTGGAGCCGTCCATGGTGCTAGTCACTTGAAACTTTTTCAAGAATCAGTGTTTTTCTCTTTAAAAGAAAGGAGAAATAGGCATAAATTGTTTTGTCATAAACTAATCCATGGGAGTGCTCCGAGCTATCTAACAAGCATAACCCCACCATTACTTTCTTCTCAAAATCTGTACTACAGAGGGAGATCCCTTAACAGACTAGTACCCAAAGTAAAGCTGAAAACATATCCTTTCTGATGGGGACGTAACACTTCCCAAATACTTTGGAAAAAGAAAACAGCAAATCATTCACTGCACATTTTAAGACTCGGGTAACCTCAACTCTGATGACATTCACTCAGCGACCTCTCTTGTGCCGGTGGTCATCCAAAAGAAACAGCTGAATATTTCTTTTTATTTCTTTTTGTATTTTATAACTTTCCACATTTCTTAACTGTTTGCCGTCAAATGACTGATACTCTGAAACCGAATCAAAAGACCTTAAATACTTTATTACATGGCGACAGACAGCTAAGCTTTCATGATGAAATTAGCATGATCAGAACAGTCCTTGACCTTATTGATAAATCTTAACGATTTTAGAACACAAACAAGTATTGTGTACAGTTCTGTGATGGAGTGCCCTCTCTCATGTGTTGTTGGGCTGCAGTAACAAACGAAATTCCCCCTTGGGTTTTAACACTTGGTTCCTGGTGTGTTTGTGTTTTGATTTATAAAAAAAGTACTTTTCATGTCTACTTTAATTTAGTATTTTTGCATGTTTTTGTTCCTTTTTCGTGTAGTCGTGTGTGCGAAAACGGAATTTTATGCACGTGTAAAAGTCCCTTTGTCTACATAAGCAGCAATGTAAATTTCTATGGGGTGGGACTAAAAGATAAGCTGTAGCTTGATGCTTTTTCCTCTGGTGTATCGTCTGCTTATGATGTATACACACTGAATAAATAATGTATAAACCAAAGTGTTTACATCTGCAGATGGTTTTTGATCACAGGTATAGTATATCAAGTTTTTAAACTAATGGGATCGTTTATTTGCACCAAAGGACTCAACAGCACCAGTCCTACAAGCTTGTATCAGATACAGCATGCAATAAGGATCTCCCCACTTACTGTAGGTACAACGATGCTATAGGCCTTGGTAATTAATCAAAATGGACTGTCACCCTACCACAAATAAAGATACTGCAGAAGCCATGTAATATATTGGGGTGTGCGTTGTAATATGAAACTCTACACGTTTCTGTTAACTATTAAAATACGTGATAACTATTAAATTAGGTCGCAATGAAACGTTTCTTTCTGCATGGCTTGTTTCTCCCCTTTTCATCAAGTCCATAAAGTGCCATAAAATGCCAGCGCCTAAACAAGAGTCAGAACCTGCAAAAACGAGACTAGTTATCATAAACCTCAGATCGATTTTAGAATTGTATTTTCATTTTTACTGCATTCGAGACTCGTATTTTAGAATAAAGATTGCTGTATAACAGCACACTCGTTCATACAACTCCCTCAATTAAATGAACCCAACAGACTGTGACATCAGCTCCTATTAAAAATCCCCGCGGGGTGGAGGAGTCAACATTCATTTCATTTACATGGTATGTCGAAATGTTTATATCTGACCTTTTAAAAATATCAAAGAGGAGTTTACAACCACTGTAGATGTTGAAAAAAACAACCCCAACCAGTTCACATTTGCTGTTCCACATCTCCTAAGAAATCTATCCTCTCTTTTAAAAAGTCATCTTCTCAAATGCTTGACCACCTGCATAACTGCGATGTGTAGTCTAAAAGGACTTGAGGGGAAACAAATGTGAACTCGGGGACAAAAGGGGTTCGCGATTTGAACAGACGCCTTAGTATAGCAGAGTTTGCAAGCCACATCCCAAATTTCTGTAAAATTACGTGTTCGATGCTCTCACCACTAGACTTATCTTGCCACATTCATTTTTATCAAGACCACACAGGTCAAATTAAAGGGGCATTTGGGGGGGGGGGGGGGATAAAACTTTTCTGACAGTAGTTCGAAATTGCCTTTGACCGAATTATTTGATAGAAAACCATTATAAGAAAAACACATCAATCCAAGAAGAATGTTAAATCTTTTCTGAGCTTTCAAACCATAACTAGACACACCGTTTGTTTTTTTCGAGTGAGAGAAATATCAGTTATAGCAGTTTTTGAGGGAGAAATTGAGAGGAAGTAGTCAAACTTTGATTTTGAAAAATAAAACATTAAAAACAAACTCCCGTAACATAGTTTTTGTTTCAACTTTGCCACACACAAACATGCACGCCCGCCCGCCCGCGTGTACGTGATGCGCCCCCAAACTAACGTACAATTGCATGCGTGCGCGCGCACACACACACACGAAACAGGTGGGGTGACTGTAACACAAGAACAGAGAAGAGGAAAGCAAAAGAAAAAACGAAAGATACCGGACACCGAACACAAGACTTCTACGCACACGATATTTCCATTCTTCTGAGCCTACCAGCCTCCCTAATCCTGAAACTACAAAATTCCAATCCAGTCCTGTTGTTTATAGCCCCGCCGACCACACAAGCCAGACTACCAAATTCAAAAGTCTGCATAAGATCTCACCAGCTGAACGCACAGCGATACCACAGATTAGACCATAGGCTGGACATTTCTGCCTGGTCCTTTCAGAGGAAGCTATACTGCAGACTGCAGAGCCGCCAGATCGTCAGTATCGAAGATGGCAACACCCAGATCATTGACAGACTGAGGGTGGAATCCCCGAGACTTGACAAGCCCAGCCAGACCCATCAGCCCCGTGGACAGCAAGCTCAAGCAAGCCAGCTCTCAGAACGTGGACGCCCATCCTCAAATGGATTTCAACAGGATTTCAACCAGATGTGGCAAAATTGTGGGCTGTGAGCAAATGAAACCGATTTGTATGAATGCCATGTGAGAGTTTGAGCGAGACAGATTGAACGCGATGGCACTCATGTGCTAGCGAAATATTTCGAACTTCTCCCGTCTCAAAAGCGCTACAGTGTACCCGTCTGGGATATGAAAAATACTTGTATTCCCACCTCAACTCTGCTGCTTAATAAGTGTATGACAATAACTGATCCAGAGAGAGAGAGAGAGAGAGAGAGAGGGGAAAGGAGGATATGGAGGTCAGATAGAAAAGGTATGGACATTTTGAAGCATAGGAAAGGCTGTCTTTATTATTTATTTTTAAAACTGTGTTCAATATTTTTATAAAATAGAGAATTAGTTTCACCGATATTGATCTTATCATACAACTTCTTGGTTTGTCATAAGAAAGCGTGCGGATATTATTTTAGACTTATGTTCAGTGTCTCAATAGAAGAGAGTATTAATTTTAATTGATGTCTTATCAGACTTATCACAAAATGGTAATGTCATAAAAATGCATGCCAATGCTTCCAGTGTGTGTGTGTGTGTGTGTGTGTGTGGTGTGTGTGCGCGCGCGCGCGAGTGTATAAATATGGTGGCATACTGGTGCGCGCACGATTGTTAATGGTTTTACTTGGTCGAGTCTACGACTGGCCGAGGCATTGCTAATTTGTGGGTGCTTTTATGAAGGGTGCGTGCTCTTGTTTGGATACCGTGTTGTGGATTTTTCCCCTTGATATTATGCTTACGGTTTTTATGTATGGCATGCAACCTGCATGGCTTTATCTGACTACGAGACAATAAAGTAATTGAAATGAATTGAAATGGAGGAGGAGAAATCAGCACCACGGGTCAGAAGACAGGTCCCCATCCTGCGGCCCTCACACCTTGTCCTCACCAACCGTGGGAACAGCCAGCGACAAGAGGGAAGCCACCAGAGAGACGGACAGACAGACTGCAGTGATAGCAGTCTGTGGAGGGATAGACAGTGTTCAGCCTGCCGACTTTGGAAACGTCTCCCCTCAACACTGTACCGACAGGTAGATTAGCAGCACCACAGTTTGACGCAGGAAGAAGACGACCGTTTATTGACATCTATGGACACCGAGAATTTACTCCATTAAGACGTAAAGTTAGGTAAAGGAAAGTACAATAAAACTCCAGTTTATTCTCTTCAAGCTTCTGAGGCCGTGGCCCTTGGCGGCCACCGTCACTGCGACTATCTTGCCCCAACTCGTTAATGCAGAAAGGAGGAGGAGGGAAGGATCAAAGAGGAAGGATTGCACGAATTCATTTTACGTTTCCTATTTTTTAGTTTGAAACCACCTCGCTCTCTCAAGTAATTGTGTGGAAGAGAATGTCATGGATTCTTTTTCAGCCACCCATGATATGCTATATTGTGTTATAGATTGCAACCCTCCTCCGCCCCCCAATTCGATCTCCGTTTCCTTTTTTTCACGCAGGCAAAAGGAAAATATCCATGAAATAATCAAAATCAATAATAGATGTCCGAAATAAGGTTTCACAGCCAAAGTGTTGGATTTTTAGATTTTGATGTAAGATGACAGGAGTTATTTTTTGTCGGGGACTGATCCTGACAGGTGTGTGCAGTAGCCCCACTGTCCTTTATCATCTGCATAACATTGATAGGTTGTTCACACACGTTGCTTAAAGGCGATTTGCGCAGAACCTTTACGCCGATATTTTCCCTGTCATAAATGCGCGTGGGCACGGTTTTATGTGGGGGAGTGGCAGCATCGGTGGGTGTGCACGTGCCTTTACTTGCAGATGTGCGTGTGTGTACGCGAAGGGGGAACCCTTACACAATAAAGAAAATGGCGAGTATTTGGGAGAGCGCTTAAGACTGGGATTTCGGGCAGAAACATTGCCAATCAATGCATCCTCTTTTCCCACTGGTATTCGAAGTCGTCATGGTGTATAGCGTTAAGCATAACGGATTTTCTGATGGATCGGAAGGGGGGAAGTGAAGGGGCTGGGGGGGCTGGCAGGTGAGGTTTAAATATGAAATGGGTAGGGAGAGGAAAGTCAGGTACAGAGCTGGATGAGAGAGGGGGTAGAGGGTGAGAAAGAGGGCCACAAGAGAAGTATGTTACATACATGGGTGGTAGTCTAAAAAAAATTATTATTAACAAAGGTTATTAAAAAACCCTGAATATTAAACAGGGGTTGTAGAAGAACTGATTATCAAACAACAAAGGTTTCAAAGAACTGATTACTAAACAACTAGGCTTATCAAAGAATTAAAAAAACAAGGGTTATCAAAGAACTGATTACTAAACACCTAGGCTTATCAAAGAATTATAAAACAAGTGTTATCAAAGAAATGATTAATACACAAAGGTAATCCAAAAATGATTATTAAGTGTTATCAAAGAACTGATAAATGAAAAAGGTGTTATCAAACAACAAGGGTGATCAAATAACTTTCTTAAACAAGGGTACTCCAAGAAGTGATCATTTTAAAAAAAGGGTATTAAAAACCGACTAACAAGTGTAATCAAAGAAATGATCATTAACCAAGGGTAATAAAAAAAACCCCGATTATTAAAGAAGGCTTATCAAAGAACTGATTAATAAGAAGGGTTATTAAAGAACTGATTATGAAACAATAGTCAATGAACTGCTTATCAAATAAGAGTAATCAAAGTACTGATTACTAAACAATAGTTATCAAAGAACTGGTTATTAAACAAGGGTAATCAAGGAATATTAAAGATTTATTAAAAAACGAGGGTTATCAAAGAACTGCTTGTTAAGGGTAATCAAAGCATTATTACAAAAGGGTTATCAAGGAATTTATTGAACATGGGACATGGGTTATTAAAGAACTGATTATTAAACAAAGGTATTCAAAGACTTTCATAAAGGGTTATCAAAGAACTGACTACTTAAGGGTATTTAAAGAACTGATGATCAAACAAGGGTTACCAAAGAACTGATCACCAAACAAGGGTTACCAAAGAACTGATTACCAAACAAGGGTATTCAAAGAACTGATCAAACAAGGGTTACCAAAGAAATGATAAACAAGGGTTACCAAAGAACTGATGATCAAAGAAGGGTTACCAAATAACTGATGATCCAGCAAGGGTTACCATAGAACTGACGATCAAACAAGGGTTACCAAATAACTGATTACCAAACAAGGGTTATCAAAGAACTGATAACTAAAATGTGATAAGAATTATTAGACAAAGAGTTATCCCAGTAGCGATTACCAAAACATGGCAAAAACTGATTATCAAACAAGGATAATCAAAGAACTGATTATCACACAAGAAGGGTGATCACAGAACTAAGTACTAAGCAAAAGGAGTTATCAAGGAACTGATCACTAAACAAGGGTAATAAAAAATATTAACAAGGATATTCAAAGAACTGATCAAAGGTTATCAAATAGCTGATTAATACCACCACCACTACCCCCAAAAACTAAGGGTAATCAAGGAATGAACTACTAAACAAGGAATCCAAGAACTGATTACTTAAAAAGGGCAATCCAAGAACTGAACATTAAACAAGGGTAATCTAAGAACTGAATATTAAACAAGGGTAATAACAAGAACTGACATCAAACAACAAGGGTAATCAACTGATTAAACAAGAACAAATGAGTGAGGCCCTGCCAGCTAAAGTGCAAAAAAGAGCAGAGGAACTAAAACAAACAGCACAATGATAAACCTGAACGAGAAATAATATCAGACCCCCAAATCACTAGGAAAAGATGTGGACTCAGATGATACTGTACATAGCAGAAGGTTGGAACACAGGTGACTGCCACCAGATTTTTCTGGAACCCTCATGCCTTGGGGTGGCAGGTACAGCTGTGGACCACAGAGGACTGTCACCAGACTCCTGTAATTATGCACCCAGCAGCGACATT
The DNA here is from genome assembly GCA_028751875.1 of Rapana venosa. Lineage (NCBI taxonomy): Eukaryota > Metazoa > Mollusca > Gastropoda > Neogastropoda > Muricidae > Rapana > Rapana venosa. The sequence goes on from CM054142.1 coordinate 7,859,401, forward strand.
TGGACTATGGCGGGCCTACAGTTGAGGATTGCAGTAAGCAGACCCCTTGGGACAGTATGGCGAGTGACAAGGCACTGAACTTATTTCAATAGAACTGCTGCTCAATTAAACACAAATTTGGATTATTCATGAGACTATTTAAATCAGGGACAGACCTTGTATCATGTTTTATGTATCGAGTCTCTAAATTCAAATGACTGCCTTAAATAGATGGTTACTATTATCCACCATGGTTCGGTGATTCGGTAAAGTGTAGGCCTATATGGCGACACGATATATTAGTATTCAGTGTAAATATAGGCCAGTTGCCTGGTGGCCAACATTGAACACATGTAGTATAGTAACACTCTTCAGGTGATGCTGGAGAATAGGGTTTGGAGTGATAGTACATATTTATCACCCTAAAGGCCGTGCCCCTCCACTGAACACAGAAATGTTGAAAGACCTGGACAAAACGCAAAAGATGGATAGTGATGAGGGATTTCAACTCTCATATCCTGAGCTAGGGGTATGGGGGGAGGGGGGAGGAACTCCACCAAAATGTAATAGAGTCTGACCTGGCATTGTTAAGGGATGGTTCATGTCTCAAGTTCCCAGACAGAATTACTGATAAACGAACAGCTATAGACTTAAGACTATAGTAGATATTATGGTATCCAAGACAGGGAAAACGTAACTCGACCCCTTTAGATCAGACGACCGCCCCGTAATTACAAATAGAACATCCCAAAGGACAGATAATACAATCAGAACTATTCACAATAATAAAAAATCTGACTGGAGTCGTTTTAAAATCATTCTAGAGAATAGCGGCAATAAAATAATAGAAAGGAATGCTAACAATTAGCATGGAAATAGCTTTTTAAAAAAGCATACTGGCAGCAGCACGCGTGTCTTTCCCAATAAAACAGTCACCATTGCAGACCCCAACTTAAACCTTGGTGGAGTAGGGAATGCCAGGACCATGTTAAGAAGAAGAGAGAAGCGTACTCCAACTTCACAAAACTCTTCTGAAGAAAACTTGGTGCATAAGGAGGGGGCACAGCGGACATGCGACACACAAATCGCTGAGGCTTAACTATGCTATTTCAATCGGTGTTAAATGTAACCGACTATGAAATCTTACCTCGTGTATGTAAACACTAAAAGTCGAAGCCAAAGGATACGACCTAGTCCGCTCTCCAGGTTCATTATAAGGAAACCAAAAACAAAAGAAAAAAATCCAAAATACGCCCCAAACTTCTGCAGGAGCCAGACAGTCTCAATATTTAAGTAAAACAGAACAAGACAGAAGATCGGCAAAGGGGGAAGTTCTAGATCCCCAACCTGCAATCCAATACATTCTTGTTTATAGCCCTGCCAGCCACAGAGGCCATACCGGGGCTGCCACTTCCAAAACTTATTTAAGAAAAAAAGTGTGCAACTAAACACAGATTAAAACAGGGTATGAAATCAACTTTATTGTCGTTCCTTGTATCAACACCCTGGTCGGCAACCAGACAAACTATTTTAAAGGCTTCCATGCCAAAAAAGAATTAAAAAGAATTAGACTTAGTAACAGTATTGCAACAGGTAGCCAATATCCAAAAAATAGCTACATTGGGTAGACTCCACCCACAGTTTGTAGATCCCTTTGCAGAAGCGAGTCTCCCCCAGGACATGAGGGTGCCATCATGGTCAGCATTCCAGGGCCCACACATCACAACACTCACCCAACAGCTAGCTACCGCCCCATCTCCTTTACACTCCATTTTGGGAAAATTTATCAGAGAATTGTTAAAGCATCGGCTGGAATTGTTTTTTTGAAAAATATGTCATTCCCTCTTTTCAAGTTGGGTTCCAGAAATATAACAGTTGCGCAGATCATGTCGGTGCCCTCAGTGCTAGTATTAAAAGGACGCTCCTCGGGACAAGAAAATTTTCGTCAAATAAATAAAATAAAATAAATAAATAAAATAAAATAAATAAAGAAAGGTGTCTGCCACCTTCAAGGGAGCCTACGACTGCGTTTGAAACAAACTGTTAAATTCGTAAAGATTGGTCTGTTGGGTCACATTTATAACTTCATTAATTTTTTTACCAATGGAAATATCAAGGTGAGAGTAGGTAGTTCCTGTTCAGGAACATGCAGAATAGACACAGGTGTCCCACAAGATAGCATCATAGCACCCACCCTCTTTAACGTTATGGTGCACAATATACATAAATTAGACCATAAATCAAGTCATGTATGTAGATGATTTAGCCATCTGGACTGAGGTGAACTCGCGAAATAAAATAAATACAAAACAGCAGTAAAACTGCACCAAAAATACAGATAAAATCTGCACACATATCCCTTTTAATAGATTCATATTGAGTCAATCAAAACGGTTTTAATGGAGTTTTTTCCAAATGAAAAATTATAAGTATACATATAATACTAAAATAACCCAGGAAGATTCAGTTAAGGATTGTTTTTTGGGGGTGGGGGTAATTTCAACCCAAAACTTGTCATGGGTCAAACACATAAATCAATTTAAGAGCCATCTCAGTTGTTTACGTAATCAAGTGTTTCTCTCTCTCTCTCTCATCCTATACTCATCTTCTCTTCTCTCTCTATATATATATATATATATATATATATATATAAAGAAAAATGGGTCTTGGACCCAGAGTGATGGCGAGTCTGGTGTGGACTCCAGGCTCTTCTATGAACAAAAGCTTCCTTTACCGCAACACCGTATCAAGTGACTGGCTTCATAGAATATACACGAACATATCAAAACAGGCGTTAGATCTCCCTATGCACGCTACTAACAACTTGCACAGGGACATCGAATTGCTCCCTTCAGGGGAAACCGTTTAGATAAGAGTGCTACCATTGCAGCAAGAAATTTTTGGCTGAAAATATCTTCCATTATGCAAATTATCTTCCATTAGACACTCCATCCCAGGCAGTTATGTTAGAAGCCTGAGGAATAAAAAACCAAAACCGGTTGGGAAAATAATACCTATCACTACAAATTTACAACCTATCTTAAAAGCTTCGATTTAGGTTTGGAACAAATTAGGCTTGGAACAAATGACTCGAATGTAGAGGTGGGTGTGGGAACGCTCAAACTTGGACCAGGAATCAGGAGCATTCTCTATACAATTGGACGTGAACATTATTGGCCTACAAAGCCAAGGAAAATGCACAGGGACCTGGACATCTGCAGGTATAAACAGATGTCTCCAGGCTGAATCCAAACATGGCTGGAAGTGTCTTCTCCATACCACAGCTAAAATAACCCAGTCTTTTTTTTTTTAACCTAAGATTTTCCCCTCCTGTTTTACCTTATAATTTATATGTCCCTGCCTTCAACAGCCGAAATCCGTATTACCCTGCTAATGTGTATAACCTTTTGTGTGTGGTGTGTGTGTGTGTGTGTGTGTGTGTGTGTGTGTGTGTGCGTGTGTCGTGTGGTGCGTGTGTACATTTGAATTTGTTAAAATTATTAGCTGCATGTGTAAGAATGGGTAGAATGTAAGCGATTTTTTACAAAATATAGTGCTACATGAATTCCAGGTATTATATTTTCAGTTAGACAGGACGTCGCGACATTTACTGCCAAACCTGATGCCATTTGTATGTACTGTCTAAATGACCTGCCCCATCCTCCCCCTCTGTAGATGGCTATTCTAACAGATTCTAAAATATTTGAAAGAATTGTATATAAAAGAATGTAACCAAGTTAACGTAAATCAGGGAAAACTATGCCCATGTACAAAGGACATATATAAACGGTGTGAACTGATGTGTATGAAAGAAAGGGAAGTTTTAAAAAATTCGAAATATGCCCTTTTAGCGTTAACATATTTCCATATACAAGAAGGGAACATACAGAAATTGCAACATATCCTGCATTGATTGATTATAAAAGGCAGGATATTACCCTGATCTGGATCCATGCCCTTGTGGGAATTATGGGTAATAAAATGGCGGACAGTGTGGCAAAATAGGGGGCAGCTAGTCAAACAGGCCAGCCCCTGACTATAGGCCTGTCCCTTGGAGAAGCCAAAGGGGATTTAGGAAAGTTGTTAGGGCAAGATGGCAGGCCCATACCAAAACGAAAAACCACGTCTGCTGGGATGTCCAACCCAGAAGGGGGAGACTTTTTCCCCTATCCCACACATCTCCCAATTTGTATTTTGTATAAGAACCAACTATCAAAAAGAAATATTACCCAACTTCTTTCCACTGTGGGAAAGCAACAACATTTAGCCATCTGTTTTTAACCCACGTGAGTACACACACAAAATAATGTACATCTTTAATCAACAAACTGCAAATGAGTAATATCCCCTTCTGCCTTCACCTACCTTTTCACGGTCTCAAAAGGATCAAAAGACTGGTCTGCACTCCAATGGATCGCAAAAGGCCATTCATAAGAATTGTATGGGGATTATTTAAAATTGCAATTCGATACAGATGGGAGCGAAGGGATTACCTCCTTGCTTGGGGGGTGGGGGGTGGGAGCTGTCCCCACCCCTACGTTACTCCATGATACTGTTTGACCAGAAGGAAGGGTGTGTCTCCTCGTCTTGGGAGGGAATGCTTTCCCCACCTGTCACTCTGTACCAATCTGTCTTTTTCTCATACAGTAATAACCACATAATGCCTAATGTGGAATCGAAGGGCTATCTCCTCCTTCCCAGGACGGAAGGAGATAAAGAGCAGTAAAGTAACTGCTGTATAGTATTGAAAAATATATAGATTAAGTTCCTCTTATATTAAGTTCCTCTTTGTCAAACTATAAATTTTAACACACACTATCAGGCGGTGAGCAATTATATATGTAATCATTCATTTATAGCACTCGTTTCTCTTTGCAGGATCTGCTGTCCACAAATGAAGAAGGGAGGGGTGGGGTATGTCTCTTTTCCACTGCACTTGTAATAGAAACCACACAAATACAAAATTGTTTTGAACTGAAGATTTAATACATTTCCCCCAGCCAGAATGGTGAGATTTTTACTTTTATCCTTTACTCCTTGTAGTTTATACCGTTTCAGTCATTTTTCTTTTCAAATTTTTAAAAATTGATCTATATATAATGTCAACAAGAGCTTTTAACTGGTGGCAATGAAATTCTTTTATCAAACAGCGTGTCAGGTACAGGAGCCATTTTCCAAAAAATTCAAACATTGAACTTTTTTAAAAACCATAGCCAGCACATACATAGGTCTATCAGACAATCATAGCATGCAATGATGCGTTAGATTGTAAGTGAATAGCCAAAATACGCACTACATGAATAACGGAGCAAAGCAATCAACCTTTTAAAGTGAGGGATAGTACAGTGGATGAACTGAAGGGAAAGAGGTGACCTCTTTTCATAAAAAGCGGGGTTCAGGTGGCAGCACTCTGAAGCCTTTAAAAAAATGTAGACAAACTTGCTCATGAAATGAAAACCTGCCATGTGAAAATATCTTTTAAAACATTCCTTTAATGTCTAAAATAATCGCAGTAAAAAAAAGTGTCGGCAGCATTGTTGTATGAGCCTGAGCAGGAAAGTCTTTCAAAATGTGTTGGAATGTGAGCATAGGATGAAGACTTTTCCCCAATAGATATGTATAGGGTTCATGCAGACCTCTCAGTGTAAAATTCAAATCTACTCATAGATGATTACAACAGCATCTTGCCTTGCCTAATTTGTTCTTCGACAGGCAAGTATCACTAGACTGTTTAATTTGGCAATAAACTAATAACTGGTGAACATCTCCATTTTTTATGAATATACATTAATCATGTGTGCCTGTGTGTTATGAGAAGATAGTTTCACTTACAATACTTTAGGTATAACATCCGAGTTATTGTCAAATTTTAAGCTATGTTGATTCTGGTATTGGTTTGACTGTTTCAAGCAAAAATGTTATACAAGTACTAAAATCATTTAGTTAATAAAATCGATAAAGCTCACAACTGTTTCTTCATTAAGTTGAATGCCACATCTATCGATATAGTCAGCAAAAGAATGCATACTCAGATATGTCCCCACCTGGAAACAAAGTACAACTATCACTCCTGTTGATCATGTCGTGTTTTGTGTATTTGGATCAGCTGTGTCGAATTTTCCAAAGTGCCAAATCTTGGTCGGACCACGTGGGCTCTTAGATGGATCAGCTTTAAACTCTGCCCACCATTGCTTGCAGGAGAATGCGCGTTTTATCACACGGACAGCGAAAATAGTTTTTTGCTACTGTGTTAATCTAGCCTCTGAACCCAGCTTTTGTCAGTTACACGGAATTTAATGTATAGTTTTTGGCCCGTTGTTATAAGTGGACACACTAGGTTAAAATACGTTCAAAGTTATAATCCTGTATTAGCTTGCTGATCATGTAGTTTCTTCAATAGAGTGATGGTCGGAACAATTTCCGGTGATTTTCACATTTTTTTTAAAGTATGAAACAATGCACTGTATACTTGTTTTTGGGATTGAGGACATAGAGCAATACCAGGTAGTCACGAGAGTTGGAAATGATCGTCAAATGAAGATTGCACGAGTTTTCTACAGTGTTGACCCTGCGCATGCATATTGTGGTTAGGAATCTAGCAGATGACAAAAAGACTGAGGGGGTACAGTGTTTGCTTAAAAAAAAAATCTACCAATTCGTGCAAAATCACATGAGTTTTGAGTCGGAGGCTAGTCTTTCACAGAGGTGGTTTTTTTTTTTCTGTGGATGCCTTAGCATGTGTAGTCTGAATACGAGTCCTATGGAAAAACAGAAGGAAAAGTGGCAAAATGTAAAGCAGGGATGCAGCCCAACTAGCCCCGATGTCATTGACGGATATTTCCTTTGACACACTTCCTTGACGAACTGTTTTCCGCTAAACTGATACTATTTTTTCCCGAAGAAACTTTAATCGCCACATTTTTAAGGGTTTTCAAGGGGGTGATTGTCACAGGTTGTCATTTTGGTCATTTTCAAGAGGACTCAGTCTTGAATCTAGTACTTTAAAGAAAATAAAATAATGAAAAAAAATCGCCAACACGGAATTATTCTGTTTAAAATGATAACGGAAGGAGCACCACCCATGCCCTCTTCCTTTTCTTTCTGTATCCTTGTTTCTTTCTTCTTTGTTTCTTTGCCCCTTGCTTCTTTTCATTCTGTTCTTTCCACTTTTCCTTTCAGTCTCCATTTTGCTCGCCATTTCTTCATTTTGATCTTTCTGTTTTTTTGTAGCTTTTGCTGTTGTTCTGTGGTGTTTTTTTGTTGGGTTTAAAAGCTTTCTCTTATTAACCTGCTGTCGTCTTTGCATTTTGTTCTTTTTCCATCCGTTTTTCCTTGTTTTCATGCCCTTTTCCTTCACGAGTTCCTTTACTTTGTACTTCTACTTCTCATTCTTTGGCTTCTTTTGTTTTTGTACATTTTGTTTACTCTTCTATTTTTTTCAACAATTCATCTAATCTAAACAAAATGCAAACATTAAGAATGAGGAATAGGTTACACACTTTTCCTCTTTTATGCTCTGCTGCATGCATATCTATCTCTCAAACACAACACGCGCACGCCGCACGCAACACACACGCACCAAAAATAATATCTTGTAACTGCATTTCCCACATAACCCCTTCTTTTTACATTTAAATATGTAATTTTAAAAATTCCCCCATCCTCTTTACCAACAAAAATGTTTCCCCAGTCCCATTCCTGCTCGACCCCCTCCTCCACAGCAGCCCCCAATTCCTTATACCCTTTCCACAGTTATCCATCCCTCCCCTTCTAATATCCTTTTCCCCCTAAACCCCACACACTCCTCCACACCGAAAAACTCAAGAAACAGATTTGTTTCTGTGTCACGTCTGGTATCATGAAATCCACCTGCCTTTTGTGTCCACATGTGGGGCCAGGTTAAGAAAAAAGGTTAGTGTAAAGGTTAGTGTTAGCAGTTAACATTAGTAACTGGGAAAGGGCTGTTGCATGCAGGCACATAGACACAATGATACCTAGCTTTTGACACAATGGTTTGGAAGTTTTCTTTAAATCACTAACCACCCATCCTATCAAAAAGCCATAGTTGTTTGTTTCCGTTGCTTCACTATTTTTTTTATTACACTTTTCCAGTTCTGGAATCAGCTTAGTGTAGCCTACCTTTGTTTTCAAACAGGCTGTAGGCGTTTTCAAAAAGAAGCAAAGTTGAGTAGATAAAGGAACAAGCCCAAAGGTACGGTTATTTCTTGTTTATTTCTTGCATTTACCCCACTGTTTAGCTATAATTTTCCAGCTCTGAAATCGGCGATTTTCGGCCTACTGTAGTAACAAAAAATCACGTCCGTTTCCAAAAAACCCAGGTTGACTTGATGAACGGAAATAGTTATCAGCCTTAAATGAAACCCCCTGTGAAAAAACATGCTCTTTTATATGCAATCCTTTTTCCTATTCCCACTTACCCAGCCACACATATAAACCACCCCTTTCTCCCTCCTGACAAAAGGACAAAGTAGATTAAGGAATTAGCCCCAAAATAAGCCATATGCAAAAAAGCTGGCTCTTTTGTCTGCTAGCCTTTTAATTAAATTTCCATTAACCTAGCCACACATAACCTACCCCCTCCTTCCAATTATCAGTTTCCCTTTAGTACCTCTTCTACAAAATCAACTATGGTTCCCTCCTCTTCTCCCAAAGCTTATTCACCACACACACACACACACAACCACACACACACACACACACACACACACACACTGCCATTATGTGCCAGTGGGAACGGGTCACAAAATTTTCGAAACCGCTTGCGCCCATAGACTAGATATAAAAATACACTATCCTCGAAATGGAAGCACACGCCGCACGCACACACATGCACACAATTTTGTCAGGCATCCAGTTCCCCCACATCTGTTCTGGAAGTTGCCTCCAGCCTACATTATCACCTTTGCTACCTCCCCTTCTTAAATTCCTTTTGGCCGAGTGTTGGGCACCACTTGAAATTCGTAACCTTTGTATCTGCTTGTAGAAAACAAAGTGTTCAAATCTGTAGTGTCGTGCGCGCGTAGCAGTGTGGCGTGATTATACTGCAGATAGATAGCACAAACTATGTTGGTATGGGCGCCACCGCATGGCGTTCAAAGTTCCAGTGGTTGCGCGATGAACGCCAAATAGCCTAATTTGGATATAGGTTGATTTCAACCAAATAGCCGAACATTTGAATCCAGAGTTTAGCAATCACGTCAAAAGGAAACACACTTGGAAAACTTAGTAGGCGATTGTTTTCCATAAGCGGACCGTTATCCTGCACGTTGTAGCTCAGGCGTACGCCACACTGCCCCAACCGTTCTGTGGTTGTACTTAATTCGGAGCTTTCTTTGCACGTTTCAACGTAACATTCCAATACGAACTGTATCAAGTTGGCGTTTTTTTGATTTGAACTAATAATTGTCTCAACATCTTTTCTGATTTAATGAGTTTGTCAAATTCAAAATCAACACTGTAATGAAAGTTTGCAGAGAGGAATTATTTTGATTTAACTTGCACTCAAAATAATGCTGAATGTACATTTGTTATGTTATTATAATGAGAAATAAACTGTGTACAACACTCATCACACAAACACAGCCATCAACCCTGCCCAATACTGTGTCGACCCCACCAGCGCGAATCTAATTTTGCCATTGTTTTTTGTCATTTCTTTCTATGCCTTGAATGCTACAATTATGAAATGATATGGTTTTAAACTAAAGTACTAAGTAGGACAGCATGTATAGAAAATAAAACTGAAAGGTAAGAAGACTGTTTACCTTCACTGCACAGAAAGAGCAGCATGCACACCCGCCATGAGCACTTCTTTGAAAGGTCACGTGTGTGCCGACCCCACGCAGACGCAGAAAATCAAGTTTTAGCCAATCAGCTGTTATATTGTCATTTCGTGCATAGGTGACACAAGGCCTCTTTTTCGACCAGCACAGTACTCTCTCTCTCTCTCTCTCTCTCTCTCTCTCGCTGTGTGTAAAATGTGGTGTGTTTTTTTCTGAGGTAAGGAAAGAAAGCATGGAAGTGCTTTTAGACTTCCCTTGGAAATGAAACACATTAGACTACTGCGCTCCTTGGCTATCTAACTCATATTCCTGTATGGCTGTGTCTTGGACCTTGACAGCAGGCCCAGAGGGGAGGAAACGGCCATGAAAGACACTGCTGCAAACTCTTCCTCTATGTCTTGTCTATTCTTCATTCCTTGGCTAGAGCTCCGAGGTTCACCAATGGTGAGATTTGCGTATGGGTCCATTTTTTTGGCCCACCATGAAGGTAGCCGCATTCCGACTTCGGGGATGCATGCTGGGTATGTTTGTGTTTCCGTAACTTACCGAACGCTGTCATGAATTACGGGATCTTTAACGTGCATATTTGATTTTCTTCATGTTTTTGTACGCGTAGGGAATGAAGGCTCTGGCAGGTCCGCACTTGACGTTGACATGGAAGATGGTAAAAATCCCTATCCTTAATTCACCAGACGCCGCCGAGATTCGAACCCACGACTTCATGGACCCGTGGGATTGAAGTCGAACAGTCTTAACCACTTGGCTATTGGGTCTGTCAGTATCTCCTATAGAGTTTTACTACCAACACCAACATGAACAGTGAGGAACAGAACCCAGCACGTTATTGGGCCCCGGGAAGACTTGGTGACCACGGTGAAGACAGGGCAACAGGGAGCACCTCATCTTCATATTGCTTTGTTCCTCAGCTACAGCTCCCTGGTGCAGCCGTTTTTTCCGCCAGTAAGGGAGCCGCATTCCGGGTTCGGGGAAGCCGCATATGCCCAAATCTCATCATTGGTGAACCCGGAGCTCTAACCGAGGGGTGAAAAAAACAGACAGTTGATTGACCAACATACGTGCCTTTAAAAATATAGAGAAATGTATTGTTAATGAGCTACACAACCCATTTTTCAAGGGCACAATGTGCAAAAACAACACGCGACGCCATATTGCTATCGGTAATCACGGCAATGTCCTTTGTCCTCCCCCCCCCAAAAAAAAAAAAGTCAAAAAAAAATCGGGCGGGTGTTACTGAAAATGGTCTCTGGTGAGGCGCCGCTGTCAGGACCCCCGGTGAAGTTGATCAGGCCATGTAGAGCCTGCCGGCTACATGCAGCACGGGCTTCTGTCTCTCTGCATGTCTTTCCCCTTCCAAGAACAGGTTGAGAGAGAGAGAGAGCGAAGCTGAAACTCTTTCTTTTCCCTTGTGTGCCTGTGGCAAAGAAAACCAGACTAGCGAGCACATCCTTCAGAGATGCACGCTATACAGCGACCTGGGGAAAATTGTGTGGTCGACGTGAGAACCCTGCACACCAAGCTGTACAGCCCACGAGAGGAGCTGGAAAGGACATGCCATTCTTTCTCCTTAACACATCTGAGGGTGTACAAAGCGAACGCGAGAAGAGAGAGAGAGAGAGAGAGAGAGAGAGAGAGAGAGAGAGAGAGAGAGAAAAGAGAGAGAGAGAGAGAGAGAGAGAGACGAATACAGTGCGTCGTCACAAGAGCTGCACCACTCATTTTCATCAGTACCATTTCTTAGAAATTCTTCTGTCTTTATGCGTCTTTTGTTTCCCAACAAAAGTGTCCTTTTCAACAAAATTTTGGCTAGGACAACTCTCCTGCTGTCGTGGTTTGTTTTAAATGCATACTAAATGGGTTTTGCATTCGGGGACACAGTTTATGGTCTCATCTCAAAGACTAGCACCCCGCCACTGTAGGTCTCGTGGATGGGAAAAACAATTGGGATCGAACCCGTACCTCTCACTTTCTAAATGTGTGTTGTTACCTCTAGACCAGCAATTGGCATTACAGCCAGCCAGCCAGCCAGCTAGCCAGCAAACACACCACATTTCTGATCATCAGAATACTAAGATAAATTTACTGTGCTTTCGGATCAGATCAGTCAGACATGAAATGGAAAAAATGAAATGAAATAAATCGTGCAAAAAATAGGCCACCAATCAGTCAAATCAATCAGTGAATTAAAAAAGAAAACCCAACTTCTATATCCAGCGGTGGTAGACAAGTAAAGTAAAACATAATCAAAAGGGAGTGAGACAGACAGACAGACAGGCAAGAGGGAGGAGTGTGAAGCCTTGTTTTGTTGTTGATTTTTGTTTTAATACAATGCGACTAGTTTTCAATATTTTTGGTGCGCACGAACGTTCAGGGAAAGAAAGGCATCTTCTCTCTACATACTGTGTTTGTGTGTGTGTGTGTGCACGCCCTTTCAAATGTACAGCTTAAAGGCACAACTTCCATATAAACAGGCCAGCAAAGTTGACACCACTTGAATTGAAATAGCTGGGAAAGCAACACTGACATGTGAAATAATTACAGATATCTCGCAGTGATGGAAAAGCACAAGGCTCAGATTTGTCACAAAGTCACAAACACTGCTTTCCCTCTGTTATTATCTTTTACATGAAAAATTTAGATGCTGGATCGAATTTATCAAGAAAATAAGATTCAAACTAAACGAGCAGAGGTGAAGTGTAGGGAATATAAGATCACAAAACTGACAGGCCGCGCAAAAAGTCTGTATACTCTATCTATCTACCTACCTACCTACCTACCTATCTATCTATCTATCTATCTATCTATCTATCTATCTATCTATCTATCTATCTATCTATCTATCTATCTATCTATCTATCTATCTATCTATCTTCTTTTTATTTTTTATTTCGAGGATAATGAAACCAGAACTCATGCGTTTTTTTACATCTAGTCCTCGAATGCATGCGGTTTTGTAAATTTTGTCATCTGTTTCCACCCGCACAACTGGCCCATTCTTTCGAAAGGCGGAACAGGTTTTAGCGTGTGTGGAAGATGTTCTACCTTTCAGATAAACCACACCTATGCCTACGCCGTCCCCAATCCATGGGATCGGTTGTTGGGGCTTTAAGCACTGGCACTGCAGCATGCCTGATCAGAACCAGTGTGGAGCCTAGGAGTCATTTACCAGTCCCCACCTCCCTAAACCAATTTTTGTCAGTGACTATGATATCGACTGTGGTAATCTCAGAACACTGGTTGGCGCTGCTCTTGTGGCGACACGCTCTCCCCCGGGGACAGCAGTCGTAATTTCACGCAGAGAAATCTGCTGTGACTTGAAGTGGTATACAAACAAATACAAATGCCCTTCGGGCGAATACATATCGTAGTGTTTTTTGTGTAATACACATTTTGATCATTTTTGTGTCAGTTAACAGTCACAAGTACAAAACGACGACAGCTTAGTACAGATACATCAGCAACTGTTTACAAAGAGGGAAAATCATATGACCCACAAATTAACACAAGTAATAAAGCCCCCCCCCCCCCTTCCCCCGTGCGGATGCTGGGGGTCTAAATAGCATCTGCTCCTTCTGGTAATCCTGTGCATTGAAATCCCCTTTTCTATCCCTCTCTTTATTTCTGCCTTGTTCCTTGTCTTCCTACCCCCTCTTCCTTTTCTATTTTCTGCCTTCTTGGTCCAGTATCCTGTCTTTTCTTTTTATGAAGACTTAAAAGATAACAATTGTCCTCCACGCCGAAGTCGGATGGGCTGGGCCTGACGTGTCAGGCGCTTAACGGCAGCGCAACGCATTTTCGCTCATATGACAGACAACAGTAGTTGCTGTCTGAGCGTTCAACAACGAATAATAATAATAATAATAATAATAATATAATAATAATAATAATAATAATAATAATAATAATAAAAGGTTTGGACATTATATCATACTGCAATGCAAGACCTAACACTGCATTGAGTTGATTTACTCTACACTTTACTTAACCTTACTTTGTACTACATTGTACAACTAACAACGCAATGTCACACAAGCATAAAGAATGGCAAAACCAACATTCAGAATGGTATGAATTATCATGGTTGTTTTGTTCTTGATATTATTAATTTTTGTTGGACTGTGCAAGTGGTTTTTCTTTTAAGGTAAAGGCTAGGGTACAGGTGGCAAGCTGTTCTCCAGTGCAAAGATATTTTGTCCTCTAGAGTCAACATCGATTTCTTCTCTGTTCCACTGTAGGTCTTTCGACTTTGAATACAAACCGAGGGGCTCATTCAGTATGAATAGTGTCTACACTCTCCTGGAAATTCTGTGCCAGAAATTCCCTCTATCATTCCCTCATCCATTTATCCCCTATCTCTCTCGCTTATTTTATCCCTACCCATCCCATGTTCCCTGCCCTTTTTTCAAGCAAATCTGAAAACTTTTCTTATGAACCTTTTAACAGCTGTCCTGAAGTCTGAATGACTGTGTCGGCGGCTGTGGCCAGCGGGCAGACCTCCTGCTTTGAGTCCTTTCTGTTAAGTCAATATCCGTACATTTTCTTGAGAAAATACAACAAAATTTCATAATGTACTGCAACTCTCAAGACCACAAACCTTTTTTCTAATCCCTCTGTCCATCCTTCCAAACCAACTTTAATAATAACAACACACAAGGCTTTCTTTAGCCAGCGGTCTCAGAGCAACCAAACATCTGAGTTGTCCTAAGGTCTGCTGAGCAGGAGAGATTGGACAGAAAAAAGCGATGTGTGTAGTAGAAGTAGCAGAAGTTCTTCAGTTTAGCGTCCTTCCACTAAATAGTGATATCAGGCGGGAAAGTGTGTGTGTGTGTGTGTGTGTGTGTGTGTGTGTGTGTGTGTGAAGGGGGAGGGGTATGCACATAACTAATCAATCGCAACAAACAACTATTATGAAAAAAGCATAAACAAGAATTCTAAAAAGAAAAAAAAAGAACGGCTAAAATATTAACTTTGCAATTCATATAAGTAGAAGCTATCCTTACATTAAAGGAGTCTGAAAATAGGAGTATGACTTAATGACAATACAATTTGTTTCATTAATGGAATGTCTTTTAGAATTTGCTGTAAGCTACGGACTGGGAAGGCAGGTAAAAAGTTTTTCAGATCTTTGCATCGTAAAAGAATATGATAATTGGTAAGATTTTCGCCACAAGATACATGTTGCTTTTTTTTGAAAAATTGAGTTCTAAAAACATTGAGCTTAAACCTGTAGAAAAGAGGTGTGTGTGTGTGTGTGTGTGTGTGTGTGTGTGTGTGAAGAGACCAGGATAGGCGGAGCGTGGATGTGGCATCATTACGGGGTCAGAGAGGATAGGGTAGCCAGTCTGATGAGTGTCTGTCCTGCCTGACAACACGTCATACATCACCAACAGCCACGCTCACTGTGGGTCTGAATAAAGCTGTGATACTGAGTATCGTGTTCTGTACATACACACACACACACACACGCGCGCACGCGCGCATGCACACACACATGCATGCACAAATGCACACACACACACACACACTTGCACGCACGCATGCACACTCACATGCACCTACGCATGCACACACACATACACACATGTGCGCGCACACACACACGGAAACACGCACGCACACACGCACACTCATACACACACACTCTACTATATCACTACAGTAACTGGACATTGATACTTCACATTCAGCTCTCACGGGACAAACTCACGTGCATACAAACAATTTTGTAATAATACATGCGCACGCACGCGCGCGCGCGGTGTGTGTGTGTGTATGTGTGTGTGTGTGTGAGTGAGATAGTTTTTATTTATTTATTTATTTTATTCTTTTATATAGAAGATAATGGAATAAGCACTTATGTGCTATTTACGTCAAGTCCCCGTGTAATTTTGGTTTTGTAAATTCTGTCATCTGTTTCCACCGGCACACAATGGCCTACTCTTATGAAAAGCGTAACAGGATTTAACGTGTGCGCCAGATGTTCTGCGTGTGTTCGCACACGGGGCCTCGGTTTATAGTATCATCCGGACTTTAGGGGAGAGTGGATTCTGCACTGTTAACTCCAGGGGAAAATATCCCTTTGAACGGGAATCGAACCCGGGTCGTCAGATTGCGAGCGCAATATTCTAACCACTAGTTTATCCCGAGAAAGAGAGAGAGAGAGAAAGAGAGAGAGAGAGAGAGACAGAGAGAGAGAGAGACAGAGAGAGAGATAGAGAGAGAGAGAGACAGACAGACAGACAGACAGACGGATGAGAGAAGAAATATCTGTGCAAAATGACAAAACGCATTTTCGCTCATACAACAAACAACAGTGGCTGTCTGATCATTCGACCAGGGCAAAGTAGAAGAAGAAATCTGAAGTCAGTTAGGTGAGGTGGGTTTAGTGTTACAGACAGCTATTGTGCACTGTAGCCATCGAGGACTACTGCAGACAGAGGGGGACAGACAGAGGCTGGCAGAGAGACAGCTGGAGAGAGGGATTTACTTCAATTTCAATCTTATTATTTTGTTTCGAGGATAATGGATACTCATGTGCTTTTTTTTCATTCAGTCCCCGTGTGTATACAGTTTTGTAAATTTTGTCATCCGTTCCCACCGGCACGCAATGGCCTACTCTTCCGAAAAGCGGAACGAGTTTGAACGTGTGCGCAAGATGTTCTGCGTGCGTTCGCACACGGGGCCCGGTTTATAGTCTCGCCCGAATGACTTTTGGGGAGAGTGGAGTCGGCACTGATGTTAACTCCAGAGGAGAAATCCTCTTGAACGAGAATCGATCAGCAGATCACGAATACATCACTCTAACCACCAGGCTATTCCGTCCCTCTTGAGAGAGAGAGAGAGCGTGAGAGAGAGAGAGAGAGAGAGAGAGAGGAGAGAGAGAGAGAGAGAGAGAGAGAGAGAGAGAGAGAGAGAGAATTTGCGTATGCAACCGTTTACCAACCTTTAAGGTAGCTCATTCCGACTTCAGGGATGATATTTAAACAGGACACACTCCGAACCCGGATTTTTGGCTTTCTAATTAGGTGCGTTACCTCTAGACCACGAAATCGAAATGCAGCAAT
This sequence comes from Rapana venosa, assembly GCA_028751875.1. Classification (NCBI taxonomy): domain Eukaryota; kingdom Metazoa; phylum Mollusca; class Gastropoda; order Neogastropoda; family Muricidae; genus Rapana; species Rapana venosa. Next base: position 7,876,265 of record CM054142.1, read on the forward strand.
GTGCAATCTAATGGTAGACAAAAACGATGGCATACGCCAAATCTCACTCTTGGTGAACCAGGGAACTCTAGCCGAGGAACGGAAAAAAATCATTAACTGAAAGAACAGCCCAACAAACATAGGAAACAATTTGAGAATATTTGGTATTCCAGTGCTCAAGGTATCTTTATAAAACAAAGCATTATGCGGAAGAGACAAGGGTGGCAATGTTAAAGGTGTTCTATAACTAAAGTTTCCAGCAGCATGCTAAAATATCACACGCTGAAATCATCGGTCAGTCGATTGTAGTTAAGTTATTGAGAAATCTATCTTCAGACATATCAGGATTCACCTTTTCCTCACTTTCCGTTTCTGTTTATATAAATATATATATTTTTTAAAAATATTTTATTTTATTGTATTTTGTTTTTTGTTCCAGGGCTAGAGCTTAGAGGTTCACCAATGGTGAGCATTTTGTGCATGCAACTGATCCCCCTCCCCCATTTTAGGTAGCCCTATTACGACTGTGGGGATGATATCTAAACACCGCACCTATGTGCATACGTTTTGTTGTTGTTAAAAAAAAAGATTTTGTCGTACATTGGTTCCTACCCACACAAAATGGTCTACTCTTCCCAAAGGCCAAGGGGCTTTTAACCTGTGGGAAAGATTCTGTGTGCATTCACACACAGGGCCTCAGTTTATAGTCTCATCTGAAGGACTTTGACACTCAGTTTGATTTTTGTGGTCAAACTTGGAAAAAAGGGCAAGGCTGGAAAGCATCAACCAGGAACCTCAGGGCTATTTTCATGTTATAAAGCATCAAACCTCAAGGCTATTTTCATAGTATAAAGCATCGAACCTCAGGGCTATTTTCATGGTATAAAGCATCGAACCTCAGGACTATTTTCATGGTATAAAGCATCGGACATCAGGGCTATTTTCATGGTATAAAGCGAGTCTGGAAGACCTTGTGGTGAATGGACATAACGCCAGTGAGAAGAATTGCTAGAGGGAAAGCTAACAGCACAACACCCACCACCAGCAGAGAGAGAGACAATGACAATGACAGATTCTTTTATTTCGAGGATAATGAATAAGCACTCATGTGCTTTTTTACATCCAGTCCCCGCCCGTAGGGATATATCTTAATAATAACCCAACACTTATACACTCTCACAGTAGAAACAAGGGGAAATAACCATTTTCAAAACAGCCCCCCAAACAACCCCCCCCCAAAAAAAACAACAACAACAACCCAACAACAACCCCAAACAAACAAATAAAAGAAAACCCTAAAAACACGCCTCCCCAAAAAACAAACACCCAACCAAAGCAAACAAACAAACAAAAGAGAAAGAAAAACCAAACCAACAAAAGAAAAAAAAGAGAGAAAAACAAACAACAACAACAACAAGAACAACAACAAAACCAAGAAAAATAACAACAACCAAACTCAATAAGTCATAAAGATAAACATCTACACATTGTCAAATGGTACATATACTTGTTACATATAACAATAAGATATTGAAATAGGGCACTCATTAACGCTTAAGTACAGCGGACAAGCCCAATAAAGTGTTGGAAATATAAAATATGATTCCTTCTTCAGGATACACTATAACTATAAGCAAAACGATAAAAGGTGAGAGAGAGAGAGACAGAGACAGAGAGACAGAGAGAGTGTGTGTGTATTTCAGAGATAATAATGATCCAATATATATATTCCCAAAACAGTACACATCACCATCAGAGAGAGAGAGAGAGAGAGAAGAGAGAGAGAGAGAGAGAGAGAGAGAGAGAGAGAGAGAGAGAGAGAGAGAGAGAGAGAGAGAGAGAGAGAGAGAGAGAGAGAGCTACACCTTGTTGATTAAGGTAAACAGTGGAAATGACATTTTTATGCAGAAGACAATCTGGCTGTTCAGCTTACAGTCTGGACAAAAGGACTCTGGCATATATTGTACCAGTTTCCTTCTCAGTCACATGCCTTCATACTCTGACATATATAAAGGTGTTTATGAGAGAGAGAGAGAGAGAGAAAGAGAGAGAGAGAGAGAGAGAGAGAGAGAGAGACAGACAGACAGAGGCAGAGACAGAAAAACAGAGAGAGACAGAGACAGAGAGAGATAAAAAAGAGAGAAAGAGAGACACAGAGGCAGAGACAGAGACAGAGAGACAAAGGCCTACACACATTGGCATAAAAGGTCTTTATGAGAGAGAGAGCGCGAGCGAGCGAGCGAGAGAGAGAGAGAGAGAGAGAGAGAGAGAGAGAGAGAGAGAGAGAGAGAGAGAGAGAGAGAAAATCCCTTTGAATAAATGAATTTTTTTAATTGAGGAAAAGGAATGAGCAGGCATCATGACGGTTTTTTACATCCAACTTTGGTCAAGGAAAATTGACAATAAAAAGTCAAACAAGATAGAGGAAGGGAAGAAGGGAAAGAGAGAGAGAGAGAGGAGAGAGAGAGAGAGAGAGAGAGAGAGAGAGAGAGAGAGAGAGAGAGAGGCAGACAGACAGACAGACAGACAGATACAGAGACAGGCAGAGACTGTGACACATAGTACAGACTTTCTAAGACTTTCCCCTATTTTCATATCACAATTATATGTCCCTGCCTTCAAGGGCAAAAATTCCCATCACCCTGCCAATGTGTATAACCTCTGTCTGTGTGTGTGTGTGTGTGTGTGTGTGTGTGTGTGTGTGTGTGTGTGTGTGTACATTTGAATTTGTTTAGCTGTTAATCATTGTTGGTTGCAGGTGTAGGAGTGGGTTGAATGCAAGCGCTTTGATTTTTAAAATTTTTTTTTATAAGATATAGCTCTATATAAACTCCATTTTATCATCATCATCATCATCATCATCATCATGGGTTTTCAGGCAAACCTCCTGCCTGTCCAATATGCCTGACCTAGTGACCCAGCACTACATTTATTTTTTAAAATTTATTATTATTTTTTTAAATTCTTTTATATCGAGGATAATGGAATAAGCACTTATCTGCTTTTTTACATCCAGTCCCCGTGTGTATGCGGTTTTGTAAATTGTCATCTGTTCCCACCGGCACACAATGGCCTACTCTTACGAAAAGCGGAACAGGATTTAACGTGTGGGCAAGATGTTCTGCATGCGTTCGCACACGGGGCCTCGGTTTATAGTCTCATCCGAAGGACTTTGAATGTCGATGTTTTGTCGAACTGGGAAGAAAAGGCGCGGCTGGGAATCGAACCCAGAACCTCAGGGTTTACTTGTTGGCAGGCGAACGTCTTAACCATCCTGCCACCTTCCTGTGGAAGGTTCCTTGATGTGGAAGGGAAAAGTCATTTTGGAGTACATTGGAACTGAAAAAGCAGGGACAGTCATTTTGGAGTACATTGGAACTGGAATCGAAGGAAAAAGGCGTTTTCTAGTCCCTAACTTCTTAATGACAGTGTGGGCGACTCTAGTACCTACTGTGACACTCTCCTCTCCTTCAGTAAAAATAAAAAGTCCTATCACGCTGTTTATAGAGCAAATGTGAATAACTGAGAAAGGCCGGTTCATAACTGTGCCTATTTTTGGACTTATGGCCCTCCCGACCATGACGGTTATATTAGAGGGATGTCGCTTTACGGTACTGTTATATTACATTTGTGATGCCTAGAAAGGAATGGTGTTTTCACCAAGAGGCAGACCACCAACATCTTACATTGCCAACATCACTGAGATCAGCCATCTGGGAGGTAGGGCTTACAGAGGATGGTAGAACTCAGCAGAGACAGAGAGAGATGGCGAACCCTGAGGCTTTGTGTGGAGCTCCTACTGATGACATCTTCTATAGAGACAGTTGAGTTTTCACCTCTGCCTTAATTATGATAATGATAACAATAAATAATTGTTCAGAAGGGACTACTCCAGTTATTGAGCCAAAACGGGGCAGCAAAGAAGCGTGATGTGGACACAAATACAGACATTGTTTTAATCAGTGTAAGTATTCAAATGTTTGTAAACATGTCCTTCATAGTTCACTATTTAGCATTGTGTTACATTGTCTTTTATATCACATATATTATCATAGGAGACATTTCTGCAGAGAATTTGGGTTGCTCATACTGGACACAAGGGAAGTACCTTCCTTTTTATTAAAATGTTTGGCATGTATGTCTCTTTGCTTCCTGACATCAGTGGCTTTTTTCTACAAAATTTTGGCAGGAACAACTTTCATTTTTATTTCTGTGGGTATTTTTATATGGATTTTAATTTCATTCCTCAACTAGAGCTAGGTTTACCAAGGGTGAGATATTTGCACATGCGGCCTTTATTGCCCACCATTAAGGTAGCCACATTCTGGCTAATGGGATGATGCTTGACACCACACAAGTGTGCATGTGTTGAAAAAAAAAAGGTTTGTTGTCGTTATTTCAGGCATGCAAGGCTATCTCATCCAAAAAAGCAGAATGGGTTTTAACATATGTGCAAGGCTTTGTTCGTGCGTTTACACCAGGGTCCTAGTTTTATAGTCTCATGTCAAAGACTTTCCGGGGAGTGGAGTCAGCACTGATGGTCGCTCCAGGGCAAAATCCCCTCACACAGGTGTCTTGGTGGCGGCTTGACCTTGGGCTGATCCTGGCTGTCAAACTGCAAGCTAAACACTCTAATCACCAAGTAGAGACAGACAGAACAACCTTTGCCATGCCACTCCTTGTGAAGAGAGTTAGGGATGCATAGATTTTCAAGACTAGGGCGGTGCTTGCCCACTACATGCCTGACCTAGTGACCCAGTGACCCAGCGCTACATTGGAGTCACAATGGAGAAGAAAAGTCCTTTTCCAGTTACTAACTTCCTAATGACAGTGTGGGCGGCTTAAGTACCTACTGTGGCACTAATGTCTCCTTCAGGAAAAAGTCCTATCACGCTGTTTATAGAGCAAATGTGAATGACTGAGGAAGGCGGGTTCATAGCTGTGCCTAGTTTTGGACTTATGCCCCTCCCCGACCATGACGGCCATGTTAATAAGAGGGCTGTTGCTTTATGATATTTTCATATTACATTTTGTGATGTCTGAAACAAAAATAGTTTTGTGGCTACTGCTTTCCAGACTTTTTGATAATCATTGAGGTTGATCTGATTGTGAAAAAGGAGAAATTCTGTCTGTATGTGAAAAAGAAAACGAATCAGCTAAACTTCCATTAAGATTAGGAAATCCCTGTCTTTGATATTCAATATAATGCAAGATGCTGTAGGAAGCCGGTGAAGTTTCTCCAATAGCAAAAGTGACATGATCTCTGACTTTCCTGAATGGCCATCATTGCCTTCCATACACGAAAGAAAGGCAGAGATATTGCCAGAGAAAACTAGGAAGACTCCAGGAGGTAACCTTTTAAAGACCGCTGAAAGAGAGAGATTCCATAACCCTTTTTTAAATTTTATTTACAAAAACCAAACCTGCCTACGCTTGACCTTGGCCTTGCCCACACACTTAAGTGCTGTCTCTGTCAGGCACAGGTCAAAACAGCGAAAGAAAACAAAACCCAATCCATTTTCTTAACAGCCACCTTTCCCAAAGGCATAGTTTGTTTACTTCCTTTCAACTTCCCAACCTTTACACGGTTTCATTTACCCTCAGGTCAGGTTCTGTTTCCAGCTTTGACAGAAAAACGAGAGGGCGTGTATACTTTTTCACTTAAGTAGGCTTCGGTTTACTGGATTATATTCTAAATCGTAGAAAATATCTTAAAGGATAGGGAGGGCGTGGGGAGTGGTGGGGGGGGGGGGGGGGGGGGGAGAGAAAGACTAGTGGTAGGCACTGCATAAACATTGTGGCTGAATCATATGATAAGGATGGAAGAGGCACACAAGTTAAGGTGTTGTCATTCTGACCAAAGCACGGGATGCTTGAACACCAGGGGGGGAGGGGTGGGGGGGGGGGGGGGGTGAGGATAGCCTAGTTGGTTAGAGGGTTGGGCATAGCGCTCCTGATCTGCTGACCCGAGTTCGAATCCCGTTCAAGGTGATATTTTCCTCTGGAGTTAACATCAGTGCCAACCTCACTCCCCCTCCCACCCCCCACTCTCCTAAAGTCCTTCGGATGAGACTATAAACCCAGGTCCAGTGTGTGAAATCACGAAAACATATTGCGCACACGTTAAAACCTGTTCCGCTTTTTGTAAGAGTAGGCCATTGTGTGCCGGTGGGAACGGATGACAAAATTGACAAAACTGTATACATACAAGGACTGGATGTAAGAAAATACATGAGTGCTTATTCCATTATCCTCGAAATAAAAAAAGAATAAATAAATAAACATATAACCTACTATGCTTGACAAAGAAGATTTGATTTTGATGTGTTTGTTTCAGTAGCAAAGTTGTGTGTAAACAGGCGTAAAGTAAGTGTGTGTGTGTGTGTGTGCGCGCGCGCCCGCGCGTGCGTGTGAGCAGACGCATGCGCGTGTGTTTAAGGGGAGAAGCGTGCGTGTAAGATAGCCAAGTCTTCGGAAGATACTCTAGGTGTCAGTTTGTCACTACCACACCTGGTTTATAGCCTGCCTGCATGAGATATGTTATTATGATACATCGACATTGCCTTTTTACTGTCATACGATAGCACTTTATTATTATTTTTTTTACAGTAAGTAGTTAGCATTGTATTCCTTCTCCTTTTCATACTAACACAAACACAGGATGTACAGTAAGTAGTTAGCATTGTATTCCTTCTCCTTTTCATACGATAGCACTTTGTTCAGCTTGTGCGTGATCAAGCGACACTGTGCACTGCAGCGTGTGTGGGACTCTGTGGTCAAGACATACCGCACTCGTTCTGATAGTGTGAGCTCCCCGGTTCCATCCCTGCTTTACCTCAAGCTTTTCTCTCATTCACTACACTTCGAGTTTAGTCTGGGTTCTAGTCTTTCGGATTAGACAATGAACGGAAGTCCCGTGTGCAACACTTATTTAAAGCACGAAAAGTAATCCCACGTATTGTCAGTGGCAAAATTGTGTAGAAAACAGACACTCAGATAAGGAAACAACTACACATGCAGACACAAACTGGGCGGTACCGCTCTTACAGCGGCGCATTCTTCCTGGGAAAAGTAGCCTGAATTTCATGCAGAAATATTTGCTGTAACTGAAAGCAGTATAAGAGAGAAGGTGGGAGAACGGTTAAGAGATTCACTTACCTAACAAGTAAACCATGAGGTTCTGAGTTCAATTCCCAGACTTGCCCTTTCCTCCCAATTTGTCGACAAAAATCGAAGTGGATGTCAAAGTCCTTTGGATGAGACTATAAACCCGAGGCTCCTTGTGCGAATGTAAACAGAACATCTCGCGCACACGTCAAAAACCTGTTCCACCTTTCGAAAGAGCAGGCCATTTCGTCACGGAAGACAATATAAAAAACCCCAAACTAGCCCACAAACAAAACACATGCACGCAAGGATCGCGTTTAGACGCCATTATAAGGAGAGTGATAGAAAAGGGGAAAGTCTAGGGCACAATCTGCAAAAGGTGGGGATGCTATCTATGCTGAAAGAACTCCACGGTATCCCCATGGGGGTGTGGCAACGTGAAATTCACAGTAAATAACCCCCCCCCCCCCCCCCCCCCCCCCCCGCCCCCCATCAGCAATAGGTGTATCATGTTCCAGCGCCATAAAGTCCCTTAGGTCTGACGTCACCGGCAATATCCACACTTTAAATATAAAAAAAATGTACACGTTTTCCATGTACTTCTGAAACAGGCTGCAGACATAATCTGTACATTTTCAACCTGTGTGGTGGTTAGCTCTTTCCGTGAACGGGGAAAGTGTAGAGATCACCAGTGACCTCAAACACACAACATGTCACAAGGTCTGAACATACACTTCAGCAATGCCATCTTACTACTTCCTGACAGACGACATACCCCAGTGGTTAAGACCGTTCGACTTCAATCCCACGAGTCCATGAAGTCGGGTGTTTGAATCTCGGGGGCGTCTGGTGAATCAAGGGTGGGGATTTTAACGATTTTCCAAATCAAATTCAAATGCAGACCTGTCAGTGCCTTAATTCCCTTCGCGTATGTACTCATACAGAAGAGCAACTATGCACGATAAAGATCCCGAAATTCTTATCAGCATTAACACGAACATATTTATTTTTAACTTTTAGTTTATTTTATTCTTTTATAGTATCGAGGATAGTGGAATACGCACTTATGTGCTTTTTTTTTTTTTTACATCAAGTCCCCCGTCTGTATGCGGTTTTGTGAATTCTGTCATCTGTTCCCACCGGCACACAATGGCCTACTCTTACGAAAAGCGGAACAGGATTTAACGTGTGCGCAAGATGTTCTGCGTGCGTTCGCACACGGGGCCTCGGTTTACAGTCTCATCCGAAGGACTTTTGGGGAGAGTGGAGTCTGCACTGATGCTAACTCCAGGGGAAAATATCCCCTGGAACGGGAATCGAACCCGGGTTGTCAGATTGCGAGCGCAATGTTCTAACCACCAGGCTATCCCGTCCCCCCTCTATCCAGCATACATCCCCGAACTCGGAATGTGGCAACCTTCATGGCGGGCAAATACAGTCGGTGGCATAAGGAAAATGTCCCCTTGGTAAACCTCGGAGCTGTAGCGAGGAAAGAAACAACCCAAACCTCAAACAAGAAACCTCTCTTTCCCTTTGTGTGTTACAGCCAAGCAGAGAACCCCCCCCACCCCCTCCGATCCTCCCATCTCTTCCCCCCCCTACCGGCCCCGCCTCCATCCCCCCTCGTCCTTCCTCGTCCCCTCCCCCCACGCCCCCAACAGTCATCTATACCAGTGTATTGCTACATGTCCACCGCCCTTGTTGCAACTACAAATTGAAAACAGACAGTGCAAATGGAGGGTGACATTGCCGACATGGATTGCCAAATAAGCAACAACACCACCCACCCACCCCCTCCCCTCAACCCCCTCACCCCCACTCCAACCTCTAGTTAAATGTCAAAGAGGAATACAAAGGGATGCCAATGACACGGGCAGATTATCACCTGTTCTCTGGCACCTGTCAACAAAATCGCGATATCGCTAAGCTGGCTCCTATTTATCACCTAGCATACGTGGAGGGTTGGATGTTGGGGAACCTGCCTAGCGCTGAATGGAAGCGTAGAGCAGAGGTTTGCGCAACACACCAGAATAAATGGGTTGAAGAGTGAAATTTCGGTTGATTGGCTGGTTGGTTAGCTGGTTGGTTGGTTGGCTGGTTAGTTGGCTAGTTGGTTGGCTGGTTGGTTGGTTGGCTGGCTGGTTGGTTGGCTGGTTGGCTGGTTGGTTGGATGGCTGGTTGGTTGGCTGGTTGGTTGGTTGGTCGGTCGGCTGGTTGGTTGGTTGGTTGGTCGGCTTTTTCTATAGAATTTCACCAGGGACAACTCTTGTATCGTATGGTTCCTTTTATGTGCGCCAAAGGAATCATGAATACTAGACCTCGGCTTATCATCTCATCCAAAAGACTAGCGCCTAGACCACCACTCATGGTCCAGTGGATGGGAGGGGAGGGGGTAGGAGGAGGGGAGGGGAGGGGAGGTTTCGGGCACAGACGATGATCGATCCTGGACTTTTCGCTTTCTAGGCAGGTGCGTTACCTTTAGACTATCATTTATTTATTTATTCTTTTATTTCGAGGAAAATGGAATAAACACTCATGTGCTCTTTTACATCAGTCCCCGTGTGTATGCAGTTTTGTAAATTTTGTCATCCGTTCCCACCGGCACTCAATGGCCTACTCTTCCGAAAAGCGGAACGGGTTTTAATGTTTGGGCAAGAGGTTCTGCGTGCATCCGCACACGATACCTCAGTTTATAGTCTCATCAGAAGGACTTTTAGGTGGAGTGGAGTCGGCACTGATGTTAACTCCAGAGGAAAAATCCTCTTGAAAGAGATTCGAACCCGGGTCAGCAGATCACGAGGGCATCACTCTAACCACCAGGCTATCCCGTCCCCATCACCATCCACTGAGCTGTCCCAGATGACAGCAGATCAGTCAATGCGCCAGTGTCATGACCTGGCTGACCTCACACAGGGAAGTGGCAGGTGGTTTTGGCCATTGTCTCCACACTGGCCGATTAGGGCATGGCAGAGTCCTCCCACACAGATGTGGCAATGTGGAGCGCTCTGCTGCCAAGTGAACCACATCATGCCATCCATCATCATTATCAGCCTCCCCACCCCTAATTTGATTGTTCTCTCCTCGTTAACCTATTTATGCCCACTTTTCCCAATGCTGATCATGGATGCGAATTTAACCCTTTCCACCCCACGCCCATCTGTCGCCTACATTCACTGTGTACTGCTGAGAGGCAAATTATGATGAGACGTGTAAATAAGGTGTTTGTGGTGTGAAGGAAGGAAAGTTCTTGTGTAAGAAATGCGTACCGTTGTTAATATCAACAAGTATTGACAAGCTTGGAAACACTTCAAAGCATGTTGTCACAGTCCTTCACCTTCACCTATTCCATAGTCTAGCTAGTAGACCTTTGGGGGCACCACTGAAGATTTTGCAACCAGCTTCCTCTATACCTGGCAGTTTTCAACTTTTCGTGGAAAGTCTTTTCACTCAAGGCCAGTCCACTCTCTGATGTTGTCTTCGCATCGTTTTCTCTGTCTGCCTCGTTGTCTCCCTCCTTGTACTGTTCCCTGTATGGTAGTCTTGGACAGTCAAGATGTTCATGCAACATTCCCATACCACTTCAGTTTGTGCTTTTTCACTAAAGTCAGGAGCTCTTCATATGGTCCGATGGCGTTTTTAATCATTGCCTTCACTTCCTCCTTAGGGGATCTTTTGTATGAGATACCAATATATCTCTGTATGAGAGGTCACAATCCTAATAGTGGTTGAATGGAAACCGCATGTACATCAGACAGACTATCAACTATCAAGTTATGAACCTTTCATACAGAATTTGCCTACAAAGAGACCAGATGCCCTAATGCATAATTCTGGCAGGTTACTGGCTAGAATGTTCCACTATCATTCTTCTCCCCGTCCTCCTCCTCGGCTAGAGCTCCCAGGTTCACCGATGGTGAGACTTTTTTGGTTACGCCACCGCTTTGCCCACCATTATGGGTAGCTGCATTCCGACTTCGGGAAAATGTATCATTCAAAATCACACAATTTCTTCAGGATCTGACTGGTTCCCAACCAAAGGGAGTTCTCATCTGCTGGCACACAGAGCAGCTAGGGAGGACAGGGGCAACTGTTGGCAAGTGGGTTGGATGGTTGGTGGTGGAGCGGTGGTCCAGAGGTAACGCATCTGCCTAGACAGCGAAAGGTCCGGGTTCGAAGTGTGTGGTGGATCGATTCCCGTTTGTGCCCGAAACTTTTCTCCTGTACACAACACCGTGAGTGATGGTCTGGGTGCTAGCTTTTTGGATGAGACAATAAACCGAGGTCCTTGTGTGCAGCAGGTATTTAGCGTACGTAAAAGAACCCATGGCAACAAGAGAGTTGTCTCTACCACCCCAAGAAGCGTCTCTTTGCACGAAGATGTGAACGTCAACACCGCGCAGTACGCCCTCTCTCTCTCTCTCTCTGTCTCCGTCTCTCTCTCTCTCTGTCTCCGTCTCTCTCTCTCTCTCTGTCTCCGTCTCTCTCTCTCTCTGTCTCCGTCTCTCTCTCTCTCTGTCTCTGTCTCTCTGTCTGTCTCTGTCTCAACTTACCGCTTGGCCAGCCAGGAGGCTGTTGATTTTCCCCGATAATGACCAACGTTTAGGACCATCCCGCTTTTCTCCACTCTCCCTCTCGCTAACCATCGCTAGCCATTACCCAAGCCACACACACACACACACACACACACACACACACGCAGATAGACAGATACAGACAGACAGACACACACACACACACACACACACACAACAGGGGGCGGGATGGCCTGGCTGGTTAGAGTTTTGCGCATTGCACTCGTGATCTGCTGACCCGGGTTCGAATCCCTTTCAAGGGGATATTTTCCCCTGCAGTTGACATCAGTGCCGACTCTCCTTCCGTGAAAGTCCTTCGGATGAGACTATAAACCGAGGTCCCGTGTGCGAACGCACGCAGGACATCTTGCGCACACGTTAAAACCTGTTCTGCTTTTCGGAAGAGATTGTATGCCGGTGGGAATTGATGACAAAATTGACAAAGTGCATACACACAGTTACTAAATGTAAACAAATCCCATGCGGGTTTATTCCATTACTCTCTAAATAAATGAATAGATAAATATAAATAAATAGATGACAAATTTTACAAAGCTGCATACACACGGGGATTGGATGTAAAAATCACATGAGTGCTTACGATATTATCCTTGAAATAAGAGAATAAAATAAATAAATAACGCGCGCGTACACACACACACACACACACACACACACACACACAACACACACACACACACACACACACACACACACATACCCCCATCCTCCCCCACTGTAAGGGGATCCTATCCTGCCGTCAGGGAGAACAGTTTCCCAGTCTGCTGCAGTGCCACTACTGTTTGCATGTATGGACAACAGTCACTGGCAAAAGATGAAAATCACGTGTCACAGAGAGAGAGAGCAACTTTAATCTCCAGCCTTTATATCACATCTGAAATAACCCACATAATAACACTACTCTGTATATATATATATATATATATATATATATATATATATATATATATATATATATATATATATATATATATATATATATATATATATATATGTATATATATAATGAAACAGTTTCAATCTTTTTTTATAAAAGAGTAGCCGAATAAGTCATTAAAATTTTTAAATGATAAATGAAAAATACACATTTATATGTATGTATGTATGTATGCATGCATGTATGTATGTTGGTATGTATGTATGTATGTATGTATGTGTGTGCGTGTGTGTGTGCGCGCGCACGTGCGTTCTTTCTCTGTCTGTCTGTCTGTCCGTCTGTCTGACTGGCTGTCTGGCTGTCTGGCTGTTTGTCTGTCTCTGTCTTTGTCTCTCTGTCTCTCTGTCTGTCTCTGTCTGTCTGGCTGTCTGTCTCTCCTCAAATCAAAAGGAAATAACTGTACCCCAGACAAAACAAGGACAACAATGAAACAAAACGATCAAAACAAAAGAAAAAAACATTTTAAAACAGATCCTAAAAAGGTTCTTTAAGGAAGTGAAGGAGAAGTGAAAGTCGTTTTAAAAAAATAGGGAGGGAGGGGGGGTGGGAAGGAAAGAGAAATCTACTTTTGACGCTGTCAGTTCACCATACGCCCACACACGCACACACAGGCGCCATACCTTCATTATTTTTTTCTGTGGACAACTAGAGGCTGCGGGCACACAGTACGTGCTGAGTGACGTACATGCACTCGCTAGCGCGGGGGAGACCAGCCAGTATAAAAAGCCGGTGACTGGAGGGTTCCCAGTGTATTGGTGCTCAGTGATGTAAGGCCATCCAAGAGTGTCAAAAGTTGGTGTCAGTGGTGTTGAATATTTCATGAAGTCATTGATTTTTTCTTTCAAAAAAAATGTCATTTTGCTTTTTTTATTTTGCAGTTGTGACTGTTAAGTAGATCTTATCTGCGTGTTCTTCTGTAGTCCTCGTCAGTGAGTATCGGAGAGATATCTACTCTTTTGTAAGTGAAGAGCGAGAGCCAGCGATTGATTGATTGATTGATTGATTGATTGACTTTTATTTTCAGAAGGTGAAGAAATAAGCATGACAGTTGCTTTAAAAAAACCCAAACTTTCAGCCTTCTATAACAGTACAACTAGCGAACGCAAATTAATAACAAGAAAATTGAAAAATCCACAAGCTCACTTCTGTAATAATCAGTGAAACATAATACTTAGTAACTCTGAGGATATTATATATATATATATATATATATATATATATATATATATATATATATATATATAAGAGAGAGAGAGAGAGAGAGAGAGAGAGAGAGAAACATTTTAATGAATAATCAATGAATGAACATTTTTATCGAATTAACATTTTTATTGAAGGAGAGAGAGGGAGAGAGAGAGAGAGGGAGAGAGAGAGAGAGAGGGAGGGAGAGAGGGAGGGAGAGAGAGAGAGGGGGAGAGAGAGAGAGGAGATGTGTGTGTGTGTGTGTGTGTGTGTCTTTACCCAGAGCAGAAGTTTGGGATGACGAAAACAAAACAAAACAAAACCCCAACAATATTTGGTGCAAGTAGTAAGGGGCAATGGACGGTAAATAACCATGCAAAATGACTTTACATTCAAAGGAAAAAAAACCCACATGCTTGCTGTTTTAAAAATCCAGACGAAAAGGATGAGAAAGAGAGAGAGAGAGAAAGAGAGAGAGAGAGGGGGGGTGGGGGGGGGGGGGGGGAGGACGGAGGGGAGGGCGAGGAAGAGACAGGCAGACAGACAGACAGACCCATAAATCAAACAAAAACAGAGCCAGGGTAGAAAAAGGAAAACTAAAGTTTGAACAAAAAAGACAAGAACATCATTACCTTAGAATGATAAGATCTAAAACACCACACACACACACACACACACACACACATACACACACAGAGGCAGGCAAGAGACACCCAAAGAATACTTTTCGTAACAAGCACACACAAAAACCAACAAAATAACCCCCCCCCCCCCCCCCGCCCCCGTAAATACCTCCCTAATAATAAATAAAACTCAAATTGATACAAACAAGGAAAACCAACTTAATCACCAATATTTATCGCCAACAAAAGCAACAGCATCATCTATCCAATTTTTGCGATTGACGCAATGCGTGGGATTGATTGTGTGACACAGGTTACTAGTAAGGACAAGTTATCTTGGCCAATTCTCCCAACAATGAGACGTCTTTCATATTAATGTGACACATTCCTGACACGCTGACTTCGGGTTTTGGAAGCTTGACCTGCAGCATAGACTGTTTTTAATTATTTCTCTCGATATTCATTTTGTTGTTGTTGTCGGTATGCGAAGTATTTTGAGAAGAGTGGTGGAGATGTGTCACTTTTGAAAATCGTGAACAATTCACCGGGTTTTCGGTTTTCGTAGATGTGGAGGTAAGTCTTTTGCTAAAATTTGGGATCTGTTGATGTTATATCGTATTTTTGGTGTGGCTGATGTTGATGTTTTTTTTTCATTGGTATTGCTGTTGCCGTTGTTATGTTTTAATCAAGAGTACAGTGAGTACTATTTGATATCAATATTTGATGAGTCTGTTGCAGGTTTTAATAATTTATCCCTGTGAGAAAGACAACAGTGATTTATAGGACAGTGTTTCCGCTTTCTTATGGTTTCTGAATAACTAAAAGTGAAGAGTTAGATAGATACTGTTCTCTCTCTCTCTCTCTCTCTCTCTCTCTCTCTCTCTCTCTCTCTCTCTCTCTCTCTCTCTCTCTCTCTCTCTCTCTCTCACACACACACACACACACACACACACACACACACACACACACACACACACACACACACACACACACACACACACACACACACACACACAGCTCTTATATGTGTTTAAATGTTCATTTTTGCAATGTGTCATTTTTGTTATTGATCAGTTTCCTTATTGATTTGATTTTGTTGATGCTAGATTTAGATTGGCAATTTAAAATACCGTTTTTTTCTTTTCACAGTTTATGGTCTATGTCTCTGTCTCTCTCTGTTTTTCTGTCTGTCTCTGTCTGTCACCCCATCTCTCTCTCTTATAAGTATCAAATAATGTTCTATACATTTACTTGGAAAAAAAAGTTGTGATTACTAATGATTGCCCCTTCTCAGGAAAAGGGCCGGATGAAAAAAAAGTATGTTAATACCTATCTGTAACCCTTGGGAATAAAGATTATCAAATCAAATCAAATCAAATCTCTCTCTCTCTCTCTCTCTCTCTCTCTCTCTCTCTCTCTCTCTCTCTCTCTCTCTCTCTCTCTCTCTCTCTCTCTCTCTCTCTCTCTCTCTCAGAATGGACATAGATAGACTGCCTAAGCAAGCATATTTAATGCTTCTGAATATGGATGAATATGGCAAAACATCCTGGATAACTTTACTTAGGCCTAAACATGCTTTGTGTAATCTTGGTTTCGGGTATATTGCGTGGCTGCAACAAGGAGTTGGTTGTGAACAAACTTTTGCATCGTTTTTAAGCAAAGGCTGAAATAAAGTTACAGACAAGAGTGGAATGGGTCTATCATGGCCAAAGGTATAAACCAAATATAATACCTGTTTAAAGCAACGTTGAATGTGAACTGTATTATCCTGTATTTTACATACATACATATAAAATGTATTAGGGACAGTTTAATAACGCTTCATCTTCGCTTGCTAAGAATCAATGGATCATCTTCCAGAAGAACTTAAAAGAAGAATACTGATTGCATCTTTAAATTGTGTAATGTATTGGCAGATAACAAGAATTTTATATCGAGTAGGATTCTTTAAGAAAATCTAAGGCAGAATTTCATATCGAGTAGGATTCTTTAAGAAAATCTAAAGCAGAATTTTATATAAGAAAATCTAAGGCAGAATTTCATATCGAGTAGGATTCTTTAAGAAAATCTAAAGCAGAATTTTATATCGAGTAGGATTCTTTAAGAAAATCTAAAGCAGAATTTTATATCGAGTAGGATTCTTTAAGAAAATCTAAGGCATAAGTACTTGGTCCCTAACCATCAACCATACATACATTTGCTGAAATATGGTTCTGTTTCTGCCATTCCCAATCTGAGTGTATATATTTATATCTTTTCACTGCTTAAAAATTTTGTAGGGCAGGGTTTTGTTAAAAATTTGGAGAATTTAGAAGGAGAATAGACGTTTTAAAATAGGTCATTTGTCTTAATTCAGAAAGAGACATGTTCACATATGCCATGTTTTGGCAGTCGCCACAAATGGCATGAAGGTGTTTTTTGTTTTTGCTTTGTTTCGCTTTGTTTCGTTTGACCCCATTCTAGGGGACTGGTGGCCTGAAGAAAAAATCTTGTTCATTGCCTCTCTCTCTCTCTCTCTCTCTCTCTCTCTCTCTCTCTCTCCTCTCTCTCTCTCTCTCTCTCTGTATTTATTTGGTCGGAACGAAGTTTTTAACACATCCATGATTGATTTGCAGGTATGCATACTTGCAGATATATGCATTCGTGGGCGCGCACGAGTGTATGTATGTATGTATGTATGTATGTATGTATGTATGTATGTATGTATGTATGTGTGTGTGTGATCGCCAGTGTGTCTGTATCACACATAAACACACAGGTGCGCACGCGTGCACACACACACACACACACACACTCGCACGCACGCTTAGAGAGAGAGAGAGAGAGAGAGAGAGAGAGAGAGAGAGAGAGAGAGAGAGAGAGAGAGAGAGAGAGAGAGTCAGAGAGCGTCAGAGAGAGTGATTCAATTTGCACATAGCTATTGTTTCTTTGATTAAAACGAAATTAATTAACTTCTGTCCATTTTCTCAGAGCTTATCTGCCGAGTACCAAACAGCACACGTCACCAACCTGTATAAAGTCAGGGGAAAACGGCAATTAAAATCTCCCTGACATGATTAACTTCGCATAAAAAAGAGAAGAAATTAATTAAAGACAGCCGCCTTTTCAAGAAAGGGAAAAAAATCTATTTCACAAGTCACGAAAGTTTAGATAATACTGTAATTTTTCGTGTGTGTGTGTGTGTGTGTGTGTGTGTGTGTGTGTGTGTGTGATGCAGTTCAATGTGTGTGTGTGTGTGTGTGTGTGTGTGTGATGCAGTTCAATGTGTGTGTGTGTGTGTGTGTGTGTGTGTGTGTGTGTGTGTGTGTGATGCAGTTCAATGCATTATTCCCTTACGTAAATAATGAGATAGAGTTTAATTAATATTGTTAATCTTTTCAGCTTTTTTTCTAGAGAGTGGGTGACTAAAGGTAAAAAAGGGTAAAGGAGTCCCGTAACCTATAAGGTCGTAGGGGAGCGAGGCGTCAGAGACCTCACTTCTCTAGGGCCAGCATATTGAGGGCGGCGCCCATCTCCTCTCCCTCGCTGCTTTACCTTCCCTGACCCTAAAGAGGGCAGGTACCCATTTACAGCTGGGTGAACTGGGGGAACTGTACTGAAGCCAAGGCGCGCAAACGGTCACCCATCCAACTGGTAACCACGCTCGACGCTGCTTAACATGGCTGGGGGAAAGCGAGTGCTCCGACCACTGAGCTATCCCGTCCCCTAGAGCGGGTGACTAGAGTTGAAAAAAGCTAGAGAGAGAGAGAGAGAGAGAGAGAGAGAGAGAGAGAGAGAGAGAGAGAGAGAATATTCCTTCAGATTGTATCAATATCAGAGAGGCACCGTGGTCGAGTGGTTTAGGCGGTCGACTCCTGATCCAGAGGTCGCGGGTTCGATCCCCGCTCGGCTCGGTGTTGTGTCCTTGGGAAAGACACTTTACTCCTGTTTTCCTCACTCCACCCAGGTGTACAAGTGGGTACCAGCTCTGCTGGGGAAGTATCTGGCGACAGACTAGCGTCCTGTCACAGGGGTGGTGAAAAACCATCAGTTTGCTTAACGCTACAGAAACCGGGATAAGCTCCGGCTCTATGGGCCTTCTGGATCGAAAGAACATACTTTACTTTTTTTACTTGTATCAATATCAAAGAACCTAAGCGAAAATAAGATATATATCAAAACAATTGCACAAACCTTTCTTACTTTAATACAATTTTATGAATCGAATAATAATAATAATAATGATAATAATAATAAATGGAACTTATATAGCGCTATATCTTGCAAAGACAAATCAAAGCGCATGCATTCAACCTAATCTTACACAGTCATGCATTCAATGATAAATAATCAATAGTTTAAACAAACAGATATTACAAACATGGTGCGCTGCAGACAAAATCTATGAAATAAAAAATTTCAATAGTCAAATGTTTTTCAAAAGCACAAACACACACTCACACAGGTCATATACTTTAGCAGGGTGATAGGACATGGGTTAGTGAAGGTGGGATAGTTCTGATGTGAAACAGGAGGGGGACCAAAAAAAGACCAAAACTAACAACAAACAAACACATTAAAAATCAACAATATTAAGATGTAACATCCCCAAAAGTGTCCAAACAATACACTTTTCAAATTGTTTAAATAAAAATGAATTTAGAATAATTCTGAGAAGGCGTAGCATACAAACGAGAAAGAAAAAAGCCCACTGTCCTTATTCAGACCACGAGAATACAATTTCAAATGTCTCTTATTTTATCTATTTATTGATTCTTTTATATCGAGGGTAATGGAATAAGCACTCACGCACTTTTTTTACATTCAGTTCCCGTGTGTATTGTTTTGTAAATTTTGTCATCTGTTCCCACCGGCGCACAATGGCCTACTCTTTCGGAAAGCGGTACAGGATTTAACGTGTGCGCAAGATGTTCCGCGTGCGTTCGCACACAGGGTCTCAGTTTATAGTCTCATCCAAAGGACTTTTGGGGAGAGTGGAGTCTGCACTGATGTTAACTCCAGGGGGAAATATCCCCTTGAACGGGATTCGACCCCGGGTCGTGAGATTGCCAGGGCAATGTTCTAACCACTAGGCTATCTCGCAAAACAACGGAAAACGAAGACATTCAGTGTGTCTTCATTCACGTGCAGGAGAAACGTAACCAAAACAGAACGGTAACCTACCCTGCAAGGTGTGAAGTGACACACGCCTGCTTCTCGGAAGGGGGATGGGGAAGGGGGAAGGAAAGGAAGGGTAAAGGAGTCCCATAACCTATAAGGCCGTAGGGGAGCGAGGCGTCACAGACCTCACTTCTCTAGGGGCCAGCATATTGAGGGCGGCGCCCATCTCCTCTCCCTCGCTGCTTTAGCTTCCCTGACCCTAAAGAGGGCAGGTACCCATTTACAGCTGGGTGAACTGGGGGAACTGTACTGAAGCCAAGGCGCGCAAACGGTCACCCATCCAACTGGTAACCACGCTCGACGCTGCTTAACTTGGCTGGGGGAAAGCGAGTGCTCCGACCACTGAGCTATCCCGTCCCCGAAGGGGGAAGAGAGAACTGGAAATATTTAAGAAGGTTAACTGGGTAAGTCAAGGGGACGGGATAGCTCAGTGGTCAGAGCACTCGCTTTCCCCCCAGCCAAGTTAAACAGCGTCGAGCGTGGTTACCACTTGGATGGGTGACCGTTTGCGCTCCTTGGCTTCAGGACAGTTCCCCCAGTTCACCCAGATGTAAATGGGTACCTGCCCTCTTTAGGGTCAGGGAAGGTAAAGCAGCGCGAGAGAGGAGACGGGTGCCGCCCTCAATATGCTGGCCCCTGGAGAAGTGAGGTCACTGATGCCTCGCTCCCCTACGACCACATAGGTTATGGGACACCTTTACCTGTAACTGGGTAAGCCGGACGCTTTTTGTACGCCAGGTCCTGGTGAAAAGCTGGAGCAAATGACTGACTGAAAGAAAGAGAAATAAACAGATATATCAGATACCCACTTAGTCCGTTCGTGCATGTTTTTCACACGTATTGTTGAAGAGAGAGAGAGAGAGAGAGAGAGAGAGAGAGAGAGAGAGAGAGAGTAAACAAAATGTGTTGCATTTAAATGCTTTGCAAACTCTTTCATGGGTACAGGTTTAATCCACTGTCATTCACTGAAGTCAGATATTGCACAGTCAGTTGTCACAATGTGTGTGCCAGTATGTAGACAGGATTTTATTAAGATAGCTTGGGGGTCCTGTCAAAGCTACCGACTGTCACCGCCATGTGACAACACCGGAATAAACGTCTGTTGAAACCAACAGAAACATGAATAATACAAAATAAAACGATTGCAAAGGGTTACTACTACTACTACTCCTACTCCTACTACTTCTTCTTTTTCGTCACTCTCAAACGGCCATTATTGTCTGTCATATGAGCGAATATGCGTTACGCTGCCGTTAAGCACCTGACAAGTCAGGCTAAGCGCATGACTTAGACATGTGTTATCTTTTAAGTCTTTCTGGAAAAAAGGGCGGGAGAATGGACCGAGAAGGCAGAAAATAGAAAAGAAGGAGGTGACAGGAAGAAAGGAACAAGGCAGGACAAAAGAGAAGAATAAAAAAGAAAAAGAATTCCTTTCACAGAATTTCTAAAAGGTGGGGAGGCTATTTATTCAGACTGGCCCCTGAGGGTCCACACATTAAACAAACAAAAAAACAGCAAGCTCAAGCCGATCGGTGGTCTAGAGGTAACACGCCTGTCTAGAAAGCAAAAAGTCCGGGTCGGAAGTGTGCGGTGGTTCGAATCCCGTTTGGACCAGAGATTTTTTCCCCATCCATTAGACCATGAGTGGTGGTCTGGGCGCTAGTCTTTCGGATGAGACGATAAACCGAGGTCCCGTGTGTTGCACATGATTATTTAGCACACGTAAAAGAACCCACGGCAACAAGAGAATTGTCTCTGGCAAAATTCTGTAGAAAAAAGCCACTCTGATAGGGAAACAGCCTCCCGCCTTGCTGCAGACAGACGTCTGTGTCTCCCCGCGACGCCGAAAGGCACCAGCGGCAGATGAAAGAAAGAAAGAAAGAAGAAAGATAGGGAAACAAAAATACTGTTGCAGACAGGAAAAAATAAAAAATAAATGGGTGGCGCTGCTCTTGTGGCGACGTGTTCTCCCCGGGGAGAGCAGCCCGAATTTCAAGCAGAGAAATCTTTGTGATTTAAAGTGGTATAAACAAATAAAATAAATAAATGAATAAATAAATAAGCAGAGCAGAAATCAAAGCCTCCAGCCCCTGAAGTCATCCTGCTGACCAGTTACCCCACACAAAAAAAGGGCACAGGTCATTTCCATAGCAACATAATTTTGACACTGTCCAGACACTAATACTACATCATGGACAGTGAAGCTGACTGAATTAACATTTTGTTGTTGTCTGCTAATACGCTTTCATTTACCCAAAACAAATGCACAAGCCCAATAATCTCCCCCCACACGCCGAAAATGCTGGCTATTTCGGTGTTATAAGCCCTACCCCGCAAAAGGCCCCGTGGGCAATGAAATCTCCTCAAATTAACTTGGTTAGATGTGTGCTGCGTTCTTCCTGGCGTCAGCGTCAACCATTTATAGACGCTTGGAAAAATAAACGTGGAAAAGCTTTATGTGCTGCTTATGATGAAGTTAATAAGCGCTTCAGTTTGTTTACCTCACAAGTTTCAGCGCTATATAAATTCCATACATTAATAATAATAATAATAATAATAATAATAATAATAATAATAATAGTAATAAAGAAAGAAACACAAGTACAACAGAACCACAGATATCCCAGAAAGGGTGGTATCAAAAATTGTTTCGCTCATCTCAAAATGGCAAAAGATTGCAAACTGAAAACGAAAACCATAAAACTGCCTATCATATTTCTGAAGAAAATTATGTTTGTCTATTCATTCATATATACGCAGCCAGTATAATAAAAACTATGACATCCCCAAAGTCGAAATACGGCTACCTTCATGGTGGGCAAAAAGGTCCATTGTACACACAAAATCTCACCATTGGTGAACCTTGGAGCTCTAGCCCAGGAACGAAAAATAAAAATTATAATGTTTGCAGCCCCGCCGACCACAAAGGCCGTTCCAACGCTGTCATGCTTACAGGGACCAAAAACAAACTCTCTTCCATTACAACAGCTTCAATAGAATTCGGCAATGCATCAGTCCCTCTATCCACTGCTGTAAAGTATCTGGGGGTCATTATTGACAACACACTCTGTGCAAAAATTCATCACCCAAACCTGCCAGTCGTGCTTCTATCAATTACGGCGTATTAGTGCAATTCGAAAGTACCTGTCCACAGTAGTAGTAGTAGTAGTAGTAGTAGTAGTAGTAGTAGTATGTTCTTTCGAGCTAGAAGGCCCATAGAGCCGGAGCTTATCCCGGTTTCTGTAGCGTTAAGCGAACTGATGGTTTTTCACCACCCCTGTGACAGGACGCTAGTCTGTCGCCAGATACTTCCCCAGCAGAGCTGGTACCCACTTGTACACCTGGGTGGAGTGAGGAAAATAGGAGTAAAGTGTCTTTCCCAAGGACACAACACCGAGCCGAGCGGGGATCGAACCCGCGACCTCTGGATCACGAGTTGACCGCCTAAACCACTCGACCACGGTGCCTCCTCCTGTCCACAGACACAACATCAAAACTCCTGGCATCTCCCATTCTTTCACGTCTGGACTATTGCAATTCTCTTTTGGCTGGTCTGCCAGCATCATCTATCCACTGCCTTCAACGTATTCAAAACTCTGCAGCTCGACTAGTCCTCAGAAAGAAAAATCTGAGCACATTACCCCTCTCTTGCGATCTCTCCACTGGCTGCCTGTGCCACAGAGAATAAACTATAAGATCAGTACTCTCTGTTACACATGTCTCCACAAAACAGCACCCTCCTACCTCTGTGAATGTCTCCACCTGTACACCCCTTCTCGTTCCCTCCGCTCTGCTGCAGATTCCTTGTGCTTACAAACACCTAGATTCAACCAGTCCACTGTTGGCCCTCGCTCTTTCTCTGTTTCTGGTCCATCCATTTGGAATGGCCTCCCTATCTCTCTTCGGCAAAGACCTTCTTGTGACACTTTTAAATCTGGCCTCAAGACATATTTGTTTCAAACCTAAGAATTTCCTCTCCTGTTTCATTTCATAGCTATCCCTGCTTTTCAACAGCCAAAAATTCCATCACCCTGCCAAAGTGTATAACGCGCGCGCGCGCGCGCGTGTGTGTGTGTGTGTGTGCATGCATTTGGACTTGTTAGAACTATTACTTGCTATTGGTTGCATGACTGTGTAAGAATGAGTTGAGTGCAAGCGCTTTGATTTGTCTGTGCAAGATACAGCGCTATATAAATTCCAATTATTATTATTATTATTATTATTATTATTATTATTATTATTATTATTATTATTATTATTATTATTATTATAATGAAGTCTGGGATGAAAAATGTGCAGCAGTAAACAGATTGAAACACCAAGATAAAAAAAATCAGCTTACCTGTCGTCTCTCATATCAACGCCCCTGCCAACAACCAGAAGACTAACACCAGGACAGTCACTGCTGGTGTGAGAACCACAAAGTGACACTTAGAAAAAAAAAGATAGAAATAATACCGAAGGCAAAATATTACAGCATCCTTCTTTAAAAGAAGAAGAAGAAGAAGAAGAAGAAGAAGAAGAATAAAAGACATCGTTATCATCTCAGATGGAAAGTGTTTTAACTCCATCAAGTTCTGTAAGTTATTGCACACCTATGCAAAATACCAGATACGGATGTCGGGGGCGGTCTAGCTGAATGCTTAGAGCTCTGAGCTCGTGATCTGACGGCCCGGAATCGAGGTACCACCCAGACACCCCTTCAAGGGGATTTGTACCCTGGATTAACATCAATGCCAACTCAACTCCCCCGAAAGTCCTCCGGATGAGACTGTAAACCAAGGTCCCGTGTACGCAGAACATCTTGCACACACGTTAAAAACTCGTTCCTCCTTTCAAAGAGTAGACTATTGCGTGACGGGAGGAACGGATAACAATTATTAAAAAAAAGAAAGAATCGCATGCTAACTGGTGTGGTGTTTAAACATCATCCCGAAGTGAAGATGCGGCTACCTCTATGGTGAGTAAACGGTCGCACACACAAAATCTCATAATCGGTGAACCTCGAGTTCGAGGAACAGGTAGGTAGGGGAGGAGGGAGGTTTGAGGGGGGAGGAGAACAGTTATTCCTTCCAGCGTTAGAAATGTTGCAGTCGAAGAAATAGTCAGTATGCATTGCAGAAATTGAAACCATCAGAAAAACATATGCATACACCCCAAGCTTTACCAGTGCACCGATGAACCAGTTGACTGAGCATCAGCTGCTCAGGCTCCTTGACTGTAAAGGTGAAGGTGTCCCATAACCTACAAGGTCGTAGGGGAGCGAGGCGTCAGAGACCTCACTTCTCCAGGGGCCAGCACATTGAGGGCGGCGCCCATCTCCTCTCCCTCGCTGCTTTACCTTCCCTGACTCTAAAGAGGGCAGGTACACATTTACATATGGGAGAACTGGGGGAACTGTACTGAAGCCAAGGCGCGCAAACGGTCACCCATCCAAGTGGTAACCACGCTCGACGCTGCTTAACTTGGCTGGGGGAAAGCGAGTGCTCCGACCACTGAGCTATCCCGTCCCTTCCTTTACTGTGGGTATGTATAAAAAAATATAGCCTTCGTGGAACTTCCGCGTGTAGCAACAACCGTATCATGCATGGGAAATTCTGAAGGTAAAAGCAGAGAGAAAACATCAGTAAAAGTGACGGAAGCAGGGAAATGAAAACCGCAGTGTGCATTTATTGGTTTGTCATCTTCTGCCAAGTACATGGGGACCCCGAACCGACTTGGTGGAAACCCGCGTTGTTCAATACACGTGCAACATAAGCCAACAGCAGCACAGCGGGGGGAAAGGCATCAAGTTACAGATGATCTCAAGCCCCACTCTATTCAATTCAATTCAAAATACTTTCATCACCCCATGACGGGCGGTTACAACACCGAAATATACATACGTTGCTAAGCATGATGGTAAAAAAGCAAGAAGAAACGATGGGGCTAATACATGTTAACATTCGATGCTTACACAGACAAGTGATATACAGAGTTAGGCACACAATCCCTTTCCACACATACAAATACCTCTACACAAAAAACAGACATCAACTTGAACTGATAGATGTCTTTATGAAGTGTTCATGGAGTTGTTGGAGCACTTACAACATTCTCACAGTCTGTCTTGAACCTGGCGGAGCCTATCTCTCTTTCTCCACACACACCATGCATGCTGGGTATGTTTAGATCATCTGGGCCATCAGCCAGAGTTCGCCTACTCTTCTATCCCATTTTTAAGAGCTTTCATGCATGCGTGCGTGCGCGAATGTGTGCACGTGCATGCATGCATTTGTGTGTGTGTGTGTATGTGCGAGTATTTATTTATTTGTTTGTGTGTATGTGCACGCGTGCGCGCTCGCATGTGCAAGCAAGTACACGGATACACACACAGTCATCTATCTATCTATCTATCTATCTATCTATCTATCTATCTATCTATCTATCTATCTATCTATCTATCTATCTATCTATCTATCTATCTATCTATCTATCTATCTATCTATCTGTCTGTCTGTCTGTCTGTCTGTCCCCCCCCCCCCTCTCTCTCTCCCCTGTGCACATCCCCAGGCAGAAAAATAGAGACAGAAAATTTGTTTGTGTGTGTGTGTGTGTGTGTGTGTGTGTGTGTTGTGCGCGCGCGCGCGTGCGTGTGAGTGTGTCTTTAATAATAATAATAATATATGGAATTATATAGCGCTGAATCTTATAAAAAACAAACAATCGAAGCGCTGTGTGTGTGTGTGTGTGTGTGTGTGTGTGTGTGTGTGTGTGTGAGAGAGAGAGAGAGAGAGAGAGAGAGAGAGAGAGAGAGAGAGAGAGAGAGAGAGAGAGAGAGAGAGAGAGAGAGAGAGCGTGGGTACCTGCGTGCGCATCATACACACACACACACACACAACACACACACAACACACACACACACAACACACACACACACACACACACACACACACACACGCGCGCGCGCATGCGTGTGCGTGTAGGCGTGCTTACGAACGTGTGTGTATACGTGAGCTTGTGCGCGTGTGCAAATGTCTGAAACCTTTCAAAGAAAACTTGGAAAAACTAATTTGGCGATCAGGTGTACAAAGAGTGACCGCGAAATCGCCAGCCGATAGATATACAGAATCCCGCGGCCAAAAATAGACTGTGGAACAAACAGCCCCATCCTTGATAACAAAACCAGTAACCCACACCCACCCGCCCCACCCAGTCACTCAGTGTGGATTGGATATCAAATGATGCTCTTTCGGTAGTGTGTGTATGTGTATGAAAGGTCTCCTTCGTAAGGTTTCCTTCAGGCGGACCGATAGACATTTATTAAAGAGCAATTTCAACTAGATCAAAGCCCAGGGATCAGACGTTGTTTTGTTTTTCATTTTATGGTGGGTAATTCGAGTGCGGGGTGTTGTTGTTTTTAAAAAAAATACATTTTTAAGCGTCACGGAAACTGGAAAGGTAATTTAGAAAGAAAATGGAAAAATCCAGAAACTGAGAAATAAATATCAACACAAACACACCCACGAATGCTTGCGCAGACACACAAAAATAACACACACACACACACACAAATTTGGCTCGTGTGCATGCACACACGCACACACAGACACACAAAACCAGACAGAAAGACAAACAGACAGACAGGCACACACACATTCTGCTCGTGTGCATGAACACGCACACACACACACGCGCGCGCGCGCGCCCTCATCCCCCCAACACACACACGTACACACATAAACACAAACACGCACACGCACTACAGAAAAAGGAAAAGAGGCTAAAGAAAAGAAAGAACATGGATGAGAGAGAGAGAGAGAGAGAGAGAGGAGAGAGAGAGAGAGAGAGAGAGAGAGAGAGAGAATGTACGAATGATGAATGATCTTTAATGCACAAAGAAAAAAGATTGTAGGCGAAGTATAATCTTGCAGTCTGTCCTTGTAAGGACACATGCATCAAACAAATGATTAAAACAACAAAAAAACAATAGTTAGTAGGAACACACACACACTTCACACACACACACACACACACACTCTCTCTCTCTCTCTCTCACACACACACACACACACACACACACTCACACACACACACACACACACACACACACAAAACACACACACACACACACACACACACACACACACACACACCGCGCGCGCACACACACGCTTACAAAAAACACACATACACACACTTCACACACATACATACGCTGACTTCACACACACAGACACAGACACACACACTCGGTGGGAAGGGATTGCAACATTAACAAAACTGCATACACACGGGAACTAGATGTGAACAAGCCCACGAATGCGTATTTCAATATCCTCAAAATAAAAGAATCTGAAGAAAAATAAAAATGACAAAACCTTATGTAAAAGAAAGCCAATTATAGTACACAATAATATCAATGTATTCTTCAAAACACACACACTTCCTCACACACACACATACACACACATACACACACACACAACACACAACAAACCGCCACACACACACACACACACACACACACACACACACACACACACACACACACACACACAACACACAACACACACACACCACACACACACCCCGTCAATATCACAACTGTAAAACTAAATGAATTGAACACACACACACACACACACACACACACACACACACACACACACACACACACACACACACACACACCCACCAACACACACACAATGTACCATCTGGAAATAAAATGTGATTGACTTGACTCACTGACAACACACACACACAAATGCACAAACACACAATGCAACATACACACAAATAACACACAAACATACCTAACACATAAGGAACAAGAAAACGAAAAAATAAATGAAAACATTATTTGAAACGAAAGTTAACAGAAAAACCAATAAAACAATAACAAATCAATAAAACAATAAAAATGAGTCAATCATTTTAACAATTAGCCACTAAAATTTACAAATGGGAGAGGTTTGAATTCTCGATTTGAACAAAACAATAGAATTGAAAGAGAGAGAGAGAGAGAGAGAGAGAGAGAGAGAGAGAGAGAGAGAGAGAGAGAGAGAGAGAGAGAGAGAGACAGACAGACAGACAGACAGACAGACAGACAGACAGACAGACAGGCAGACAGACAGACAGACAGAGGCAGAAATAGACTGTACGACAAGAACATAGACCAGACACACAGAAAGATTAGATTTACCACAGTTGATCACATTTCGGGAGCTGTATCTGTCATGAAATATACGCCACACTCACGCTGAAAAGTGGCAGGCAGGACAGGCATTACCGTCAAGTTTACCAGGAACGACATTCCACAGACATGTTCCAGAGAAAGAACGGGCAGGTTTGGAAAAGACCGTTCTCAGACCAGGGCGGTTCTATTCTTAGCAAAAGAAGGCAATGTTGTTGTTTTTTTCATGCAAGAATTCTTTATATAAATGAAAGCGAAGGTTTCCCAAATAACGTAGGGACATAGATACGGTTGTAGCGTCATCTCATTTCAATGGTTGGTGCAAATGATCTTAATCCGGGTTGTCAGAAATAGGTAAATGTTTTTGTAACCCAATACCAGTTCACGTGAGCGGAGGCTCTGTAGAGGGTTTAAGAATATTTGTGCTAGCTGAACCATAGAGATTTGAGGATGGTTTTCATTTGCTGGTTCCCCAACAGTTTAACAGATGATGAGACAATGAAAGTGAGGTAGACATTTTTAAAATTCTTGTTGGTAAGTTTATGAACTCTTAATGCTTAGAAAAGATGTTTTCTCCCTCCTTTACTAAAAATGCTCATGTTAAGCATTGTAACATGGTCTGCACATAGCAAGTTGTTATTTAGGAAAAAAGCCAAAGACTGTGATGCTTATTCGCTATTTTAATAAGTTTGCAATATTTGGAAGAATGCAATGTATGAGGAAAAATACTCTGACTTTTTTGTGGTGAAATTGCCCTTAATGTATTGTGTGGGTTTTTTTAAGGATATAGTCGCTTATTACTAATTTTCTTATGCCTTAGATGATTTTGGTAAAAAGAACAAAACAAAATGGAAACGTCTGCCAGATGTTAAGAAGATTAAACTAAGCAGGAGCATGGAATAGGTTTCGGTGTAAACTCCCAGGAAAAAATTCACAGGAATGAGCACCTCCATTCCCCTGTTGGGGTGCCGGGGGAGGGGGGGTCTGTCAGTATAAATAACACCCCCCACCTTCTGAAACTTCTGTACTAAGAATTCCCTCTTTTCTATCCCTCTTTTTCTGCTTTGTCCCTTTTCATCCTGTCACCTCCTTCTTGTCTATTTTCTGCTTTCTTGGTCCACTCTCCTACCTTATTTCCCCCAGAAAAGAATAAAAAAATAACAATTCACTCCCACACCGAAGTCGGAGGCGCTGGGCTTAACTTATCAGGCGCTTAACGACAGCACAATGCATTTTCGCTCCTATGACAACAGACAGCAATGGTAACTGTCTGGGCGTTCGACGAAGAATACCACCTCAACAGAGACTGGAACCCATGCCCTCCATCGGTAACCGTCAGATCACCAGCTCCTTGCTCTGAGCAGTAGGTTACTCCGCCCTCTCCCCTCTCTCGTATCACAGAAAGCCGACTCCAGCTGATATCGTCTATTCATACAGAGCAGTGCCTTTGCAAGACTGGCAGCAGCCAGACAACAGACACAACATGTGCTGTATACAGTCCTGCCCGCTACATGAGGCAGCAGCACTCTGAAGAAAGAGGACCTGGCCTGACTGACCCATACCACCCCAGTGGCCAAGAAGCTCTAGAGCGACTTGAAGGTATTGTCTTCTTCTTCTTCTTCTTCTTCCTCACACGCTCAGACAGCGACTATTGTTGTCTGTCCTATGAGCGCGATGCGTTGCGCTGCCTTTAAGCACCTGACAAGTCAGGCCCAGCGCATCCTACTGAACGTGGGAGAGAACTGTTATCTTTTTAAATGTTTAAATGTTTCTCAAAAAAATGCCGGCAGGAGAATGAACCAAGGCAGATAAAAAAAAACTAGAAGAAGGTGACAGGAAGAATGAATGAATGAATGAATGAATTTTTATTTTTCAAGGGTAACAGAACAAGCATGCTCTTACTTTTTTTTTCCATCCGGCCCTTGCCCTGATTAAGGACTATCAACAAAACAAGGTAAAAACCCTACTACAACAACGACAACATGTAAAGAAAAGAAACAAGGCCGAAACAAAGAGAGGGATAGAAAAGAGGGAATTCATAGCACAGAATTTTCAGAAGGTGGGGATACTATTAAATTTATACTGACAGACCCCGTCATCTCCATGGGGTAAACTTAAGATACGAAGTCTGCTGCTGTCTTCATTGCAGATATTGAGCTGTCATCTGATGAACGCTAAGAAAAGAAAAGAAACCAAAAACAAAAAACAGAAAACAAGAGCCAATATCACACCTGAATAATTATCAATGACAAAATTTGGCAGTAATCTACATTACACAACTACATTTTGTTTTTAAAAAGCCAACAATTAAATTTCAGTTTTGATATTTATTTGAAGATT
Source organism: Rapana venosa (assembly GCA_028751875.1). Lineage (NCBI taxonomy): Eukaryota > Metazoa > Mollusca > Gastropoda > Neogastropoda > Muricidae > Rapana > Rapana venosa. The sequence goes on from CM054142.1 coordinate 7,907,363, forward strand.
AAAAACAGGCCACAACTGTTTCAATTTCTTTTTTTTAGGAAGGGGGAATTTATTTATTTATCTATTTTATTCTTTTATATCGAGGATACTGGAATAAGCACTTATTGCTTTTTTACATCCGGTCCCCGTCTGTATGCGGTTTTGTAAATTCTGTCATCTGCACACAATGGCCTACTCTTACGAGAACATGAGAGGTGGGAGGGAGAGGACAGGACTCTTACATTTGCTGATCCTCCTAAAGTGTTTTTTAAAGCATAAAAATTGGCACACATTCTTTAAGAGGGAATGGAAAAACAACAAGCAAGAAACCCCCCAAACAAACAAAACAACCCCCCCCCCCCCACCCCTACCTCTAAACCCTGTAAAACAAAATAGCCAGTTGAACACACCCCTCCAAATACAATTCAGACGTCATCAGTGACCTTAAAGTACTTCCTGTCAAGAAGGGCGCTAACGCCCACACCGCCATTATTGTCCAATTCCAGCGGAACTACATGGAATCACGGTGCATTATGGGACTCTATAAGGGACCCGGATGTCTGAGAAAGTCGACTGCCTGCGGCCACATTTTATCCCACGAGCTGTTGACGCCGTCAGAATGATAGATTTTCCTTGGCATTTCGGGGCCTCTGTTTCCCTAAACAGATCAGGACACGGGGGTATCTTAGGAAATACACCACACGGTACTGTCTTATCTCCTTGTTTGTTTGTTTGTCTTTCATTGAGCAGACATGGCATGCATTCAGTACATATGACACTCGCTTGAAGCTTCAAGTTGGCAATGTCGTTGAAGGTTAATGCCATGTTCTGAAACTACGTTCTGATGATGTCTTTGTTCTCTCTTTTTCCGTCTTTCTACGTGTCTGTCTATCTCTGTCCGTCTGTCTGTCTCCCTCTCTCCCCCCTCTCTCTGTGTAATACAGAAAACATTCTCTATTTGTCTCTGTCTCTCTCTGTCTCTGTATATCTGTGTCTGTATGTCTGTCTCTGTCTCTCTCTCTCTCTCTGTGTCTATAACATAATAAAAGAAAGGAATAAAACAAAAAATTAAATCTCCCTCTCTGTCTCTGTCTGTCTGTCTGTGCTTATTCCATTATCCTCGATATAAAAGAATAAAATGAAATGAAAATAAAATGAAATCTCTCTCTCCTCTCTCTCTCTCTCTCTCTCTCTCTCTCTCTCTCTCTCTCTCTCTCTCTCTCTCTCTCTCTCTCTCTCTCCTCTCTCTCTTCTCTCTCTCTCCCCCACCCCCATCAAATATATAAAATGGATTAAAAAGAAAAAAAGAAGTGACCACTAGAGATCATCCCTTCTCAATGACTTAAAATTATATCCAGTACAAACGGACGCTATAGCTGAGTGGTTAAGACCGTCTGACTTCAGTCCCATGGGTTCATAAAGTCGTGAGTTCGAGTCTCGGTGGCGTCTGGTGAATTAGGAGTGGGGATTTTTACGATCTCCCAGATCAACTTCAAGTGCAGACCTGCCAGTTAATCCCCTTTGTGTATGGACACCTGAACAAGATTAAATAGATACGTTAAATATCCCATAATTCATGTCAGCGTTCGGCAGGTTACGGAAGCCCAAACGTACCCAGTATACATCCCCGAAGTCAGAATGCGGCTATCTTCAAGGTGGGCAAAAACGGTCGCAGAAGCGAAACCTCACAACTGGTGAACCTCGGAGCTTTAGCCGAGAAACAACCCCTCCTCCCCCCAAAAAAAAAAAAAAAAAGAAAAAGAAAAACAGAAAAAAATAATGACTAAGGGCTCATATAAATAAAAAATAAATGAAGTGACGGATGAAGATCATATGAATAAATTGAATAATAATAAAAATATGAAGTGATGGCTGAAGTCTACCTAACACCACCCCCACCCTCCTCCCTAATGGCTTTGTCTGCATTACATGGCGTCAACATCCTTAATTATTGTTGTTGCTGTTGCTGTTGTTTTGCTATTAATGCAAGACACCTCACTATCCAAACAGACAGGACAAAAATAAACAAACAAGCAAGAAAACAAACAAACAAAACAGAAAGGAAGAAAAAAGAAGAAGAACGAGAAAGAAACGAAGAAGAAGAAGAAGAATTGCAAAGAAGATGAAGAAGAAGAAGAAGAATTGTGACGAAAAATAAAGAAAAGAAGAAGAAGAATTTAAAAAAACAAAACATTACGAAGAAGAGGAAGAAGAGGAAGAAGAATTGCGAAGAAGAATTGAGAAGAGGAAAAAGAAGAATGCGAATGCAAATGCGAAGAAGAATGCAAAGAAGAATTGCGAAGAAAACAAAGCAGAATGCAAAGAAGAAAGGAAAACAGAGGAAAAGGAAAAGAATAATAATGATAATGATAATAATAACAACAATGATACTTTTACTACTACTACTACTACTACTACTACTACTACTACTACTACTACTACTACTACTACTACGGCTACTACTACTACTACTACTACTACTACTACTACTACTACTACTACTACTACTACTACTACTACTACTACTACGGCTACTACTACTACTACTACTACTACTACTACTAGCAAGAAGAAGAAGCAGAAGGAGAAGAAGAAGAAGAAAATTGTGAAGAAAAAGAATATAATGGGAGAGAAATAACTTTCTTGTTATAAGTTCTCAGAAGGTTTTCTTGTGTTGTTTTTGTTTTGTTTTGCAGTGACTCAGGTTCAAAGTCCTGGTGGGATTCCATACTAGTCCACATGTGCTTCAACCCCCAAATCAACAAATTAAAACAACAGCAAACCCCCAGCTTTCCACTTATTCGGCTTTTAATCACACAGCGCCATCAGTTCATTTACTGTGGTCCACTGTGAACAAGCCTTCTAGGAGCCCATTCAAAACATCTCTCTGGCTTAAAAAAAAAAGCTTTTAACTTAAAATTATTTCGAACATGCTTGTATTTAAACTGTACAAACTGTGACTTTTTTTTTGCTCTTCTGCCAAGAACTTTTAAAGTTTTTTTGCTCTCCAAGCAGACCACTTTAGCACAATTAGAGGAGCATCTATATTTTGATGATTGTGTTCACATGAAGTAAAATACCCCAATCGCCGTCTGGTTCGGCGGCATTTAATTGACATTAATTGTGTGCGCAATGCATGTTCAGCAAAATAGAATATGTTGTTTTCTGATCGAATTATCAAGAGTGTTTAGCACGTGGGTGGGTTGTTGCAAAATGAAAAACTAGCAGAATAAAATAAGTTTATTTTCAAACCGATTTGTCAACAATTTTAAAAGCGTTCATTGTTTGTACAAAGAAAGCCTGCCAGGATAAACAATGTACTCCCACGTGAGGATGTCGGGGGCCTGTCAGTACAAACAGCATCCCCGCCTTCTGGAAATCCTGTGCTAGGAATTCCCTTTTTCTATCCCTCTGTTTGTTTCTGCCTTGTTCCTTTTTCTCCCGATTCCTCCTTCTCGTATATTTTCTGCCTTCTTGGTCCATTCTCCTGACTTTTTTCCCCCCAGAAAGACTTAAAAGATAACAATTCTCTCCCACACCGAAGTCGGATGCGCTGGGCCTGACTTGTAAGGGGCTCAACGGCAGCACAACGCATTTTCGTTCATATGACAAACAACAATAGTTGTTGACGACGAAATCATGGCAGATGTCTCTGCTTGACAGTCATGTGGTCTGCGCTCCCCAGGGAGAGTTGGTCGCCACAAAAGCAGTGCCATCCATTTCTATTTTTCCCCTGTTTATATGAGTTGTTTCCCTATGGGAGAAAGACTACTTCTACAGAATTTTGCAAGAGACAGCTGTTTTGTTGCCCTGGGATTTTTTACGTGTCGCAAAGTGTGTGCTGCACCAGGAGCTCTATTCATATGAGCGAAAACGCTTTGCGCTGCCGTTAGTGCCTGGCAAGTCAGGGCCAGTGCATTCGGCTCTTTGTGGAGAAAAAAAGGCAGGAGAATGGACCAAGAAGGCACAACATAGACAAGAGGGGGATGTCAGGAGGAAAAGGAACAAGGCAGAAACAAAGAGAGGGATAGAAAAGAGGGAATTTGCAGCGCAGAACTTCCTGGCAGTGGGGATACTATTTCTACGGACAGGTTCCCGGCAGCCCCACAGGGGAACTGTCTAGTCGGGCGCGTTGCCTCTCGACCATCAATCCACGTTTTGGCAGAAACACGGGTGTTATCTCTTTACCTCGGAATGAACCACGACAGGCAGGGAAAAGTGCAAAGGAAGTTGTTGTTTTAATTTTAACTCAGTAAGTTATCTGTAGTCATTTGATTCAACCAGTCCACCGTTGGCCGTCGCTCTTTCTCTGTTTCTGGTCCATCGATCTGGAATGACCTCCCTCACTCCCTTCGCCAATAGCCTTCTTATGACGCTTTTAAATCCAGCCTCAAGACACATTTATTTCAAACCTAAGATCCTCCCCTCTTGTTCCATTTCATTTTTGTCCCTGCCCTCAACATACAACACCCCATCACCCTGCCGGAGTGTACAGCCTTTATGTGTGTGCGTGAATGTGCGTGTATGTGCGCGCGTGAGTGTGCGTGTATGTGCGTGCGTTAGAACGTGTGTATATACATTTGAACTTGTAAAAAAGCCTATTAATTGTAACTGGCTGCATGTGAATGAGTAGGATGAATGAAAGCGCTTTGATTATTTTTTTCTGCAAGATATAGCGCTATATAAATTCCATATATTATCATCATAATTATTATTTATTTATTTGAGAAATAAGCGAATAAAAGAAGGAATGAATGAAATTGAGCGAACGAGTGAGTAAATGGATGGATATATTTATGAGATTCTGTTTTCACAGGAAATGGATATGTCTCAACGCCACCAACACCAGTGATAAAGACAATCATTATCATCATCACATGGATAAACGAACGAACGAAAGAAAGAAAGAAGAAGAAGAAGAATGCGAAGAATTGCGAAGAATTGCGAAAAATTGCGAATAAGAATAAGAATAACATTTTCAAAGATGAAGAAGAAGAAAGATCAACCATAACAAAAACAACTACAATTTCAATATTTTTTGGGGAAAGAAAGACAGAAAGTAAGACATAAGATAGGAAAATACATCATTAAATAAAGCAAAGCTTCCCTGTCGGCTGCAGGTGTAATATATACACATTGTGGCGGCAAGCTATTCATTACCTGTATTCTTTTTCTACCGCCGATTATATGAACAGCATCCAGATATCAAATACGAACAGAGACGGCTAACACGAAACAAAGACGTCAGTTGGCGTGTGTTAATCTGATATGATGAGAAAAATCCGATCTTATATTCTGACAGCCGATGAGTCATTCAATCATTAATTGATTGATTGATCGATGTTTTTCGTTCAGCCCACCATTGGGGGCAGAATTAGGGCTGGTACCACATTCACCCTTCACTTTCACCTATCCCGTAGACCGTGGGGGCACCACTGAAGATTTTGCAACCAGCTTCCTCTACTCCCCGCAGTTCTCTGGTACCACATTCAATGAGATGGATTCTCTATTTCGTGTCTCTGTGTCTTCACTCTGTACCTATTACCTGTGAAGAATAAGCAGTTTATTACGTAAGAAATGACGGACGCTATAGCCGAGTGGTTAAGACCGTTTTGACTTCAATCCCATGGGTCCATGAAGTCGTGGGTTTGAATCTTGGCAGCGTCTGGTGAATTAAGGGTGGGGATTTTTACATACTCCCAGGTCAACTTTAAATGAAGACCTGCAAGTGCCTCGATTCTTTTTGCGTATATACGCATGCACAAGCCAAAGAAGTCTCATCAGCGTCACATGCAAATTAGAATCTTACACAAATCAACATCATAATTAGGTAAATCAGCATCGCACAGCAAATCGTCATCACGTGAAAATCAGCATCACACGCAAATCAGCCACTCTCTCACTGCTTAGACGTTATTTGCGAGGTGTGGTTTTTAACCCATCGTTACTGACACCCTCCCCCCCCCCCCCTCCTCTCTCCTCACCCCCCATCCCCTCCCCCAACTCGGCCTCAGCTGTCGGCCCGGCACTAAGCTGTTGTTGTTGTTGTTGTTGTTGTTGTTGTCTTCAATTTAACGTCTGTTCACACTCAGTGATATTAGACGATAGGCACTAAGCTATAATTATGAATATGACACCGGCTTTCGCTTTCTATGTGGCTTCCCACGCTCGCGTGCGGGCGTCTCCTGTGTCGTTTCTTCCAGCTATCAAGTTCTCTCTCTTCAGCGTCCCCGTCACCTCGCCGCCGGAGTCCCCCCCCCCCCCCCCTCCTCCTCTCTCTCTCATCCCTATCTCTCTCTCTTTCTCTCATCCCTCTCTCTCTCTCTCTCTCTCCCCACTCTCTCTCATCTCCCCTCTCTCTCTCCCTCACACTCTCCCTCCTCTCTCATCTCCTCCCTCTCTCTCCCTCCCTCCCTCCCCCTCTCCCTCTCCTCTCTCCTCTCCCACTCTTCTTCTCTCTCTCTTTTCTCCTCATCCCCCTCTCTCCCCTCTCCTCTTTCTCTCCCCTTTCTCTCCTCTCCTCTTTCCTTTCTCTCCTCCTCTCTCTCACCCCTCTCTTCTCTCTCTCTCTCTCCACTCTTTCTCTCTCCCGTCTCCCCTTTCCTTCCTTTCTCTCTCTCTTTCTCTCTCCGTCCTCTCCTCTCTCTCTCTCTCTCTCTCTCCCCTCTCTCAATCCTCCCTCTCCCTCTCTCTCCCTCTCTCTCTCTCCCCCTCTCTCTCTCCTTCTATTGTTATTGTGTATTCTAATAAAGGGCAAATTCATACTTTCCATTTTCAATATTATTT
>CM054142.1:7919127-7921627 GCA_028751875.1 Rapana venosa
AATTGGTAGATGATTTTCCAGACCCCTCTTCTTTTGCAAACGAGTCCGCTCTGCAGTGGACGAGAGAGGATTCTTCACGGTCGGGATTCCAGAGCCCCTCTGCCAGAACTGACGCAGGTGTGACTGCAGGGACAGGCGCACACTCCCCGAGGGCAGGGGTGTTCAGCAAACGCATCTCGGCCCCTTCAGCCACCAGGTCTTTGTGCACGGGCACGACGACCGCCACCGGGTCCTCCTGCCCCAGATGCGCAAGTTCCCCTTCTCCAACATCGCGCGGCTGTCCACGGGCTGTACGGGCACCCTGGTGACTCCCCGGCACGTGCTGACCGCCGCGCACTGCGTGCACAACGGCTCGGGCTTCAAGGACAACCTGGAGAAGCTGAAGATTCAGATCCCGGACACCATGGGCTTCAAGAACTACTACGCCCAGAAGATCACCGTGCCCAAGGGCTGGCTGAGGGCGGGCAGGTCCAGCCCCTGGAGCTGGGGGGAGCGCCGGAAGAGGGTGGTGTACGACTACGCGGTGGTTCACCTGACGCTGGCCGTGGCGGGCAGGACCGCTTCCTGCCCCTGGCCGTGCCCCGCCCCGAGGTGCTGCACATGGACTTCCACTTCCTGGCCTTCCCCCAGCACGACCAGCGCCTGTGGAGGTCCCTCTGTCTGGCCTCGCAGCACATGGCGTTGGAGGACGGCAACCTCATCATGACCTTGTGAGTACATGTGGTGGTTGTTGTCGTTGTCGTTGTTGGTGTTGGTGTTGTTGTTTACTGAGTGATTCATGTGTTGACCAGGTGGTTTGATGACTTCTCCTGGGTGAGTTTGTGTTTTCACCAGCTATTTTCATCTTTTCACCCGGTGAGCTCATCTTTTTAAGAGGCTGGTTCCTTTTTTTTTTCTTTCTCCACCGGATGAGTTTATCTTTTCATCAAGTGAGGCAATGTCCATGAGGTCAACATTATCACAAGGGGGTTGAGAATGTTTAATTGTTTTTGGGGAGCTTAATGTCTTCGTGATTTTATGAGTTTGACGTCATCATCATGGTCAGTTAAACTCAACACCGACATGGCCAGGTACAGGTGAGTTTATTGTCAGGAATGATTGTTGACGTTAGCCAATCGCCAGCTGGGCTCCGCACTGTCCTGGCCAGGCTGGCCGGCCTCAGAGACAGCTGACTTCCTCACCCCCTTCAGGATGGAGACACCACGGAGGCACCCTTTCCAGGGAATTTTCTCCCCTGGAGTTAACACCAGTACTGACTCCAACTTCCCCCAGTCTTTCCGATGAGACTATTAACCGAGCTCCCGAGAGCTAACGCAAGCAGAACATCGTGCGCACATTAAAAGCCTTTAGTAGGCCATTTCGATTCAGTGGTAAAAATTGCATGTACACAGGTGACGTGTTTAGACACCCTCCCCGAAGTCGGAATGCGGCTACCTTAATCGCAGGTTAAATAACAAGGTGGCATACACAAAACGTCACTGTTGGTGAACCTGGGAGCTCTAGTCCTGGAACGAAAAGCAACACCCACCGACCGTCACAGGCTGTGTGCTTCATTGTGTTCAATCGTGGTGTATTGTATCGTGTTGTATTGAATCGTGGTGTATAGAATCGTATTGTATAGTATCGTATTGTATTGTATCGTATTGTATTGGATCGTAGTGTATCGTATCGTATTGTATCATATTGTATTGTATTGAATCGTATTGTATTGTATTGTATTGAATCGTATTGTATTAAATCGTAGTGTATTGTATTGTATTGTATCGTAGTGTATTATATTGTATTGTATTGTATCGTATTGTATTAAATCGTGGTGTATCGTATCGTATTGTATTGAATCGTAGTGTATTGTATTGTATCGTATTGTATTGAATCGTAGTGTATTGCATTGTATGTATTGTATCGTATTGTATTGAATCGTATGTATTGTATCGTATTGTATTGAATCGTAGTGTATTGTATTGTATGTATGTATCGTATTGTATTGAATCGTAGTGTATTGTATTGTATTGTGTATCGTATTGTATTGAATCGTAGTGTATGTATTGTATTGTATTGAATCGTAGTGTATTGTAATTGTATTGAATCGTATGTGTATTGTATTGTATTGTATTGAATCGTATTGATTGTATTGTATTGTATTGAATCGTAGTGTATTGTATTGTATTGAATCGTAGTGTATCGTATTGTATTGAATTGTAGTGTATTGTATTGTATTGAATCGTAGTGTATTGTATTGTATTGAATCGCAGTGTATCGTATTGTATTGAATCGTAGTGTATTGTATTCTATTATATTGTATTGAATCGTATTGCATTGTATTGTATTGTTTTAAACTAAATGTACTGTACTGTGCTGTATTGTGTGTATACCACTGTCAGTCACAGCAAATGTCCCTGAATGAAATTAACTCGGGCTGCTCTCCACCAGGAGAACGCGTCGCCACAAGAACAGCGCCGCCATGCTTTAACATTTTTGTTCTGCCTGCATATTTTTTAAA
>CM054142.1:7924127-7931627 GCA_028751875.1 Rapana venosa
TCGCGTTGCTCAATAGAAAACTAATTTAAAGTCTTAGATGCGCTTTTTCATCGGCTGATGACTTTTTTTTTGCTTTCTTTGCTTATTTTCTTACCTGTTCTTTTACATTTTTTGCTCCCCCCCACTAAATTAAAAAACAAACCAACAGCAGCAGTCCATGGGTCACAGTGAAATCAGGGCTACACACTGTTTTTGCGGCACAGACTTTTTTTCCAGGTTCGCTGTGGGTTTATTGTTGCTTTAGTTTTGCGTGTGCTTGGGATGTTCATGTTTGTTTCTGACTCTGAAGTGAGGATGAACACTTCCTCTTTCTCAATCACTCTTTGTCTGTGGATCTGTGACTCTGTTTCTGTTTCTGCCTGTCTGTCTCCCTGTCTCTGTTTCTGTATCATCATCATCATCATCATCATCATCATCATGAAAACAGCACCTTCCTACCTCTGTGAATATCTTCACCTGAACACTCCTTCTTCCCTCCGCTCTGCTGCAGATACCTTGTGCTTAAGAATACCTAGATTCAACCAGTCCACCGCTGGCCGTCGCTCTTTCTCTGTTACTGGTCCATCGATCTGGTATGACCTCTCTCTCTCCCTTTGCCAAAAGCCTTCTTATGACACTTTTAAATCCAGCATCAAAACACATTTATTTCAAACCTAAGATTCTCCCCTCCTGTTTCATCCCATTCTTGTCCCTGCCCTGAGCAACCCAAACCCCATCACCCTGCCGAAGTGTATATGTGTGTGCATGTATGTGCGTGTGTGTGCGTGCGTGCGTTTGTGTGTGTGTACGTTTGAATTTGTAAAAGCTATTAATTGTAACTGGCTGCATGTGAATGAGTGGGATGAACAAAAGCGCTTTTATTTGTTTTTTCAAGATATGGCGCTATATAAATTCCATTATTCATCATCATCATCGTCACCACCACCACCACCACCACCACCACCACCACCACCACCACCACCACCACCACCAACAACAACAACAAAAGCGCTTTTATTTGTTTTTTCAAGATATGGCGCTATATAAATTCCATTATTCATCATCATCACCACCACCACCACCACCACCACCACCACCACCACCACCACCACCACACCACCACCACCACCACCGTTGTCGTCGTCGTCGTCATTATCATCATCATCATCATCATCCTCGCCGCCGCCGCCGCCGCCGCCGCCACCCCCACCACCACCACCACCACCACCACCATCATCATCATCATCATCATCATCATCATCATCATCATCATCATCATCATCATCATCAATCATCATCATCATCATCATCAATCATCATCATCGTCGTCGTCGTCGTCGTCGTCGAAATCCTCCCTTCCCCGTTCTCCTCCTCCTTCTCATCCTCATCCTCATCCTCCTCCTCCTCCTCCTCCTCCTCCTCCTCCTCCTCCTCCTCATCTCATCATCATCATCATCATCATCATCATCAACTTTTGTCAGACAGTAGATCAGGGGTCCAGCGAGATCGGACCCATGTAGAACATACAAGGTTCAGGGTTTGATTCCCACCAGAGCAGGCCTTTGTCCCGTCCATCCACCAAGCCAAGCCACGTGATGGGGGTGGGAGTGCCAGTCTTTCGGAAGAAATAATAACAAATCGAGGTTCCGTGTGCAGTATATATTAAATTAACAAACGTCTAAAAGGGCCTACGGCAACAATAGAATTGTCCCTGGCCCCATTTTGTTTAGAGAAATCTGCCCTGACGTTAAATAGCACCACACTACACTAAACTACACTACGCTACGCTACACTACACTACACTACGGCATACTACACTACACTACACTACACTACACTACACTACACTACGCTACACTACGTCACACTACACTACACTACGCTACGCTACACTACACACTACGGCACACTACACTACCCCTACACTACACTAACACATACGCTACGCTACACTACACTACACTACACTACGCTACACTACACTACACTAAACTACACTACACTACACTACACTACATTACACAAACTACACTACACTACACTACACTACACTACACTACACTACATTACACTACATTACACTACACTACACTACACTACATTACACTACACTACTCTACACTACTCTACGCTACGCTACACTACACTTTTGCGGACAGCATAATATACTGATATTTACCCACAACCTCCATTCTTCTTTTATTTTACCAGTAATGATGATGACAATAATAATAATAATAATAATAATAATAATAATAATAATAATAATAATAATAATAATAGTGTATTTAGTACGCCTAATCTCATACTGCCAAAAGCCCTGGAATTTTGTTTTATAACAGCAAAAGTGTTTTTAAAAAACCGTTTCACTCACACACACATATTGCGCGAGCGCGCGCGCGCGCGAACTCTCATCACTTCACACATTGCTTTTCAAAGAAAACAGTAAAAAGACATGATGATAAATACCCACCCCCCAAAAAAAAAAACACCACCCAACAACAACCCCACAACAAAACAGAAAGCAAAAGAAAAAAGTAAAGATGATTAAGACAACGGAAGAGGAAAGCCAGATAAGGCAGAAATATTTTTTGAACAGAAAAAAACGATGAGAGAATAAAAAACAAACAAGAAAAGATTGGGAAAAGGAAAAGAAAACAGAAAAGGAAGGTTAACAAAGAAAAACTAACAAAAGAAATAAAACAAAACAAGGTAGTAAAGAAAGAAAAGAAAAAGAAAAAAAAGTAAGTAGGAAGGAAAAAGACAGAAACAAGCAATGACAGGAGAAAAATCGGAAGAAAAACGGAAATGAAAAAAGTATCTTGAATTGCTCAACACTAGACTTGTGAACTAAGAAAAACAACAACAACAACAACAACAACAACAACAACAACAACCCAAACACCAAAACAATACTTTAAATTTTTCGTATCTGTAAATATCTACGACTTTCTCTGAATCACACACACCCTCTTTCCAATTTCAGCCTAAGAACAGCTTGTAAATCCATCATCTGTTTCCATCGTCACTGTCGACGGCAGGAGCTCCACATAGTACCGCCTGATTTTGCTATCTTTCTCTGTCTGCTGGGTTCTACGATCTCCTGTAGCCCTCCCAGACCACTGATCTCAGTGATGTTGGCAATGTAGGATGCTGGTGGTCTGCCTCTTTTCCTTCTGCCCTCAACCTTACCCTGGAGAACTGTCGTCATCAGATTTGTCTGTGTGCTTCTGTTTGCATGACCAAAGTATCTCAGTCTGTGCTTGTCATTTTCAGCTTATAATTTTTTTTATTTGTCTATGCACTTTGAGTCATGAAGGATCAGTCAGCATTGGTGGCAGAACGATCACAAACCTCCGCTTCGCAGATGACATTGATGGAATAGCAGGATCAGAAAAAGAGCTTGCCAGCCTAACAGAACACCTGAATAAGGCCTCCAAAACATACGGCATGGACATCAGAGCAGAGAAGACCAAACCGATGACTAATAACACCAACGGCATTAGCACTGATATCAGGGTTAATGACCAGAAGCTGGAAACAGTTCAAAGCTTCAAGTACCTGGGAGCCATTGTATCAGACCAGGGATCCAAGCCAGAAGTAGTATGCAGGACTGCACAGACAATAACAGCACTGTCAAAACTAAACACCATCTGGAGAGATAAAAATATCTCACTTATCTCCAAGATCAGACTAATGCGCTCCCTTGTCATATCCATATTTCTGTATGCCTGTGAATCATGGACCCTGACTGCAGATTTGGAGAGAAGAGTACAGGCGGTGGAGATGAGATGCTTTCGGAGACTCCTTGGCATCTCCTACAAAGACCACATAAGCAACGAAAGCGTGCATAACAGAATCCAGCAAACCATTGGACCCTATGAGAACCTTCTAACGATTGTGATAAAGCGTAAACTTAAATGGTATGGGCATGTCAGAAGATCAAAAGGACTTGCAAAGACAGTTTTACAAGGCACTGTTCAAAGAGGAAGAAGAAGAGGCAGACCAAGGAAGAGCTGGGAGGATAACATCAGCGAATGGACAGGCCTAGAACTCATCAAAACCCTGAGAAAGGCAGAACAGAGAGAGGAATGGAGGGAACTGATTGTTGAGTCTTTGAGGGTGCCCCCACGGTCGTCAGACTACGGGACAGATAGATAGATAGACTTTGAGTTCATCAAGGCTGCTTTCATTTTTTTCCTTCTATCTGACCACTTGACTCGTTAAACAAAATTTGAACATAAGATTGTAAATCATCTTATTGTCCAAACAGGAGAGAGTTGAGTAATCACTGGCCCTTGAGAACATTGAATCAATAGATCAACAGAGAGATGGTGATTATAACCTTTATTGAAGAGAGAGTTTCGGGATCATTATACTATTTGTGTATCTTGATTGATTTAGCGGGAAACTAGCAGTCAGCAAAGTGAGAGGCTGTATGACCAGTGGCTTTCCCACTCTTGAAATTTCACTTTACAGATTAGTCTGTAGTTATTGACCATGACTCTCTGACTAGGAGGCTTGACTTGCACAGTCCTTGTGTGCTGCAGCCCTGGGGGCTAGTTGGCCTTTGGAGAACATCTCCAACACTGACTGTCCTTATGCCCACTTGGCCGAGAGAGTAGGGATGTACTGTGGGCAAGGCACCTCCACTATAATCAACTTTGTGCCGTTTCCGAAACAGCAGTTGCCTCCTCTGCTGTTTTGGAGGTCATCGTCGAACACGACGGACAAACATATTAAAGTAGCAGTCAGCAGACGTAGAGTAAAACTGTTCATTGTAAGATAACACCAGCGCTGCTTTCTTAAGCTGAAGGTCATGATCTTAGGAAACTATTTAGCTTAGAGTTGTCCTGAGGCAGCAAGGTAAATGATTTCAGGAGTACAAGTTTAATCAAATCGTTGATGGATTCTTCACAGAAGTAGTTGAGCTACATATCGGTCTCAGATTCTGAAAAGTCAAATGGTCAGACAGAAAAATAAATGAAAAAATTGTGGTGAACTCTCAGTACAAAGGCAAATGTTAGTTGAAATTGATAAGCGCAGACTGAGATACGTTGGCCATGCAAACAGAAACACACAGACAAGTCTGATGACGACAGTTCTCCAAGGTAAGGTTGAGAGCAGAAGGAAAAGAGGCAGACCACCAATAATCCTGCATTGCCAACATCACTGAGGTCAGTGGTCTGGGAGGAGGGCTACAGGAGATGGTAGAACTCAGCAGAGACAGAGAGAGATGGCGAACCCTGGTGGTGGCATTGCGTGGAGCTCTTACCGTCGACAATGGCGATGGACACAGGTGACAGGTGACAAGTGACTTAGGTTATTAGGTTGAAGCATAGCTAATAACTGATTGTATAAGTGTGCCCTAAATATTTACTAGAGTCAAACCTCAAGAAAAAAGTTATACCTTTTGAGAAGTTCTTTTATTTAAACTCTCAGTGTAGGGCGAGCAGCTGAGATTATTATCGATATTAACCCCTAAAAGTTGATGGAGTTCTACTTTCCTGATAACGGTATTATAACCATAAACAGGAGGAACAATAAAAACTAAGTTAAGTCATTTTTGCTCAGGGATTTTTTTGGTCTAAAACATTTGAGTGTGAGTGTGTATGTGTATGTGTATGTGTAGTGAGAGAGAGAGAGAGAGAAGAGAGAGAGAGAGAGAGAGAGAGAGAGAGAGAGAGAGAGAGCAAGAGCGAGAAGAGCGAGAGAGAGAGAGAGAGAGAGAGAGAAAGATAGAAAGATAGAGAGAGAGAGAGAAAGAGAGTGAGAGTGGTGCAGGTACAGAGAAAGAGACAGATCCACAAAATCTGCCTGTATCTGTCTCTTTCTCTGTCTGTCTGTGTTGTTGTTGGTGGTGTCCTTCTGACAGAGACAAAGATAGATAGATAGGTATATATACATATATATAATATATATATATATATATATATATATATATATATATAATATATATATATATATATATATATATATATATAGAGAGAGAGAGAGAGAGAAGAGAAGAGAGAGAGAGAGAGAGAGAGAGAGAGAAAACACACAGATATATAGACAACCATACACACAGACAGAGAAGCAGACAAACAGAAGTGCAGGGTAAGGCGTGGGCAAGAAAATCATATGGAGATATGAGGCTTCGTCCAAAAAGGGAGAAGAATGTACAAGAGTCACTCTCAACCCTTCTGCACCCTCCCCCTAAAACTCCAACCACTTCCCCAAACCCCCTTGCTCCTATTCTTTCTCCCCCTCCCACTGCGCCCCCCCCCCCCCCCTTCCCCATCTCTTGACCGAAAGTTTTCGCTGTTAATACTTCACATGTAGTTCATCGGCCACGTAAGACTTCGTCCAAACCACTTCACTGAACACAACTGTTATCGATAGGTTTGTTGTTTGTGTTGCTGGTTGGTTGGTTGGCTGTTGGTTGGCTGGTTGGTTGGTTGGCTGTGTGGTTGGTTGGCTGGTTGGTCGGTTGGTTGGTTGATGGTTGGTTGTGTGGCTGGTTGGCTGTGTGGTTGGTTGGATGGTTGGTCGGTTGGTTGGTTGGCTGGTTGGTCGGTTTGGTTGGTTGGCTGGTTAGTTGTGTGGCTGGTTGGCTGGTTGGTTCAAGTGTTAGACGTTTTGCTCTCTCTCTCTGTCTCTCTGTCTCTCTCTCTCTCTCTCTCTCTCCTCTCTCTCTCTCCTCTCTCTCTCTCTCTCTCCTCTCTCTCTCTTCTCTCTCTCTCTCTCTCGTGTGTGTGTGTGTGTGTGTGTGTGTGTGTAAATGCGTGTGCGTGAGTGCGTGCGTGCATGCGTGCGAGCGTGTGTATGGGCGTGTGTGTTGAGTTTGTTGTTTTGTTTTGCGTTTGTATTTTCTTTGTTATTGTTGTTTTTTGCTTTTTAATTTTTATGACTGTTTTGGCATTTGTTATTTCTAAAGTGATGTTTCTTTTGTCAGTATTTTTATGGTTGCTTTTATTGTTTTCTTTTTGTTTCTGTCTTGTTTTGGTTTTAAAGGATTTTCTCTTGGAATTTTTCAAGATAGATTTTTATGGTTGTTTTGTGGTTTTTGTTTTGGAGGAGGGGCAGAGGAGTGTGTTTGGAAACAAGGGAATCCATTTTGTTGATCTGTTCTTCTCTGGTTGCTTTTCTGTCTGTCTGTCTGTCTGTCTGTCTGTCTGTCTTCTTGCTTCGTAGCTGTTTTGTTATTGTTGGTTATTACAAAGCTTGCTGTTGTTGTTTATATTTTCTCTGTTGTTTTGTTCTTGTTGATTCCGTTACGTCTGACTCACGTGCCACTTTAGGAATTTACAGATATATATTTTCTTTTAAATTGATTTCAGGTTTTTTGTGTGTGTTTTTAGTCCTGCCCACTGTCGAGGTTGAATTAAGAGTTGTGTGTTGTAGTATTAACCAAATAAAAGCTAACAGTAATTAAATATTCATAAATCAAAACTTGAAAAAAGAATAAAAATCATGGAATCAAAACTTAGAATGATTAAAATTTCATGTCTTGAACAAAAAAATTAACAACAATAAAAC
>CM054142.1:7934127-7939127 GCA_028751875.1 Rapana venosa
AGATCCGCCAGAAGCCTCTTCGACGTAAGGCAGGGAGTTCCAGACTTGTGGAGCAGGTTCGGGTGGAGGGAGAGAGTCTCCGGTACCCGGGGTGGGCCGGCAGTGAGCTGGGAGACGAGGAACGGGACTGAACGCGCCACCCGTCTTCCCGCAGCGCGAGGTGTTGTATGAAGAGTGAGAGCGAGGGTGCTTTGCTACGAATCTTGAGTTTCCACCTCCCACTCTCCTTCACCTCAAACTTGCAACATTCTATCCACTTCCAGGCATTTTCAACAACGTCTCTGCACTGGCTCGAACTGACAGAACTGACAAACCACACCTGTGAACATATCATCGCAGTCTCTGGAGTTTGCTACAGATATATCTGATGTTAGATAGTAGATAAACTCTCTGAAATCTGTTTTAGCAAAAACGTGGCGATCTGAACTTGCAAACACGTTTTAAGTGTTTTGAAGTAAGCAGGTGTAAAGAACCAAAATCTGTATCATGGTAGTCCTTGATGCAAAGAGAAAAAAAAACAACAACAACAACAACCCACAACTGATTCTGTTGGGTTCGATCCTCTGTGTTAGGTGTTCTCTGATATTCTCGTCCTTCATGTAGAAAAGTGAAAAACAGGATTTTAAAATAAGTACAAGAGCAGATCTGGCCACTCTTCAAACTACTACTACTACTACTACTACTACTACTACTACTACTACTACTACTACTACTACTACTACTACTACTACTACTACTAGTAGTAGTACTACTACTACTACTACCACTACGACGACGACGACGACGACACCGACGACGACGACGACTACGACTACGACTACTACTACTACTACTACGACAACTTACTACTACTACTACTACTACTACTACTACTACTACTACTACTACTACTACTACTACTACTACTACTACTACTACTACTACTACTACTACTACTACTGTCATACTGATTTGTCCTTTACACCAGTCATTGGAATAGTGCAGGTATTGCAACTGAAATTTCAGAGTCAGTTGAAACATTAGATAACACATTTGAATTTATAAATTATCAAAATCATCCTAAGTGAATGTGATTGATCTGTTCTTCATTGATGGAGATACTGAAACAGTATTTAATGCTTTAAAAATAGAACCGTCATAATTACAGTTTTCATAATGACGATGATAACAATTAATAGTGTCAATAAAATAATTTTCCATGACGTTATTATTATTATTTTTTAAAAGACACATGACACACACACGTACCTACGCACGCACGCAAGCACACACAACGCACACATACACGCACACGCGCACAGATGCACACACACGCGCACTCACGCACTCACGCACACACACGCACACACGCACACATACACACATACACACGCACGTACGCACGCGCGCGCGCACATACACACGTCCACACTCTCTCTCCCTCTCTCTCTTCCCTCCCTCTCTCTCTCTCTCTCTTTACTCTCCCTTCTCCCCTCTTTTGATTTTCTCTCCCTTTTTCGGTAATTTAGCAAATAGTTTACAATGCATTATTACAGACAATTCCATTGTAACTTCTTTCAGCAATCAAAACGGAACATGGATTTGACTATTTCGTTCAATATGCTTCTTAGTAGCAGCAGCAGCAGCAGCAGCAGCAGCAGCAGCAGCAGCAGCAGCAGCAGCAGCATTAATAGTAATAGTAGTAGTAGTAGTAGTCGGAATAGTCGGTGTAGCCGTGAGTAGGAGTTGTAAGAAGTAGTAGTAGTAGTAGTAGTAGTAGAAGTAGTAGTAGTAGTAGTAGAAGTAGTAGTAGTAGTAGTAGAAGTAGTAGTAGTAGTAGTAGAAGTAGTAGTAGTAGTAGTAGTAGTAGTAGAAGTAGTAGTAGTAGTAGAAGTAGTAGTAGTAGTAGAAGTAGTAGTAATAATAGTAGTAGTAGTAATAATAGTAGTAGTAGTAGCAGGAGGAGGAGGAGAGTAGTAATAGCGGTAGTGGTAGTGGTAGTAGTAGTAGTCGTAGTAGTCAGAGTAGTTGTAATAGTACTTGAAGTAGTAGAAGTCGTAGTAGTCGTAGTCGTAGTCACAGTAGCAGCAGCAACAGTAGTAGTAGTAGTAGTAGTAGTAGTAGTAGTAGTTGTTGTTGTTGTTGTTGTTTTAGTAAGAGTAGTTGTAGTAGTAGTAGTAAGAGTAGTAGTAGTAAGAGTAGTAGTAGTAGTAGTAGTAAGGGTAGTAGTAGTAGTAGTAGTAAGAGTAGTAGTAGTAGTAAGAGGAGTAGTAGTAGTAGTAAGGGCGGTAGTAGTAGTAGTAGCAGAGGTAGTAGCAGTAGCAGTAGTAGTAGTAGTAGTAGTAGTAGTAGTAGTAGCAGTAGTAGTAGTAGCAGTAGTAGCAGTAGCAGTAGTAGTAGTAGCAGCAGCAGTAGAAGTAGCAGCAGTAGTAGTTTTAGCAGCAGTAGTAGTAGCAGCAGTAGTAGTTTTAGAAGCAGTAGTAGTTTTAGCAGCAGTAGAAGTAGCAGCAGTAGTAGTAGTAGCAGTAGTGTTCTCCTTCTGTCTAGAGAGACAATGGCTTCTTCACCTTCTGTGGTCACATCAGTCTTGTTTGGAGCATCAATGTCTGCAGTGGCTTCCTCAGCATGCAGACCACTCCCTGCACGGCAGTCTCTGCCACAGTTGGAGCAGGCAAATTAGACACCGGGTTGTGGTGGCCTGGTGTTGCTTACTTACCCTTAATCTATCATTGGCGTTTCAAGGTTTACTGCTGTCGAAGATGCTCAAAACCACATTAACTTCGTTCTTCATTCTTCAACCCCTCCCACACATCTACCCCCCCCCCCCTCCACCCCAACTTTCCCCCTACATTGATAGTGTGAAGGTAGAACTATCTTAATCACATTGTAGTAAAGTGACATTAAACTAATGAGAAGAAGGAAGACGATGCATAAACGAAACACCTCTTCCATCACCAGCTAAAATCAGTGCAATCTGAAAAACAAAACAAAAATCTTGTGATACATAATTCAACTCACAGTAGCTCAATTTTCCCAGAAAGAGACATCCGTGTCTTTAATTCGGAGAGACAATTCTAATGTTGAACAGTGTAATTTTTTCTTAAGATTCCATGTATAAATTCCGAGAGTTAGACCATGATAGTTCACCACGTTCTCCAATTCTTGAACTACTCCTAGATATTGACATATCTGGTTATATTTATTGACTCTGATTCCATGTGAAACACTGTGACCTACATATCGTGTTGCTTCTTTTTCAAGAACAAAAGACGAATTTTTATTTAATTGACACATATGATGTCCTTTTAGACAGGAATAATTTGATCATAGTAGCTAGGGACAGTATAGGCATTATATCTATTGTTTATTTCCTTATTATTTTGTTTTATTTACTATTAATTCATTGCATTCCAAACTGCTACATAGCGGGGTACTAAACTACTGTATCTATAGCAGTTATCGTATACACCCGAACTCCTTATCTGTTTTCTTCTTCATCAAACGGTCAGACAGCAACTCATGAGGCCCTGGTACGCTGAAGGCCTTCCCTCCAGGGGTCTGAAGAGCCTGCCCCTCATCGGCAGACCAGTAGGCCAGATATTGGCCCTCAGGTTTTGATTGACAGGTCTGGAGGAAGTGTTCCTCCATTGCCAAGGGAGAAGTGCCACAGGGGCTCGCCTCAGCATCACCACTGTGGAACTTGGTGAACATGTGATGTCTGAGTCTGCAGTGTCCAGTCCTCAGCCTCACAATGGTTACTTGGTCTTCTCTGGGCAGGAGGTAGTAGTAGTCATCCTGACTGTTGAAATCAGGGTGCTGCTGAAGCCATCTTCTCTTTTGCTTTTCCATCACATTAATTTTTAATGTTCCTTTTTCATAATACTCCCACTAACTCCCTCAAGACAAGAAGAGTTGTGTGATGGGGTGGTTCTTTTCGTTTTTGTTTATTAAAATGATGCTCATATAACTCCAGTCACTGTTGTTCGTATTGAATAAAAACAAAATCATCTACACAGTGACTGTGTGCTGTCTGTGAAAGCTTGGTTAAAGAAAAAGATGGAAATTGCGTGGACTCTCTCTCTCTGTCTCTGTCCCCCCCATCCTCTCTCTGTGTGTGTCTCTCTCTCAGAGCACACTTTAAAACCTGTTTCACTCTTCAGACGTGTAGGAAATTGTGTGCCAGCGGGAACGGATGATAACATTCACTAAACTGCATGCACGCGGGCACTGGAAGCGAAAAAACACATGACTGCTTATTCCATTATCCTCAAAATAAAGAATCTCTCTCTCTCTCTCTCTCTCTCTCTCTCTCTCTCTCTCTCTCTCTCTCTCTCTCTCTCTCTCTCTCTCTCTCTCTTTCTCTTCTCTTCTCTTCTCTTCAAGCTCTCTTGCTGTGTGCACGCTGTAGTCGCCTAACCAATCAGACAATCTAATCCCGTCTAATCAGTTTGTTCATATTCCCACCCACCACAGCGGCCACATTAGGGCTGCAGCCTCGTCGCTAGTTAAGCCCAGATTAAAACAGATCAAACATGTAGGCCCATGATCCCGTCTGCAGTGATGCTGATAAAGCATGAAAAGTGAAGATTTTTGTTGTCTACTGAAACATCTTAGGTGCATGACTTTCATCATGAGCATGTCTGTGGCGTTCTTATAACTGAAAACAGGGTTTATGGAACTGTCATGGATAACAATGGTAGTCTTCAGAAACTGAATATCCTAAATGCTTCATGTCAGTGCAGGTAATTCTTTTCAACTTTATTCTGGTAATATTCCCCCAATCTTTCAGATAAACGTTTGATTAGTTTTCTTCGTGCGTCGCATGTGTTTGAATACACAGTCAGCAGCAAGGGCGAAGAGGAGACGGCACAGAACACGCCCCTGTCTGACGCCTGTGAGGCCCTTGAACCAAACACAGTAACCGTTTTGTCCTGATCTGGAATACAGACTTGTTATGGGTCTACTTAGCAGGCTTATTCTAATTTTTGTAAGAGCACCACGTGACCTCAGGATCTTCCAAG
>CM054142.1:7946627-7949127 GCA_028751875.1 Rapana venosa
TTTATCTCAGTTCTTGATTAAACCATTGACGCTGGGGGCAACAGCAAAGTGAGAGGCTGTATGACCAGTGGCTTATCCACTCATGGAATTCCACTTTACAGCTTAGTCTTAAGTGATCGACTATGACTCTCTGACTAGGAGGCTTGACTTGCACAGTCCTTATGTGCTGCAGCCCTGGGGGCTTGTTGGCCTTTGGAGAACATCTCCAACGCTGACTGTCCTTATGCCCACTTGGCCGAGAGAGTGGTGATGTACTGTGGGCAAGGCATCTCCACTAAAATCAAATTTCTGCCCAGTTTCCGAAACAGCAGCTGCCTCCTCTGCTGTTTGGAGGTCATCGTCGAAAACGACGGACTAACATACATACAAATGGGTACCTGCCTCTTAAGGGTCAGGGAAGGTAAAGCAGCGAGGGAGAGGAAAATGGGCGCCGCCCTCAATATGCTGGCCCCCTAGAGAAGTGGTCTCTGACGCCTCGCTCCCTTACGATCTTATAGGTTATCGGACACCTTTACCTTTACTATAATTATTACCAAAGTAAATCCCACAATTTTGAAGGACAAATAAACTCATCATATCAAATATATCAACCGTGTTACAGACACAATTTCGTATAAAAAAACAAAAAACAACTCAAACCCCACACCATACCATAGAAAAGCACATACAAAGAAGCTGAAAAACAAAATGACACTGTTCATGTAAAGGTAAAGGGTAAAGGTGTCTTATAACCTGTAAGGTCGTAGGGGAGCGAGGCGTACAGAAACCTCACTTCTCTAGGGCCAGCATATTGAGGGCGGCGCCCATCTCCTCTCCCTCGCTGCTTTACCTTCCCTGACCCTAAAGAGGCAGGTACCCATTTACAGCTGGGTGAACTGGGGGACTGTACTGAAGCCAAGGCGCACAAAACGGTCACCCATCCAATAGGTAACCACGCTCGACGCTGCTTAAACTTGGCTGAGGGAAAGGGAGTGCTCCGACCACTGAGCTATCCCGCCCCCACTGTTCATGACACATATAATATTGTCTTGACAGTTAAGCCCCTTAGCGACAGAAAAAAAAGGAATTTTAAAGGCAAGTCAACGCTCTCTCCTGATTTATCATTCCCAGATCACAAGAAACACAACACACACACACACACCACACACACACACACACACACACAACACACACACACACACACACACACACACACACACACACACACACACACACCCCACACACACACACACACAAGGATAAAATAGAACCAGAAATGAAAAACTTTGTGGAAACCATAAAAGGTGCATGAAAACGACACGTATCTATAGGTAATCACTGTCACCCAGCTGACATTCCTGTGTCAGCATTCACAACGTCACGATCTTTTCCCTTCCTTCCTTCCTTCCTTCTTCTTCTTCCTTCCTTCCTTCTTTCCTTCATTTCCTTTTCCCTTTATTCCTCAGGCTCACCAATGATGAGATTTAGCGTATGCAACAATTTATCTACCATTAAGGTAGCCGCATTCTGACTTCAGGGATGATGTCTAAGCACGACTCCAGTATGCATGTATTTGTGAAATACTGTCACCCGTTCCTAACAGCACAAAAGGGCCTACTCTTCCGAACGGCAGAATAGGGTTTTTTTTAACGTGTACACAAGATGTACACTTGTACACGCGAATCCAGTCATTTGAAACAAAATGCCATAGAAAACTGCTGGGCATATCCTGGAGAGAATGAAAGCCCAATGAATTTGTCAAGAGTCAAATAACACGGCTGGCAGGTCCACAGGAACCCCTTCTCACCATCGTCAAGAAGAAAAAGCTGACATGGTTCGGCCACGTCACCCGCCACAACACTCTGCCAAAACCAGTACTGCAGGGAACACTCGAAGGTGGCAGAAAGAGGGGAAGACAGAACAAGTCATGGATGGACAACATCAGAGAATGGACCAGGATGAATGACTCGGCACCACTGCGCAGAGCCGAGGACCGAGATGGATGGAGGAGACTTACCACGGCATCGTCTTTCGTGTCTCCTCCACGACCGCCAAGGTCACGGGACTGATGATGATGATGATGACGCAAGATGGTCTGTGATTGTTCGCACAGGGGACTTCGGTTTACAGTTTCATTTTGACTTTTGTGGGGAGTGAAGTCAGTGCTGATGTTGACTCCAGTGGAACAAATCCCCTCCAACGGGTGTCTCTGTGGAGGCTCGAACCCAGGCCGTCAGATCACGATCTCAACGCTCTAACCACTGGGCAAGGCTTTGCTCACCCACTTCCCGCCCCCTCATGTCACAGGCTAGTCACTCGATAAATCAGCACACAGATTATTCAAGTCCCATAAGCACAGAAAGGGAATGGTGATGAGGGCGACAAGGATGGGGGTGGGGATGTTGGGAATGCAGCAGTGAGCGGACTGGCCTTGAGTGGAACGACGTATTGATGAAAGCCAACAACCGCGAGGAGTGGAGGAAGCTGCTCGAAAAATCTTCAGTGATGCCCCCAAGGGTCG
>CM054142.1:7954127-7959127 GCA_028751875.1 Rapana venosa
TGTGTTATCATCGAATGACTGGGCTGAAGGGGTAGGTGAGTGGTCGCCACACACAGACATTTCTGTTTCACCCACCTTGTTGTTGATATCAGCAGCATAAAGTGGACCCGGCAGTGTCGACAGAAACAGACCAGAAGGAGACGATTCCCTTCTATTACTCTTTTCTTCGTTGGCTCTTCTGTGTGCCTCTGCTCTCTTCCTGTCTCTGTTCAGCTGAGACAAAGGTTTGCGCCTGTATGAAGTGGTGTATTATTGCTGGGGATCAGGGGGTTGGCTGGTCATGTTTCCCCCACAGTCTGTCACTAGTAACACCACAAATGTCTGATAGCCTCTGCCTTCGATTTCGAATGAAGACAGAGTCTGTTCTTGCAGTAAAACATTCAGGATAGTTTCCAATGTTGATGGTAGTCCTTGATATTCTAGAATGCTGCTGTTTAAAGCACGTCCTGCTGGCTACCAAGCAAGGGAAGTCACTCGGTAAGAGAGAGAGAGAGAGAGAGAGAGAGAAGAGAGGAGAGAGAGAGAGAGAGAGAGAGAGAGAGAGAGAGAGAGCGAGCAAGCGGGCGAGAGAGAGAGAAAGAGTGAGAGAGAGCGAGAGAGAGCGAGAGAGAGCGAGAGAGAGAGAGAGAGAGAGAGAGAGAGATCCAGTCTGACTTCACTGGGAATTTATTCTTATTGCAGTACAGATCTCACAGGCAGACTTCAAAACGCCATGGGGCCATAGGAAAAACTCCTGACTTCAGTGAAAAACGCCATGGGGCCATAGGAAAAACTCCTGACTTCAGTGAAAAACGCCATGGGGCCATAGGAAAAACTCCTGACTTCAGTGAAAAACACCATGGCGCCATAGGAAAAACTCCTGACTTCAGTGAAAAACGCCATGGCGCCATAGGAAAAACTCCTGACCAGTGAAAAACGCCATGGGGCCATAGGAAAAACTCCTGACTTCAGTGAAAAACGCCATGGGGCCATAGGAAAAACTCCTGACTTCAGTGAAAAACGCCATGGGGCCATAGGAAAAACTCCTGACCAGTGAAAAACGCCATGGGGCCATAGGAAAAACTCCTGACCAGTGAAAAACGCCATGGGGCCATAGGAAAAACTCCTGACCAGTGAAAAACGCCATGGGGCCATAAGAAAAACTCCTGACTTCAGTGAAAAAACTGAAGTGGTAGGGACACGTTTCACAAACATTTGTTTATTTTCTTTTATTTATTTATTTATCATTAGTCTTTTATATCGAGGATAATGGAATAAGCACTCATGTGCTTTACTTACATCCAGTCCCCGTGTGTATGCAGTTTTGTAAATTTTATCATGTGCTCCAACCGGCACACAATGGCCTACTCTTTCGAAAATTGGAACAGGATTTAACGCGTGCGCAAGATGTTCTACGTACGTTCGCACACAGGAACTGGGTTTATTGTCTCCTCCGAAGGACTTTTGGGGAGAGTTGAGTCTGCACTGATGTTAATTCCAGGGGAAAAAATCCCTTTAAATCCCCTTGGATTGGCCAAGACTGTCCTACAGGGAACAGTACAAGGAGGGAGACGAAGAGGCAGAGAGAGAAAACGATGGGAAGACAACATCAGAGAGTGGACTGACCTTGGGTGGAACGACATATTGCTGAAAGCTGAGAACCGTGAGGTTCTGGAGGAAGCTGGTTGCAAAATCTTCAGTAGTGCTCCAACTGTCTACTAGAATAGGGGATATGTGGGGTGAGGTGAGGGTCGCAGAAGCGGCTATTTTTTTCTTCAGGACAGGACGTCAGAGAGAAAGCTCAACACAGCGGTCTACCCCCGCACAGGAGTGGGTGACGCTCGTCACACAGAGACACCGAAATCCAGGCTGCTCCGTGGAGATGCCGGAGCCTGTCAGTAGAAACAGTGTATGTTGGTCCGTCGTGTCCGACCATGACCTCCAAAACAGCAGAGGAGGCAGCTGCTGTTTTGGAAACTGGGCAGAAGTTTGATTATAGTGGAGATGCCTTGCCCACATCACATCCCCACTCTCTCGGCCAAGTGGGCATAAGGACAGTCAGCGTTGGAGATGTTCTCCAAAGGCCAACCAGCCCCCAGGGCTGCAGCACATAAGGACTGTGCGAGTCAAGCCTCCTAGTCAGAGAGTCATAGTCGATCACTAAAGACTAAGCTGTAAAGTGGAATTCCATGAGTGGGAAAGCCACTGGTCATACAGCCTCTCACTTTGCTGTTGCCCGCAGCGTCAATGGTTTAATCAAGAACTGTGATAAAGCCCAGGCGCTGACGGCATTAGTATAAACAGTATCCTCACCTTATGAAAATTCTGTGCTGAGGAATTTCCTCTTTTCTATCTCTCTCTTTGTTTCTACCTCGTTTCTTATCTTCCTGTCACCTACTTCTTGTCTGTTTTCTGCCTTCCAGGTCCATGTTCCTGCCTTTTTTTCCCCCCCAGAAAGACTTAAAAGAGAACCATTCTCTTCCATGCCGGAGTCGGATGCACTGGGTCTGGCTTGTCAGGATGTGCTTAACGACAGCGCAACGCATTTTCGTTCATATGACAGACAACAGTAGTTGTTGTCTGAGCGTTCGACAACGACGACGAAGAAGAAGAAATCCAGAAAACCATCTCTCTCCCGCGACGTGCTGTGACGCTTCGTTGCTGTATGAGCTTATCAACTTAACGGCAATAACATTTCGTTATCGTTATCGTTATCGTTACCCCCCCCCCTCCTCTCTCTCTCTCTCTCCTCTCTCTCTCTCTCTCTCTCTCTCTCTCTCTCTCTCTCTTGGGATTGGATGACAAAATTTACAAAACTGCTTACACACGGGGACTAGATGTGAAAAAGCACATGAGTGCTTATTTCATTATCCTTGAAATAAAAGAATTTGACTTGAGTCTGTGTGTGTGTGTGTGGGTGGGGGTGGGTGGGGTGGGGGTGGGTGTATGTGTGTGAATGTAAGTGTATGTATGTATGTGTGTGTGTGTGTGTGTGTGTGTTTTCATTCAGGAAATAAAATCGGTCTGACGTATTTCTAGTTTAAATTATTGGTCATTAGCTTCCTTTTTCTGAATTATGTCTGTTTGTCTTTGTTTTTTCTCTGTCTTTCTAGCTGTCTGTCTCGCTCTCTCAACACACACACACACACTCACACACTCACACACACACACACACACACACACACACACACACACACACACACACACACACACACACAACATACACACACACACACACACACACACACATACACACACACACGCGCGCGCGCGCGTACACTCACGCACACATACGCGCGCGCACACGCACACACACCCAAACCACATCAACCAAACCACACCACACCACACCGCATCGTACCCCACCACACCTTCACCACACACAATAATAGCAACAACAACAACAAAACGAAAATATATTATATTCTTGGCTTAAGTTCGCACTGACAGCTAGGGCCATGTCAGGGTTGTAAATAATCCACTAACAACACCCACAAACTGCCAGGTCGGGCAAAAAAAATAACAACAAACCCAACGTTTAGGGCCCCCTCTTCTTTACCCCCTCCCCTCCCCCCCTCTAGCTCCATCCCTCCTCTATAA
Organism: Rapana venosa; assembly: GCA_028751875.1. Taxonomy (NCBI): domain Eukaryota; kingdom Metazoa; phylum Mollusca; class Gastropoda; order Neogastropoda; family Muricidae; genus Rapana; species Rapana venosa. The sequence goes on from CM054142.1 coordinate 7,957,707, forward strand.
TTTTCAGGACACCCCCTCCCCCCCCCCCCACACACACACAATCTTGTACTCTCTCCCCCCCCCCCCCTACCCCCCCCCCCCCCAACCAAACAAATAAACGAACCCTATCACCAAAACAACACAAAAACATGTTGAAAATTACAACACTTCTGTTACACAATACCTATCATGAAACATCTTTTGGGGTTGTAATAAAAAAACAAAAAAAAACTAAACCGGCACCCCAAGATGGTTTTGTTAGGCCACTTGCATGAAGAAGGGGAAAGATTTTCATGACGGTTACTGAGATTGCAAATGGGAAAAAGAGAGAGAGAGAGAGAGAGGGAGGGAGAGAGAGAGAGAGAGAGAGAGAGAGAGAGAGAGAGAGAGAGAGAGAGAGAGAGAGAGAGAGAGAGAGAGAGAGAGAGAGAGAGAGAGAATGATTGAGGGAAGGAAGGTGGCAGGATGGTTAAGTCGTTTGCCTGCCAACTAGTAAACCGTCTAGGTTCGATTCCCAGCCTCGCCCTTTCTTCCCAGTTTGACAAAAAAAATCGAACTGAATGTCAAAGTCCTTCGGATGAGACTATAAACCGAGGCCCCGTGTGCGAACGCATGCAGAACATCTTGCGCACACGTTAAATCCTGTTCCGCTGTTCGAAAGAGTAGGACATTGTGTGCCGGTGGGAACAGATGACAACATTTTAACAAACGCATACACACGCATAAATGCATAAAAAACGAAACAAAACTGTCATCTGAGCTCTTTGACTTGTTGCTTTACAAGATTCAGCGCTATATAAATTCCATACATTATTATTATTATTATTATAATCTTGATTTCCAAGGGTTGCAAATAAGAGAGCGAGAGAGAGAGAGAGAGAGAGAGAGAGAGAGAGAGAGAGAGAGAGAGAGAGAGAGAGAATGATTGATTGATAATCTTGATTCCCAAGGGTTACAGATAAGAGAGAGAGAGAGAGAGAGAGAGAGAGAGAGAGAGAGAGAGAGAGAGAGAGAGAGAGAGAGAGAGAGAGAGAGAGAGAGAGAGAGAGAGAGAGAGAGAGAGAATGACTGACCGAACCGACTGAATGAATAAATAATCTTGATTTTTCTAGGGTTACATTTTAAACATTCACATACCTTCCTCATTCAGCCCTTGCCCTGATTAGGGACTTCCAAAGCAAAAACAAGAGAGAGAGCGAGAGAGAGAGAGAGAGAGAGAGAGAGAGAGAGAGAGAGAGAGAGAGAGAGAGAGCTAGAGACAGAGAGAATGAATGAATGAATGAATAATCTTTATTTTTCAATGGTTACAGATAAGCATTTACATACTTTTTTCATCCAGCCCTTTCCCTGATTAGGGACTATCAAAACAAAAATTATAAAAACCAAACCAAACCAAAAAGACTACAAACAAACAAAAAATCCCCAAACCAAAAACAAATCAA
>CM054142.1:7964127-7971627 GCA_028751875.1 Rapana venosa
TCTCTGTCTCTCTCTGTCTCTGTCTCTCTCTCTCTCTCTGTCTCTCTCTCTGTTCTCTCTCTCTCTTCTCTCTCTCTCTCTCTTCTCGTCTCTCTCTCTCTCTCTCTCTCTTGCTCTCTCTCTCTCTCTGTGCTTCCTCCCACTTCTCTCTCTATTCGGTTCCAGAGTCCGTCCAATACTTATGTCTTCTGATCTTTCTCAATCCAGCCTATGGGTGGCGCTGCTCTTGTGGCGACGCGCTCTTCCCGGGGAGAGCATCCCGAATTTCGCTCAGAGAAATCTGCCGTGACTTAAAGTAGTATAAAATAACTATAAGATAAAAAAGTAAAATAAAGTATGTCTTCTTCGTGAGGTGCATTCAGTTCATGATAACTTTCCTATACTGTAATTAATCATGCGTGGCGCTTCAAACAGCGCTTGTTGAACGGAAGAAAAAACCGCTAACAGTTGTTGTGCGTTCCCCAGCTAAACGCTCTGGGGGTCACCAGAATGTGCCACTCTGACTCACTCATCCCGCCTGGGAATCACTGTGAGATTGAAATTGCACACTACTGAATGAGAAGTTTGCCTGTATGACTGTTCTTAAGTGCCTCACCATATAGGCAGCCATGCTTCGACTTCAGAGGAAACGATTATAGGAAACAGGAAAGGTTGGCAAGTGACAACTCTTGGAAAATTCTTTCTTTTTTTTGTCGGGGGGACGGGGGGGGGGGGGGGGGGGGGGGGTGGTGGGGTGGCTGTTGTGCTTATTATTTGCCTGTTTGCTTGTGTTTTTTTGTTTTCAGTCCTTTACTAGAACTCCACGGTTGTCCAAATGCTGAGAGTTTTCGAATGCACCCGTTTACCCGTCATTAAGGTAGCCGCATTCCGACCATGGGCTGATGTGTTAGATGCGACACCTGTGGGCATGCCGGTTTTTAATGTTGTCATCCGTTCGGGGACGGGATAGCTCAGTGGTCGGAGCACTCGCTTTCCCCCAGCCAAGTTAAGCAGCGTCGAGCGTGGTTACCAGTTGGATGGGTGACCGTTTGCGCGCCTTGGCTTCAGTACAGTTCCCCCAGTTCACCCAGCTGTAAATGGGTACCTGCCCTCTTTAGGGTCAGGGAAGGTAAAGCAGCGAGGGAGAGGAGATGGGCGCCGCCCTCAACATGCTGGCCCTAGAGAAGTGAGGTCTCTGACGCCTCGCTCCCCTACGACCTTATAGGTTATGGGACTCCTTTACCTCCTCCTTTACCATCCGTTCCTAACGGCTTTAAACGGCCTACTCTTCCGAGAGGTAGAATGAGGTTTCAAAGTGTGTACAAGATGTTTTGTGTGCGTTCGCACACGCAACGTCTCTTTATAGTTTCATCATCTAAAGGACTTTTGGAGGAGTGGAGTCGGTACTGATGTGAACTCCAGAGGAAAACTCCCCTCAAACAGATGCCTAGCTCGGAATTGAACTCCGGTCACCCGCTGGCAGGTGAATATTTCACCACTAGGCCACAAATTGCGACTATCCTCCTCCTCCTCTTCCTCCTCCACCTTTTCCTCCTCCTCTCTCTCCTCCTTCTCCTCCTTCTCCTCCTCTCTCTCCTCCTTCTTCACCTTTCCTCCTCCTCCTCCTCTCCCTCTCCCTCCTCCTCCTCCTCTTCCTCCTCTTCCTCCTCCACCTTTTCCTCCTCCTCCTCTCCTCTCTCCCTCTCCCTCTCCCTCCTCTTCCTCCTCCACCTTTTCCTCCTCCTCCTTCTCCTCCTCTTCCTCCTCCACCTCCTCCTCCTTCTCCTCCTCTCCCTCCTCCTTCTCCTCCTCCCTCTCCCCCTTCCTCCTTCTCCTCCTCCTCCTCCTCCTTCTCCTCCTCCTTCTCCTCCTCCTCCTCCTCCTCCTCCTCCTCATCCTCCTCATCATCTTCTTCCTTGACAAAATGATTGTCATGAGGACACGAGGAGCGCGTTGGTGGACTGTGTTCTCCAAGCTGGTCTGTCTTCATTTTGCAACTCTACAATAGATTAACAAAAAGTTATTTGGGCAGGATGGATGACTTAGAATACTCACTCCTGGAAAACTTGTATCAAGCACATAGAGTTTTACAAAAGTTGAAAACCTGTGTCATGGATGGCATGCCATTATTGTTGTGTGGCAGAAGAATACTGCCATTTTGGCAATCTTAACAAAAAGGATTATCAGGAATTTCAATGGCAGAGACAGTATGGCAGGTGTCAGTTCAGCAAAACAAAATTATTAAGAGAATAATGTTTATCCCTTTAAAGCGCGTTGACATATAATCTGTATATTTAAACACAAAGAAAACTTAACAAAAAAAAAAAAAAAAGAAAAGCTGTACTCAAGTTATCATCTGTCCTCCAAGTTTACTTTGTCGTCCAAAACCTAAAATTCTTTTTTATTGATGATAATGTTGCAATGTCGTCGTGGTGGAAAGCGGCATCATTAATATAGATACCCCTTAGAATCATCCGATTAAAAAAAAAATACTGGCACTTTAGGGATATTACAGTAATGATTCAACTTTTTTAAAACCTAGCCGCCCCCTCCCCCCCAGCCAAATAAAAAATATCAACAGCATCAAAAACACAACACACCTCTTCTTATCAACAACGAAACACACAAAACGAAATAAAAACAACATAAAAGTAAAATCCACCCACATACAAAAATATACACAGGCAGTCTACAAGGCAGATGACAGTGATATATTAACTTCACAATTAATCCCCTTTCAGCTGAGAGGATTAATCAGTGCGATTTTTGTCTAATCACACACCCCCAAACTACAAAAACATCACCGTAAATTGGTTTTTAAAAAAGTGACGAAAATATACATCAAAGGTCATATAGGTAATTTAAAGCGCAATACAAAATGAGCATTAAACAGCGCACCATTACAATGTTGACGAAATATGCTGCTGTTTGCTACAACCAAAAAACCTACCAAAAACCCACAAAACAAAAAACCCAAACAAACAAAGAAAAAAGCCCAGTGCCGAAACAAACAAGCACAATAATAATATTCTCTGAAAAAGTCGCTAGAAAGAATCCAAATAGCAGACGCAAAAAAACTCCACATTTCCTCACAGCTAAAACAAAACTGTTCAGATGCAACATAATCGACAACGACGGACACTATAGCCGAGTGGTTTACACTGTTTGGCCTCAACTCCATGGGTTCATGAAGTCGTGGGTTTGAATCTCGGCAGCGACTGGTGAATTAAGGATGGGGATTTTCACGATCTCGCAAGTCAACTTCATGTGCAGACCTATAGTAACTTATTTTCCTTCGTGTGTATACACACACATGCAAAAGATCAAAATATCCACGTTAAAGATCATGGGTGGGTTACAAAAAACACGAATAAATATATCCAGCTTATATCCCTGAAGTCGGAATGTGGCTACCTCGGTGGCGGCCAAAAACGTTCGCATACGCGAAATCTCACCATTGGTGAACCTTGGAGCTGTAGCCAACGAATTAAAAGAAAAGCCCAAACAAACAAAAACAACAAAAAAGAGAATACTGACTCCAAGAAAACACCTAACAAAAACGAGTCAAAGAAAGCAGAAAGAAAAGACAGTGATTTAATACAAAAACAAACAAATCCCCCACAAAAACATAACAAAACTTTTAAAGAAGAACCCTGCATTTCGACATGTCTTTATAATACTTTGTCGTTCCGTTAGCTCAGGTCGGTAGTGTTTATTTTCTATTCCGAAGATTAATCTATGGCCATTAGGCCTACAATTTTCAGATCAAGCGTTCACAAACAGCTCTTAAGATTGTCCTCCCCTTGCTCTCTTTTTATCCACAAAGACTAACAAAGCTGGAATTTAAAGTTTGACTTGTGTCTGATGCAATTTTTCTCTTAGTATGGAAGGAGATGGAAAAATAGACTGGATAGCGAAAAACAGGGTATCCGTATAAAAAACATTACAGCCTAAGATTTTCCTGAGACTATTCAAAAAGTTGCTTGAAACTACCAAAACAAAGCTGGATTTTTGTCTGTTGGTCACAAACGGATTTACACTTTTGTCTAATCCAGGATTTTCTTTCTGATGTTTCGTTCTAAGAACTCCCTGCTCCCCGCCCACACTTCATCTGATTATATTAATCTTTCTCAACTAATCTCATCGCCAACATCAATCTCTCTCTCTCTCTCTCTCTCTCTCTCTCTCTCTCTCTCTCTCTCTCTCTCTCTCTCTCTCTCTCTCTCCACACTCTCTCTCTCTCTCTGTCTGCTCTTTCTGATCTGCTCTGTCCCTGTCTTCTCTCTGTCTTTGCTGTAGTCTAGTGAGAAGAAGGAGAAGAAGTTGCTTTCCCTAAGAAAAATTTACCAAATGCGTTGACGTTTATTTTCCTGTTTGCCAAAATGATACTATTTACATGTGTGTGGGTTTTTAAAGTTTTTGTTTTTGTTTTTTTCACTGTATGATTGGACGGGTATTAGGCTTATTTTATTATCACGATGTATCCCTAAGGGCGGGGACTAGATGTAAAAAAAAAAGCACATTGGTGCTGTATTCATTATCCTCGAAGTAAAAGAATTTATCATTGTCATTGTCAATTTGTCATTGTCTCTCTAGTTGTTCTAGGCCATAGCAGGACTGAACACAGTGGTTTCCCAGCACGCATGTTTAGAGATTGAGAGGTCACAGGTTCGATTCTCTCTGACCACAAACCTTCCTCTGTCCACTGCACTGTGCCAACTGTTGACCTCACCGACCACAGAGGACCTCACAGGGCTGTCACTGGGCAGTAGTTCAGGGTCAGATGAAAACTGTGCTTGCAGCTGTCCCACAGATTGTAACACCGGGATTACAATCAGTTTCGATTTCTGTCGTTCTTCGTAAGCCGTTTAATCCTGTACAGATGGATCCACGTAGATTTCTGTTCTCATTAATTAGGCTATCATTAAACAGATCAAGGAGAAAAATAATCCTATTTGCGGCTAACGTTGTATAACAAATGGTTTGATTTCTTCTTCTTCTTCTTCTTCTTCTTCTTCTTCTTCTTCTTCTTCTTCTTCTTCTTCTTCAAATTCTCCTTCTTCAAATTCTTCGTCTTCAAATTCTCCAAATTTTTCTATAAATACTTCTTCTTCCATTCTTGTTGTTGTTGTTGTTGTTGTTGTTGTTGTTGTACTTCTTCTTCTTCTTCTTCTTCTTCTTCTTCTTCAACATCATCATCGACTTCTTCTTGATCTTCACCTTGTTTTTCTTCTTATTCTTGTTGTTGTTGTTGTTGTTGTTGTTGTTGTTGTTTCTTCTTCTTCTTCTTCTTCTTCTTCTTCAAATTCTCCAAATTTTTCTATAAATTCTTCTTCTTCACATTCTTCTTCTTCCCATTCTTCTTCTTTGCAGTCTTCTTCTTCTCCTTTTCCTTCTTCAAATTCTTCGTCTTCAAATTTTTCTTCCCATTCTTCTTCTTCCCATTCTTCTTCTTCCCATTCTTCTCTTCCCAGTCTTCTTCCCAGTCTTCTTCTTCGCATTCTTCTTTGCAGTCTTCTTCTTCTGTAGTGGAGAAACTTCCAAGCATTGCTCTATCATCGTCCAGTACTGTTTATTCTGTCCTCGTTTTTATTCTGGCATCTCTGTCTGACCTTTATCCTTACAAATTTTGTTGGAAGTTCTCCCCACAAGCAGTTTTTAATTACAAGTTATTCTTTTTCACCTGAAGAATCACAGTCAAAATGCTGGCCCCGTGGAGAAGCTGAGGACTCTGACACCTCGCTCCCCACCGACCACATAGGTTATGGAAACCTTTAATACAAGTTTCCTAAAACTGAAACTTCAGCAGCCGTTATATGTGTCTCTCTGAAAGAGAGAGAGAGAGAGAGAGAGAGACGAGAGAGAGAGAGAGAGAGAGAGAGAGAGAGAGAGAGAGAGAGAGAGAGAGAGAGAAAGAGAGAGGAGGGGTGAGAGAGAGAGAGGCGGGGAGGGGGGGGGGGGGGGGGGAGGAGAGCTTAGAAAAATCTGCCGTGACTGAAAAGTGAGTACAATCCAATTAAGCGCCGTTTCAAAGGAATCTTGAAAATGATGACCACAGTGCGTATGGTCTCAGTTTTCACCTTTTACCAGTTAATGCACTGTGGCATTTTCACTCATTCCATTATTGAAACAAACAAAAATAGCCCAAAGATCATGAATAGGAAGCAGCAATAGGAGACATCACAGGAAACAAGAGCAAAAGACCTTAGTGACCAGTTTGATGTCTGTTAGCAGACTGAGATCGTCTCGGATTTCTTGTTCTCATTCTCAAAAATCACGAAGCCTTGACTGCTCTAACCACTTATCATTCCATCCCATGCTCCCATCGACTTCCCCAAAATACACACGTTGCTGTGTGTCGATGGCAAGACGTGACTGAACTGAGTCGAAGTCTTCCTCCGCAGCTATGACTGACATCCGGCCGTTAGCTCGGGGGGAGGAAGCAACGACGCCCGGAAAAAATAGTCCCCTGATCATAAAATCTATGGCGGCGCTGCCATGCAGCCTAGGTGATCTGCCTTGGAATGCATGGGATTAAGTGCAGCTGCTGCTGTAGTTGACATTTCTGAGAGGACACACCCTGGGTAGGGGTGACGTGGGTGGAAGGTTGATTTTGATCCGCCATCCGTGTGTGTGTGTGTGTGTGTGTGTGTGTTTGAGAGAGAGACAGACAGACAGAGACAGGTGCTGTTTTGTATTGAGTCTAAGTCGGTTTTGCAAGCATTAAAAGCATTTAATACTTAGGTAAGAGGGGAATTAATCATTGAAATTTGTCACCTTATACATTTTCTATCCTTACGAGGTACTACCCTTGCCTTTTGCTGGATTCCCTCAAATTGTGGAATCCACAGCAACGAGAAAGCTGACCAGTTAGCCAAAGCTGCTGCCATGGACACCGACTCTGAAGTTACAGCACCTCTGAACCTTCCACTCAGTCTTCAGGAGGGCATACTTCTGCTGAAAAAAGCTTCTTGGAGCTGTGTCAAGAGCCAACGAAAGTATTCTTTACGTGGACATTCATTAAGTATCAGAGTGTGTCATTTTCATAATAGACTGGTGGGAAGTATGATCTACAGGTTCAGATTGGATGCATTTAGAACTAAATTTTGTAAACAGATAACTTGTCTATGTGGTTCTGACTTATCACCTAAGCATGCCATTCTTCATTGTGAAGTACTTCGTTCATATTTTTCTGGTACAATTGTAGATAAGATTTCAAATATGTCATTTGAACATTTATTGGCCTATAATGTGGTTATGTTGGAGATAGTTAGTTGTTTAGTTAGAAGCCTTGTTGGCAAACTTTTGTAATTGTTCTTGCTGCAGTTTAAGCTGTTCAATGCCCCCCCCCCCCCCCCCCCCCATCATCCCCGTCCCTCCCATAATTTTTTTGTATTTTTTTCTTTTTTCTCGTGCACAGACACTAATAGGTAAACACACACACACATGCACGCACGCACACACACACACACACACACACACACACACACACACACACACACACACACACACACACACACA
>CM054142.1:7976627-8026627 GCA_028751875.1 Rapana venosa
CAGGTTATTAACTCAGTGGTCAAAGCACTTGCTTTCACCAAGCCAATGTTAAGCTGCATCAAGCGTGGTTACCAGGTGGATAGGTGACCGTTTGTGTGCCTTGGCTTCAATACAGTCCCCCATTTCACCCAGCTGTAAATGGGTACCTGCCTCTTTAGGGTCAGGGAAAGTAAAGCAGAGAGGGAGAGGAGATGGGAGCTGCCCTCAATATGCTGCCCCCTGGAGAAAGAAGCTGAGGTCTCTGATGCCTCGCTCCCCTATGACCACTTAGGTGACGGGACACCTGTACCTTTTATGGCATCAAACACAGGATAAACAGCACACTGGTGACATAACGGGATGCACATCGTTTTGGAGAGGTCGTTGAAAGAAGTCTAGTAACGACTGACTTGTCTTGTCTGGGATGGTGAAGAAGAAGAAGAAGAAGAAGAAGATGATGATGATGATGATGATGATGATGACGACAACGACGATGATGATGATGATGATTATAATGTGTAGTGTTGCTTTTGTTGCTGCTGGTCCTATTGTTATTGTCATAATTATTTCATTATTGTTGTGGTGGTGGTGATGGTGGTGGTGATGGTGTTTTTGTTGTTACTGTTGGTGGTGGTGTGTTTTTGTTGTTGTCATTTTGTTGGTGGTGGTGATGGTGTCATTGTTGTTGTTCTTGCTATCGTCACTACTACTGTCGTAACTCTCCTGTCTTCTTTTGGCGTGTGTTGCTACTGCTTTTATTTCTTCATTCGCGTTTGCTGTTATCACTTCCCGATGTAGCCCTCTATTTGTACACTCCAACACATAGTCACACTGTGATTATTCTGCCCCTGCTTCGAATAATCAGAGAGATTATGAAGATCAGACCGCCACACAGCTACCCTTTAAAGGAGACCCTCTCTTTTCCGTGCATCTTTATACTGGTGGTCTGCAGAGCATCTTGTGATGTAGCACTGATACACAGGACATCATTCACTAAGCCCCATACTGAGCACAGGAAACTGGAAACTAAGCGAACAGTTGGGTGAAGGGGATATAGTATAAAACTTTTTTTTTAATCAAAATGTTTTTGTCATGTTTTTCTTTTAATGTAAAGTTACTTGTGATATTTGTATTGATTGTGCTGATGATGTGTTTCATGAGATGTGTTTGAATTATTGTTGTGTTGTGGTTTTGCTTTGCTACTCTTAACCTTTACTGTGTGTGTGCGTGCGCACGCGCATGCGTGTGTGTGTATGTGTGTGTGTGCATGTGTGTGTGTGTATGGATGGGTGGGTGCAGGTGTGTGTGTGTGTGTTGTCGGTTTTTAAAATACTGTATTATTTCTTAATCTGTATTGTTTAATAATGCATGCTGTGTAATTAAAATTTTTAAATGCCACTCATAATTTCTCTAGTTGAGTCTTGAATCTTTCCCAATTTAAAACGCCTAAATTTCCCGTGGGGATGCCGGGGGCCTGTCAGTATAAATAGCATCCTCAACGGCGCCCATCTCTTCTCCCTCGCTGCTTTACCTGTCCTGTTGCCGCAGAGGGAAGGTACCCATTTACAGCTGGGTGAACTGGGAAACTGTACTGAAGCCAAAAGCGCGCGAACCGTCACTCATCCACTAGGTAACCACAGTCACTGCTGCTTCATATTGTTAATTTCTTGCAACATTCTACATCCTTTTTATTCAATCATAATCTGAAATTTTAAGCAACAAACGACCACTTAAAAATGGTGGAATTTTTGCTGGAAAAAAAAGTGTTGGCATTCTGACTGATTTGATTTAAAAGAATATTCACATTGAAGTGGTGCGACATAAGAGTCACTGTTTGTTGTGTCTTACTGTTATTGCCTGTACGCATTTTTCTGTGTCTTAAGACTGACTCATGAGGATGCCTCCAAATGAATTGACTTTTTGAAATCTATTTGAAGGAATCTTCACAAATCAGTATACAGTGTCTACACTTTCAAGTCTATCTTTTTTTCCTCCCGTGGGGATGCCGGCGACCTGTCAGTATAAATAGCAAAACTCAATGTAACAAGAAAACAACAACCAATTCCTTGGGCAGCATGATCACAATGGCCCTATCTTGAACAAGACACAGAGAGAGAGAGAGGAGAGAGAGAGAGAGAGACAGAGACAGAGACAGAGACAGAGAGGCAGGAGAGAGAGAGAGAGAGAGAGAGAGAGAGAGACAGAAAGACAGAGAGACAAAGAGGCAGAGAGAGAGAGAGAGAGAGAGAGAGAGAGAGAGAGAGAGAGAGAGAGAGAGATAGAGAGAGAGAGAGAGAGAGAGAGAGAGACAGAGAGATAGAGAGACAGAGAGCAATATCTAATAAACACTTTAATTTTTAACAAATCCTTTCTGAATACACTGTATTTCGTTGAAGCCTTTCTTCTCCACATTTGAACTGCTGAAACCTATCGGGGATGACACAGCCAACATGGCTTGTTTTTTTTTTTTAAATCTAATTCAAATTGCATAACACCGGTGCCATTCTTTTCCAAAGCAGGCTTATTTACGGCTCACACTTAATAGTATGCCCACACATGCCTGTTCTCCAAATAATGTGCATTCACACACGCAAGCACCTTCACATACGCATATACCCACGCACGCACGCACACGCATGCACGCACGCACGCACACACTCCCATATATAGATAGATGCACACGCGCGCACGCATGCGCACCCACAAACGCACGCTCGCACGCACACTTTTATATCTACCTACCTACCTACCTACCTATCTATCTATCTGTCTATCTATCTATCTATCTATCTATCTATCTATCTGTCTATCTATCTATCTATCTATCTATCTATCTATCTATCTGTCTTTCTGTCTGTCTGTCTGTCTGTATCTCTCTCTCTCTCTCTCTCTCTCTCTCTCTCTCTCTCTCTCTCTCTCTCTCTCTTTATCTATCTATCGCATACTCTGTCTCTCTCTCTCTCTCTCTCTCTCTCTCTCACACACACACACACACACACACACACAGACACACACACACACACACACACACAAACACACACACACACACACAAACACACACAAACGCACGCACGCACACACACAAACGCACACACACACACTTTTGTTGGAAAGTCAATAATGAAGTTTTGTTTGTTTTTCTTTCGCTCTGGGGCTTTCCCCACTCGTCAGATGAACAGACAAAAAGAAACTGAAGCTTTCCATTAGCAGCTGAAAAGAAAGGAAAACAGGAATTGATAGAAAAAAAGGAGGGGTGGGGGGGGGGGGGGGGACTAAAAAAGAAAGACTTTATGAGCGTGTTCATTATTTACGTGAGATCAATTCTTTGTCACTTACTATGTTAATTATGACGTGATTACTTTATGTTCCCACGCATGCATCTATCTGTTTGTTTGTTTGTCTGTTCGTACATACATACATACATACATACATACATACATACATACATACATACATACATACATACTTACATACATGTGTGGGTGTTCGTTTTTAAAAAAATTTTTTTATATATTTTATTTCGAGGATAATGGAATAAGCACTCATGTGCTTTTTTACGTCCAGTCCTCGTGTGTATGCAGTTTTGTACATTTTTTCATCCGTTCCGTGTTTGTGTGTGTGTGTGTTCGCGCGTATGTGTGTATGTTTGTATGTGCGTGCGAGGGTGCGCGCGCGCGCGTGTGTGTTGTGTTTGTGTGTGCATGTGTGTACGTGCGTGCGTGCGTGTGTACGTTCGTGTGTGTGTGTGTGTGTGTGTGTGTGTGTGTGTGTGTACACGTGTGTGTGCTTGCAAGACTGTATATGTATGTATCTGTGTGTCTACGTGTGTGCGTGTATGTGTGTGTGCATGTATGCACTCGTTGTGCTTTATATACCATTGTTTTTGCATTGCATATATACCATTTATTTCGTGTATAAATGTACGTTAAAAAACCACCCTCTGAAAACCCAGCAACAACCAACCAACCAACAAACAAATAACACCAAAAAACAACAGCAACAACGACCAAAAAAGATAAAAGCATAAACACTGAACAAGAAAAAAACACTTTTTTCTTTAATTCATTTATTTTATTCCTTTATTTCGAGGATAATGAAATAAGCACAAGAAGAGAAGAAGAAGCATAACAAGGAAAGTAGGGGGAGCGGGGCGTTTTCCTTTCCTTAATTTGCAAAAGGACTAATATATATGAACTCTTCACGGAGTGTGTATAAATATTGCGAAGAAGCGCCATATTGCATTCTGCTACACAACAACAGCAAACTACTCCATGTGTCACGACGTACACGAGTAAGTGTAGCTTAGAAGGGTAGAAGAATTGGCTACTACATTTTGTTGCTTTGCAAGAAATCACGTTGTGTTGTGTTACATGAGATCTTTCTGTAACTAGAAGAAGAAGAAGAATTGCGAAGACGAAGAATTGCGAAGAAGAAGAATGCGGAGAAGAAGAAGAAGAACAACAACAACAAAAACAAGAAGAAGAACAAGAACAAGAACAAAAAGAATGCGAAGAATGCGAAGAAGAAGAATTGCAAAGAAGAAGAAGGAGAAGAATGCGAAGAAGAAGGAGAAGAAGAGGAATCGGTGGACCGGTGGTCTAGAGGTAACGCATCTGCCTAGAAAGCGAAAAGTTCGGGTCGGAAAGGTGCGGTGGTTTGATCCCCGTTTGGGCCAGAAACTTTTCCCCCATCCATTAGACCATGAGTGCTGGTCTGGGTGCTGGTCTCTCGGATGAGATGATAAACCGAGGTCCCGTGTGTTATACATAATTATTTAGGGCACGTAAAAGAACCCACGGCAACAAGAGTGTTGTCCCTGGAAAAATTATGTTCAAAAAGCCACTCTGATAGGGAAACAAATACAGCTGCACACAGGATACGAACAAAATAATGGGTGGCGCTGCTCTTGTGGCGACACGCTCTCCCCGGGGAGAGCATCCCGAATTTCAAGCAGAGAAATATGCCGTGATTTAAATGGTATACTTTAAAAAACAACAACTAGTCAGAAGCTCTAAAATGATCTGGAAAAAAAGCAAACCAACATGCATGCAAACAATTTTTTTTTTAATCCAACACTTTTCTTCTCAGAATCAGAAGATGTAATATCTAAATACAAAATACCTTCTTTGTTTTTACACTTCTGCGCAAACTTTAGGTGCGAATGAGTTTTTGTTCAAGTATGAGTACATACGTGCGTGCGTGAGTGCATGCGTGTAGTCAAGTCAAAGTCAAAGTCAAAATTTTATTTCCAGATGGTACATTGAATAAGCAATGCATTTGCTTTTTTTCAGTAGTGTGTGTCATCGTCATAAACGGCAAAGCCGAGGAGACCAACAAGATGTTGGGATGATGTTTTGTAGTGTGTGTATGTGTGCCATTTCTCCTTTCTTTTTTACAGGTGTGGTTTAGACTGGAAGGCATCATCAGTCTACCCACAGCCTCACCCCTGCTGTCTGACATTTCCAACACATCATCAGCCACATCGCCAGGTGGTGACCAAACCCCCTCCTCTTCCCTCTCCTCCGCCTTCCACCTCTTCCAGGTAGCCCTGTCTGCATCTGCATCCCCCCCCCCCCCCTCCTTCTCTCCATCCATGGGCACCCTGGGAAACGTCATGACTGTCGTCATCATGCGGCGACTGACGTCACATGACGCCACCATCAACATCTACTTCACCCTCACTGCTGTCGTGGACTTGCTGTATCTGGGGACCATCATGTGAGAGCAGGCCATTTTCTACCACCTGCGCACGGAAATCAAGATCTGGCACGGCGTTTTAATAATAATGATAATAATAATAATAATAATAATAATAATGTATGGAATTTATAAAGCGCTGAATCTTGTAGAGCAACAAATCAAAGCGCTCAGATTTTTTTTTAAATATCGAGGATAATAGAATAAGCACTCATGTGCTTTTTTACATCCTGTCCCCGTGTGTATGCGGTTTTGTTAATTTTGTCATCTGTTCCCACCGGCACACAATGGCCTACTCTTTCGAAAAGCGGAAAATGATTTAACGTGTGCGCAAGATGTTCTGCATGCGTTTGCACACGGGGCTTCGGTTTATAGTCTCATCCGAAGGATTTGGTTTTCTGCAAGATGTTCACCTGGTTGTACACGGGAGGGGGAGGGGGGGAGGCAGGGTGAGCTGTTGGTGCCTGATCTGCATGACCCTGCACAGAGCCCTGTCCCTGGGGTGACCGCACCGCGTCAACCTGCTGTGCCCTCGCCGGACAGGAGAGTTGTGGTCCTGCTGACAGTGGTCACGGTTCTCATCATTGCTGCCCTCTACTCCCACTACCTGGGTTGGCTACGACGTTCGTCTGGTTGATGCCAATAGCGCGCTGTACAGATGTACACCAGCGACATAGAGACTATGTGAATTTTCATCCCAACATCTTCATGCACGTGGAACTGTTGCTCTGCTCGGCTTTGCCATTTATGATGACGATCATGTTTGCTAACGGCGTTCTGACTTGGAAACGTGTCGCTTCAGCCAAAAGGAACCTTACTGAGGGATTGTCTGCACAAGCTCAGAATCGAGAAAAGGCAGCCCATTCTGTGACCTTGACCGTCATGACCGTGTCCTTGACGTTCCTGGTGTTGATCCTGCCCTCACCTGTCAACTTCCTGTTCAATCATTTCGCCATCACGGGTCAAGTGCATCCCTGGCTCTCTCGGTGGTAGCGGATGCTGGGGGGTCACCTTTGTGTGCGGGTTGCTGGGTCACGGTAACCTCGCTATCAACTTCTACCTGTACTGTCTGACCGGGAGGAGGTTCAGGGAGGAGTTCCTCAAGGCCCTGTGTTGCTGCACAGCAGGTGGACCACGCCTGCCTGGCTTGTCTGGGAAGGAGGCTTCTAGATCACCCGTGGGACACTGCAAGGTTGTTTTTGCTTTATGTCAATGCTCATTTGCT
Organism: Rapana venosa; assembly: GCA_028751875.1. Taxonomy (NCBI): domain Eukaryota; kingdom Metazoa; phylum Mollusca; class Gastropoda; order Neogastropoda; family Muricidae; genus Rapana; species Rapana venosa. The sequence continues at coordinate 7,983,529 of CM054142.1, forward strand.
TTAATAGATTTATTAGCAGTGGCCTCTGTTTCCAGCTTGTCTTGGGTTTTGGAGACAGGATAGGTCAGAAGGCAGAGCACTGGCCTTCCTGAGCTTTTGGTTAAGCAGCTTTGAGCGTGGTTACCAAGTGGATGGGCGAGGGTTTGTGCGCCTTGGCTTTAGTACAGTCCCCCAGTTCACCCAGATGTAAATAGGTACCTGCCTTCTTTAGGGTCAGAGAAGGTAAAGCAGCGAGGGAGAGGAGATGGGCGCCACCCTCTGTATGCTGGCTCCTGGAGAAGCTGAGATCTGTGACATCTGGCTCCCTTATGACTACATAGGTTATGGGGACACCTTTAGGGGTTTACCACAGTTTCAAGTAGTAGGTTAATAAACGTGATAACTCCCTAACTTTCCCCTGTTCCTAACCTAGAACTCCAAGGTTTACCAATGTTAAGATTTTGTTTGTGTGATCTACCCCCCCCCCCCTTACCATTAAGGTAGCTGCATTCTGATTTCAGGGAGATTTCTGAAATGTTTCTGATGTTAAAAGCATCAGTCTAGTACGCTGAATAAGTCCCACAATTTTTTTAATTGATCTTTACATAATAGAGGGGGGACGGGATAGCTCAGTGGTCGGAGCACTCGCTTTCCCCCAGCCAAGTTAAGCAGCGTCGAGCGTGGTTACCAGTTGGATGGGTGACCGTTTGCGCGCTTTGGCTTCAGTACAGTTCCCCCAGTTCCCCCAGCTGTAAATGGGTACCTGCCCTCTTTAGGGTCAGGGAAGGTAAAGCAGCGAGGGAGAGGAGATGGGCACCGCCCTCAATATGCTGGCCCTAGAGAAGTGAGGTCTCTGACGCCTCGCTCCCCTACGACCTTATAGGTTATGGGACTCCTTTACCTTTACCTTTTTACATAATAGAGGTCTATATTTTCACAAGTCATCCAGCAGCAGCATTTCTGAAATGCCACGTGGACCAGCCCTAAGGTAGCATGTTGGAGAGGTCATTGCGTCTTGGTGTTGGCACTTTGTTCGTTACTGATGGTATCAGTCAAATTGTTAATGAAATGAAAATTAAGCAGATAAATATGTAACAGAGCGGAGATATATAATCTACCACAACTCTGTACAACTCCTCGTTTATGGCAGCACAGGGAAAATGTGACCTCCATAAAGAAGATGAATAAATTGTACATTTTACCATAGTTTTCAATTACCACCTAACGAAACGGAGCAACGCAAAATGTTATGTCACTCTAAGCCGCATCTTACTGCCCCCTATCCATCCACCAACACTCAACCTTACTGTGTCCTGAGGTACCATCGTGGACTCACTGACTGGCATATTCGATGCTGAGCTAACAACGCAAATTTGTAAGAGAGTTGTGGCAGATCAAATAGGCCTATCTCCATTCTGTTATAAATTGGCACTGCTAGCAAGATCACCAAAAAAAACTTGGAGGTGTCTGTTTCTAGCATCAAATATGCTAGTCAGTTAGTCTTCCATTGTATCTTCTGGACATCCCAGTAAATTGTAGTATTTGTGTAGACTCTTTATAGAGGCCACATCCTCCCACCTAGTGGTCGGAGCACTCGCTTTCCCCCAGCCAAGTTAAGCAGCGTCGAGCGTGGTTACCAGTTGGATGGGTGACTGTTTGCGCGCTTTGACCGTTTGCGCGCCTTGGCTTCAGTGCAGTTCCCCCAGCTGTAAATGGGTACCTGCCCTCTTTAGGGACAGGGAAGGTAAAGCAGCGAGGGAGAGGAGATGGGCGCCGCCCTCAATATGCTGGCCCTAGAGAAGTGAGGTCTCTGACACCTCGCTCCCCTACGACCTTATAGGTTATGGGACTTCTTTACCTTTTTTTATGTTAACACTTTATAAGGGCCTCATCCTTCTTATTCAGACTTTGCTGCTGGTAGTTCAGGTCTGAGTCAAGTGTTATGTGGACAAAAATGGAAAACATTGGACAGCAGGACCACGAGTCTGCAAGAAGAAAGTTTCAAGATGAACAGTACCAATAATTGATCTCTATTTCTGGGAAGTTGATAGTCCAAGTTACTAAGAGGTACTTGCTCTGCATCAGACAATGGCAGTAGACGAGGACATATATACATTGTAGATAAGAGACAGTCCATCATACCATTCAACGTTAGGCTGTGGACTTAACACCTACATATCTTTAATGATGAGTAGACAAAGCCGTCAGTGTAGAAGTACCCTTTTTCAACCACCACCCAACAAAACAGAGCATGGCACAATTTGCAGGTGTGTCCCAAAATAGTAATACACGTCGCTCTGATTGCATGAGAGGTAATCTAATTACCACCTTGTCACAGATAGATAGAGACAGACAGACAGAAAGAGACAGACAGACAGGAACAGAGAGACAGATACAGAGATAGACAGTCGCACAGACAGGAAAACAGACAGACAGACAAACAGACAGACAGAGAGTACAATACAGCACAAGACAAGGTGATCAAGTTTGCTGAGTTTTTTTTCGGCTGAAATCCAGAAGCTCAAGAAGGGAAGGTAACAGATATGGCAGTGCTGTGCCACTGTAGACTGTCTTCTTAACTGGTGTGTGTGTGTGTGTATGTGTGTGTGTGTGAGAGAGAGAGAGAGAAGAGAGAGAGAGAGAGAGAGAGAGAGAGAGAGAGAGAGAGAGAGCGAGAGCAACACAAACCATCTCCGATTTTTAAAAAAATCGGTTGGCATTTTTAAGTCGGTGCATAAAGGGCACAAGAAGAATACTGGTTAAACAGACCCATAGGCTCTCAATGGGCGGACGGGATAGCCTGGTGGTTAGAGTGATGCGCTCGTGATCTCCTGACCTGGGTTTGAATCTCCTTCAAGAGGATTTTTCGTCTTGAGTTAACATCAGTGCAGACTCCACTCCCCCCCCCCCCCCCCCCAAAAAAAAAAAATAAAGTCCTTCGGATGAGACTATAAACAGAGGTCCCGTGTGCAAAATTCTGATTTTCAAGTGGAAACATAATTATCCTGAACCTAAGCGAAATATAATCACAACAACATGCACGGTCTTCTTTGCACAGATGAAGTTTTGCAACCAACACCTTTTCATCAATGTCCATTAAACAAACAAAAATCCATGTCTTCTCCTGCAGCCTTCTCCAACGAAAAACTTGTATGAGAAGAGATCAGAGACAAAGGGAGAGAGAGAGAGAGAAGACGGACGCTATAGCCGAGTGGTTAAGACAGTTCGACTTCAATCCCACGGGTCCATGAAGTCGTGGGTTCGAATCTCGGCTGCGTCTGGTGAATTAAGGACGTGGATTTTTCAATCTCCCAGGTCACTTTCAAGTGCAGACTTGCCAGTGCCTTAATTCCCTTCAATGTATATACTCATGCAGAAGATTAAACATGCACGTTAAAGACCCCGTAACTCATGTCAGCGTTCGGTGGGTTACGGAAACACGCACATACCCAGCTTACATCCCCGAAGTCGGAATGTAGCTACCTTCACGGTGGGCAAAAATGGTTGAATAATCGCAAAATCTCACCATTGGTGAACCTCGGGGCTCGAGCTGAGGAACGAAAAAAAAGATGGGAGAGAAGAAAGAAGAGGGTAGGAAGGGGGAAGGAGGAGGGAGGGATGGGGGATGGACGAGATATTAAATGGGGTCACTTCATGAGCCATCAATACAGTCTGAACGAAAGGTATACCTGGTTATTTGTAATGAATCCTGCTTGTGTTCGCTTTCTGCGGAAAGTTTATGATGTGTCAGGGTGATGTTGCTGTTGTGTTTCTTCTTGTTGATGTTGTTTTCTTTTAGTGAGACAGGAGGCATCATCTGTTGCACGTCTTACTCAGTGTCTGTACACTGTCTGACCCAAGACTTTCCTCATAGACTGTCTGTCGCTGGCTGGCTGTCTCTGTGTATGTCTGTGTGTGTCTGACTGTCTGTGTGTGTGTGTGGTGTGTGTGTGTGTGTGTATCGCTTTGTGTGTGTGTGTGTGCGCGCGCACGAGAGCGCGCCTGCGCATACATATGTGAGTGCCTGCACCCGTGCAGGTGTGTGTGCGTGTGTATGCATGCGTGCGCGCGTGTGTATATGTATGTGTGCGTGTGTGCGTGTGTGAGTGCGCACCTGATTGTGTATGCATGTGTGTGTGACTTCCATGCATGGCCGTGTGGTGTCTGTCTGTCTGTCTGTCTGTCTGTGTCTATCGTGTACGCGCAGGCAAGAGTGCATGCACAGCATACTTATGACAGGTGCCTGAGTGTACAGGAGTGTTGACAGACACAGATGCTGAAGTGCAGAGTGTGGTCAGCACAGTTCTGCTGCACCAAGTCAGGAAAGTCAGCCAGGACATTACTATCTCCTTCCTTGGTTAGAGCTCCCAGGTTCACCAATGGTGAGATTTCTGGGCATGCGACTGGTTTTGTTTGTTGGTTGGTTGGTTTTGTTGGGGGGTGGGATGGGGGGCACCATTTAAGTAGCAGGCAGGACATTTCTTTTTTGTTCTTAGGCTAGAGTTGCTAACTTCTATGTTCACCCTAGTTAGAGTTTTGCGTATGTGGCCGTTTTTGCCCACCATTATTTTTAAGCAGACCCCCCCAAAAAACCCAAACAAAACAAAGAAAAAACACTCCATGATTTTTTAAAAGACAAATGGCTCCAAACAGATTGTCAACGAAGTAAGACGGACACCATGTTTCCACATCATTCATTGGGGTGGTTAGTTGTAGTAAAACAGACACCATGTTCCCATATAGTTTATTGGGGTGGTTACTTGTAGTAAAACAGACACCATGTTCCCACATCATTCATTGGTGTGGTTAGCTGTAGTAAAACAGACACCATGTTCCCACATAATTCATTTGGGTGGTTAGCTGTAGTAAAACAGACTCAAAGTTTCCACATAGTTCATTAGGGTGGTTACTTCTTGTAAAACAGACACCATGTTCCCACATCATTCACTGGGGTGGTTAGCTGTAGTAAAACAGACACCATGTTCCCACATCATTCACTGGGGTGGTTAGTTGTAGTAAAACAGACACCATGTTTCCACATCATTCATTGGGGTGGTTAGCGGTGTTTGTGGTTTTGGTTTCAAAGCTCTGAGTCTTAAGTCTCAGGTGAAGTCGAACGTGTACACAGGTGGTTTTAAGGCGAAATCTATACTCGGCTCAGTATCGCATTTTTGTATATATGTTACAGATCACTTCTTGCCTGTCCTGAATCACTTTTCACGAGTGTGTTGTTGTTGTTGTTGATGATGATGTTGTTGTTGATGATGTTGATGTTGTTGTTGATGTTATTGTAGTTGTTGATGTTGTTAAATGACATGTTTGTGAACTGTTCAGATGTTTTCTCACGTGTGTGTGTGTGTGTGTGTGTGTGTGTGCGCGCGCGCGCGTGCGTGTGTGTGTCTGTGCGCGTGCGCGCACGCATACTCTTATCTTCCTCAAAGCAACAGCAGCATGTCCAGCAAAGCATTACATAGACAAGAAGGAGGTAACGGGAAGAAAAGGAAAAAGACAAAAGCAAAGAGAGGGATAGAAAAGATGGAATTCCTGGTACAGGATTTCCAGAAGGTAGGGATGCTGTTTAAACTGACAGGCCCCGGCATCAACACAGGGGAGCAGGGTCACTTCAATGTCTTTCTTGCCCCGTGACAGGCTTTTGTTCTTTACATTGTGATCCTTTTGTAGTTTGGGTGGTTGTTTGTGTGTGTGTCACATCGTTGGGTCTCTCTCTCTCTCTCTCTCTCTCTCTCTCTCTCTCTCTCTCTCTCTCTCTCTCTCTCTCACTGTTATTAGCTGTCTGGGTTGAACATTAGGACATCACACACATATAAACACACACACTAAATAAATAAATAAATATTTATTGTAGAAATGGACATGCACACACGCGAGAGAGGGAGAGAGAGAGGGGGTGAGGGAGAGAGAGAGAGAGTCCATCAATGAACATTCATCCTACATCACCAAGATTCGAACCCACCACTTCTTGCACCCATGGGATTGGAGTCGAAAGATCTTAACCACTCGGCTATAGCGTCTGTCTGTCATGGCTAAATCTAGCAGATGTTGTTATGAACAATCTTGTGCAGAAATGACTAGGAAATAGAACTTGAGCCACAGCAGATTTTGGTTTTAAATCTTGTTTCAATCTGTGTATTTCTCGCTACACAGGGGCTACACAGATTTAATCTGAGATTTGAATGTTGACGAGGTGACTGCCTTGACGTCCCCGCCACACCACTGTTGTTGGTGGGGTTATAGACGTTAACATGACTGGACTGGGTGGAAACAGAATTATCGACATATAATATGTAAGGTATATATGATATTGATGAATTTTATTTTTTTTTGGGGGGGGGGGAGAGAAGGGGGGGGGGGGGGTGCTTATGTTTGCTCTGTATTTTCTGTGTATTTCTATTTGTTTGTTTTCTTTTTGTGTGTGGCTCTTTTTGTTTGTAAGTTTTGGGTTTTTTTGTTGTTGTGTGTGTTTGGGAGGGGGGGGGGGGGAGTTGCTTGGTTAGTTGGGTTTTTTGTTTTTGGAGGGGTGGGGGGGGGGGGGGGTGCGGGTTGTTTGTTTTAGCTGGCCTAGTTGTCAGGGTGAAGATTTAAACAGCTGGAGTGTCACTTGAGATGGTAAATAAATCCAAAGGTGTCTTTAACCTGTGTCGTTTTTCCTCCTGCTGACCTGACACCTCCTCCCTGTGTTGCTGCCTTGTTTCTGCCCTGCAGCAGACTAGATGTGACCGTCTGACGCTGTCTGTCTGTCTGTCTGCATGTTTGTGTGTGTGTGTGAATTGATTGCTGCCTGTGTTTACACCTGGGCATTGTCTAGGCGGTTTATTTGTGCACAGGGTTATTGGAGGACACGCACTGCCAACTTTCTCCTTTTTGTTGTCGTCGTCTTACTCATGATGATGATGATGTTGTTGTTGTCACTGTTGTTGTCGATGGTTGCATCGTTATCATTGCTGTTATTATGATTAGTAGTAGTAGTAGTAGTAGTAGTAAGTAGTAGTAAGTAGTAGTAGTAGTAGTCGTGGTGGTAGAGTGAAGAGGAGGGCAGCAGCAGCAGCAGCAATTATCATCATTGTCAGTATTATCATTTCTTTTCCTATCATCATCATCATCATTTATATTATTATATCATATCATCATTATTATTATTATTATTATCATGTATTATGATCAGTATTATCATCATCCTTATTACCATCATTATTATTACTACTATCATATCATAGTATTTTGGCCAAACGACCAGGCCACTTTCTTGTATGCACTCTCAGTAACAATGGTGAACATCGACTTTAAATACACATATATAATATGATGTCAGCAGCTTTCTCCCTCCACGAGGTGTCAAAGACGAAGTCTTTATAAAAGGTCTCCTGATTAGTCTTCTTCCTCAGCAGTAAACCAGGCCCCTTCGCGCTACGCACAACAATACACTCTTAAAGCCTATGAACAAAGACAGTTCTTTGTTTTGAGGCTTTCTCTCTGCTGATGCACACATAGGACAGACCACACAGCGCTGTCACCACTTTTCCATGCTGCTGGCTACATCCTTCCAACGTGTATTAGTTTTCATTCCACAGCTGGACCCCCAAGGTGATGCTTTGCGTATGCGGCCGCTTTTTGCCCACCATTAAGGTACCCGCATCCGACTTCGGGGATGATGCCTGAACACAACACCGGTGTGCATGTAGTTTTAAAATTTTGTCGTCTGTTCATACCGGCACGAAATGGCTAACTCTTCCCAAAGGCAGAACGTCGAACGGGTTTTGACATGTGCTCAGGATTACTGCGTGTGTTAGCACACGGGACTCAGTCAATGTACAGTCTCATCTAAAGGACTTTTGGAGAGTGGAGTCAGTATTGACCTTAACTCCAGAAGAAACATTCCCTAGAATGGGTGCCTCAGTGGGGACCCAAACCCGGGCCACCAGATCACGAGTGCAACGCTCTAACCACCAGGCTATGCTGTCCCCGAACCTCCCATCTACCTTCTGTCATCCTGCACAGCTGTACTGCCTGCCTTGCGTTCTCCAATCAGCCGACACAACTGTTGTTTCTGGGCCATAAGGTAACAAAACAAAGCTCTACGGTCAGCAAACATTCCGTTATTTTGCTACAGCCATGTAGAAGGTGCTACTCCGGTGCCAGAGAAACTCCACATACCCCTTGAAGCAAGCACTGACAGTTTTGCTTCTGTGGACAGTGTGTGCACCTACCTCTGGTTTAATAATAATAATAATAATATATGGAATTTATAGAGCGTTATATCTTGCAATTACAAACCAGAGCGCTCCATTCAATCTGCTCCCACACAAACAACCAACAATGATTAACAATATTCTAACAAATTCAAATGTACACACACACACACACACACACACACACACACACACAGGTTGTACATTTCAGCAGGGTGTTGGAATTTTGGCTTTCAAAGGCAGGGACAGACATGAGATGAAACAAGAGGGAAAAATCTTAGGTTTGAAATAGGTATGTTTTGAGGCTGGATTTAAAGCTGTCGTAAGTAGGCTTTTCACGAAGGGAGAGAGGGAGGTCATTCCAGATTGATGGACCAGAAATAGAGAAAGAGCGACGGCCAACAGTGGATTGGTTGAATCTAGGTATTCGTAAGCACAAGGTATCTGCAGCAGAGCGGAGGGAACGAGAAGGAGTGTACATGTGAAGACATTCACAGAGGTAGGAGGGTGCTGTTTTGTGGAGACATTTGTAACAGAGGGTACTGATCTTGTACTTTACTCTCTGTGGCACAGGCAACCAGTGGAGAGATTGCAGGAGTGGAGTAATATGCTCAGATTTTTTCTTTTTGAGGACTTATCGAGCTGCAGAGTTTTGTATGCGTTGAAGGGAGTGGATAGATGATGCTGGCAGACCAGCCAAAAGAGAATTACAACAGTCCAGACGTGAAAGAATAAGAGATGTGACAAGTTTGGATGTTGCATCAGTGGACAGGTACTTTCGGATGTTTACATGTGTGCTTTGCTGGCATGTGAGCATACATGTCAGCATGCGTGATAGTGTGCATGCATGCCCATGTATGGTACATGTGTCATCCCTGCTAATCCCTCCTTTCTCCGTCCCTTCCTCATCTCATTCAGTCTTACTTTCCGAGCACGGAAACCACGCAAATGAGTGCAGAGACTTTTCATTGCTTTTTCAATTAATGTCTTTGTTCTTTTAACAAAACATAAACATCAATTCAGTTTTCCATACAGTGTACACACACACACACACATATATTATATATATATATATATATATATATATATATATATATATATATATATATATATATTATTTATTTATAAAATTATTAAAGGATAACTCAAAACTTTACTACGTTTTTGATGACTGATTATTTAACACATAATATCTGCTAAAAACAAAAAAAATTAAAATAAAATAAATTTTTAAAAAATCTCTCTGTCTGAATGCTATAGGAAAAAAATGAACATAAAAAAGTTCAAATCTGTATCACAAGACAAATAAAAACAAGTTTAACACCAAAAATGAGTAAGAACCATAACTTAGCATTACACACCCTGAGTACATGACGTTACCATTCCTCTTATTTGTGGTTGGTACATAATCTTTGTACATCCTCCTGTGGTGGCACTGTTTATCAAATATGACAGGAAACCACATGACACTTTAAAAAAAAGTCCTTGTATAACTCCTGACCTGTGTTGACTGTTTTTTATTATGGGGGGGTGGGGGGGGCTTGTTCCTCGGCTAGAGCTCTGCAGTTCACCGATAGTACTATTTTGCATACGCGGCCATTTTTTAACCACCATGAAGGCTGCCAGGGGACGGGATAGCTCAGTGGTCGGAGCACTCACTTTCCCCCAGCCAAGTTAAGCAGCGTCGAGCGTGGTTACCAGTTGGATGGGTGACCGTTTGCGCGCCTTGGCTTCAGTACAGTTCCCCCAGTTCACCCAGCTGTAAATGGGTACCTGTCCTCTTTAGGGTCAGGGAAGGTAAAGCAGCGAGGGAGAGGAGATGGGCGCCGCCCTCAATATGCTGGCCCTAGAGAAGTGAGGTCTCTGACGCCTCGCTCCCCTACGACCTTATAGGTTATGGGACACCTTTACCTTTTTTACCTTTTATGAAGGCTGCCACACTCCACCTTCCGGGACGTAAGCTGGGTATGTTTGTGTTTTCGTAACCCATGAACGCTGACATGAAGTACAGGTTCTTTAATGTGCATATTTGATCTTCAGAATGTGTATAGGCACAACAGACATTACGGCACAGGCAGTTCTCCACTTGAAGTTGACCTGAGAGATTGTAAAAATGCCCACCCTTAATGCACCAGATGCCACCAAGATTCGAACCCACAGCTTCACAGACCCATGGGATTGAAGTGGAATGGCCTTAACCACTTGGCTATAGCGTCCATCAGACTGATGCTGAAGGTAAGGACAGAACATGTTTGTTACAATCCATGCAAACCCCTCCAGTGGTGACTCTGCGTTTGAGAGTACTCCAGGAAAGGGCAGGCAGGACATCACTCCAGCCAGGCCTCCTGACTGCTGCAGAGGCCAGCTTCAGCTTTTAACAGTACCTCCTCTGTGGACGAGGCAGGAACAAACAAACCAAGTTAGCACAGGTAATAATATAATAATTAGCACACAGAACTCATCTCTGTAGCTCATGATTTTAAAGATACATTAAAAATAATGTTGCCAGAAGGGGGAGGTGGGGGGTAGTCTTGTGGTTATAGAGCACTCAGTTTGTGATCTGGCGGCCACCATCAAGACACTTATTTGAGAGGATTTTTCCCCAGAGTTAACATCAGAACCGATGTCATTGCCCCAGAAAGTCCTTCAGATGACATAATTATAACATGAGATCTCACGTATGAACGCACACAGAATATCTTGTACATGCATTAAAAACCTATTCTGCCTTGTGGAAGAGTGGGCCATTTTGTTCCGATACCAACAAATTGTTAATATGCCTGCACACTGGTGTCAAGCTTAGACATCACCCCTGAAGGTGGAGTGTGGCTACCTTCATAGTGGGCAAACAGTCGCATACGCAAAATCTCACCACTGGTGAACCTTGGAGCTCTGGCTGAGGAACGACAACAACAACAACAACAAATGTTACTGCACCACTGACTTCAGATAAAGCTACAATAATTTTCCCATTCCTGTCTTCCTTACACAACCAACAACAACAGCATTATAAAGATCGTAGTCATCAACACCACAGCATGACAAATCAAAAGAAAAGTCAACACAAAACAAAAGCTTGATGAAACACAAAGAAACAGGAATGTCACTACCAAACCAGTCAGCAGTTCCACCAGCAAACAGCACCATCTATCTCTCCCTATATTGTATTGTATCATATTGTACTGGCTCAAATAGGCTTTTATCCATTCATTAAACATGGAACAATATAACATGAGGAACACTGATCAACACAGCACAGCAACAAGAAGTGAATGGCTTATGTTGTGCCTTAGTGCAATGTCAACATTCACATGGCAGCCAATGATCCCAACAACTAAAGAAGATGACAGGAAAAAAAAGACTGAAATTAACATTCACAGATGAAATAAGTAACAATTTTCCCAAAAAGACATGTCTACTGAATGAATAAGCAAAGGTTTGAAAAGATGCAAGTATCCTTTGCTGTTCTACCCCATCCAGAAAAATAGGAAAAGAAAAAGTAGAAATAGAAAATTTTATTTAAAGAGGGTAATAGATTAAATACCTAGCAAAACCTGGGCTGCCTGTATTCCAGATAATCTTAGAGAAAGGGGCATAAATAAGGAGGAAGCTCAAAACAGAGAGATGGAGAAGGCTCATCAATGTCAAACCTCCCCTGGGAGAAACATGACAAAAAAAGGAAGAAGAAGACGAATAGATTAAGTACGATGACTTTTTTCCCCATCCAGCCCTCAAGAGAGAGAGAGAGAGAGAGAGAGAGGAGAGAGAGGAGAGAGAGAGAGAGAGAGAGAGAGAAGTAAAGACAAAACAGGCATATCAACAAACAACAAGTGGCAAGATGAGATGAACAGATCACCATAAAAAAACAACAACACCAACAACAAAACAAATAAATCAATCAAACAAACACATTTTTGCATTGCATAGTATTGTAATGTACTGTGTTATATGGTAAGGTACTGTACTGCACTGTACTGATTTGCATTGTGTACCGCCCTCCGTCATGGTCAATTTCTCTGCATGAAATAATTCAGGTTGCTCTTCCCAGGGAGAGTGTGTTGCTAGGAAAGCACTGCTACCTTTTTAAAAAAAAAGTTCCTGTCTGCACCAATAATTATTTGTTTCCTTTTGAGAGTGGCATTTTTCCAACAGAATTTTTTTGCCAGAGGCAAATCTCTTGTCACTGTGGGTTCTTTTACACGTGCAGAATGTGCATTGCACATGGAACCTTGGGTTTATCATTTCATCTGAAAGACTAGCCCCCAGACCACTACTCAAAGTCTAGTGGATGGAGAAGAGTACAGGTTCTTTTCTTTTCATTTGTCAGCTAGAGCTCCGAGGTTCACCAATGGTGAGATTTTTGTGTACGGAAATATTTTGCCCACCATGAAGGTAGCCACATTCTGACTTCAGGGATGCATGGGTTCAAATGGTGATCACACCTGCAACTTCTCGCTTTACATCTGGATCCACTCATCACAAATCTAACCCCTCTCTCTCTCTCTCTCTCTCTCTCTCTCTCTCTCTCTCTCTCTCTCTCTCTTCCAGCTTATCAGCATACTCATGTAGACAGAAGAACAACTGAAAGCATTCCTGATTCACTCTCAGTACAAACACAAAATGTTGGCTGAAATTGATAAGCGCAGACTGAGATATGCTGGTCATGCAAACAGATGCACACAGACACATCTGATGACGACAGTTCTCCAAGGTAAGGTTGAGGACAGAAGGAAAAGAGGCAGACATCCTACATTGCCAGCATCACTGAGATAGACAAAGATGGTGAACCCTGGTGGCATTATGTGGAGCTACTACTGTCAACAGCCGTGATGCAGAAAGGCTACAGGTAACTGGCTTTAAATTTCATCTTTCCATATTCCTGAACATTAATTGATGTGAAAACAATGGTTTTTTTAACTCTATAATCAAAACAATGATGACAGGGTCATTATGTGTGTGTGGTTATCTTTGATTTTACATCTATTTTCTCTTAACCCTTTACCATTTGCATATCTTACAGAGAAACTCTCTGTAGTATTCGAAAATTCACACCGTTTTTTTAAGAGAATAAGGTACTTCAAGTACACATAGTGCTGTACAGTTACTATTGTTCGCAGAGCATTCATATTTGGCCAAAGTATTCATATGGTGTCATACTTTGTTCTGCACCCCAAGATGTGTGTCCTACCTACATGTGTCATGCTGCTGTCCCCTCTTTGTCACCAAATAAAGGTAAAATTGCAGTGACATCATGCTGTTAGTCTACAACTACCCTCTAACATGCGCAATATACGTATGTGATTAAAAAAAAAAAAAGTGTGGTCCTGCCTGAATGTGTCCTCCATCGCATCCACCGCCATGGTAATCTAATCGACCATTCACACTTGTCACAAAATTACTGTCACCAAGTCTACATTTTCTGAGTGGAAAGTATTCAAACATATTGAAAACAACGTTGACTAATGCGAATATATACATTATTTACAAATATATGCTCATGCCTACTATTTACAAAAACACTAGTGTGTCCTTCACCAATAGCCAGTTACATGGTTGTCACAATGCAGGTGTCACAGCCCAGTGTCGCGTCCAGGTGTGTTGGCGTGTTTCTCAGGTAAAAATACTGATTAATTTTGAGAAATCTGGTTTTCGTCATAATATTACAGATCCATGACTCAGAATATCTCAAATCAGTGGACCAGTAGAGATGAAGCCTTGGCAAACGCTTGATCCACATCATGATCAAAACTGACAGGTAAGCCCTAATTTCCTCAGGTGTTGTTTCTGTCCATAATGGATCTATGACTAAGCCTTTCATGGCGATCTTTTGCCTGGCATAATTGTTACTTTCATCTGGTACAGTTTGAAAAAAATGTTGGGGCACAAACAAAACAAAGTAATCTAAGGGCTTGGCATTCAGTGGGAGAGTTTGTGCCGGCCCAGTCGGCAGCGTGAAGTCTTGCACTGTGCAAGGCACTTGTGCGCCACGCCATGTCGTCTGCTATGAAACCAACGGAATGTTATCCTCAGCATCACTTTCTGACTCACTACCTTCTCCTATTTCATCTCTTTCTTCTACATATACTTCAACATCGGATTCAACATTTTATTCTCTTTCGAACTGTTCCACTTGAGCCAAAATAGCTTCAATTTCCACATCAGTATATTCCTCCCAAATCGTATCCTCAATCTTTGCTGCCATATTTAGCTACAAGAAAGCGTGAAAAAGATGAAGCCAGTCACTGGCCAATTTCTTGTGGAACGGGAGGCTGTGTAGCACTGAATTTGTTGCCCATTCCTTCCTTAGTTTATGCTGACCTCAGTGGAATGTTCATTCATAGTGTGCGTGTACTAAGTAGAGCTTAGTGCATGAGGGAAATTCCCCACTAGGCTGAAATGGCGTCAGGCGGGCTGCGGCGGGTATAAATATATGCAAGCAAGTGGGCAGTGGCAGGCTATGGTGGGTAAAAATGGGAAAGGGTTAATGATGTGTGTGTGTGCGTGCGCGCGCGTGTGTGACTGGGTGGGTTTTAGGGATAGAAAAGCATAAAAAAAGAATTATTTACTACAGCAAAAAATCTTTTTTAAAAGTGAACAGATATTTTCTTCTTTAAAAAAAGCAGAAACCATGAAAAGATATACACAAAAAAACACAACTTCAATACTGATCACAATAGACTACAAGCTCTTCATGTAAAAAAGACAAACATATTCCCTGGGATGTAAACAAAAATGATGCTTGCAACATGCATAGATTAAAAAACAAAAAACCATTCATCTTAAAAAGACTGTATAATAAACAGATAAAAATCAGTCATGTAAAATAACAACAGAAAGACATGATCTTCTTCAACAACAACAACAAGAAATAAGTGCTTTAATTTCAACATCTAAACGACATTCTCACTGTATAACAGTAGGTGGTATCTTTGCACCCCATGAGTGCAGCTGCACTGCAGTCTCTGTGGACCAGCCCTACAACATCGAGTGAAGTGTGCACTGTGCTATGATAGTAAAATCATCATATCTGGGCTGCCCAACATAGTGACTAAAGCCAACAAGCTAAACCAACCAAGTGAGAATACAGCTGAATGAGAAGGTGAAAGTAATTGCTGTGGTGTTGAAAAATCTTCACCTGTCTATGGTAAACAACCGTGTGGTACAGACAAATCAGAACTCGGGATAAAAAGTCTTCGATACTATAAATAAAAAACAATTTTTCCCCAATTTCTTTTTCAGCATTTTACTGCTCGCCCCTCACTGTCAAGTAAAAATTAAAAATCTTAACATAGTCATGGGTTTGCTTTGCACGAAAAATAATTCAGCACTGGTTGAAGATCGCAGTAGTGATTTGACAAAGCAGGTGAGACGACTCCATTCACATCATCACAACTTGGATAGCTGCCCTTGCCTCTGTCCCTCTTTGATCAGACCTCTCAGGTACTTGTAGTAGGCTGGGTGGACCTGCACACACACACACACACACACACAAACACACAACACACACGCGCACGCACGCGCGCACGCACGCATACACACACGCACGCACGCACGCACGCACACGCGCACACGCACACACATGCACACACACACATGCACACACACACACATGCACACGCACACACACACCATCACAAACATTGTTGCCAGTTTGTTTGCTTCATGTTGTTTATAGCCCCATGGACTGCAAAAAGCCAAGTCAAGTCAAAATGATCTTTATTGAGGGTAAAAGAATAAATTTACACTTTATTTTTTCATCCTGCCATCACAGCAACAACAACAAAATCAAGAAAACTAACTTCAAAAAGCAAACAAAAGACAATGTTAATCTATGCTAAAAAGTACTAAAAATGAACATGAGAAAAACATATCCAGACCTCACAATATAAGATGGAACAAAACCCAGACATCATCAAGATGTCACCTCATTTAATCCGGTAACTTTCACTTCAAAATCAAAATCAACACCTCCTAATCCCTTCAAATACTCAACAACATTAACCTTAAAAACAAACCAGCGACAACAACAAAACCTCATTAAATGACAAAGAAACACTGAATGACAAGGTGCCTTAATCATTTCATTCCTTAAGGCCAATATAACCAGGCCATGCTGAGGATGCCAGCCAGTCTGCTTTATTCATCATCCCTGGGTTACCAAAAAACCATAAAAAAGAACCTGGAACAATCTGACTTTGGACTTTTCTAATAATCAAAAACATTCTTGAACCTAGAGCCAAATAATAATTTAAATAATAACATATCGAATTTTTATAGCGCTGAATCTTGTCACACACACCATCAAAGTGCTTGTTTTCAAATCATTCACACGCATGTGACCATTCACAAATAAGATTAACATGATAACCTGGGATGTTTTCAATGATTTAAAAAAACCCATTTATCAGCCTTGAGCAACTGACCTGGGACTTGTTGAGAGAGCTTTTCTGAGCCATGGCACACAGTCGCTCGTACACCCTGCCGTCATAGCAGCCCAGGGCAGAGTGCAGACTGACGTCATGCAGGTCAAAGGCATCCACCAGGGGCACGGCATCTTTCCTGAGAGAGAGCGAGAGAGAGAGAGAGAGAGAGAGAAAATAGCGTAAATTGTGAAGTGGTTTTCTGAAATTCTGAAAGTGTGCGTACGTGTGTGTGTGATAATTTCACTTCTTCTTTTTTCATTCTTCTATTTTGAGGATACTGAAATAAGCACTCATGTGCCTTTCCACACCCAGTCCCTGTGTGTATGCGGTTATGAAAATTTTGTCATCCATTCCCACTGGCACATGATGGCTTGCTCTTCTGAAAAGCAGAACAGGCTTTAACATGCACAAGATGTTCTATGTGCATTCAAACACAGAACCTCAGTTTATAGTTTCATACGAAAGACTTTTGGGGGAGTGAAGTTAGCACTGATGTTAATTCCGTGGGGAAAAACCCATTTGAACCCGGGTCAGCAGTTCATGACTGTATCTGCAATGCTCTAGCCATCATGCTATAGACAAATCAACACTGACAGTGTATGAACTTACCGAACTGTGGCCATCACCTGCAGCTCTGCCTTGCGAACCAGTTCCATTTCATCAGGGGACATCGTCTGTGTCTGAAAATCAATCAATCAATCCATCAATCAATCAATCAATCAGTCAGTCAGTCACTCAATCAATCAAGGAAGGTGGCAGGATGGTTAAGACATTTGCCTGCCAACAAGTCAACCGTGAGGTTGTGGGTTCGATTCCCAGCCTCGCCCTTTCTTCCCAGTTTGACAAAAAAATCGAACTGAATGTCAGTCCTTCGGATGAGACTTAAGCCGAGGCCCCGTGTGCGAACGCATGCAGAACATCTTGTGCACACGTTAAATCCTGTTCCACTTTTCGAAAGAGTAGGCCATTGTGTGCCGGTGGGAACAGATGACAAAATTTACAAAAAACGCATACACACGGGGACTGGATGTAAAAAAGCACATGAGTGCTTATTCCATTATCCTAAATATAAACAAATAAATAAATAAATTAATTAATTAATCAATCAATCACACACACACACACCACACACACAACCAACAATCTTCACCAGTCCCCCACTCCCACCTCACCCTCCACACACTTTGCACAAAATCCCCCCCCCCCCCACCCCACACACACACAATCAACCAACAGTACTTTCTCCCTCCCTCCCAAAACACACAAACCACCCCATCCTCATCTTCCCACACACACATGCACACACAATCACTCACACACACATAGACACTTACAGCCAAAAAGTTGCCCGCATTTTCCACGATGTTGTGAAGAGCGTAGAACTGGCAGAGGGCAGTGAGGATAGCAGTCAGGGGGGCACTAGCTGTTCTGCAGAGGTCCTTCACCTCGCTGATGAAGCTTTCCAGCACATACACCTGACTGTGCACCTACTTACACACACACACCACTATAAAACGAGGTCCTGTGTGTGAACGCACGCAGAACATCTTGCGCACACATTAAAACCTATTCTGCTTTTTGGAAGAGTAGGCCATTGTGTGCTGGTGGGAACAGATGACAAAATTTACAAAACTCCACTCACACGGGGACTGGATATAAAAAAGCAAATGAGTGCTTATTCCCTTATCCTTGAAATAAAAGAATAAAAATAATGATGATAACAACAACAACCACCACCACACACATCCGCGCACACACACCCACACATGCACACACACACACACACACACACACACACACACATCAGTTCACTATGTTCACTGACTGACTTCTCCCTACACCCCTTCACTCATTCTTTACTTACCGAGTCTTTCCTTCTATAAGTGCTTTATACTGGCAACTTACAACAACATTTTTTAGAAATAAATATTCAAACATAAAATTTTGAGGTTATATGTAAGATGAAATGTGTGTGTGTGTGTGTGTGTGTGTGTGTGTGTGTGTGTGTGTGTGTGTGTGTGTGTGTGTGTGTGTGTACAAGCGTGAGTGTGAGAGTGTGGCTGAGTCTGTGTGCATGTGTGTGTTGTGCATGTGTGCATGCGTATGTGTTGAGCATGCGTGTGCATGTGCATGTGTTGTGTATGTGCGTGTGCATGCCTACACACATACAAACACACACAACTGTGTGTGAGTGTAAGAAAAGACATTCACAGTTCATCCAATGAAGTCTGCATCCCCGTTCCTATCTACCTGAATGTCAACCTGTGTCACACAAAACAGGATATCAAGGATCATCAAGAATAAACACCTGTCACCTGTCTCCATCATGCCTGTCAACGGAAGGGGGTCCACGAATAAAAAAAAAACCCCCCAAAACTGAACTGCGCACGACAAAAAAAACCATACACCGACACGTAATAATACGTGAACGCGGATGAGGTTGACCCTGTTGGTGTTCCCCCACGTGCTCTCCGTCCCCCTTCCCGCCCCACCTCGTGTTGGTGTTCCCGTTACCCCCTGCAACACCATGTTGAACATTATCAACTGTAACACCAAATATTGACACATCATATCACATTCCCGTCCAAGCTGTAACACCCATGTTTTACACTCACATCACCACACTGTAAACCACAGTTGACACATCATATCACCAAAGTAAAAACCACATATATTGACACATCTATCACCACGCTGTAACACAATATATTTACACATCATTACCAGTGCAAAAACCCGTTGAAAAATATATCCCAACTGAACACCCCAAAAATTGACCAAAAAATACCACATGTAACACCCCAAAACGAAATTATCACCCAAAAACCCTTTAAAACCAACACTGGGCAAATTTTTCCCCCCTGTAACACCACATATTGACATACATAAATTCCTGTACAATGCGCAACACCAATATTACACATCACCAATTTCAACACCACATATTGACACAAATTCCCCCCGTAACAACCCCATATTGACAAATCATATCACCACGCTTAACACCCAATATTGAACATAATCCCAAAGCTGCAACACCCCAAATTTAACATCATTCACCACACTGTAAACCCACTATATTGACACACATATCCCACACTGAAACCCAAATGTTGGGCACATCATATACCAAACGTAAAACCACATTGAAACCCTCATATCACCACCCCCAAAAACCAATTGACACATCATATCACCACATGTAAACCAATTTGCCCCTCATATCCCCCACTGCAACACCACATATTGACACTATTCCCACACTGTAAAACCACATGTTGACAATCTTCACCCCACTGTAACACCCCAAGGGTTTACAAATCTATCCCACCTGTAAAAAAACATGTTGACACAATATCACCACACTGTAACCCACAATATTGACCATCTATCACCCCCTGTAACACCCATCTTGACACATAAAAATCACATTCCCCCCACAAAGCTGTAACACCACTTATTGACACATCACATCACATTCCCGTCACAATGCTGTAACACCACATATTGACACATCATATCACATTCCCGTCACCACACTGTAACACCACATCTTGACACATCATATCACATTCCCGTCACCACACTGTAACACCACATATTGACACATCATATCACATTCCTGTCACAATGCTGCAACACCACATATTGACACATCATATCACATTCCTGTCACCACGTTGTAACACCACATATTGACACATCATATCACATTCCTGTTACCACACTGTAACACCACATATTGACACATCATATCACATTCCTGTTACCACACTGTAACACCACATATTGACACATCATATCACCACACTGTAACACCACATACTGACACATCATATCACATTCCTGTTACCACACTGTAACACCACATATTGACACATCATATCACATTCCTGTCACCACGCTGCAACACCACATACTGACACATCATATCACCACACTGTAACACCACATACTGACACATATCACATTCCTGTCACCACACTGTAACACCACATATTGACACATCATATCACCACACTGTAACACCACACATTGACACATCATATCACATTCCTGTCACCACACTGTAACACCAGTTTACAAGCAGGACTCTTTTCAAGTACCTTACCCTATGGACAGTAATACTTCAGACCAGATTTTTTTTTCCTTTCAAGGACAGTGAAAAAGCCACCCTAAAATAAAAAGGGGGAAAAGGGGGATGCGGCGCAATGGGAATGTGCTCTTCCAAAAGACAGCAGTGTGAATCTTGCACACACACACACAAATCTGCCATAACAATAAAACACTACATCATATGAAAGGACACTTCCACCCAAAGCCACTCGCTTCTTCTTTCTTTCGTTCGCTTTATACATCATCAGATGTGTTTGGGAGAAATAGTGGCCAGTCCTTTCCAGCTCCTCTCGCACAGCTTGGTTTGCAGAAAGCCACTGTTACCTGGATCAGGGTGGATCGGTGGTCTAGAGGTAACGTGCCTGTCTAGAATGCGAAAAATCCGGGTCGGGTGTGTGCGTGGTTCGTATCCCGTTTGGGCCCGAAATTTTTCCCCATCCATTAGACCATGAGTGGTGGTCTGGGCGCTAGTCTTTCGTATGAGACGATAAACCGAGGTCCCGTGTGTTACACAAAATTTTCAGCGCACGTAAAAGAACCCACGGCAACAAGAGAGTTGTCCCTGGCAAAATTCTTAGAAAAAAGCCACTCTGATAGGGAAACAAATACAGTTGCAGACCAAAAAAAACGAAGAAAAAAAAAAAGGGTGGCGCTGCTCTTGTGGCGACGCGCTCTCCCCGGGGAGAGCAGCCCGAATTTCACGCAGAGAAATCTCGTGACTTAAAGTGGTATAAAATAAAATTTAAAAAATAAAAAATACCTGAACGCCATGCGTTGGTGCAGCTGCAGCAAGGTGTCTAGGTTAAGGCAGTCAGCCACACCCTTCATCAGGACGTGGGGCCGGTCGTCTGTCAACTGCTGGCGCAGATACTGCACCGCTGCAGAGGTCGGCTCTCCCACCACAGCTTTGGCCACCTGCTTCATCAGGTATCTGAACACACACACACCAGTCCTCCTCCTCTTCTTCAGTGTGTTTGTCCATGTTTTTATTGCTATTATCACTATCATATAAATTCCATACATTATTATTATTATTATTACTATCATCACTTCTTCATTGTGGTTGGGTTTTTTTTGTCAGTTTGTTATTGTCATTATCACTATTATCATTCTAAGTGTTCTGACAAAGTCAGAAAACTAATATGACAACAACAACCAAAACAAAAAGTGCAGACACAGACTCACGCAAACACAGACACACATACAAGAAAGTTTTTGTTTTTCTTGTGGGGTGTTGTTGGTTTTTTTAAACTAGCGCTTGCATCTAAAAGTCATTAGAAACAAATATTGCCACACAAAGATGAAAAGTATGAATGATTCAGTAAATCATGAATGTCTACATCACTCAGTAAATCATGAATGGAATGCTTACACCACTCAGAAAATCACGAATGTTTTTATCAATGGGTACTACAATCTCTTTTCCTGCCTTCACAGACCATCCTCTGAATTAAAATATCCATTAAAAGATATTCTTGACACCCCCCCTACAAGGCTAATATTCATTCAAAGCAAAACCAGACCCTCTCTTGAGATGCTGGAGTACACCATGCTTGGACTGTACATCTCACTTGCACAACCGCCCTGTGGTTTATCATCATTTTGGCTCAATACCCACCTAACTGCACCAGTCACAACTAAACAAATGACACAACAACAAAAAACAATACTATCAACAACAACAACAACAACCAAAACACCCTCCACCCATGAATCAATTCTGGCTGGGAATAGTCACCCCTCTGCTGACTGTGAAGATGGTATGTTCAAAGAAAGCAAACCGAGAGTGTTGGCTCCTATCCTCTGATTAACGCTTCTCTTGTACTCTATCTTTCGTCTCTCTAGACTGTCTGTCGGTCTGTCTGCTTGTCTGTCTGTCTGTCTTTAACATGGCGATCTTCATTACCGGGCCGTTTGCTGATACAGCACAGAGTTCTCTCCCTCCACGGTCACCAAGGGGAGGGAACTGCTACACAAGAGGCTGATCCCGCCGGAGAGGAGGTACCCATGGCCCCCACAGGCCTGTCGGCAGATCTCCAGCAGTCGCGTCGTGACATCCGAGGTGTAGGCCTTCAGGGCTGAACTCTGGCAGTGAAGCTGAAACGCCCAGTGTGGCTCCCATGTCACGAACAGTTTCAGTCTGGCTTCCATGTCACAAACAGTTTCAGTCTGGCTTCCATGTCACAGTTTCAGTCTGGCTTTCATGTCACAGTTTCAGTCTGGCTTCAGTCTGGCTTCCATGTCACAGTTTCAGTCTGGCTTTCATGTCACAGTTTCAGTCTGGCTTCCATGTCACAAACAGTTTCAGTCTGGCTTCTATGTGACAAACAGTTTCAGTCTGGCTTCCATGTCACGAACAGTTTCAGTCTGGCTCCCATGTCACAAACAGTTTCAGTCTGGCTTCCATGTCGCGAACAGTTTCAGTCTGGCTTCCATGTCATGAACAATGTTCAATCTGACTTGCCTGTCATGAACAACTTTCAATCTGGTTTTCATTCCATGAACAATGTTCAATCTGACTTTCCTGTCATGAACGATTTTCAGTCTGGCTTTCATTTCATGAACAAATTTCATCATGAACAGTTTTTAGCCTGGCTCTAGTGTCACAAACAGGTTTCAGTCTGGCTTCCATGTCACAAACATGTTTCAGTCTGGCTCTCGTGTCACAAACAGGTTTCAGTCTGGCTTTTGTATCATGAACAAGTTTCAGGCTAGCTCTCGTGCCATGAACAGGTTTCAGTCTGGCTTCCATGTCACAAACAGGTTTCGGTCTGGCTTCCATGTCACAAACAGGTTTCAGTCTGGCTTCTGTGCAACAAACAGGTTTCAGTCTGGCTTCTGTGCAACAAACAGGTTTCAGTCTGGCTTCCATGTCACGAACAGTTTCAGTCTGGCTCCCATGTCACAAACAGTTTCAGTCTGGCTTCCATGTCATAAACAGTTTCAGTCTGGCTTCCACGTCATGAACAATGTTCAATCTGACTTGCCTGTCATGAACAACTTTCAATCTGGTTTTCATTCCATGAACAATGTTCAATCTGACTTTCCTGTCATGAACGATTTTCAGTCTGCCTTTCATTCATGAACAAATTTCATCATGACAGTTTTTGCCTGGCTCTAGTGACACAAATGTTTCAGCTGCCCAATCATGAACTTTCAGTCCATGTCAAAACAGATTTTCAGCTGGCTCTGATTACATAAGTTTACTGCCAGTCACAAACAGTTTCACTGCTTCCATGTCACAAACAGTTTCTAGTCCTGGTTTCCATGTCACAAACAGGTTTCAGGCTGGCTCCCAAGTCATGAACAGGTTTCAGTCTGCGATGTCATAAACAGGTTTCAGCCTGGCTC
The DNA here is from genome assembly GCA_028751875.1 of Rapana venosa. Lineage (NCBI taxonomy): Eukaryota > Metazoa > Mollusca > Gastropoda > Neogastropoda > Muricidae > Rapana > Rapana venosa. Next base: position 8,007,605 of record CM054142.1, read on the forward strand.
TGATTACATGAACAGGTTTTAGCCTGGCTCTAGGTCACAAACAGGTTTCAGTCTGGCTTCCATGTCACAAACAGGTTTCAGTCTGGCTTCCATGTCACAAACAGGTTTCAGCCCGGATTTCCTGTCACAAACAGGTTTCAGTCTGGCTCCCATGTCACAAACAGGTTTCAGTCTGGCTCTCATGTCACAAACAGGTTTCAGTCTGGCTTCCATGTCACAAACAGGTTTCAGTCTGGCTTCCATGTCACAAACAGGTTTCAGTCTGGCTCTCATGTCACAAACAGGTTTCAGTCTGGCTCCCATGTCACAAACAGGTTTCAGTCTGGCTTCCATGTCACAGACAGGTTTCAGTCTGGCTCTCATGTCACAAACAGGTTTCAGTCTGGCTTCCATGTCACAGACAGGTTTCAGTCTGGCTTCATGTCACAAACAGGTTTCAGTCTGGCTTCCATGTCACAAACAGGTTTCAGTCTGGCTTCCATGTCACAAACAGGTTTCAGTCTGGCTTCCATGTCACAAACAGGTTTCAGTCTGGCCTTTGTGTCATGAACAAGTTTCAGTCTGGGCCTCATGTCATAAACAGCTGTAGCTGTGCTGAAAGGTACTGCTTCTGTCATACAGAAACATATCATTTTTTGTAAACTGATATAAGATTCTCTCCGTAATCAATCCATGGTGATGCTTATAGCTCCTCCACCCGCACAAACCATATCAGAGCGTCACCTCGTTGAGAAATAAAGAAACAGTCTACCCTCCCTCACCCATTTTTTTCTTTCCCAAACTGATACATCCCCTTAACTTACTGTACTAAGCTATGTTACCACCTGCCTCAGTCTTGGTCCAAGTCATCCAATGGTCTTAGAAAGACTGTCCTCATGCCCCAACTTCCTTCTTTCTGCTTAGCCACCTCTACCTTAGTTTCATGCAGAAGACCCCAAAAAATCCATACACTAATAGACAATGATGAATAAACAGAAGCAAAAAATGCAAACTAACTGAGATTAAGATAAATGGTTCTAGATAACTGGATCCAAGACTTGTGTTACAAAGTGCAATAATCTGACACAGTACAATATATGATGCTATAAAACTTGTGTATTTTAAAAAAAAAAAAGCCTTTGCTTCCTATCCAATCCAATTCATTTTTGTCTGATTCATCTTCAGTTTCCCCAACTACAAATGCAAAGAAGAAAAAAAAAAGAAACCGCAACAAAACTTTGTGATATGACTGGGGCAGCCCTTTTTTCATTGTGAATTCATTCGCTATCATCACCATTCTTCATCGTCACCATTTTCGTTAAAGTTCTGAACAATTTTTTATTTCATTCCTCCGCTAAAGCTCTGAGGTTCACACCATGAAGGTAGCCGCATTCCCACTTCAGGGATCTAAAAAAACATCTGATTGTCAGGTATATTTTCTCAACAACAAAAAGGTGAAGCAGGTCTCACCTCCCCCAGGCGTGACGTGTTCCCAGCCATGATCTCGGCCGACACCTGGTTGTAGAATTGCTGCAGACAGCGATTGGCCATGAGGAAGGCGTAGGCCGAGGCCAGAGCAGGTAAGACTTTGTACTGCTGGGACTGGTAGTTCAACACCTGCTCTTCCCTACCTCTGAAACATGGACAGAGCAGGTAAGACTTTGTACTGCTGGGACTGGTAGTTCAACACCTGCTCTTCCCTACCTCTGAAACATGGACAGAGCAGGTAAGACTTTGTACTGCTGGGATTGACAGTTCAACACCTGCTCTTCCTTCTGAAACATGACAAGCAGAAACTTGTACTGCTGGACTGTGTTCAAACCTTTCCACTACATGGGCAGGCAGTAAAACTTGTATGCTGATTGACATTCAACACTGCTCTCTCACTCTGAACACAGACATACAGGTAAGACTCAATGTACAACGTGTACTGCATTTTTAAGCAAAAAAATATGTGCTTTTAATTCACTCGACATATTGAAAATATTCTTATCGCTGCAATCCCAGCATCCTAAAGAACGATTACGTGAATGAATTTTAAAAATCATGTTTAAGCATGCTACATTAGAATGTGATTTGGTTCAACCTATACCCCACTCAATGGTACCACCTCTTCTTCTTCTTTATCAAAAAAGATAAATAAATTTATAAGCAAAGAAGAGGCAGAGGAAGAGGTGGTGATGGGGTGGACTAAGCGAAAGATTGAACTGAACTGTGAAGTTACAAATAATGATAATAATAATATCATTGTCATTACTATCATAGAAATGATAGCTTTTACACAGGTTAAAAAAAATAATGGTACAGTACCTCACAAATATCTCCTCAAGCCACACATGTTAACTCAATGGAGTCACAGTGAAATGGATCCCTCCATTTTGTGGTGATGCATGATTTTGGCTATATTTGAAAAATTCAGCAGATTTACTCAAAATAATAAAGTAAAAGGTAAAGGTAAGGGTAAAGGAGTCCCATAACCTATAGGGTCGTAGGGGAGCGAGGCGTCAGAGACCTCATTTCTCTAGGGCCAGCATATTGAGGGCGGCGCCCATCTCCTCTCCCTCGCTGCTTTACCTTTCCTGACCCTAAAGAGGGCAGGTACCCATTTACAGCTGGGTGAACTGGGGGAACTGTACTGAAGCCAAGGCACGCAAACGGTCACCCATCCACCTGGTAACCACGCTCGACGCTGCTTAACTTGGCTGGGGGAAGTGAGTGCTCCGACCACTGAGCTATCCCGTCCCCTCAAAATAATAAAGACATACAAATTATACATCATTGAAAAGTTTATTATGTCTACTTTTGAGATTGTTACCCAGATTTTCAATAGACTACTGTAATTATTTTCAAAATATGACACTGAATGCTGAAAAATGAAAAGTTTTGAAAATTAGGGCTGCTTAACTTACATGGCTTGAACTGTTCATCAACTAGTCCCCATGAAACAATGTGATGATTTTTCACCAAAGTAAAGTTCCCTGAAGTTGGCTGAATCCATCTGATGTCACTTTTGCACTATACAATTTTTAAAAAAAATCATAACACTGGAGAGCCCAAAATCCCAAAGAATACGTTTGTCGACATGTCAAAGAAAATTAGCCAAAACACACAAACTAGGCATGCTTATGATCAAGGGAAGCAACTGTGTTTAGAAAAATGATTTCCCTAGAGGCCAGCATACTTTCCCTTCACTTAAACATCACTTAGTGTATTAAAAAGAAAAAAAAAATCTTATTTCTGCCAAATCTTAAGCTTCGGCACGTCACAGTGAAGGGAAGGGGTGCTGAATCTTAAGATTCGGCACAACCTCATTGAGTTAAATGGCACACAGAAAAACAGCCTTCACTACTGTAACTTCACTGTGTGGACACAGTCTGATAAAAAGCATTACATCTACCTGAATTTCTTTAATCAATTATAGTCACATATTTTGCATTGAGTGAAATCTGAGCACATCACATGACGTGTCACTGACCCCGGCTGCAGGGAGCACTGTCGCCGCACAGCGCTGTACCTGACGGCAGTGGTGACACCGTCGCTCAGCGCCTCAAAGGCCCAGTGCGTGATCTTCACCCGAACCAGCACCATGGTGGCGTAGTTGGCTTTGTCCACACCTTTCGACATGAAACGGCCGTCCCTGGTCACCTGAAAAATATGATAGGTAAGGTGTCCCATAACCTTTGTGGTCTTAGGGGAGCATAGCATCAGAGACCTCAGCTTCTCTAGGGGCCAGCATATTGAGGGTGGCGCCTGTCTCCTCTCCCTCACTGCCTTACCTTTCCCTGACCCTAAAGAGGCAGGTACCCATTTACAGCTGGGTGAACTGGAGGAACCATACTGAAGCCAAGGCACGCAAATGGTCACCTATCCAACTGGTAACCAAGCTTGACGCTGCTTAACCTTGGCTGGGGGAAAGCGAGTGCTCTGACCACTGAGCTATCCCATCCCCTCAAATATGATAACTGACAGATAAATACATTAATGAATAAACCATCATGGCAGTTTCATTGGATTTGTCAACACCTTTTGATATGAAACAGCCCTCTCTGGTCACTTAAAAAAAGTGTGATACACAAATAAAATGGCCAAAATCAAAGAAAATCATATCAGAAAATGTACACTGCCTACTGATGTTGCCAACTACAATTATGTGTAAAGTGTCTGCTTAAAACAACATTAAAAATGTAGGGTTCTGTCCTTTCACACAGATTGCTACCTTCTATTCGTCATTTTTTCCATTTGACTTTCCTTACACATTTTCTTTGAATATTCAAATACTTGTTATTTTATTTATTTCTGCTCTAATTGTAAGTGCATGGGTTTGGTTTGCCTGTGTGCATGTACTATTGAGTCATGATGCTTCGTTTTAGCTAATGATTCCTGTTTTATTTATTTTATGTTAAATGCCACAGCATTTATTTTAGGGCATGTTCTGTCAGAAAATCTACTCAGTATGTGCTGTGTGATTTTAATACCATGCTAGTGTGTGTGTGTGTGTGTGTGTGTGTGTGTGTGTGTGTGTTCCTTGGCTAGAGCTCCGAGGTTCACCAATGGTGAGATTTTGCGTATGCGACTGCTTTTGCCCACCATTAAGGTAGCGGCATTCCGAAGAATTTCTGTTAAAAAATGCTACAGCATTCTTAAGTCTTGAGTACACACACCTGTGCATGTATGCTTGAGTACGTCTATGAGTCATGTGCCATTTTCCTTTTCAAGGCAAACATCAAACGTGGGAACTATATTCTAACTTTCCTTTCAGATTGCTCACCTCTGCATTTTTCATGAACATGTTTTCTCTGGGGATGCGAACATTCTTCAGGATGAGGAAGCCATTGTCGATACTGTTCAGAGCCATTTTGGGACCTATATCTCCCAGTGTCACCCCTGAAACACCCACACCAACCTATGTTGCAAATACATGCATGTACAATTCTACATAAATATCCTATCTATACATGTACTTTCATCCAAAACCTACCACACTTGCTGATCCTAAAAACATTACTCCTTTGATTCAAGTAAGGAAAATTTGCAACAACCTTTTTCTTCTTCTTCACTTTTTCTTTTAAAAAAAATATTTTTTCCTCTTTTTCTTACTGAATCTTCTACAAGAATTCTACAGTTCACTGTCATTTTTTGGGCACATGTGGCAGTGAACACTAAATCTGATAGAGTTATTCTATTTTGGAGGCTGAAGTCTAAACATGACTTGGGCATATGTTATCATTCTGTCACCCATTCATACCAGCATTCTATGGCCTACTCCTCTTCAGCAAATGAACCTGTCTACATAACTGCTGGCTGTGAAGTAAGTATCTTTCAACATATGGCAGCTGCAGGTAAAATTTGAATTTGTGACTTTTGAATCAAATATCAAACATCCTAGTCACTCAGCCAACCATGACTTACTGCACTTCCCCTGCAATAACCAAGAAAACAAATGATTTAAAAAGTCAGTGTGCAAAACAAAATTTCAAACAAAAGCAGGAAAGCCCTTTACTGACCGATGTATAGATTAAGCAAAATCTGTGCTGAGGTTGCAGCTTTGCACCAATGTGTCTGTCAAAGTCAAAGTCAAAATTTTATTTCCAGATGGTACATTGAATAAGCAATGCATTTGCTTTTTTTCATCAAGCCATCTATCTAAGAACAAATTTGGTAATGACTATACTAAGACACTACATTATTGCATCATTTACCATTAAATTAAACCAGCAAAAAAGAGGAAAGAATCGATAAGGAAATACATTGAAAATACAAATTACCACATATACATATACACGCACACACATACTCATGCACACCTGAGCGCGTCTTGTTTTATGTGGCATATGTAGAATTCAGAGCTCAGCAATTTTTATTCAGATCTGTACTGGCACCCAGACTGCACATTGAGTATGTTCAGGTCATCCACACCATCACTCCTTGCTGACTCGCTTTTTTTTTTCTTTTTCTTTTTTAATGCAAAAGATAAATGGGTTTTTAGCCTGTGCACAAGATGGTATGACTACATTTGCATCTTGTTTCTTTGGTGTTTGGAGAAACAAACATTACCATTCTTGTATATTGTTTATCAAGGGGAAAAAACCCAAACCAAACCAACAACACAGCACCGGGCAGTGGAGTGTGATCCTCCAGACTCCGCAGTGGCACCAGGAAGGGATGTAATCCACAGTTGTCTCCCTTCACCACCAGCTGAGCCAGAATAACGGCCATGTTGCACGACTTGCCCACTGCAAAAACACAACACTGACCTATAAGCTTTTTAAAAAATTTCAAACTTACATTTGCTTCACTCCAGTAAGGGGAAAAAAGAATATATGAAAGGAGAAATAAGGAAGGAGAAGGGAGTTCTAATCCTGTAATGTAAGCAAGGTTCTTACAAGGTAAGTATTTTTCTGTGTTCTACCTTGCAGCAAGCAGGAGAAATTAGTCATCATTGAAAGGTAAAATAGCCCAGAACCTTTTTCTTTAAAAAATCACTGAGGGGCCATTTCCAGCAACATAAAGGCTACACTCCACATTTTGGTTGAGTAGAATGACTAAAGTAAGAAAATCCCCTTCTTTTCCCTTTTAATTTAAACTGTACAAAAAATGTGTACTATGCTTATTTTCTGCCATGTAAATAGTAAAAAATGGGCATCTCATGACTGCTTGCATTCCTACACTGTGTAACATATGGTCAGGTTTTGGAAAACACAGATATAGCAATAGTATTCTTTGATTTCAAGTTATATTTTATAACATCTCTGAAGAAGGAATGTGGCTACCTTTAAGGTGAGTAAAAATTGGCCTCATACGCAAAATCTCACTCAAGGTGAACCTCAAAGCTCTAGCCAAAGAACAAGGGAAAAAATCTTAAGAAAAGAACAAAACATGAATTGTTTTTCAGGCAAATTTCATATTAAAATTTTGTACATTGCACACGTACACACAAAACCCAACAAAACAAAAACAAAACCCCTCAAAGATCAGTTATACTCAAAGATTATGATTGAAGAACAATCTGTGGAAATAAAAACACTGATGAGTTAAGCTGAAGTAACTTACTGCTGTAATACAAAATAACTTATTGCTATTTACAACCCACACAAAGTAATTATTGATTGTTTTTACTTGTTTTAGACACATACATAGTTTGTGTACAAAAGGAACCTGAAATCTATTTCCTATTTGTACTAGAATATGACTGGGTTTTTTTGCTATTTACAGCCCATACAAAGTAATGACTGATTGTTTTCGCTTGTTTTAGACAAATACATATTTTCTGTACAGAAAGAACCTGAAATATATTTCATATTCAACATTAACAAAAACAGAGACTGATAAAGTAAGACTGATGAAACAGCAAAAGAACAACAACCCAGTTAAAACATTTCAAGTCAATCTGAATTATTGTTTTCAAGTTATACATTATGAATCAGCCCATTTCTCTTAACAAATACAACATTTTTTAAATCAACAAATGCATATAACCCATATTTTCAGTTTCTGTAGCTATAAGATTATTATGTTAATTTCATCAGTTAATAAAAAAAAAAAACACCCAAATATTTCTTTTTTGTTCCTCAGCTAGAAATCTGAGGTTTACAGAAAAGAAGATGTTGTGTGTGCGACTCTTTTTACCCACCATGAAGGTAGCCGCATTCCACCTTCGGGGATTACATGAAATACAAAGGATAGGAAGCAGAGAGAAGAGAGGGACAGGGAGCTCACATCCACCGGGCCACCATTTCATGGCGGTGATGGTGGGGCTGTTCATGATGAACTCGTCCCTCTCTGGATCAAAGGTGGCCGTTGTTTCCAGCTCCATGATGTTGGTCCCTGCCACACAAACATGAGCCGTTAGTATGACTTCTTTTGCCAAGGGCTTTTTGTTTGTTTGTTTGTTTGGGCTGTTTGTTTGTTTGTTTTTTGGGGGATCTCTTTATGATTGGGGTTTTTTGGTCTTGTTTGTTAAACTCACTCTGATAAATCATTTTCAAAATGATGAGTAAGTTGTGCGTTCTGGTTATCTACTATTCTTTTTCTTCTTCCGATATCATGTTCTCAGTTACTTTTAGTTATTTTCTTGACCAATGCCTCAATTACAAATTCACACACTATGATATTGGTTCTACATAAAAGTGTGCTTTATCAGTGTGTTTAGTTAACAAATATATAAATAAATAAGTTTTTGTTCTTTCAGCATTGGACCTTGTAAAGTATGACTTTAAATAAAATGTACAGCATCCCTTGATTCTGTCATGAAACACACACACACACACACACACACACACACACAACACACACACACACACACACACACACACACACACACTAATGAATGGCAATGTATACATGTCCTCACATATACACATACAAGCAAGCAAAAACACATACACACTCACCATTTACTATCACTCATAGTGAAAAAGATGTTAAATCGAAGAAAGAAAATGAACACACACATGCATGCATGCAAACACATACCATGTCCCAGCTCAGTCTGAGCATATGTGCCGATCCACTCGTACCGCAGTGCTCTGGGCAGCCATCTTGCCTTCTGTTCGCTGGTGGCCAATCGTTCAATGGCAGGAACAAACATGGCGTGGTGCAAGGTCATGGCCGTGTCGTGATTGGCTAACCTGTGTCAAAGACCAGAGGTCATCACAGTTCAACAATATAGGAAAGCTTGTTACTTAGTAATATAATTATATACTTTACACTACAAACTGAGGCAAAGCATGTAAATGCACACAAAAGTACTTGCACAAGTTTAAAGCATGCAAATGCATGAACACAAAAGTACTTGCACAAGTTTGAAGCATGCAAATGCATGACAAAGGCACTTGCACAAGACTGAAAACCCATTCATCTCTTAAAGAAGTGTCTGCCAGTTGTAGCTGGTGGCAAAGACGACACAAAGATGTCCAGCATGCCACATGCAACCTGAAGAGAGACAGGTTCTGCCAGATTTATCCTGCCTGGGACACACTGTCTGACAAAAATTAGAACAGCACCCCGATGACTCTTCAAGGAGTTAGGGAAGAAGCCAAGCCTAATCCAGCTTTACAAAGTCAAGCTAAGACAAGTCAAATCCATGAGGCTCTCTGAAGTTGCAGTGCAGCTACCTTCAAAAATGGTAGGCAAAAACAGTCGCATATTTACACCAATTTGACAAAACCTCACAGCTCTAGCCAAGGAATGAAAAAGAAAAAAAAGTCCATGAATATCCATATGCAGATGAATTTTAATGTTGACCCTCTTAACATAACAACCTGCACTCTCCTTTTTTTAAAGGAGAAAAATCCTCTGAAGTTGGAGTATGGCTGCCAATAACTATGGTGAGGTACTTGAAAACAAGTGACTTAAAGTGGTATAGACATATAAATAAATGATAAATTCAATTAAATAAATGAACAGTCATACACACAAACTTCTCATTCAGTGAGCAATTTCAACCTCACAGTAATTCCCAGGTGGTATGAGTGAGTCAGAGTGCACATTCTGAGTGACCCCTAGAGTGTTAAGCTGGAAATACACAACAACTACTTCTCATTCAGTGAGCAATTTCAACCTCACAGTACTTCCCAGGTGGCATGAGTGAGTCAGAGTGCACATTCTGGGTGACCCCTAGAGTGTTAAGTTGGAGTACGCACAACAACAACAACAATGAACCTAAGGTGTGGGAATGGTTGCCTAGGTCGGTGATGATACTGACTTGCACTATTTTTACGTTTAATCATTGGTTGTTTTTAGCTACATTTGCTTGTAACCCATATGAATTTCCCAAGCTTTTGAAATATTAAAGAGTTTGTATTCATATTATAGGGGATGGGATAGCTCAGTGGTCAGAGCACTCGCTTTCCCCCAGCCAAGTTAAGCAGCGTCGAGCGTGGTTACCAGTTGGATGGGTAACCGTTTGTGCGCCTTGGCTTCAGTACAGTTCCCCCAGTTCACCCAGCTGTAAATGGGTACCTGCCCTCTTTAGGGTCAGGGAAGGTAAAGCAGCAAGGGAGAGGAAATGGGCGCCGCCCTCAATATGCTGGCCCTAGAGAAGTGAGGTCTCTGACGCCTCGCTCCCCTACGACCTTATAGGTTATGGGACTCCTTTACCTTTTATTCATATTATATACATACCTCAGTGCCAATTCAAAGTCCTCCTCACTCCAGTGGAGTTTCTGTGACCACTCAAAGAGCTTGACACTCTTCAACACAGCCATTTCATAGGTCTGATCCCTCTCCATCATCAGCCGCCCCACATCACGAAAGGCTGGCTCACTGTACAACAGCTTCTCTGCAACCAGATTTTTTATATATGTGACACATATTATGCAAGTTATGTTATTCCAATTATGTTGCACTAGCTTTTGCCCTCTGGGTATGCTTTTAAAAAAATAGTTCTTTATAATATTTCTTTACACACACACATACACACACACACAGAGGCACACAGTGTCTCAACAGATGAGACAATAAACCGAGGCCCCGTGTGGGAACGCATGCAGAACATCTTGCACACACGTTAAATCCTGTTTCACTTTTCAAAAGAGTAGGCCATTGTGTGCCGGTGGGAACAGATGACAAAATTTACAAAACCGCATACACACGGGGACTGAATGTAAAAAAGCACATGAGTGCTTATTCCACTATCCTCGATATAAAAGAATAAATAAATAACAGTGACATATACACACATAACTCAACCATCAGTGGGATGACCTGGATCAACAGTAACAATATAACTATAATAAAATTTGATTGTTCTGCTACTACATTGAATTTTTGCAAAGAAAAACAAAAGCATAGGAGAGATGAAGAAGAGAGTGAGACACACTGACACAGGTACTGAGGTAGACAGACTGAGACAAAGAGAGAGATTGAGAAATAAAGAGAGACTTTATTTATTTATTCTTTTATATAGAGGATAATGGAGACTGAGGAAGAGAGTGAGTATTAAAGACAGAGAGAGAAAAGAAGAGTAAGAAGAAGAGAAGAGAAGAGAAGAAAGAGAGAGAGAGAGAGAGAGAGCAGAGTGAGAGAGAAGAGAGAGAGCAATGAGAATATATTTCATTTTTCATTCATTATACACTTTTGTCACGAGATTTCTCTGCGTGAAATTCGGGCTGCTCCCCCGGGTAGACGCGTCGCCACAGAGCAGCGCCACCTTTACTTTTTTTTTTGTCTGCAACTTATTTGTTTCCCTATAAGAGTGGCTTTTTTCTATGAATTTTGCCAGGGACAACTCCCTTGTTGCCGTGGGTTATTTTACGTGCGCTGAATAATTTTGTGTAACACACGGGACCTCGGTTTATCGTCTCGTCCGAAAGACTAGCGCCCAGATCACCACTCATGGTCCAATGGATGGGGAAAAAGTTGGGGGCCCAGATGGGATACGAACCACCGCACATAACTCATAAGGCATACATGTGTGCAATCTCACACACACACACACAACACACACACACACATACTCATGCATATGTACACACATACACACACAAACCAACCTTCTAAAAGTAAAACACACACACATTTCTTGTAATCTAAATCTTAGTGAGTACAAATGTGTGTGTGTATACATGTACGTGTGTATCAACTATCATGTGTATGAATGTGTGCGTGTTGTGTTGTGTTGTGTTAAGTAGGGTTGGGTTGTATTATATTGCCTTGCATTGTGTGTGTGTGTGCACGCATGTGTATGTGTGTACGAGTTATGCAGTGTATTTTTCTTGTGTGTGTGTGTGTGTGAGGGGGGGGGGGGGGGGAGGGGGTGTTCCATTTCTGTGTTGATGAGGTCTTTTGTTTTGGGAGGGGGGGGGGGGGTTGTGGGGAAGGGGGGGGGGTGAGAGAGAGAGAGAGTGTGTGTGTGTTCTTCTTTTTTTTTCTTCTCTGTTTCTATTTTTCTTTTGGAGTTAGTTTTATTATGGCAATAATGTAGTTAGATAATATTGATCAAGTTGTTTTTTGTTCCTACATAGATGGTTTGATGAAAAAAGCAAATGCATTGCTTATTCAATGTACCATCTGGAAATAAAAATTTGACTTGACTTGACTTCACACACACACACACACACACACAACACACACACACACACACACACACAGACACACACACACAACAGAGTCTTTTCATCTATGCCTGAAATGTCCTTTCATGTGGCTACGCTGTAAACATCATAGACATGCACACGTGTCACGATCATCGGCAACAAAACGACTGAACGCATTATTACCGATTTATGCTATCAGTATCAGTTAACCTTTGGACTGACAACAAATGCCAAGTGAAACATAATATTAACAAGAGATCTTCAAAACATTGACACGATCAATCATTACCCAATTCTTTCCGACGTTTCGTTTTCTCTGGGCCTCCATCAATAATATGCGTCAGTTCTTGCACGTTGAAACTGCACTGTTTTCTTTCACGTGCCAAGTCGGCATTCACATCATTGACTGAAATTCCAAACGCGTCCGTGTTTGCTGCAGCCGCCATTGTAGCAAAAGGTGCATGTGACGAACTTTTGAGTCACGTGATCTCTTAATATAGCAATAAGTGTGACCTCTAGGGGTTATGTCAGGTCATAGAAATTGACCTCAGCAATGACTGACACACATAACGTGGCAACTGGTCGAAAGTCCATTCTCGTTACTCAAACCGTTGTTGAGTGGTTAGATTGGGAGCAATATTATCAGTGTTGATATCTCATCAATCAATTAGTCCAAGGGAATTGATCGAGTTATTGGCTGTACGTGAGCGTCGCACGTGTTACAGTTTTGTTTGTTTTAGGGCTCTCTCTCTCTCTCTCTCTCTCTCTCTCGCACGCGCTTTTTTGGTGGTCGAAACCTTACGATTTTTTGTGGTTTTCTTGATTGGTTTCTGTATCATCATCATCATAATCATCATCATCATATAATTTCTTATAAGGGCGATGGCTGTGTTGTTGTTTTTTAAATGTCAAAAGCATACAAGTTCTTATTCATTATCCTTTTTTTTATGGAAAGAATTTGCCTTTCTTGCATATCTTGCATAATGTGGCTGTGGAGGTCAGGGGGGGGGGGGGGGGGGATAGAGTACACTGATATTAAGGTTTATTCAGTTTTTGCAGGTAGTCTGACCCACATAAACAGGAAAGAGTAATGGCTACACATTAAAGAGTTCTATGCAAACTTTACAATCCTCATAAAATATGAACCAGAATAGAAAATATAAAGAGAATAGAAAATAGAATAGAAAACATACAATTATAAAATATGCTGAGTCATGTGTGCTTTCGGTCCAAAGCGCAGGTAAAAGAACCCATAGCAATTACAATGTCGAAAAGAGTAGGGGCAGTCTCCCGGTTGGTATGGTCAAAATTGTTAGGCTCTGTTCCCTAATCCTTTGTGCTGAAACTGTGAAAGAAATAAACACACAATTCACACACACACGCACACACACACATTGCATACTGACATGCGTAGGCACTGCACAGACTATATATATTATCAGTTGTAAATTCGAGTATCTATTCCCTGCAGAGGAAGATTTGTACCTCAGCTGTCTCCAGACCTAATCAAGATCAGTGTATCCAGACCTAATCAAGATCAGTGTATCCAGAGATAATCAAGATCAGTGTATCCAGACCTAATCAAGATCAGTGTATCCAGAGATAATCAAGATCAGTGTATCCAGACGTAATCAAGATCAGTGTATCCAGACGTAATCAAGATCAGTGTATCCAGACCTAATCAAGATCAGTGTATCCAGAGATAATCAAGATCAGTGTATCCAGACCTAATCAAGATCAGTGTATCCAGACCTAATCAAGATCAGTGTATCCAGACGTAATCAAGATCAGTGTATCCAGACGTAATCAAGATCAGTGTATCCAGAGATAATCAAGATCAGTGTATCCAGACGTAATCAAGATCAGTGTATCCAGACATAATCAAGATCAGTGTATCCAGACGTAATCAAGATCAGTGTATCCAGACGTAATCAAGATCAGTGTATCCAGAGATAATCAAGATCAGTGTATCCAGACCTAATCAAGATCAGTGTATCCAGAGATAATCAAGATCAGTGTATCCAGACCTAATCAAGATCAGTGTATCCAGACCTAATCAAGATCAGTGTATCCAGACCTAATCAAGATCAGTGTATCCAGACCTAATCAAGATCAGTGTATCCAGACCTAATCAAGATCAGTGTATCCAGACCTAATCAAGATCAGTGTATCCAGACCTAATCAAGATCAGTGTATCCAGACCTAATCAAGATCAGTGTATCCAGAGATAATCAAGATCAGTGTATCCAGACCTAATCAAGATCAGTGTATCCAGAGATAATCAAGATCAGTGTATCCAGACCTAATCAAGATCAGTGTATCCAGAGATAATCAAGATCAGTGTATCCAGACCTAATCAAGATCAGTGTATCCAGAGATAATCAAGATCAGTGTATCCAGAGATAATCAAGATCAGTGTATCCAGACCTAATCAAGATCAGTGTATCCAGAGATAATCAAGATCAGTGTATCCAGACCTAATCAAGATCAGTGTATCCAGACCTAATCAAGATCAGTGTATCCAGACCTAATCAAGATCAGTGTATCCAGACCTAATCAAGATCAGTGTATCCAGACCTAATCAAGATCAGTGTATCCAGACCTAATCAAGATCAGTGTATCCAGACCTAATCAAGATCAGTGTATCCAGACCTAATCAAGATCAGTGTATCCAGACGTAATCAAGATCAGTGTATCCACTTTCGACAGAAAGTCTTTTCGTGAACTGTGGTGCCATACATCAGTTGCTTCGGTTTTCAAGGTGAGATAGACAGCGGCTTGATGCTCAGCGCTGTGCGGAGAACATAGCTAGCTGCAATCTCACAGAATGGAAACAATGACAACTGGACCTTCAATTGTTGCTGAAAACTCCAAGTAAGGTAGTTAAAGTATCACCAAAAAAAAGAAAAAAAGGGTGGCGCTGCTCTTGTGGCGACGCATTCTCCCCGGGGAGAGCAGCCCGAATTTCACGTAGAGAAATCTCGTGACTTAAAGTGGTATAAAATAAAATAAATAAAATGAAATGAAGGTCTTGGCTTTAAGTCTCGAGCACTATTTCAGTGGTAAAAGCATTTTGATAAAAACGACGACAACAACAATAACAACAACAACAAAACACCACCCAAAGACTGGTCAATGGACAGACTGAACTAAAATTCAGTTCCCCACGCAAATGAATTCTGATGATAATAAATAAAGGAATAACTGAATGAACAGCATTTTTTTCCTCGTTTTGGCATGATCATTAAACAAAAAAAGTTATTACCGAGGGGAGGGTGGGACTTTGGCTGGTTTTCTTGTTGGGGTTTTTGTTTTGTTCTGTTGTTTATTTACATTCACCCTTCAAGTTGAGTAGCAACTTGGTCAGATCCACCAAGCATTTGTTACTTTATATATATATATATAAATATATATATATATATATATATATATATATATATATATATATATATATATATATATATATATATATATATATGTGTGTGTGTGTGTGTGTGTGTGTGTGTGTGTGTGTGTGTGTTTACATTACTCAGTCTTTCACAAATTTAGTATATATATATATATATATGTGTGTGTGTGTGTGTGTGTGTGTGTGTGTGTGTGTGTGTAGATAAACTCATAGTTGCTTCCCTTCGAAGGCAACGTCGGAGTGTGTGCTATTTTGGGGACGTGGCGAATACTAGGAGGCATTTTGGTCGGAGCACTCGCTTTTCCCCAGCCAAGTTAAGCAGCGTCGAGCGTGGTTACCAGTTGGATGGGTGACCGTTTGCGCGCCTTGGCTTCAGTACAGTTCCCCAGTTCACCCAGCTGTAAATGGGTACCTGCCCTCTATAGGGTCAGGAAGGTAAAGCAGCGAGGGAGAGGAGATGGGCGCCGCCCTCAATATGCTGGCCCTAGAGAAGTGAGGTCTCTGACGCCTCGCTCCCTACGACCTTATAGGTTATGGGACTCCTTTACCTTTACTTTACTGTTTGCTTGGATGATGGCTGTGACCACCAACCCTCTTAGTGCTCTGGTTGAGAATGCGTGGTTACTGGACGCTGTTTGTGAGACTGGGATTCACAATAAACATTTCACACACCAGCCACCTTGGCGCAGTGGTTAGTGCCCTTGGGTTACAAACTGCAGGGTCGCAGGATCCAATAGCATGAGAGCAATAGGTGTTTTTTGTTGTTGTTGTTTTTTTTTTGGGGGGGTTGTTTGTCGTTGTTTTTACTCTAGCTAACTCCCACCCACAATAAGTTTGATATGGGCTCATTGGGAAGACTGGGACAACACAGTCGAGCTTCATCCACTTAATGTGTGTGATTTTGAGAGTATTGCTCAAAATGTAATTACCTGACCAGCACTGGAAGATGAGCACACCCCCCCCCCCCCCCCCACCACCCCATATATATATATATATATATATATATATCTTTTTTTTTCTTTTTTTTTTTTGGGGGGGGGGGGGCTTCTCTTCCGTGGCGTTCCTGTCTTGCTGTTCCCACGCGTACACCGCTCATTTCAACCTCCCTGCCACAGCCATATTCGTTATGTCGCATCCTCAAGGTCGGAAGTCCACAGGGAGCCCATCAATGTCGGGCCGCTGTGAGGCCACCAGCCAGGGGGGCCCTGTACTGCTGTTGGGTCACTCTGGTGGTGTACAGTGGCGCCCAATCTGAGCTAATAATATGCAGGACACCACCTACTAAGCCCCCAACTGACCACAGTATTAGCTCAATCGCGGAGCCTATATATATCACTCGCTTACACTAGGACAGTCTGTAGTTTGAGTGATGCGCATTGCTTCGTGATCTGCTGACCCGGGTTAGAATCTCGTTCAGGAGGATTTTCTTCTGGAGTTAACACCAGTGCCCACTCCATTCCCTCCCCCCTCCCCCCCCCCAAAAAAAAAAAATCTTTCGGATGAGACTATAAACCGAGGTCTCGTGTGCGAACGCACGCAGAACATCTTGCATTCCCTTTCCGATTTTTGGAAGAGTAGGCCATTATGTGCATGTAGGAACGGATGACAAAATTTACAAAAGTACATACACACGGAAACTGGATTTAAAAATCCACATGAGTGCCTATTCCACTATCCTTGAAATAAAAGAATGAAATAAACTAAAAAAAATAAATAAAAATAGGAAACACACAAGGCAAGAAAACAAGAATAGAAGGATCGAGAGAACACCCATATCACAATAACCCCATAAAGAAAAAAGAAGTTATTATACATTAGAAGAAACATATCACACACAAAAAAGAAACGAAACATCAAATATATGAAACAAATATAAAACAACAAATAAAATGCAAAAAATATGTTTAATAGCTCTGTCAATGATAGAAATAGAACTGTGATGCCAACCAGCGATTGATTGATTCATCGATGTGTACTGTGCAAGTGAAAGCGGCCGGGATAGCCGAGTGGTTCGGACGCGAGTGTAGCTGGTGTCTGTCGAGGATGAGACACTGAGACCTGACATCGCGCTGTAGGCCAAAAAAAATTGTCTCTGGGAGTTCCGAGTTCGCCACCAGAGCTTCCTCTGTGTTAAAGCCCTCTGGAGCATCGTTGGTTGGTTATGGTCTGTTTCTGTGTTTGTTTGTTTGGGGGTGGGGAGTTAGGTTGGACTTTATTATTTTGTTTACAACTATTCTACAGGACAGCTAGTTTCAGGTGCGTGAGGTGTCAGCAGCTGCCAGGTCCATGCTTCACATTGAACACTTGTCTCTCGGCCCCTTTCTGAACTTGAACTGAAACACAAAAGAAACAGAATGTAGATTCTCTCTGTGTGTGTGTCTGTCTGTCTGCCTGTTTGCCTGCCTGTCTGTCTGCCTGTTTGCCTGCCTGTCTGTCTGTCTGTCTGTCTGTCTGTCTGTCTCTCTCTCTCTCTCTCTCTCTCTCTCTCTCTCTTCTCTCTCTCTCTCTCTCTCTCTCTCTCTCTCTCTCTCTCTCTCTCTCTCTCTCTCTTCTCTCTCTCTCTCTCTCTCTCTCTCTCCTCTCTCTGTGTGTGTGTGTGTGTGTGTGTGTGTGTTGTGTGTGTGTGTCTGCCTGCCTGCCTGCCTGCCTGTCTCTCTCTCTCTCTCTCTCTCTCTCTCTCTCTCTCTCTCTCTCTCTCTCTCTCTCTCAGAAAAGGGGGGTATTTAGGACGTCATGAGAAGTGGTTTTTCAATGGTAAGAAACTAGATGTTGTTAATAGTTATTGTTATTTAGGATTCCATTTCACTACAATGATTAGCATGAAAAGAGGTACCGAACAGTTGGCATCTAAGGGTAAGAAAGCAGTTGTTCAACTGAATAGGGCTTTTCAAAAATATAAAGAAATGACCAGCAAAACATTTTTTAAGATTTTTGATGTTAAAGTTCAACCAATTCTGCTGTATGCTTCTGAAATATGGGGTTTAACAAAATTAGATCATTTAGAAAAAGCTCATACTATGGCTTGCAAAAGATTTTTAGGTGTTCCAGTGAGAACTCCAAATAAAATGGTTTATGGTGATTTAGGAAGATATCCTCTGTATGTTAATTCTAGTATTTCTGTCATAAGGTATTGGTTTAGATTGTTACAAATGAATAATGAAAGACTTCCACACAAAAGCTTATCAGATGCTGTTGGAATTAGATAGAATTGGTAAAGATTGTTGGGTATCAAAAATTAGGGAAATTCTATGCGAGACAGGGTTTAGTTTTGTTTGGTTGCAGCAAGGTGTCGGTCAGGTCAAAGTGTTTATAAAGTTATTGAAGCAGAGACTTGTTGATCAGTACATCCAAGAATGGTCTGGCACTATCAGAGACCGTGATAGGTATAGTAATTATAGATCCTTTAAAATAATTTTTGAAAAGGAAAAATATGTGACTGACATGGAAACCTACTGTTTCAGAGTTGCCATTTCACAAGTCAGATTTAATGTTCTGCCTATCAATGGAAATGTGCACCGATTTAGTAATATTCCGCAGAAGAAATCATGTCCATTTTGCAGGTCAGCAATGGAAGACGAAGAGCATTTTCTTGTTGTATGT
>CM054142.1:8036627-8086627 GCA_028751875.1 Rapana venosa
CTTAATTTGAAGTTATGCCTGAAAAAAACACGACTTTATTGATGCACTGTACTGATTTGGATTATGTTTGCTTGCTGAAAAACTAAATGAGTCAGATAATTATAGTTATTGTTATGAGCGCACCATCGTCTCTCGCCTTGTTGTAGCTCTCAATAATTATGTACCCTAAGTATAGTGCTTGTGTTTTCTGAAGAAACATTTAAATCCATTTCTATCGAGTGTTGAAGACCGCTCGACTTCAATCCCAAGGGTCCATGAAGTTAGGGTCACATCTCGGCGGGGTCTGGCGAATTAAGGGTGGCGACTTTTACGATCTCCTAGGTCAACTTTCAGTGCAGACCTGCCAATGCCTTAATTCCTTTTGTATATATATATATATATATATAATATATATATATATATATATATATATATATATATATATATATATATACAACAGAAGATCAAATATGCACGTTAAAGATCCCGTAATTCATGTCAGCGTTGGGTGGATTACGGAAAACAAGAACATACCCAGCATACATCCCCGAAGTCGGAATGTGGCTACCTACCTTCATGGTAGGCAAAAACGGTCGCCTACACTAAATCTCACCATTGGTGGATCTCGGAGCTGTTGCCAGGGAACGTAAAAAAAACAACAACCAAACAAACCCCAAACCTTTTATGGGTTAAAAACAAATTTAAAACAGTCTGGAACTTTTTCTCTTCTTTTTTCTCTTTTCTTTTCTGGTTTTTTGTTTGTTTGTTAGCAGTCTGGAACTCACGCGCAGGATCAATGGTGTCCACGATGAGGCCGGCCACCTGGCAGCGACAGGTGCGGTTGTGGAAGACCATGTAGGAGGGGCACACCTGGGCGGGGTAAGCATACACGGTCATGGCTGTGCCGGGACTGGGCACGTAGAACTGCAGCTGCTGATAGTTCTTGTCGCCCAGACCGATGCTCGTGCACCCCGTCTCCTCTGAGCAAAACAGAAGGGGGGGGGAGGGAAACCCACCCGAATATTGCGTATGTTGATAAATTGTAAACACACACACACACACCACACACACACACACACACACACACACAGACACACACACACACACACACACACACACACACACACGCACACACGTACCCCCTCCCACCCGCCACACACACACACACGTAGTACCCCCTCTCCCTCCACACACACACACACACACACACACACACACACACACACACACACGTATCCCCCCCCCCCCCCACACACACACACACACGTACCCCCCCCCCCCCCCTCCCCGCCCCCGCCCCCTCCCCCCACAAACACACACACACAACAACGACCACCGCCAACTATCAAATAACAACAATTGAATTAACATCTTTGTTACATATGCATACTTCTTCTTCATCGAACGCTCAGGCAACTACTGTAGTCTGCCATAGGAACGTTTCAAAAGCCCCTGACAAGTCGGCGGGGAGATAGGCTAGCTGTCAGTTCAAGTCTTTCTGGAAGAGATAGGCTAGCTGTCAGTTCAAGTCTTTCTGGAAGAGATAGGCTAGTTGTCAGTTCAAGTCTTTCTGGAAGAGATAGGCTAGCTGTCAGTTCAAGTCTTTCTGGAAGAGATAGGCTAGCTGTCAGTTCAAGTCTTTCTGGCAGAGATAGGCTAGCTGTCAGTTCAAGTCTTTCTGGAAGAGATAGGCTAGTTGTCAGTTCAAGTCTTTCTGGAAGAGATAGGCTAGTTGTCAGTTGAAGTCTTTCTGGAAGAAAGGCAGGAGAATGGACCATGAAAGCAGAAAAACCGACAAGAAGGATGAAAGAGAACGAAAAGGAACACGAGATAAACAAAAAGAGGGATAGAAAAGAGGGAATTCCCAGCACAGAATTTCCAGAAGGTGGGGATGCTATTCATATTGACAAGTCACCACGGGGGGAGTGCACAACTGAATTCTTACCGTAATATTTCAGCAGTGCATCGACATCATCGGAGTTGTTGCTGTCGTAAGGTCGTCTGGCTTCAGACAGGTGAGTGACCACTTGTATTGCTATTACAAGCAGCGTTAGTGTTACCTCTTTCGCCATAGCTGGTCACTTCTGAACGGAGGAAAAAAACGAAAAAAGGAAAAGTTCAAAAAGCTAAAGTCAAATAGGCCTGTCAAAACTGTTTTGATCTTTAACAAATTCAACTTCTGTATTCCTGTCGTCCCTTTAGGGATATGGAGAACTGTACGTGATATCAAGGAACCAAGTCAATTTCTAACAGAACAGGAAGTAAATAACAACAGAAAGAAGGGTATGTATTTCAGACTGTATTTCTGTCATGCCGTCTTCCTAAACATGCCTTTGGCTAAGGTTTTTAAAAATATTTTTTAATAGTTATTCTGCCATTGTAACTATCAGGGAAAAGACTTCAGACTTAACTACAGAGTAATCGCGAGCTCAACGCTCTAACCCCAAGGTTACCCCCCCCCCCTCCCCCCAAATGCACATACAATGGAATAACTGTATAGCCCTGTTATGACCTTCATGGTTGGTGGGGCTATAAAGGTAAAAGGTAAAGGTGTTCCCATAACCTATGTGGTCGTTGGGGGGCGAGGTGTCAGAGACCTCAGCTTCTCCAGGGGCCAGCATATTGAGGGAAGCTCCCATCTCCTCTCCCTCACTGCTTTACCTTCCCTGACCCTAAAAGGCAGGGAGGCCTACTAGCACTGCCGGCAAGGATTACATTCTGACATGAAGAGTGACATATATACTTATGATCATAGTGAACAAAATTAGTGTAGGAAACAATGGATTGTGTGCCCCCCCCCTGGGAAGTCATGGTTAAAAAAACAAACAAAATTCGACTCCTGAAAATAATAATCAACACTTAGTTGCACTCCCTCCTCTCTAACACCCTGCCCCCCCTCCCTCTCTAACACCCTCGTCCCCCACCCCCTCCCTCCTCCCCACTATCCCCCTCCATCTGCCTATCACCTTCCTCCCTATCCCACACCACCCGTTTTTGCCCTTCTCACCTAACCTTCCTCCTATAACTATGCTCCCCGCCCCCCCCCCCTCCTACACATCCCCTCCTACCTGTGCCCCTCTCCCCTCTCCTCCCCTTACTTCCCCCAACCTATACCCTTTTCTCTCTACAAACAAGGGAAGATAGACAACACATCTCCTCCAAAGGTCGGAGGACTAGAAGTTAGGGGGTGATCCCTGTAAAAACCACAAATTCCTAACTCGCAGCTAAACTGGTTGTCACAGAGTTTTACAACATATTATTAAACTAACAATTCCAAACTTTGAAGGTTTTGTCTATAATAGTTTGTAAATTAAAAAAAAAGTGATGTCCACAATCATCTATTTTCACCCTGTACTTGTTCCAGACAGGCAAACAGCTCTTTCTACAACGTAGTAAAAACATTTCTCCTTTCATGTAGATTGGGAGGACTTTATACTACAATTCCTAATGCACAACTTTGAACAATTTAAAAAGATTATAACTTAACATCCACTTGAAGGTGTATCTATATATGACATAAAATAGCACACACATAGCTGTTTGCAAATCTATTACAAGTTAAACAATGTTCTTATCCACGTGAAAGAACGCAATTTGAGACTACATCACGCAACCTTTACAAAATATAAAAAAAGGAAAAATGTTTATCTTGCAGGGAAAAATAAATAAATAGAAACATTCAATAACAAATTCTTCATTCACTAAAAATCGGCTAAGACAGGTCACTGTTTGTCTCTCATCTAAAGCAAAAATACTCATGCAGTGAAACTAAATAAATGAACATTCAATTTTAGCACAGCAAGAGACCACCCATATGTGTCTGTCATAGGCAAATACTTGCTCGCTCTAATAAAATTAACTCAGTTAAGCATAGGGACCACATTTGTATGTAATGTAACTTGTGTCGCTCAATAGGCTAGATGCGCGGCGCTGCGTCGTGTGTGCTGTGCGTGCGTGCGTGCGTGCGTGCGTGCGGCGGTGTGTGTGTGTGTGTGTGTGTGTGTGTGCAAAGTCAAGTAAACTCAAATCAAAAGATCTTTATGGAGGGTAAAATATTAAGTTTACACGACTTGTGTGTGTGTGTATTATATTTATCATGTCAGTATGATTCCAATGTGGTTTTTCCCATGCAAGTATTGTAGAGGATCTAAAGTATGAGTGTACAGAGAGGCACCCGTCTCCCTCATTTGCAGGTTTCCATTTACAGCGGTGGGACTGTACAGAAATCAAGGCGTGCAAACGGTCACCCATCCACTTGGTAACCACGCTCAATGCTACTTAAACTTAGCTTTGGGAGAGCCAGTGCTCTGACCACAGAGTTAATCAGTCCCCAAGTAAACAGCTCAGAATGTATAACATTAACCATGTTCTTCATCTCTCCACTGAAAACAAGGAACAACAACAAACAACAATAACTTACTTCAAGCTAGTCAATATAAGCGTCGGCGTTCTGTCACTAAACACAGTTACACCTAACTGCATCATCTCCGGCCTTCTAACCAAAGAAAGCCTAAACATCATTAATTTTAGGCAAGGTCAGCCACAACTGTAAGTTGTATAGGTCGATCCAGTTAGTGATATATTGTTTTTAAAAAAAAAGAATTCCTCTCTCAGAAAAATGTATATTCATAAGCTATTTTCTCAACAACAAGAGCAAAAACAACAAACGAGAGTATAAATTTTTCACTTTTGGTTCCTCGGCTAGCTCCCAGGTTCACCAATGATGAGATTTTTGCGTATGCGACCTTTTTCTCCTCCATCATTAGGTAGCGGCATGCTGACTTCGGAAATGGTGTCTGAACACGACACCGGTGTGTGCATGCAGGATAAGCCTGGTGGTTAGAGTGATGCGTTCGTGATCTGCTGACCCGTGTTCGAATCTCGTTCAAGAGGATTTTTCCTCTGGAGTTAATATCAGTGCTGACTCTACTCCCCGCCCCGTGTGCGAATGCATGCAGAACATCTTGCGCACACTTTAAAGCCCGTTCTGCTTTTCGGAAGAGTAGGCCATTGTGTGCCGGTGAGAACGGATGACAAAATTTACAAAACTGCATACTCTCGAGGACTGGATGTAAAAAAAACAACACATGAGTGCTTATTCCATTATCCTCGAAATACAAAAGTAAATAATAAGAATGCGGGGTTATTATCATTATTATTATTCAGTTTTGTCATCTGATCCTTCAGGGATGAAATGGCCTACGCTTCGGAAAGGCGGTACAGGTTTTAAACTTGTGAGCAGGATGCTCTGCAAGCATTCGCACACGGGGGCCTTGATTCATAGCCTCATATGAAGGAATTTGACATTCTGTTCGATTTTTCCCCCCCGTCAAACTAGGAACAAAAGCTAGAGTAATAACA
Organism: Rapana venosa; assembly: GCA_028751875.1. Lineage (NCBI taxonomy): Eukaryota > Metazoa > Mollusca > Gastropoda > Neogastropoda > Muricidae > Rapana > Rapana venosa. Next base: position 8,041,968 of record CM054142.1, read on the forward strand.
TGAAAATAACTAAGAGTAATGTTCGTCCACTTAGCCCTACACATTTGAAAGATCCACTACGTGGCCACTGAATGGAGCAGCCTCAAATTGATTCTGTGTTTTATTGTTAAATGTTACTGAGTAACAAAAAATAATACACAAGTTAAAAAAAAACTAATAAAAGAAAAGTTAAAAGAATAGAAAATAGCAATATGACCGGACAAATCATACAACTTAACTAGAAAACCGACCTCTACTTGAAAACACACACACACACACACATTGACCAGCAATGGTACAGTTCAAAACTCACAAACTTAGTTGCCGCAGATTATTGAAAGTACCCCGATGGCAGAGCGAGAGGCAGAAGACAAAAATTAATCAGTCAGTCGACTCCAAGTGAATGTGAATCAGAACAATTCCTCCCTGCAGTTCTTCTTATACGGGTAGAAGGTGGCCAGAGTGGGGCAACGTTGCTCCTCCCTTCTGGCATTCACATGCAAATTGATCGTCTGCACTGACAAGAGCTATTCAAGGCTTCTTTGCCTTTCTGGCCAAAGAAGGGGTCCAACCAATGTTTGCGAACAATTAAAGTTTTTTTGTGTGTGTTTGCTCTCTCTCTCTCTCTCTCTCTCTCTCTCTCTCTCTCTCTCTCTCTCTCTCTCTCTCTCTCTCTCCTTCAAGTTGTCTGTCGTGAGGAACAATGACAATGACAGACAGCAAAATTACTCACTTGGCCATGAGTTTTAACTTAATTGGACTTCTTTCCACACTGACTGCTTGAGGAGTCATTTCGGGCATTGCACTGAATTTTTTTTCCAGGCAATTTCTCGTGGGCAAGTTGAACCTTTTGGAAGCTATCCCTCTCTGAGGGCCAGTGGAGTCACATAGTGCGGGATGCATGCTGGGCATTGCTGGACTACTCTTCTACGAATACTGGGTGGTTAGGTTTTTAACGTGTGCACACCTGAAACATTGTGTGCGCGTTTGCACACCTACCATAGGATCTTGGTTTGCAGTCTCAGTTTGAGGGGCCTTCAGGGGAATGGGGTGGATAGCCTATAGATGTTACTCGGAGGGGGGTGGGGGGGGGGGAAGGAAACATCCCCTCAAAAAGAAACCTTATCAGAGGCTCAAACCCATGCCGTCGGTCACCTTTAAATCATGAGAACGGCGTTCTAACCACGAAGCTATCCGCCCCCTCATTAAACCTTTTCCCTCCTAGAAGTTAGTTAATAGACCCTTTCCTCTCTTCTTGTTAGCAAGTCTATCAGATCTGTAAGATAATGAGTTCCATAGACCCATATTTCTCATCTTCTGTCTAATGACACTATCGAGACTTAATACCGAATCTATAATAAGAATATTGTGATGGTGTGGTAAGTAGATTACCTCCCATGCGATCAGGACGACGTGTTACTATTTTGGACACACCTGCAAATTGTGCAGCGCTCTGTGGTTAAAAACTTTCCGTTGTGTAAACTTAGCCTTTTCGGTAAAATGTAATATTTAGGCAACCTCTTTCTAAGAGGCCATAATTTCCCTGTTCATACTGTACTATTGTAGCCGAGAAGTTGTACAGAGTCGTGGTAGATCAAATATCTCCACTCTGTTAATTCGTAATATGCTAACTGTCTTGGTTAATCTCCATCATCATTCATTTTAGTCTCCCTGATACGGAACTAGTCATCCCAAGAAGGGCAGTTACGAAGCAGTGCAACAGCTTTTCAGTAAATGGCACACACAAATCTTACCACATTTTTTTCTCTCCTGTTCTTCTTACTCTTCTCTGGCTACCAGCTGAGAAAAAAAAGGTGAGACAGAAAATAAACATGGATACCTTTGACCAGGGTTTCAAAGTTTTAAACTGATGGATGTGAGAAGTCCATTTGATTGTATTTGTGTACAATTTTAAGTCAGGACAATTTTCTCTGCGTCAAATTCGGGCTGCTCTCCCCGGAGAGAGCGTGTCGCCAAAAAGCAGCGCCACCTTTTTTTTTCTTAGCCTATCTGCGTGTGTATCAGAGTGGCCTGTTTTAAAAAAAAATTATACAGAAGCAGGGACAGCTCTCTTGTTGCCTCACTCTTACGTGTGCTAAATGCGTGTTGCACACGGGACCTCGATACATCGTCTCATCCGAAAGACTAGCACCCAGACCACCACTCACAGTCTAGTGGATGGGGGAACAGTTTCGGGCCCAAACGGGGATTGAACCCGAACTTTTCGCTTTCTAGGGAGGTGCGTTACCTCTAGACCACCAGTGACTGGGAACAGAGAGGCTCAATGAGCCAGATCAAGAAGGGGGGGGGGGGGGGGTAAACAAGAGGGCCAGAAGGGGAGAGAGGGGGGCGGGGGAGGAGGTAGAGGTCCAGAAACTCTGACAAGCTGGAAAGGGAGTCAGAAATTTGAACCCTCAACCCCCTGCAAAACAATCAGACAGCTAGCCGGCCAGTTAGCGTTTGCGTCAGTTAAGTTAACAAGCTTCTTAAAGGCACATCGGCAAACCCTCGTGAAGACATTCCGTACACCTTGACCTCCCTGAACATTCTTGACAACACTGAAGACACCGAGTACAACTGCTTCACTTTGTGCCTTGCTAGTTAGCCTTGTATGGTAAATGTGACGGTTAATTTGAGAATCTGAGGTGATGTTGGTGGGTTAGCACTGACCTTCTCTGTCTGTGTGTCTGTCTGTTTGCAAGTTTACTTGAAATTATTTGATGCTATTATTAATAATAGTCCCTATTCAGGGCAAGGGCCAGATGGAAAAAAAAAAGTATGTCAATATTTATTTGTAACCCTTGGAAATAAAAGATTATCAATCTCTGTGTGTGTGTGTTGGTTTTGTTTTGGTTTTTTATATATCTGAAACTGAAGAAGTTTAACAGAAAGAAACAATTTTAAAAGCTTAAGATTTTTTTTGCAAGATTCAACAGATTTTAAAGATGCTTACCCCCTCTCCTACTCCCCACTCTAAAAAAAAAGAAAGAAAGAAAAGCCATTGTATACTTCAAACAATACACTAGTTTTTGTTTGACAACTGTTTAACTCAATAAACCAAAGACGTGTACCAACAAAACTGATTTTTCTTTTTGCAACCCCACTTTCAATGCCAACGGTATTTAGGATCAAAACACTGCCCCCCCCCCCCCCCCTCACTTTTCTGCCCGTTCTTCTTTTGTTTCCCGTCTTGGGCGTCAATTAGGTGCAACTGAACAGCGAAGGAACAGGTTACCTACCTGTCGGTTAATTAAACAAACGACTTTCCGAAACTGGAAGAGAATCCCACACAGGTGTGTGAAGGAGCTGACTTCTTTTACTCCGTTCACGCCCTTGTGTGACCAAGCGGCTAGGCCACGATTCTTAAAGGGCAACAAGGACTGGGGCTGTCTCGTGAAGTCATCAGCAGGGGCGGGCAATCAACAGCTGCAAAGGGCATGCGCGCTGAGGGGCAAATAACCTTCCCTCCTTCCTTCCGGCAATGGGTTGGTGTGGGTGTCCCCTGTGAATTCAAATAGTTCAGACTGCGATTGAACATCATTACAATGGGTTGCATTGGCGACAATGAATGCCGCAAAAGACAAACGTAGATGCAGATAGTTTACTCAGTAAGGTCATAGCCTTATTTGAAGGGGATGTTCCTCCCCCCCTCCCTCCTCCACACACACACACAGGGAGGGGGGGGGGGGTGAATCTTTCCATATAAGTAGCATCCCCACTTTCTGGACATTATGTGCTAGAAATTTCCCCTTTTCTATCACTCCCTTTGTTTCTGCCTTTTTCCTTACCCCTCTACCCCCCCTCTCTCTCTCTCTCTCTTGCTTACTTTCTGTAAGTCCATAGCCTTAAAAACAAAGTTGCATATCCTCCTTTACCTATCTGCCCTGCCCTTTCCCTTCACCTGTCTTTCTGTCAGACCTTGTCCCCCCCCCCCCCCCCCCCCCCTCTCTCTCTCTCTCTCCTCTCTCTCTCTCTCTCTCTCTCTCTTTCCCCCCTTTTCAAATTTTCATTGTTGTTGAATAAGTGAGTTTACCAAAGCGAAAACTTTTTTCTTCTTTTTATGCTTTCTTTTTCTTTTCTTCTTCTTCTTTCTTTTTATTTTATTTGTTATTACACTATAGTTATAAGATAAGAAATATATCTATCATAACAATAATATGTGTTAATCTGTACGAGTATAATGAAAAAGAGTGTTGACAGTGATGATGTGCTGTTGAGAATCATATTCAGTATTTTTTCTATGTCGTTCTTGTTTGTTTGTTTACAAACAAAAAGCATTATCTTTCACACACACACACACACACAAACACACACACACTCCATCCTCCCTCCCTCTCCCACTCTCTCTCATTTCTTTCCTCCCCCCTATCTCTCTCTCTTACTTACAATGTATAGATGTTCATTTTATGACTTAAGTGATTTTTTCTCCTTATTGTAAGAGTGTATTGGTATTGGGCTTATTTCTTTTTCATGACATTCATTTTGTACGAGTATATTCGAAAACAATTTTGATGGTGATCCTGTGCTGTCTTGAGAATTATATATTTAGTATTATCCTTAAAACACACACACACACACACACACACACACACACACTCTCTCTCTCTATCTCTCTCTCTCTCTGACCTTATAGATTTGGTTTTTATCCCCCCTTTCTCTTCGGGACGGGATAGCTCAGTGGTCGGAGCACTCGCTTTCCCCCAGCCAAGTTAAGCAGCGTCGAGCGTGGTTACCACTTGGATGGGTGACCGTTTGCGCGCCTTGGCTTCAGTACAGTTTCCCCAGTTCACCCAGCTGTAAATGGGTACCTGCCCTCTTTAGGGTCAGGGAAGGTAAAGCAGCGAGGGAGAGGAGATGGGCGCCGCCCTCAATATGCTGGCCCTAGAGAAGTTGAGGTCTCTGACGCCTCGCTCCCCTACGACCTTATAGGTTATGGGACTCCTTTACCTTTACCTTTCTCTTCTTCCTTGTTTTATTGTGTGAGTACACGGGTATTGAGTTTATTTCATTATCATGACATATAACCTGCATGAGTATAATCAAAATAAGGGTTGACGGTGATCGTGCACTGTTTTGAGAATTATATATATATTTAGTGTTATCCCTGAAACACACACACACACACACACACACACTCTCTCTCTCTCTCTCTCTCTCTCTCTCTCTCTCTCTTTCTCTCACTATGACCTTATAGATTTGGCTGGGTTTTGTTTTTCCTTCTTTCTTTCCCTCCTTGTTTTTATTGTGTGAGAGTATGGGTATTGAATTTATTTGATTATCATGACATAAAATTTGTATGAGTAATCAAACTAAGTGTTGAAGGTGATCGTGTACTGTTTTGAGAATCATATATTTAGTACCATCTCTGAAACAGGCCGACATGCAATTAAATCATTCTTCTCTCTTCTCTCTCTCTCTCTCTCTCTCTCTCTCTCTCTCTCTCTCTCTCTCTCTCTCTCTCTCTCTAGTTGTTGTGTCTTCTAATAAAGGGCTTTTTCATATCATACGTTCTATTTTCAATATTATTTTGGGCTTGCTGACTGTACTTGAGCTCCAGTAAATGTCCTATTTCAATATCTTATTATTACGTGTAACAACTATGTGTACTATTCTGCAATATGAAGGTGTTCAATTTTATGATCTATAAGTTTGGCTTACTCTCTCTCTCTCTCTCTCTCTGTTGTTATTGCTGTAGTTGTTGTTTTGTTGTTTGTTGATTGATTTGGTTTTTTTTGTCTGTTTGGTTTTTGTTTTGGTGTATGTGTGTGTGTGTGTGTGTGTGGGAAAGGGGGGGGGGGGGAGGGGGTTGGACGGTGTTCGTTTTTTTTTTTTTTTTTTTTTTTTTTGGGGGGGGGTGGGTTTTTTTTTTTCCTCATTTGTTTGTTTGTTGTTTCTTGTTTTTCTGTTTGTTTGGTTGGGGATGTTTTTTTTTTTTTTTTTTTTTTTTTTTTGGGGGGGGGGGGGGGGGGGGGGGGGTTCTGGGGTTTATTTTGTTTCTTGTTTGTCTGGGGTTGTTTGTTTCCTTTTTCTTTTTTTTAAAGTTTTTCCCTTTTGCTTCTACTGTTTGAAAGTATGAGTACTGAGTTCATTATTAACATGTGACCCTACGGGCGGGGACTGGGTGTAAAAAGCACATGAGTACTTATTCATTATCCTGGGAAAAAAAAAGAATTTGTCTCTATTACTTACAATGTTTAGATGTTCTTTTTATGACTTTATTGAGGTTCCCCCCTCTTTATTGTGTGAGTGTATGGGTATTGCACTTTTTATTTATTTATTATCATGACATTCAATTTGTATGAGTATAATTAAAAAGTGTTGGTGTTGTTGATCGTGTGCTCTGTGAGTATTATATATTTAGTATTATCCCTCACACACACACACACACACACTCACTCACTCACACACATACACACACACACACTCACTCACTCACATTCTCTCCCTCAATGACTGTATAGGTTTAGATTCTTCTTTTGTTTTGTTTCTTGTTTTTATTGTGTGAATATATGAGTATTGAGTTTATTTCATTATCATGACATATAATTTGAAAACGAGTATAATCAAAAATGAGTGTTGATGGTGATCGTGTACTGTTTTGGGAATTATAAATTGGATATTATCTTTGAAATACACACACACACACTCTGTCTCTCTCACCTTTTATCGTTTTGCTTATAGTTATGATGAAGGATTCATATTTTATATTTTCAATACTTATTGGACTTGTCCTCTGCACTTAAGTTTAACGAGTGCCCTATTTCAATATCTTATTGTTATGTGTAACAAGTATATGTACCATTTGATAATGTGTAGATGTTTATCTTTGTGACTTATTAAGTTTGGTTTGTTATTCTTGGTTTTGTTGTTGTTTCTTTTTCTCTTTTTTTCTTCTTTTGTTGGTTTGGTTTTCTTTCTCTTTTGTTTGTTTGTTTTGGTTGTGGGTTGGTTGTTGTTGTTGTTTTGGGGGATGGGGGGTGGGGGTGGGGGTGATGGGGGATGTTTTTAGAGTTTTCTTTTATTAGTTTGCTTTCGGGATGGGGGGGGGGGGGGGGGGAGTTGTTGGGGGGGGGGGGGGGGGGGCTGTGAAAAGGGTTATTTCCCCATGTTTCTACTGTGAGACTATAAGTGTTGGGTTATTATTAAGATGTATCCCTAACGGGCGGGCACTGGATGTAAAAAAGCACATGAGTGCTTATTCATTATCATCGAAATAAAAGAATTTGTCATTGTCATTGTCAAGAATTTGTCTGCCTACCTGGCCCATTCTCCTGCCTTTTTAAAAAGCAAATCTGCCCTGAAGTCGGCATGTGTTGGCTGAGGCCAGTTGGGCAGACTACCTGCAGTAAAACAAGCGCATAAGATCAGGCACTACACATTTTACCCTAGTATGGCCATGGGCCAGGGAAGGAAAAAGAAGGGGATGTTACGGTAAATTTCGCAAACACCATAGTTCTTTGTTGATATAAATACAGTTCGCAGCAGCAGCAGCAGAGAGAGAGAGAGAGAGGGAGAGAGAGAAAACTCCAACTAGAGAGAGAGAGAGAGAGAGAGGGGGGGGGATGAGGTGTGCCCTGTATTTATCATTATTAGGTCATAAAGAGGACAAGAAAAATGGGGAGAAAAAAAGAAAGAGCTCATCATCCCCTAAAATCGAAGTTCAACAGCCAAATTGCCAAGACATTTATCACAATACATGAACACTTGCCGTCCATGATCCAGTATGTATTTACAATACAGTCTCACTGTGATTCTCAGGTATGATGCGTTAGAAAGGGTATACATAACATGTTTATTCTGGGTGACCCCCAAGGAGTTCAACTGGAGAATGCTCAAGGAAAGAAGCCCTTCACTTAATCAGTCCAGCTATAGCACCTGTCAATCATACTGGCACTTGGTTTATGGGCTGAGTCTGTTTCTAAATATGAAGGTGAACGACCCTGAGACAGCCACTAGTGTAAGACTAAGAGCCAAAGACAACAAACACCACGTCAGAATTGTTGCTGATCTGTCATGTCGCAAGAGGTGTATGTTGCTAATATTGTCTGACGATCTGTGTGTGCGCGCGCACATGGATAGGCATGTAGGCCTACAGGTGAGCTCTGAGGCACAGAGAGAGAGAGAGGAGAGAGAGAGAGAGAGAGAGAGAGAGAGAGAGAGAGAGAGAGAGAGATACTATACCCCTGAGTAAAGAATCCTTTTTACAATAATTTTAGGGAGCACATGGTTTTGATAAATACATATGATAATGCCTAAGTCTTTAGCCGCCCCACCCCCCACTACTACCACCCACCCACCCATCCACACACACACATACACACCAAAACCAGAGTCGAGATTAAGTGATAATTTAATACATGTCTGACAGATGTTTGTACACATGATTGCACACAAAAGAGTTTCAAAGCTGGTAATCAAATCATTCACAGTGGTTTCATAATAGGTCATACCTCACACAGTCCCCACACAGAGAGAAGGGACATGCTTCTGGAAGACATTGCCTGATCGTCTGCGCAGACAAATTATTTAACACAACGCCATACAGTCTTTTTCATCTTGAGTGACACATCAGTTTCCTGCCAAGAACTCGAAAATGTTAGTTTACAAATGTGACATATTCCTTGTTTTGTTTTTTTAAACATCTTTGTTAGTAAGAAAAAATAAAGCCAGTTGCACACCTTGTGTGGTTTCAAAAGTTGATCAGAAAGGGTCGTATTTACAGACACAACTCACCCAGACTGATCTTTCGAAACGTTTGACAAGGCAGAGTTTGTGAAGACACTGACATCATCATCATCAAACAGTCATGGTCAGGAACTCAAATATTCTCCTCCGCATGAAAAAGACTGTATGCTTGTTTAAAAAAAAATCAAACAAATGTTCTTTTTAAAATCAGGGCCTATAGTTTGCGTCAGAGGCCATTCTGTATTGGACTCACTTGATCCAAAGTTGTGTGTTTATATATATCATAATCATGTGCTGTCATGATTTAGGGTCTCCTTTGCACATTGTTACTTTCTGAGAAACGACCAAATCAATGCCACACACAAGAAAGGTAAAAAGTACCAAAATATCACATGCCTGTACATAAAAAAATGACTTTGCTTAATAAAAGCATGCAGCCTAACAACACTAATGACTTAATTAAAACTTTGGTTAAGTATAACAAAGAAAAGGCATGACTCTACAACTAACAGGTTGAAAAAAAAAGAAGGATAAAAACTGTTTCATTCCACTCATTTCATTCAATCAATGTTTCCTCTGATAGATATAAATAAAAACTCTCCAGTAACAAAAATCTGGATGCTGTATATATATATAAAACTATTAAAATGCTTTTTAAAAAAATTCAAAGAGGTACTGATGAAAAAGTCATGCATACAAATGCACTATGGCAAAATAATCACAGATGTCAGTTCCAACAGAAAATAAAGTGAAAAAAAAGTATGAAAAATAAAGATACAGTGCGTATTCAAACCATACTGTGCCACACCAACACAATCAACTTTCTTTCAAAGGTTTCATTTTGTTTCTTTTCCTTTTTTTATTTTTTTGGCAAATCAAAATATAAAACACAATTTCAGCCACTGGATATTAACTATAATCAGATCTTAACATCTCTCCTCCAAGTAGTTTTCAAATCATGAGTTTGCACTTTTTCAAACTCTTGTGTAACGGCTAGCGCTAAAAAATAAAAAATAAAAATAACAGATTGATAAGAAAAAACAAAAAAGAAATCTGTTAGGGAATCAAGGCACCAGTGAGACGACTGCCATCGCAGTGTACCTGATACTATTTCTTGATTAGTATACCATGTGTGATATGTTCACATGCTTATCACTATTAACCCTTTTAACACCAGCGAAGCAAAGCACACACAGCACAAGCCAATTGCACAGCACAGCAATGAAAAATTTTAAACTCAACTTATCCTTTCTTTACAATCACTGCATTCTGGTCAGGTAGTCTTCTCCTCCAATGTCAATGTCTATCAAGTCTACTTGTAGCAATTCTGAATGGAGACACCTCATTAAAAAACCCCACATGGTGCTTGTGTGGGATTATAATGGTCATCACCATAGTTTGCTTCTCAGCTAAATCCCTTAGATTTGTAAGGGGTGAAAATCTAAATAAGAAAAAAAAAGGAAAGAAGAAAATCCATAAAATGAAACTGAAAAGGCTAATTTTGATACCTAATACTCAGCAGACTTTCAGTACATTTTTCTGTTGTACGAACAGAATATACTGCATTTTCTCATATATTCTACTTTGTACTCTCTTTCAAAGTATGTCCCAAACTGCAACTGAGACATGTTCATTGCCTGTCAGTATCATTAATGAGTGTCTATGATTTTGTGTTTTTTGTTGCTGTTTTCAACATGTAGACAGTTGGCAGCTGAAGTAAGAAACAGGAAAGTTTTCCTTACATTTAATGATGTAAGTAATCAACATTTCTACCACTGTTGCTGTCTGAAAAACTTTGTGAAAATGCACAGATAACTGAACATGCTACAAATTTCTGAGAATAATCAATGAATCATAAAAAAGACCTGTAACAAGAAAACAATAGGCATTTGTCTATGTAAAATTGCAAGGGAGGTGTGCGACCTCTTTCAATACTAACCTTACTTAAAAAGCAGAACACACACCAAAGACTATCAAAAATCAACAGAAAAATTTCTAACACTCTGACATCCTGATCAGAGATTGCAATATTATAAGCCAGATGAGCAATTTTGCCTCTAATGACACACACACAAAAAAAAAGAAAAAAAGACCCCCCCTCCCCAACACACACAAACAACTTGCAAAAATCTTTCTTGAAAATTAATTAAAATAATAACCGTTAAACAAAAACAAAAATAATGATATTCACCTCCTACAAATAAATTGACCGTTTTTCTCAGGATGCTTTTAATTCCGGTCAGGCTCCCACCTGCCTGTTCCTACGTGAGTAGACTTGTTTCACTCTGTACTGATCACAACTCCCAAATCGCATTTTTGTGTTTCTTCATTTTTACAATTTTTTTCATGTAATTTTTTTTCTTTTTCTGTAGTCATATAGTAGATAAATCTCTGCCAGGTTTTCAAATGGCAAAAAAAGAAAATAAAACTTCTGACTCTGCAAATCTTGATGTGGGTGTGTGTGTGACAGGCAGCACCCTGTATAGATGAAGGATAACGCGGGATATGAATATTAGAAAGAACACTCACTGATAACTCACAAGACCAAAAAAGCATTCAGGCACATGCACAAAATAATACACATGAAAAAAAGAGGATGTGATAGTCAAGGGAAATAACCACTTCACAACATATTGATCACAAGGGAAAGATCATCAAGACTGACTCCAGTGTGATAAAATGCAGAGGAAGGACAGGCTTCTAGGGAAAGAAAGAGAGAAAGAAAGAAAGTGAGAGTGGCAGAGATTTGGAAAAAAAATTCTGAGAGAAAAAGATATTTGGGGAGATAAACTTTTCAGGGAGCAAGAACTGATGCAAGAAACAAGCTGGTCAGAACAAGGACCCAGACAAAAAGAGGAGTTATAGAGTAGAAAAGTAGGAGGGTACACTGGACGTTATATAAGTTAACTTTCAAAATACTCAGACAGGGAAACAACACTACACAGAATACACAAACAATACTTCAGTTTCATGAGCATATGTGGAGGAGTTGTTTACAAATGATCATGATACATTTATAACATACTTGAATTACATAATCATCAAAACATTGACTAAGGGGAGGGGAGAGGTTAACATGTAAACACAATATACATGTATGCCGAATTTCTTTTTCACTCAATCTTTCATTTCATTTTTTTCTTTTCTTTTCAAAACCAGCATTTTGGTACAAGAAGTCAAGTTTTGGGTATCTGAGCAACTCCGAACCATGCACACACCCTTTTGAGAGAGAGAGAGAGAGAGAGAGAGGAGGAGAGAGAGAGAGAGAGAGGTATGTACAGAGTAAAATTGCTTAAAAACTCCCTTTAACTCAATATCACGCATCAAAAAAGAAACATCAAAACCCTGGACACACCACCCCCACCTTATCAGAATTTTAATAAAAAAAATCACCACCCACACATAGTCAAAGAACTGACTTATCTCTTCACATTCAGTCCATGAAAAGCAAAGTAGAAAATAATAATAACTATAATTAAAATAACTAAATACAACACACACACACGCACGCGCACACATACACACACACACCCCTGACTATTTCACTGTACATTACTACTTCCACAGCAGTAAGTTTACAAAAAGGAAATCCATGCATACAATCCATGCCATCAGCTCTATGAAGTGTCTTGCACACTGCTTTACAATAGCCCACAATATTCAGCAACACTAGTGACTAATACTACTAACTGTTTAACACCAGTGACTACTATGTCAGAAAATGGCCTTTGTTTGACACCTCTCTTTTCTTCACTATCTCTCTTTGTCATTGTGGAGAAGAAACTGAAAACTGAGGGCTTACACACAACGTGTACACTCTCAAACCCCTCCCCTTTCTGTAAAAGAAAGAAAAAGAAAGAAAAAAAAGCCACACCCATGCAGCAAGGCAGAGCAAAACTGCCTACCCTCACCCTCCACCACCTCAAACATTCCCAATAATGCTAGCAATTGATAGATAATGTCAAAATGGTAAGTAGCTTGTACGCATGATGCAAATGGATGACTGAATAGAAAAGAAAAAAAAAGCAACACAAACAAAGCCTGAGTTTTGTACAAGCTTTCACCGAAAGCTTTCACAGACATCCGAAAACACCCCGTGCGCTCCGCCTTTTCCAGCCACTGCATTGTCTCACAGCACCATCAGCTGTTCTTTAGTCCGGTCACATTGTGTTTTGTCATAGATATAATACACAATGTCACATTCCAAAAATCATTTCAATATGCTTCACCCTTTCAGACCAACATTCATAACATCATGTTTTTTTCTTGCTGCTCTACAGACCACCTGCCACAGAGCAATTCAGAGGTAACTTTAAAAAAAAAAGCAACGCGGTCTTTGTCCGATCTTCAACAATTGACCTTTAAACAAAGATCTGTTATGCTTTTCATTAAGTTTTAAAACTTTTTCTTCACTTATGGTTGATTACATTTTGTTGTACTAAATACTGGCCCATCATATTGAACTGATGTACATAAGTACGACCGTTTCCCATTGCTGCACGCATACTTGTCTGTCAAAAGTAGAAGAGAATTCCTTGATTTCTGGCTGTTTCTTGAGAACAAATACTCCCCCCCCCTCAAAAACTGGACTCCATGTTGATATGTGTCACCAGCGACCACATGTCGGAGTCTTTTCAGACTCATGTTGGCTGAAAAGGCTCTGAGATGGGTTTGGAAGCTGGTGACAGTGGGACTGTCAAAACAGACTCTTTGCAGGAAATAATGTGCAGCTGTTCATTTCAGCTTTGGGTACTACAAAGCCAAAAGTATATTTCCATAAAACTACTGTCCTCTGGAACTCTCTACATATGTGCTAAGGCCCAGACAGACCAAGTACTAACAGACCTGTATTTTGTCATTCCATGACTAATTTCCTATCTCAGAGACATCATTCAAGCTGAGTACCTGATATCACTGTTATATAAAAGAGCTTATGATAATATGAATATATGTTGTACACAACACAGAATATTAGTTTCCAGGCTATGCAGAAACTTGTACAAAAAGACCGAAAAAACAGTGTCCATGAGCACTCTTCATCATCCCCCCCAAAAAAAACCACCAAAAAAACAAACACCACACAACAAACACACAAAACAAAAAAAACAACAACACCCAAACAAACAGAAAAAAATGTCTTTAAAAAATGTGCTAATTAAAAAAGAGAAAGAAAAAGAGACTACATTTTTAAACAGCAATGACTGACTTGTCATCATTGTTGAACGATAATAACTTCTTCCACTGGTGTGTCACCTACTTTTTCTTTGTCAAATCAGTCTTTTCAGATTAAATTTTTAAAAACCCAAAAAACCCCAACAAAACCTTGTACACTTCATGACTGGTCTTGCTAGATAATGAAAAAACTGTCCAGAAATACACTGACCTGAAATCCCCAAATGTTTAGCCACTGACAAAAACAACATTAAAAATCATGGTCTGAGATGATGTTTTCATTTCATGCACGTGTTAAGGAAGAACATGCACTGACACTGTGAAAACAATCTGACAAGTTTCACAAGTTAATGTCACAAGAGAGAATGATGATTCCTTTCTACTCTTAAAACCTGCAAAATGAATAAATGCAATCATGCATGAAAATCCATCCAAAATGAATAAGAAATGTTGTAGAGGCTGACAAACTCAGTGCTCAAAACTGATCCATTTTATCAATTCAATTGCATGCATAATAATTTTCAAATTGTGCTTACGAAATCTAAAACTGGAACTCCTGAAAAAATTTCCGTCATGAATTGCTCACATATAATGATAAGCTTGGAGTTCATCATCAAACTTACTAACACAAGCAACAACTCTCTTAAAAGACAAACCCACAACAAATTGTCACAGCTACGATATCATGGCCAACCTATCTGTATCTTTCCTAACACTATAACAGCGTTAGTGAATGCAACTACTGAGTCTAAACATTTTTTTAAAGACTTTAGTAGGAACTCTTCAGTAGACTGGCTTATTTCACTTTCCTTGGCCCAACAATCCCTAGCATTAAAAGACAAAAGATGCAGTCTTTTAAAAAAATCCAGCTGATGATGAAATGTTGGATAGCAAAACACAGTGCCTTCACATCTAATTCAATTCAAAATAAAAGAAAAAATGCCAGACATGCAGATCTTACTACTAGTGCTACATACACTCCACATGTTCTGTGATCACAGAAAGAGCTTGATGTATAAAATTAGTTGGTGAAAAAACAGGAAATGGGAGAAAGTAAGAATCAGACCTAGACATAAACCGAACTAGTAAGAACACAGCCAGTGAGTCTCATGACAGACTGAAGACAGAGAAAGAGTAGCCTCAATACTGAGTTCTTTACTCTCAAACCATTATCGCTTTCTTTTCATCACCATTAAAAACTATTCATTTTGCTTTCAGCCTTAAAAGCAACATGCATGCGTGTATATAACCCATGCATTATATACAATAATAACATGTATAAAGTTTACATTATATACAATATGTTCATTGTATAACCCTAATATGGATTAAACAAAAATCAAAACACTTACACTAACTTTAAAGACTTCTTAAAAAAAGTTCTATGAAAAAAATTGAATCACCATTCCAACCCCCCCCCCCCTTCATTTTTTTCTTTTTGACTAGAAATCTGTTTTGTTGATAACTCAAGGTGTTCACCTTTGAGCCAGATGTACAATTTCCATTTATTTTGTGTAAATTTCTACCTTCTTTCCGAAGATATCAACTGAAAATCATTTACAAAATAGATAAATATAAATATTTATAGATAATCAAATAAATAACAAGGTCTCCATTATCTCACTTGTTCCAACAAAGCGAAACACCTACAAATATCGAAACCGTAACTTTTGTCAGAAGCTGAGAAGATCATATTATATATAATAGTTAATACCCTCTTTTTAGTGTAGTACATACCAATGTAATGGTAACAGTACTTTGACTTAACTTTCAAATTAAAGTACAATACAACATATATGTGACACTCCACCATGAAGTCACTCACTTTGTTTGCACCAAACCCACTTTTCCCCAGGAGGGGGTCATGTTGTCGACTTTGAGATTTTAATTGATTATAAAACTATAGTCGTCCTATCTTCTACTGAAGTATCTAAGTATGATTTTGCTTCCTTTTGCTTTAAAAATGCACGTAAATGAGTTTAAAAACATCCAAGCCCTCATTCTATTATATTTATAATGCAAACTTGTCAATTTCTCTTTTTTTCACTTGGTGCAGTCTATCATTTCAATCTGTAAAAGCTTTTCATAGAATTGTCTGATTTTCTTTTCTGTTTTTGGTATTGAATAGCCCTTTTATTGCAGATTAATAACATGTTAACCACTAAAAAGTGACGTCTGGTGCAGTGCGACTCGTTAAGGTCCATTTTACATTTTCTCCTAATACAACTCCAGGTGTTACCCAATAGAGACCAGATAGCTGTACATAGTAAAATGACAAAATGGGAATTGAGCCAGAGAAAAGAAATCTAGAAGCTACAAAATATTACCCTGACACTGAATATTGCAATGAATATATATATACTTTAGATATCATGCATTATTTCATTCTTTTACTAAAAAAATGATGGAATAAGCACTCATGTGTTGTTTTTTTAACAACAACATCCAATCTGCGTGTGCATGCAGTTTGGAGATTTCATCTGTTCCCACAGGCACAAATGGCCTACTCCTCCGAAAGGCAAACAGGTTTTAAAGAGTCCGCAAGGTATTCTGTATACATTTGCACATGGGACCCCTGTTTACAGTCTCATCCAAAGGACTCTACATCTTCAGTATTGCTGAATTTCTTTGATTGAAGAATGTAACTGTAATCAAGAACACCACCCAATATTGGCAATAAATGATGAATTCATGACAACTGTTTCTTCTATGTAACATGTACAACTTGAATGTTAGAGCAGGCTAAAGCCGAAGGTAGCTATGGAAGATTTCATGAATATTAGTTTATTATTAAGTAATGACCATTATTTCTTGTTTCAGCTTTGCTGAAAGTTAAAGCTGAATCAGATGAATTATTGCCAGCACACTACTGGTTCGTTACAATAATCATACTTCATTTCACTTCCAGTCTACAACTGTCATTTCTACATTTGCTGACACAAGACTAAGTTCTGATGGTAAATGAACACTACACATTTGCAGTCAAAGCAAGTGAAGGATCAAAAGCAGGGATGATGGTGTATACATGCATCTTCAAATGTTGTCTCAAATTTATAAAAAAAAGTTTTAAAGAAAGTTTTCTTCTAGAAGAAATCTGCCCCATGAATACGACTCAAACAATCATCACATTATGTATGTTGCATCCAGAGGGGCTGAGGAGAGGGAGGGTTGAGGCTAAGACCAGAAACATCACACAAACCAAGCAGACATGCATCAATCAAATATCTTCATGGAACAGCTGAGTGGCCAGAATCTCCCCAGTAACGATGGTCTGACAGGACACTGTCAACATCTTCTTCTTCTGCGGGGAGCTGGCAGTGCTGGAAATGACAGAGTCCGTTCCGTTCGAAAGGGTCGTGTTGGGCGCAGAGCGAGGGCTGTCTCCTAGGACCGAACGATTCATGAAGTGCCGTTCAGCCACCATGGAGAGACGAGGCGATATTTCTTCATCATCGCTGAAGTGGATGTCATCAGGGTCCTTCATACCTTCCAGTTCTGTGTGATAAAAATTCCAGACTGGAACAACTCCTGCCCCACTGGGGGCAGCATCAGAAAATGAGTAGTTGATGCCCCCAATGTTGAGAGGGGTGGCAGCTGATGTGGGTTCAGTGCTGTCGTCCAGATCTGGATAGATTCTGCGAATTTCATCATTCATTGTTCCCATGGGAGTGTCTGGTTCTCTGACCACACCGTCTAGTGGTATGTCAAATCGGGCAGCGACCTTCTCTATCAGATCTTCAATGGACTCATTCTCTTTCCACACCTTGGTTGCTCTCCACCGTGCTCTACTACCCTTAGGGGCTGGGATGGCATCAAAGCAGACCATCTCTCCTACCTTCAACAGCTTGTTCAGATCATCAATGTTTTTGCCAAAGATGGTGCGATCAATGAACACATGCTCATGTTTGCCAAGGTCGATGATGCCCCATAACTTGGCCACATGGAAAATCTTCCCTTTACGATTGGTCACAGTCGGTTTGTTCTGAGCCTGAGGGCGGCTGCCTGTTATTATGACATTCAAGCGAGTATTCTTTATCACAGACACAGTTTCATCTTCAGAGATGGTAAAAATGTTGTTGTGTGACTGGATGAAACGCTCCAGCTCCGGCTTACTCCAACCAATGGTGTTGCGTAGTGACTCTGGAGCCTGAGAGAAGTGGCCGGAGAGACTGTTGACTTTCATGTCTCCTTTCTTGTCAATCACGCTCTTGATGAACATCACTGCCTTGTACTCATTGGCAGTCATGGTGATGGGGCCTGGTTTGCCGCTTGCTGACACCGCTGCTGCCACCTTGGACTGTGGTAAGGTGGGCTTTGCGCTGGGCATTTCTAGAGACTTGGGTCGGCGCTTGATTTTGGGAGTGTGTGGGGTGTGACTAGGAAAGCTCACAGGTCTTTCCATAATGGGCAACATATCATCTCTGCCTTCCACGCTAGGGTCTGCAGCATTGCTGCGGATGTTGTCTTTCAGGCACACCAGATCGTCTTTCACCTCGAAAATGAGAGGGTGTCTCAGCAGCCAGGCATGGAACTCATTTTGAGGCCCCACACACTCTCGGATGTCAGGAGTAGCTTGTGACAAATGGCCCGCCAAGCTCTTCACCGGCATCCACTTCTCTCCTTTCTTCAGAAGTTTGCCACGAAAGTACTGCACAGCTTCTGTTTCCACAGAAACGTCAGGCTGGCTTTGATTGGAGGAGGAGGCTGGACTGCTTTCACGAAAATTCCCTCCAAGAGGAGCTGTCCCGTCGTTCAAGCTGACAAGATTCCCATTGACCGTGAAAAGAGACGGGTACTTCAAGAGAAACTTGCGAAGGCCTGCCTCATTCCCGCCTGCACTTGTTCGCATCTCCTGCGTGAAATTTCTGCTTCCAAAACGACCGGCTAGCTGGCTGACAGTCATGGGCGTGTTGCTGTACATCAGGATCTCCAGGAAGTACAACATAGCCTTGTGTCCCGGGTCGTCAGCCATCTTGCCTGGTTAGAGGATTGGAAAAGCAGGTAGAAGCAATTGACAAATGCGGCAAAGATGAATGTGGGAATGGGCTGTCTAGACCTTCTTCTTCACATCAGCAGTGTGACCGGGATGACCTATTCTGAAACAAGAGCAATGCCAACAATGAACAAAAGCAAACACTGAAACAGGTGGCTCCATGGTACTCTAACTTTTCAAAGCAAATATGATCATACGAATCATAGTTTTATATAATTTGTGTAAAACAAAGATGCAGCATTTCAAGCATGATTTTTTTGTTTTGTTTTGCTGGGTGTTTTGGTGGTGGTGGTTTTTTTTTGGATACACACAAACAATATATAAGCCCAACTACATCTGTGCAAGAAAACATAAATTCCAAAGCAAAAACAAAATATATGCAATGCAAACCATGCAGTGTACTGTTAAAAGACATACTGGGAAAAAATACTAGCGGCTGCAAACATGTGACTGTGGGTATTATGGTTCTTATAAATAAACCATTTACCTATCTCAGTCAGTCAGTGAATTCTTAATTAATTCATCTGAACAAAAGGTGACTCAGGGATCAAGGTTACTTTCTTTAGTTTGCTGCACCAAGAAATCTCATGTAAACATTGTATAAATTCAAACTGTGGTCCAAAATAAACATGTAACCTACAACTTGGAACATCCTTTCAGTCTTTCATAAACCACAGTACTCAAATACTAAATCCATGACTTGATCTACTTTACACTGATACTCTGAAGTTTTGTTAATTCATAATACTTTCTTACTATATTCTAAGAATATCATAATTTTATTGTTCTCTTTCACTTCCAGCTGTAGATGATTCTCTTCTCCACAGGTTTTGATGCATACTGAAAGCTCTCAAAGATGAATTATCATAAAGTCTTCAGAAAATTTCTAAACAATTATAACCATTGTAGGAAACAGTCTAGAATATTCTGGACACAATCACACAAAACGACATATCATATAATAAAGACATTATTTTTCAGGACAGTTCAGTTTTATTACATCAACACAATTATGTCACTAGGTGTTTTTGGACTTCCAGTTTTGCATCCTCCTAACACTGTTCTACTTCTAGGGACCAGAATAAGGCTGGCTAAATGATGCTACTTTGTTTTCTTTAGTTGATGTGCCTCATGCACATCCTTTGCCTTCTTTTAAAATATCATAATGTGTTTGCATCTTAGTTTTTATCTAAACTAGAAAAATCGTTATTGGCCAGTACAGTGTTGGACTACATGATTCACATGATTTTTCAGCAGACATATAATATGATAGAATACCCATCTCAACCAGCAACTTTATCAACTTTATAAAAGCACACACACAATACTAGTATACATTCCTTGACTTAAACCAAACACACACCATCTGTCATTGCCTCCCTTGGACATTGCTGACTGTTGTCTCACAGTCTGCTACTCCTATTAAGTATTTTGTTTTGTTCACACATTTTACATGATAATGATGCATTTGAATCAGCACAATAAAATCCACAAACAAAAAATCAGAGCTTTTGAGCATGTGCACTAAATGCATGTTCCGCATGGGACCTCGTTTTATCATCTCATCTACTGATCTAGTGCAATAGTGGCCAGATGGCAGAAAGTTTACACAACAGTAAGAATTCATTGAAACAATGAAAGCATTATATGCATGTTATGCTCACACTGGCAACATGCTTCCCCCCTCCCCCCACCATTTTGGGTCAATGTTTACATCATATTTTTATTTTCATACTCTTCCATCAGTTGAGTTACTTTATAAATGAGGCTCCCTTTAGAAGTCTTTAGTTTACACTTTTTGTTTTCAAATTCTTATTCAGTTTCATTCATCTTCATACCAACATTAACTTATCAAGTTCAAGGCATTGTCCTGGGTATGGGCTAGCATCATGTGTTCTTCCACTTTGCACAGGCCATAGTCATACTCATATGAGTCATTGTGTGATGTTTACAGTTTAGAATACTTAGTCTACTTTGGTCTAGATGAAATATATTATGCCCAGTGCATAGGCCTACATAAATTATGAATTCATATGATCTAATGATGAACCATGGATGATGCAACACCTGTCGGTGATTAATTATGCTTTTCTTCCCGTTAAATCTTGCGTCAACACTGTTTTGTGACCTCTCCCCATGCTGAATGCCTGCACGTGTTTACATGATCCTTGATGTTAACTGCCTGACCCCAAGAACGCTCAACTCATATCGTACTGCCCGAACAGCATGAACGGATTTGCGACAAAAGCACATTGCAGTAATATTACCAATATGAGGGTTAGTTTGGTTTATAATGCGTCGGCAAACTCCAAACAATTCCAACCAAATACGATGGCTGGTTTCCTAGGTATGACATCATTGGAATCTGCATAGTACTGTGTCAGTCTGCTACAGACCTAGCCCGTAGCCTCACACTAACTTAAAAAAAAATCTAAAATCTGCAAAGCACGTTACTATGATAGTACGACCCACAAAAACTTTTCCAAACCTCATACTTGTAATCGTTTTAGCTTTTATGGAAAAATAAGAGATATTCAAGTTCCTAACCGTTCTGAAAACTTACTTCATAAGTCGCCGAAACATTCATCGAAGTTGACGAAAGCAGCCATCTTGGAAAGGTGCCCCTATTACCCATAATTCCTCATTCGATCTTTGCGCAGGTGCATTTCATTAGTCGCCATCTTGGAGCCGAAATTTGAACAGGAAATCCTCTGGCCGGCGAGTTTGTCTAAATTTTCGTTGTAATCAGAAGGGAATTCAGTTCAATTTAAAGTATTCTAGCATTATGGACACGCAGTATACTTGAATCATGTGGTGGATATTTTCGTATTTGTTTTGGGTCATCCGTAATCTGCTTCTCGAATTTGTTTTCTTTATTCTGGTGGATGTTGTGGCCAAAACCCCTCTCAGAGAAGCGACGTAAGTTCCAAACTTTCGATTGTGTATCAACATGTAGTTTCAGTTTTTGTTCGTCTCTTCATTTTTTGTTTTTTCCCACTTGATCCTGTTGTGTTAGTCATGGGTAACTTGGTTGAATTCATGTCCGTTCATATTAAAAATAAATGTTCCAAACTGAAAGTTCACCATTCGTGTGTAGTGAAGTTTCATTGACAGTGAAACTGCAAGATAAAATTCTGTCAGACCTGTAGACTATTGTTTTAATTACTGTGGTATCTTTTTGCTGGTCCTGTAGTTAGAAACATACTTAAGACGTTTGTAATGCATTTTTTGATGATGAAAATCCACATCTAGTTTTGCAAAGGAAAGTGGATGGGGAATGGATGACATAGGCTAACGCTATCCAAAATTGGAACATTCATGACCTTGACCTTAATGAAGTAGGCCTACCTTTAGCTGAGTCTGAGGAAGTAATTGCAGATTGATTTTTTTTAATTCTAAAGATTGCACAATGCTTTTGTGCAAATAAGATTTCCAAAGTGTACAGTACAAAGCGAATTAAAGCAACGAAACTAACATTTTTCAAATTCAAAATGTAGTCGGTGTATGAATTCATAATGCTTCAGATTGTAATTTGCAGTAATTTGCACTAGATTGTACAAAATATACTATGTAAATATAAAAATCAGTACTTGATAAGTAAAATGCACTTTTAGCTTGATATCAGTTTTCGAACTAAATTGCTTTTTTTTTTAAAGTCATACTTTCCTATCACAAGTTTGTCAAACGATTCAAAATCAAAGGCTTTGATCATTGAAATTTGAATGTTTTATGCTGCCTTATACTTTTGAGTTTTTATCTTCAACTTATAGGCAAGTTTTTAAAGTCATTTAGTTATTCTCTTAGTCTTTTTGATGAGTTATGTCAACTTGGTCAGTTCCATTTTTCACTTTTGAGTTTTGTTTTTACTCATGGAAAATATATATGATTATGAGGTTACATTACTATCTGTATCTGGATAATGGTCGGTTTTTTTGATGATGGGGAAAAAATGTGAGTTTATTAATTTATACAGTAGTTCGATCCGTAGAAAACCTTTAAAAAGTCCATAAATAATACATGACCCTGGTTTTGGTCAGCTTCATTTTGTTTTGTTTGTCAGGCAGAGAATACTAGGGTATTTCTCTCTAATTAAATGCTAATATTGTTGATCAAATTGTTCCCTACACCTTTGTGGCAGACACCACACGGGTATTTGCCTTGCTCTCTATGTGTTCTGTGGTCTTTTCCAACTGTCATTGCTTTGGTCTTGTCAACATTTACCTTCATTCCTCTGCGCTCTAATCTTTGTTTCCAATTGCCAAATCTTTGAGTAGCGTCATCACTGTTCTCAGCTACCAGTACTAAGTCATCAGCATACACTGATACAGCAGTTCCCAGATCTCTTCTGCCTGTTCTGGCCTCTCCACTTCCTTGGATATTTCATTCATCACGAGGATAAAGAGCAGAGGGCTCAATGCAGATCCTTGGTGCACTCCTACTTTTATCTCCAAGCTTTCTGACGTCCCAATTATAGTTTTCACTTTTGATCTGGAGTTCTTGTACAAACAAAGTCATAACCATTGAGATGGTGTGCTCCGGTACACCTTGTTTCCTCAAGGCCCATTGGATTGCCTTTCTGGGTACAGGTCGACAAAGATGTGCGTCAAGCGCTTTTTCTTCTCCATATACTTTTCAAACACTTGTGCTTGTTTTTAAAAATATGGAATTTTCTTTTACAAAATGTACTCATTCCAACATGGCGGATTTGTGACATCACTGACATGATGGTGCATATGTTATTCAGATTGTTCTTCTGACTTCAAAGACTGCTAATTTTAAACACAATTTGTATTAAATTAATGCCCAGATGTTGTTTCAAACTCCCAAGCAGAAACATCTTCATTACTTTTTCATGAACATTAAAGAGAGGATGGATTAAATACCCGTTGTGGTCGTGACGCTTGGTTTCCATAGTCAGGCCCAATTTTAAACATTCACTCACAAAGAATTATACGATGTTATCAACACATTATAGCTTCCACTGATAAAGTAAACAGTTAACAGTATAAAAAACAAAGTTTTTGATCAGCCAGCATTCCTACCCTCATTCATGGCTTGAAACTCCAGATTATCAACATTGTTTCTAATTTTTAATGTCACGACCAACCTACGTAAATATGGTGCAAAACTCGGCACATTCCTTCACTGACCGAGATTTTTAGTGCTGGTACTTCACCTTGACCTAAAATATCTCTGGCACCTACTCTTGCCCACCAAAGGAACATCGCGATCCTATATAAAGATAAGAGTGTGCCGGTCTTTGTCTTCTACCAAGTTTTCTCATGTCACGACCGACCGCTGAAGCACGGCAGTATTTGATCAAGATGAGTTTACTTCTAGTTGTATCGCTTTTTTTTTTTTTTTATCAAAGGAGAAGGAATAGTTTCTTTTCAAAGTATTTTACTTTTGCCAACCATGTAACTCGTGTTTAAAACAGGAAATTGCTTGTTTTTGTCAGGTTCTCTGTATTTTGTCTTTTCTTGTCAACAGCTTTGGTTTGTTAGCTGTGGGTATGTTTACTGATCGTTTCATTGGATGATCGCTTACTCTTACTCGGAAAGATATAAAAAGCCATCTACTGTAATTTGTGGAAATGGTTGTTATGTGCAAAAAATAAATTTTGCACAAAATATTAAATAGATCCAGTTTTTGTTGTGCAGCGTTTGGACATGAAACAAAAATAATACTGTTTCTTGTACAGACCATAACAATACTAACATTCTTGTTGAAGTTTTACTTTCTCTTTCTTTTATAGATGTTATATGTGTTTTATTTTGAACAATTGAATTAGCCACAGAAGTGTTTATTTACAGTGTTTGAATGTATTTTATGGGAATATTTTCGTTGATCTGTAACCTTGTTGGTTGTGACACGAAACCAAGATAGCGTGGTTTCATGTATCAACCGTTAGATCTAGAAGCATACACAAAATTAGTCTCGCGTTTTCGTCATTCACTGATTCAGTCATTGATTCTTTATACGAATGCTCTGATTATGTTGTTGAAAATATAAACCTGCAGCAATTCTGTTCTGTTGTTATCTCGCACATTGAAATTTGGCCTTAAACATTTACCTCGTGTTACTGTTAGTCGTGACAGGAAACAGATTGATTATGGTTTCGTGTCACAACTGTGATCTACTGTGCTAAATCGTCCCCTTTTCCTCAGATACAGATTTCTAGTGTTGATTTCAGGGAAGTGATTGATCTATACGATCATTGTTAATCGTAATGAGTCAACCGTAAATTTATGCACACATGCTAAACATCATCACAGTGACGTTAATCTTTGCTACAAACTGCGCCAATGACAGAGCTCAGCGTTTCTGGTCACGACCAAAACACATCACTCGTTTTCTACCACTTATTTTCCGTAGGCTTCAAAATTAATGTATCAAACAATGACATTCTTCCGATGAAATCATGTTCATTTGAGAGATACAGATAGGATACAATGCTGGAAGTCCTAAGCTTAACATTTTTTCATACTCTTGAAACTTTACAAGTCCGTGATCAGTTATGATGAAAACTACATAGTACATCATGACGATGGGCTTTTTTTGTTTTGTTTTTAGTTCATTTCCTTTTTCCTCATCAACATTTGGAACCGATTCATCTTTAAATGTGCAAGACAAGCATTGATAACAAAACAAATAACACACAACTGACAAAGTGACATACATTGACACAAAAAGCAACAACACTACAGGTGAAATTGGTTATGACAAGAAACCATGAACACCTTTTCCAAAAGAAAAAAAAATCAACATTTATTGAGCAAAATAAGCAATTCACATGCTTAAAAATTTTCACTGTGGTGTCTACACACCACACACACAACACACAACACACACACATACACACACACACACACACACACACACACACACTGTATGCGCGCACCCACATACTAATACTATGTACACACTCTCTCTCTCTCTCACGCACGTGCGCACGCACACACATATACAAACACATACAAACATGTACATTTACATACATATATTTACACACACACACACACACACACACGCACACACACACACAGTTAGGTGTTATAAAGGAGAAGTCTAATGAGGGGGGGTACTGTTACAAAAAAGAGCAGTGTGTAAGAAAAGTAGATCTTATACAGGTGGGAGTCTTATGATAGAGAATAAAGGGGGGCAGGGTGCCGACTATACATATGGGTGCATGTGATTATGACATTAATTTTTTTTTAAACTGTTGCAATATATAAAGCAAATCACTTGTGTGTGTGTGCAAGCATGAGAGAGAGAGAACTTTACAGTCTTAAATCAGTTTGAAATTATGTTAGACCATGTTAGACGTGGGACAAAAAAGCAGCTGCATGTGTGAAAAAAAAGCACCGGCAAATGCTGAGAGTGCTGGAAGGATTCTATTTGCCCATAAAATAAAAGAATTCAATTGCCTGTAAAACAAGAAATGAAGAAGAAATAACCTTAGATTATTCTGTTATTTAAAGTTTTGTAAAGCAAAGAAGAAGAAAAACACACAGCAAAGGTGATGATTTGAAATCAGTTGATGATCCAAATTCATTGTTTTTTGTCATTTAAAAAAAATGCATTTTGTACTTGATGTAAAACTAAAAGCACTATGCGCTCATTAGCTCATATTTTATCATTAATAATGCGCTTTGATTTGTTGCTCTACAAGATTCAGCGCTTTATAAATTCCATACATTATTATTATTATTATTATGATGTGCTAGGTCAGATGAGAGAAAATGATTGAGTTGATTGATATAATATCACTCTAGCATGATAAATCAATGTAGATAATGTTTATTGATATAATGATTAACAACATCATGTCACTCTCTAAGTCTAACAATTAGCATAATAAATCAACGTAAGTAAAGTTAAAAGAATGCATTGTTTCTAATTTAAAATGGTGGGTTTTTTTCAATTTGATCTTAAATTGTTACACTTTCATGATTTGTGCTTCTGAGGGGTGTGGTTTCCATGTCAGAACCAAACGGTTTCCATGTCTTAACCATAATATATCTCAATAAAATAATAAATCAGTATGAATAATGTTACAAGAATGCATTGTTTCCAATTTAAGTTGGTGTGTTTTGTTTAAATTTATGTTTAAATTGCTACACTTTCATGATTTGTGATTTTGAGGGGTGTGGTTTCCGTGTCACAACCAAACGGTTTCCATGTCACAACCGCAACATATTACTTTTATAATGCATTAATTTGAATAGCTTCCATTTTTGTGTAAAGAAAAGTATTATTTTATTGATATGATTCTGTGGATAAAGTTCAGGCTCATTTGTGGTGCTTCCTGTGGTCACTAGCAAAAAAACAACAACTTTGAATCTGGGCGTACAAAACTGTCTTAGGGTGTCATTAAAAACATAGCCAAAAATATGCTTTGTCAGTGATTGTCATACTTCCAAATGTTAGATTTGTTTTATAAATGAAAACATCATTTTGGGGTGTTTTTTGTTTGATATTCTGAGTAAAAAAGATGTCTTTATGCTACTTTTGGTTTCCATGTTACAACGGCAACACGGCTAAAAATAGAACTTTAATTATCAAATACAAGGAAACCGATTAATAATTCATAATTTTTTCAAAAGAAAGCAGATTATGATAGAGTACTCTAAAATAGGACAAAAAGGCATACACATCCAGTTACATTTATTTTTCAAGGTCTATAATACTATATCACAAAAACCTCCTATGTTTCTGAGAATAACCTATATATATATTCAGAAAAGTGCAAAAAGTACACTTCAAACAGCCTGTCTAGTTAAAACAGTACAGTATTATTTTTATAAAATGATTTGAAAAATCATAATGATGCGGAGAGGGGGCAAATGGCCAAATTCAAATATTTTCAGCAAAATTCCAGTGTATATTATTTGTGAATACAATAGCTTGTGAATTGTATGTATGTTTAAGAGGATTTTTCCTCTGGAGTTAACAAGTTCCGACGCCATCCCCCCCCCCCCAAAAAAAAAGTCCTTCGGATGAGACTATAAACTGAGGTACCGTGTGCGAATGCACACAGACCATCTTGCGCACACGTTAAAAAATCCATTCTGCTTTTTAGAAGAGTAGGCCATTGTGTGTCAATGGGAATGGATGACAATAAATTGAATAGTTAAAAAACTGCATACACATGGGGACTGGTTGTAAAAAACACACACAAAAATAGCACATAATGGATTGGTGTTTATTCCATTATCCTTGAAATAAAAGAATAATTTAAATATATATATACTTTTTTTGAATTATCAAAAACCCATCTGGTGATGAAATTTTACCTGATGAAAAATGTTCTGTGCATTGCAGAAGTGATGCTGAGAAGCGGACTATATGGCTGTGTGAGGCCGGGGTACTTTTTGGAATCTGTGGGATTGTCTACTGGGCTGACCATACTCCATACCTACTTTTTTTCCTTGCTGTGGCAACCGGAGTCTACACCCAGCTATGTGGGAGAATAGATCTGCGCCAGTGGTGGGCATCAGTGAGGACAAGGTGGGAAGAGTATCAGCAACATGAAGAGAGCATGCGCCAGGTGCAGGCACACTTAGCACGGCAGCAGGCAGCATCTGCCTCAGGTATTCCACAAGCTTCTCTAGCTGCTGCACCTGGCATGAGCCCTGTTCTAAGCTCGTCACAGAGTCCTCTGTATCCCCCACACCTGATGCCTGCTCAGGGCTACCCACCCAATGTTACTCTCTTGTCTGGAAGAGAACTTCCTGGAACAGCTACCACCAGCACTATGGGGCCTGTCTTCCGTGGTTCTCATGGAGGGCTTATTTGGTCTGGGTTATCACAGACCAATAGTGTCCAAAGTGGCTACTTTGCTCAGCAGCCTTCCATCAGTACTACAGCGGGTACATTGCCTTTCCAGAATCGTGGCGCCTTTGTTGGATCACCAGTTTCACAATCACCCATTTCCACTCCCATCAGACAAAATGAAGAGAATGTGCCTTCAAGGTGGCTGGGGGGTGACTTGAAAAGAAAACCGCTTCGTCAGATAGACAGCCGTGGTCCCAGCCCCACATTAGGTCTGGCCAGCAGTGGAGCCTCAGCCATCAAAAACAGATTCATGAATGCTTTAGGTTTCCGTGGTGTCATCAAAAAGCCACCAGGACTGCGAAATAAGGGCCAGGATCAGTGTTTCATGAACGCTGTGCTCCAGTGCTTAGCGCGCAGCCCATATTTAGTTCCATGCTTGGCAGTGGATGCAGCAAAGGAATTGGAAGGAACTGTTGCAGAATCCTTGTTTCTGTCAACACTCTCCGAACTTCTGGATTTGTTGACTGCTGAACCAGAAACATTAGATTGTAGCGTTTTAGACCCATCAGCATTTCGCCAAGCAGCTTCAGCAATGAAAGGAAATCTGGTAGCACCAGTGAACCAACAGCAGTCTCAGCAGGATGCAGCTGAGTTTTTGATGTGGATGTTGGACATGGTGCACAAAATCCTCAACAAAAACAGACAGGCTCTTTCTTGTGGTAAGACCTTTGCAATATGCTTCAGAACGATCTTTTTTTTATCATTTTTATGTAACAAAAATTACATACTTGCATACAATACATGATTATGATACGATACACATGTAATATACACGCTAAAGTCAGTAATTGGTCAGGATAAAATGTCTTGTTTTATTGACCTTCAGTTTACGTAACAAGCATAAACTTTCTTTTTCATTTTTTGTTTCTATTTTTGTTTTGTTTTCGCTTTCCCCTCTTTAGGTTTTATTGAAGGACTGTACTCTATAGTCAGAAGGTGGCTAAGAAGGAAGGTGGTAAAACGGTTAAGGCATTCACCTGCCTAACAAATAAACTGTGAAGTTCTGGGTTTGATTCCAGCCTTTCCCTTTCTTCCCACTTTGGCGAGAAAATCAAACTGAATCAGTGAATGTCAAAGACTTTCGGATGAGACTGTAAAAAGTAAACTGAGGCCCAGTGTGCTAATGCACACAGAGCATCTTGTACACACTTTGATTTAAAAACCCGTTCTGCCTTTTGGAAAAGTAGGCCATTTTGTGCTGGTAGGAATGGATGACAATTTTAAAAAAGCATGCACACAGGTGTTGTGTGTAGACACCATCTCAGAAGTTGAAATGCAGCTACCTAAATCATATGGGGGTTGGGGGGGGGGGACGTTCACATGCACAAAAATCTCACCATTGGTGAACCTCATAGCTCTAGTCAAGGAACAAAGAAAATTACATGAAAAAAGTGACTGAGCAGATAAAAGAGAACTAAGAAATACTCAGAGAGGGCATTAAAATCATTTGCATTTGGTCATTTCACATGGCATGATTGTTTCAGATCCTGATTTGGGCAATGGAGAAGAGCGATTTTCAAGTCCCCGCCTTGCCATGCTGCGTTTTATCTACGGTGATCTCACCCCAGCCAAAGCCAGCGAGTTGAAGGAAGTCTGCATGAGAGAGGTATGCTTGATGATCATGATGTAATGATCTTTCTGCTTTTCAAGTAAAGTTACAAAGTTGTTTATTTTAGCACTTGTTTCTCAGCATTTTTTGACTTGTCAGTCCTCAAGGAGAAGGAAGCATTGTCCAATATAAAACAAATTTTAAAAAACAACAACAAAACGCATACAAAATGTTGTACATGTCCTGGATTTTCTGCTTTATAAAAACCCTGGCAAGTAGGAGAGCGAATTTAGGCCTGAATTCATTCATCTGTGTAAAAATTGTTGGTGAAGTGAAGAGATTTGGCCAGCATTGATTTTAGTCTGCTGTACTTCCTTGTTATCATATCATCTCTATAATATCTGTAAAGAGTATCAGTCAGCGCCTTGCCAAAGTCTGATGCGCTGGGCCTGACTTGTCAGGCGTTTAACAGCAATGCAATGCGTTTTTGCTCATGATATGACAGACAACAGTAGTTGCTATCTGTGCGTTTGACAATAAAGAACTCGACCATTGAAATCTGGATTTCATTTGAATTCTAGAAAAAAGAAAACAACTAGTTATTCACTTCAGTGTGAATTGATTGTGATTGTGTATTGTGAATCTTTGCCTGTGGTACTAACTTTAGACAAAGATTGGAAGCACAGCCACCTTCTGGTGGACTTTTAGACTAAAAAGAATTTGATTTGGTTTTAAAAAAGAGCAGTATGGAGTTCTTTTCTTCAGAGTGTATTATAGAAAGGCTTGAATGGCCATTGTGATATTTCCTAAAACATGTAACTTTTACCTGTGGTTGTGTTTTCTCATGTTTAAAGGGAGATTATAGGGCTTAGACCTGTATCAAAAGGACAGTGAATAATAATTGTGAAATTTCATTCATGAGAGTTCAAGCTAGAGACAGATGAGATGATCGTTCATTCATTTGCAATGTCAATTGTCATCATTGTTTGAACTTGCATACTTATTTGATTATTATTTTCAATATGATTAGCTGGAAATACAAATTATAATGCCAGAATCAAGTGAAGGCCTTTGAGAGTGCAAATGTAAGGAAGAAGAAAAAACACTTTCAAGTAGAGTCCCATGGCCTTTCTGACCAGTTTAGGCTCCATCCTGGAATTTTTCTGAGTTACAGCTGGCAAGATCTCAGGACTGGACCAAGTTCTAGCTTGTTACAGGACTTGTGGGGTAGTTGATAGTCAGAATTGTCTTAAGGTGCTGCTGGGATGTGTGTTTTCTTTTATCAAAATAAACTGTGGACCCCCAAATTAGAAATGTAACTATTTTTGTGTTTGAAATCAGGGTTTGGTTTTGTTTTATAAATTTCAAAGAGAATGTGAAAAATGCGCCAATGAAAGCTCAATAATTTCAGTGTTTTTCATGTATGTTATTTACACAAATGCACAATACTTGGTTATTACAAACTGAATGCTGGTATTTGTTCTGGATCAGTCTGTCACTAGTCAGGGTTTTCATGCCTTGTTTATGACTTTTCAAGTGCTAGTTACCAAGTTAGTAGTTTTCCATGTCCTTCTGCACATGACGGCTTATTCCATTATCCTCGATTCAAAAAAGAAAAAAAAAGTCATCCGAGCGCTTTGATTTGTTGCTTTACAAGATTCAGCGCTATATAAATTCCATACATTATTATTATTATTATGCTTGTTTATTTGACATGACATCAAACAAGATTTTTTATGACTTAATACATGTATGCGCATGTTAAAGAGAATAACAGATCCTGTTACTTCTGAAGAGTTCATAGGCTTTATTTGAAAGTAAGTTTGAGATTGATTAAAAAACTGAAAATGATAAACTTGATAATATCTAGACTGATAAAGGAAACATTCTCAAATGATTGATAATAGACTGAAAAAGGAAACATTCTCAAGTGATTCATTGCAAAGTGTACTGTGTGCAGATTGAGCTGGCCAATGGGTTAGAAAACGACTCCTATGCAGAGTCCATCCAGCGCCTGTCGGACCTGGAGTGGCTGCTGCACAAGCAGCTGAATGAATCCATCATTGACGGGCTGTTCACAGGCCAGCTGGTGGAGGCTTTGCTGTGGACCAGTAACAATCGCATCTCTGTCACCCTGCAAACCTTCAACGTTCTGCCTGTGCCTCTGGCAGCCCCTCGCCCTGTGTCAGGCTTAGTCATGTTGGAGGACTGCTTCACAGCCTTCTGCAACATTGAAAAACTGGTCAGCTCCACCTCAGGGGCGACTGGTTTTGCCTGGAACACTGACAATGCAGGGAAGACCAGAGCCGCAGCTGGAGACACCTCAACCCCTCCCATGATGGCCAAAACTCGGAGCAGCAGTCGGACATCAGCTCTCACATCTCAGTCCCATCTGGAGCGCATGTCCGTTGTGTCCCCCATTTTAGGGCAGCCAGAATTTGTCAACGACAGTGGTTTTTGTGACAATGTTTTCAAAACGTCCACACCCATCCGGGACACAGGCAGCAAATCAGGTGGTCATGCTCCCAATAACAATCAGCGGCGATGTTTGTTGAGTCAGCTTCCGGAGTGTCTCATTATTCAGCTGATGAGGTTTCAGTACAATGCGCATCAGGGCCGCTCCTCAAAAGTGCGCTCCCCTGTCAGTATCCGCCTGAAGGGACTGGACCTTCAGGAACTGATGTGTGACACGGTGACACAGCGGGATGACCTGGCCAACCCCTCCCAAATGTATGATCTCTATGGACTCTGCCTTCACCTGGGAGCAGACAGTACTCATCATGGGCACTATGTCAGTTATTCTTTGGCTTCAGATTCTCGGTGGTATCGCTACGATGATGAAACAGTCACTGAAGTGAACATCGAGTATGAACTCACAACGAAAGAAGTACGCCAAAATGCTTACTTACTGTTCTACAAGCGGGCAGCTTCCTGAAAAGAATGAGTGGCATTAAAGAGACGAAAGTGTGAATGGAAGCCTTGTGCATTAAGTCAAGGATATTACAGTCCTGTACTTTATGGGTTTGGGCAGATAGAGTCTGTGATTGGGGTTTCTGACCAGTTCCAGTTCTCTGTCTTTGCTCTTCATCCAACATTGCCAAGGAGCAAAATTCCAAGGACTTGAATTTATAATTTGACACGTGTGTATGACCACATAGATTCACACTCACGCACGCACACACACATGCTGTCTCTTTCTTTCATGATGCACTTACATACTCACTCACATGCCATGGCAAGCATACACGTACTATAAACATATATGTAGGAAAGCAAAGTATAAATTAATTAATGTGGACCATGGTATCCTTTATTTATAACCAGGTTTTGTTTTTTTAGGAAAGTTTTACACAAGATATTCTATATTTAAGAGAAATTAGAAGCTTAACCCTCCCCCCTCCCCCCCCCAAAAAAAAGACGGCAAATGGTGAATATACTGGCATAATACATCTTCAGCTTCTTATGCAGAAAACATTTACAGCACAGCACAAGGCACTTCTGTAGTGTTTTAAATCACATCCTATGAAGAAGAATTTCTTTATTTTTATGGACAAGTATTTTTGTATATGGCTGGCTGCATATGGATGTATGCATCAGCCAAACTTTGTATTGATTAATCTGCACACACATCTTATCAGATACCCACTAAGCACATAAGAAGCTGAAATTTAAGATGTAAACATGTATAGAGAGATGCATGCCAAGTGTATCCACCATATAAATTGTAATAATTTGGAGATACTGCCATTGCAGTAATGATCTCCATGACTGTCATTCCAGTGACCTAAGTCTTTCAAATCTCGATTAAAAGACTTCATACTGACAGCACCACTGTACCATTACCAAACAAACCACAGAACGCTTCTGTAAAGTCCATTTGCAGGGCCAGTAGAAGCTCAAATGTCAAAGTATAGATCGTCTCTAGACGTAGCTAATACAGTAATAGAGAAATTTATACAGTAGTTTTCAGTGGTGGTCTAGCCCTGTGTTCTCGACCCCCTCTCTCTCTCCTCCCCCTCTCTCTCTCTTTCTCTCTCTCTCTCTCTCTCTCTCTCTCTCTCTCTCTCTCTCTCTCTCTCTCTCTCTCTCTCTCTCTCTCTCTGTCTGTCTGTGGGCATGAATGTTTGTTTCCATTCTGTCTCTCTGGTCCCAACTTCTATCGTATCATGAAACTTAAGATTCAAAGAGAATTCAATAGTTCTATCAATTTAAGTTCCTAGAAAAGAAAAATAAAGGTTTAGGTGTTTTTTTAATGTAATATTTTGGATTTTCAAAGTTTACAATGTTTTTTTATGTATAATTGTACTGTAGGCATAAAACAAAAAAAATAATCATTAAAAACCCATGAAAAAGAATTCCAAAAATGATGGCAAGTAAAAAGGAGAAATTCCCGTCAGAGATTCTTGAAACACAGGATCTCAGCACATTTCTACTTTTCTGCTGAAACCCCAATCACAACTTATTGTGCCCAAGAAATAGGATGTACACACCTAGGTGGTTATTTTCATATTTTGTATCGTGTTTCATACTGCAGTGGTCCCCAAAGTCAGAATACAACTACCATAATGGTGGGCGAAAACGGTTGCAAAAATCTCACCATTGGTGAACCTTGGAGCTCTAGCCGAGGAAAGAAAATAAAAAAATTTTAAACTAAAAAAAACTGCAGTGAGACAGTAGTTCTAAACAAGATATAGAGGGTTGTGATGGTGCTGTTTGTTAGTGATTAACACAAAGTTGTTTGATTTTTTTTTTAAAGATATAAGATTAATGATTTCTGTACCGTTATATTACAGCTTTATTCAGATTGCCATATGATTGAAAAATTTGTAAAAATACAACCAAAAATTAACTTACAAGCTAAACAGACTGCACAGAGAGAGAAAGAGAGAGAGAGAGAGAAAGAGAGAGAGAAATGTTAGGCAGCTTCTTAGAGTTAATGGGCATTTTATGTGTGAATATGTTTGTTCATTGTTTTGCCATTTCTTCATTAATACCAGAAAATTTAAGGAATAAGAATTTCTAATGAAGTCTTTCTTGATGTTGCTAAGAAATTGTTTATTTTTAGATTCGCTTTGTTGTAGCCTTGTGTCATTCTCATTACTAATAACTCCATCATTGTCTTTGAAGTAGGCAAGAACCAAGGAGTAAAATGTTTGGGTTTTTTTCTTTTGTTTTTTTAGTTAAAAAAAAAAAAATTATATATATCAACTCCTTAGTTCTAGCTCACTTTATAGTATGATGAGTTGTTAGCTGTTGAGATATGTCACAAGATTCTTTTAGAAAATAGGTGGTGGTTTTCTTTTTGTTTTATCCCATAAAAGAATATTGATACAGTGTTGATTCTAGAGTGCGCTCTTGTGGGATTCCTGCATTTTTTTCAAAATTGCCGCAAAACGATGTGGGCAGTGCACCCTAACAGACGCAAAAACATCCCATCCTGGACAGCGCGTTTTTGAACCAACAGTGTGCCATCACAACTGCCATTTGTATAATCTCTAAAGTTAAATGCTTCTTCCGCAGAAGTTCTCCGTTGATGTTTCTGATTGGCTAAGCACCTCACTTTTCACCAATCACAGAAACTGTAGTTCATCCTTGTTAGTTCCCAGGCGGCCATTATGTTGGTAGGCTACCCCAGGGGCAGCAAGATTTTCTGATTTGTGCCTACTTTGTTTAC
This sequence comes from Rapana venosa, assembly GCA_028751875.1. Classification (NCBI taxonomy): domain Eukaryota; kingdom Metazoa; phylum Mollusca; class Gastropoda; order Neogastropoda; family Muricidae; genus Rapana; species Rapana venosa. Next base: position 8,077,857 of record CM054142.1, read on the forward strand.
GGCATTTTCAAAAAAGCCTTGTACTCTGGAAACAAGTGGTGTGATTGGGACAGAGATCGTTGAGGAGATAGCAGACGCTGTGTTCCAGCAGGTTCCTTTGGAGCTTGTAGATCTGGCAAGACAAGTAGGCCTAACTGGGGCTTTAACAGCGATCATGGCATGCAGTAGGCTATCGGCTGTGTATCAAACATGGAAAGAACAATGCCATCACTAAAGGAGGATGCGCTAATTACAGAACAGCGCTTAAAGCATCACACAAAAACTCTCTGCCGATCACCAGGGGGTTGTACCAGATGAAAATCGTCGGAAAGACTTCCATCAGTTAGGTGACACTCACTCATACCCCCCCCCCCCCCTTCTCTCTCGCTCGCTCTCTCTCTCAATGTATGATCTAAAAAAAATTTTAAAAGGGGGGAGGGGGAGCAGACTGACATTGGCTTTAGCCTATCATCTAAATCTAGCTCTATCTCTCAGAATGTGGAAATACAAATTTGACACTCCCCCCCCCCCCCCCCCCCCCCCCCCCCTCTTCTCTCTCTCTCTCTCGCTCGCTCCCTCGCAGAGTAAAGTACATGAATGGCATTAATACAGAATAATGTTGGTGACACAATAATATTGTCTGTGCCAACAGTGATATATCACAGTTCTGTCAAAGATACACATATTTGTACAATTAAACTTGTTGAATGAAAAGCAGTTTCAAAAATTGTTTTGTCAAAAACTGGTTCCATTAGACTTTGGAACAAGATTTGGGGTTCTAGGGGTTTATTGTTTGTTTATTTTTGGGTTTTTTTTGGCCAATGAAGAGAGGCGTGTGAAGCACTCACTTAAAAAAAAAAGGGGGGGGGGGGGGGAAGAGACCCCCCCCAAAAAAATAAAAAGATGGTGCTCCTGACCGGCATGCAACTGAGGCCACCCAAAAACAAAAAAAAGACTTTGGAACAACTGATCTAGACGAAAGCAGTTAAAAAAATTATTCATCTCAAAAGGTCTCATTTGGCTTAAGATTTAGATAACAGTCCAAACTAGTTCATCCACAAAAAAGAAAGGTATCACCAGTTTTTTATTGTATGTGATCTGTTCACTTGTCAACAGATTTTCTGGTTTCATTGTCATTTAAAAACACAGCAAGCCTATATTGTAAAGAAAAGTGGTGAACTGTCTCTTGTCCTTCTGACCATGCAGCAGATTTGAATAGATATAAAAAACAAAGAAAAGAGATTCAAGAACAATTTGTGTGTGTACGTATTTGAATTGATTGGAGGTTTGTCTCAGTTTTGTCAGTGATTTTATTGTCATTTCCAGTTACCTGAGTTATTGTGATTGACGATGTCGTTTGAATTGAGAGCTAATATCTGACCCACAATTGGGAAGTATGCAGATTATGCCTTTAACTAGATCACACTCATGAAGATGCTCAGATCAGTTGGTGAAAAGTCACTATGTGGTGAACATATCTCAGCTTCTCTTTGGATTGTTTTGTTTTCGTATTTCATTGTTTGGATTTTTTTTCAACGTGATTATTGTCAAGATTGAAAAAGTGAAGTGTTTTACAGTGTCTGTGTAGATGATGTAAAATATCGTGTGAAAACTAAACTCTCAGTATATGAAGATGGTTGTATTGAATTTAACAACCCAATATGTTTAACATAGTTTTGCTTTGCTTCTGCTGTATAATCCATAATGTTTGCAGCATAATCACTTACACTGGACCTCTAGCTTATCTATCCTGTTAATCATATTTCATACATGGGCAGTGTTACGATGGAATGTTGCATTATTTGTATAAAATAAAGTCAGTGCCTGAAATTGCTGAACATCAGCATTCATAACAAAAGTAATGGCTGTCAATGCATATTTGTAATGTTAAAATGAATTTTTTTTTAGGGAAACTTTTACAAATTTTGTGGAAAATTGGGTTTAATGTGTTTTCTGTCAAGATAAAGGAAACAGAAAATGATTGAATTTTCTCTCTCTTTCTCTCTCTCTCTCTCTCTTCTCTCTCTCTCTCTCTCTCTCTCTCTTTCTCTCTCTCTCTCTCTTCTCTCTCTCTCTCTCTCTCTCTCTTTTTCTCTCTCTCTCTCTCTCTCTCTCTCTCTTTCATGTCAGGAAGACAATGCAAGCATAATAAATGTTTTTTGAATAGTTGAATAAGAGCTTGGTATCTAGTTTACCTTGTTTTGAGCAGTACACATTAATCACCCGCCCTCCCTCCCTCCCATTTTAAAAAAACAGGGAAAAAAGACAGAGTCACCCAAAGGGAACAAAGGTTTTGTTAAGTGTAGCATCCATGTCAAAAACTCTTCATCAGATCCTGAATTTTAATGTAATGGGGTCAGTAAACTTACTTTTTTAAGCATTTTAATTTTTTTTAATGAGAAAAAGAAATGACTGGAGAGTAAAGAATTGACCTCAGGTAGATTTTTTTTTTTTCCCTCTATCCTGATTTAGTAGAAGGATAGGGCTAGAAATGCATTTTATTAGCGCGCGTACACACACACACACACACACACACATTTTAAAATCACTTCAAAACTTCCTGTTGTTGATCATCAACATTGCCCATTCTTCTGGTGATTTGCTTTGGAATATTTTTGTACATGTATGCATCAGAGTAACTATGGGGCTGCAAGGTTGCTGCAAGGGTGATTTCCTAAATATCATAGATGATAATCTCACTGTTTTACTTCCAGGTTTGATGTGCCATGTGTGAATGTGTGGAATTTCTTGGGGGAAGACTTCTTAGGTTGATGTTGTCCTATTTAGTTTGCTTGGAGGGGGGGCTCTGTGGCATACTTGAATTACTCTTTTGTACAGATCTCTGTCTGTCTCTCTCTCTCTCTCTCTCTCTCTCTCTCTCTCTCTCTCTTTAAAGTAATTGTTTACGGGACAGTCATTAATTTTGGAACCAAGACAACATTTGTCGCAAACTAGGGTACACTGTGACAATTTCGGACAGTTTTTACAGTGCTCTTACGCTATCACCTATTTTGACTTGCACACACAGCCAGCCAGCCTAGTTTTCAGAGTTCTGATAGATTGACCAATCAGTGAGCGTTTTGACTGTGGCTTGTGGTACAAGCTCATGAATATTTATTAGATATTGAACCAAATCTAGCCTATGTGTTCCCGTGACAACCTTCGACCCCCCTCAAGGCAATTTCGGACACCCCATCCAGAGGGAAAACTGGTACATTAAAATGAGTAGATTTGATATATTCTACTTCGTATTGGTGGTTTGTTTGTGTTTATTGTAATAAAAGAGACAAAAGAAGGTGACAAAAAATTAAAGGAAATGTGAAAAGATCAAAAATAGTGTGCATTTTGTATAGCCCTATAGCTGTGCTACACATGTATGTGTTAGTACCTGTAACACTCAGATAAACACAGATGTTCACTCATACTGTTAATATTACTTTAATCAACAGAAATATACAAACCAACAGCTAGATTATTTCTGTCTTATCGAATTATCTAAGACTATGAGTACCTGTCCGAAATTGCATGGCGAACATTTTTCCCTAACATGCAATTTCGGACACTAAAAACTGGTCAATTTTTCATAAATCTCTTGTCATAAAGCATAAACATAGCGATATTTACACAGATCAGTGACTTCTATAACAGTCTCTTCCATAACCAGCTTGTACTCGACGTTTAAAGAAGCTTTGGTAAAAAATCTAAAGCAGAGGTAGTTTCTGCCCGAAGATCGTTTTTCAGTTCAAGATGGCCGTCAGTGAGACGCCGTGACATTGATCGTGATTTCATCTCACTTTATGGACGCACATTTACGAGAAATACTCTCAAGCCACATAGTTTTCATTATTAAGAATTATTTTTTTGATCATATAAGCTGCAAAAATCCACTTTTTGAAAGAGAAGGAGGAGTTGGAGTTTCAGTGTTGCTACCCAGCCAGGGGGGCCGAAATTGCCTGGGGGCCGAAATTGTCACGGTTTACCCTAACAAAAATATCAAGTACCTGAACAGGGTATAAGTTTTGTGCAAAACTTACTGGAAGTGTACAGGTTAACTGTGGAGATATGTCTTGCGTTTCTTTCTTCTTTTTTTTAAGGGCCTAAAAGTTTAAGCTGGGTTTTGTTTTGTTGATTTAAAAAAAACAACTATTTTGTGTATGTGTGTGTGTGTGTGCGTGCAAGTGAGGGCAGGGGTTTGTTATGGCCTTGAAGTTTTTCTTTTCTTTTATCAGTAGTATGTATGCTTTTTTGGATTGATCGTTATTGTTTTTGGTCGTTTTTGTGTGGTCTTTTTGGTTTGACAGTTCCTTACCGATAGCAGAACTAACAGAGAAAAATGTATGTTTAAAGTGGCAGACTGGGATTCGCTTGTCATGTTCTGTAGTCTATGTAAGAGCTTCAGAACCACAACTGGTTTCTTATTCTTCCACTCCATCAGTATTCTTCTTCAGTAACCTTTTTGTTATGTTTCTTTAATCATTTTTTTAAGAAACTTATCCCCCTTTTGTGATTATGAGTCAATTTAGGTTGTTGAAGGTAATATTGATATTGTGTTTACAAACATGTCAGGTAGCGTGATGGTAAGTTGTCAGTGTCTTGATCTGACGTAATTCAAAGTTGCTTGTTTGAGTCATGGCTGAGTTGCAGTCCATTTGAGGGGATTTTCCTCTGGAGGTAACACTGGTTCCAACGTCATGTCCCTGCAAGACCTTCGGATAGGACTGATTAACCTGAGTCCAGTGTGCAGTCCTGTTAAATGATCCACTCATCTCTCACAGAAGGGTGGGCCAGCCATAGTGATGGTATGATTATGAATGATAGGACTTAGCCAGCATGCCATATGCCACCTACACACTGCTTTGTCATTTTAGTTCAGTGACTTCCTCAGACTAGTTCTCATCTCAGGGAGTTTGGTGAAAAGTCACGTTAGTGCAAGCATTGTGTGAGGGTTAGCCAAGAACAAATGCAGCTGTTTATTAACAATCAGCTTACTTCAGTGTGTAGTGAAAGACCATAGTGTTGATGGTTTGTGAGTGCTTGTGCTTTTGTTTGTTTCTTTGTGAATGAAGTCTGTGGATTTGTGCCACAGTACAGAGTTGAGACTGAAACAGAAAACCTCAGTCTGTGGATTGATTAATGGAGGAGCTTTGCTTCATAAAATGAAATTTGCTTTTAACTTTACATGGTCTAAACTTTGTGAACATGAAATTTATTGATGTTTGGAAGCAAACTGGAGCTGGGTTTACACAAATGATAATGGGGGATATGCTCATTTGCTAATATTTATTATAAAAATTTAAAACATTTCATCGTTTCAGCTAACAGATGATAATTATTGTCCCTTGTTGAGACTATTTTCTTGAGTAGTTCTTTGTAGCACAAATTGATTTGTGAACAGGTTTCCTTTCTCTTTTGTTTGTTTGTTCGTTGTTAAGTGCAGCTTCATTAAACCACAGCATTTGCTAAGAAACTGCCATTAAGCATCTCAGTATTAATCCACAACCATAACTTTTCCTTCTGGTGCAGTTTTGATGGAAGAAATGTGGTCATGCCGATAAACATTCATTTTTTGAGGAGTGCTGGTAGATGCAACAACATATCAGAAGTTTGTTGTGGATATATTTCAGTTTGAGGTTTTGTTTTTTAAGTTTCTCTTTTTTTAAAAAAATCAAAACTGTCATGAGTGGCCTCTGATTTTTATTTGTTTTGTATTGGTCGTTTAGTACTGTTTGTCTGTGAAATATATTTTATTTAAATCTTAAGTTGGGGCCGGGCAGGGATGGTGGGTTGTGTTTTTAAGTATTTGTCTGACAGATTATAATGTTAACTGATTTTATTTTTATTTTACTTGTATCTTATTTCAAGTTCCATTTTTTAACGAATATATTTGATTGTCAGTGGCTGTGTTTGATATTGGAACGTCCCAAGTGCTGATTTTCGTGTTGTGGACTGTATGATAATTATTTGCTAAAGATTCCTTTGTACCCCCAGGGTATTTTGATATGGATTGATACCTGTGTGTATGCTATGATGTGGTGGGTACTGTTGGTATTGTAACAGAACTCTGTTGCTGTCATCATTCTGTACTGCTTTCATGCCTGTTATGTACATAGCCAATAAAGCAACGGATTCAGTAACTGCTGTCAGGTGTGATTCTGTGTCATGGGTATGGCAGTGAGAAATTTCTCCTTTGTGTGTGTGTATGTGTGTGTGTCTCTCTCTCTCTCTCTCTCTCTCTCTCTCTCTCTCTCTCTCTCTCTCTCTCTCTCTCTCTCTCTCTCTCTTTCTTGCGTGTCTCATTGGTCCATTTTCTTCTGTTCTGTTGAAAAATTCTTTGTTTTGAACATTGGATGTGTGATTATCCCCTATGTTGGTGTGTTTGTTTGGTTGGATTTGTTTTTTTGGGTGGGGGGGGGGGGGGGGGGGGTGTTTGAGGCTTTTTTTTTCAGATTCCTGATGACAAGTGTGACAGAAAAGCCTTGGCAGAGGGCAGATATTAATATGCTCTAGGTATATTTGCATAATTTAAATTATGCGGTGTTTAATTATTTTCTCTTCCAGCTTTCCCTCACATTTTCAGACAGTAGCAGTAGATCTTTAGTTTGATGTATTATTGTTTTTTTCAGTGCTTTCAGGCTTATGGCCCACACTCACAGTCAGCTAAGCTGTAAACATTCCAAATTAAACATGTTTTATTATCTCAAAACAGAAATTCATATAGGTTTGAGAGAAGGATTACACAACTAAAGGATAAAAGAATGAATCACGTAGATGTCATCATAGAGGTTATAGCTCACAACACCAAAATCAACACATTATGTTTACTGTACAAACAACACAATATCATCTGACGTACTCCTAAACATGTTTCTGCAGCATAGTTAAACAGGTGTTCCACTTGACCCCTGATATGCAAGACACACGATCCATGTGCAGCAAAGGTGAATGAGGATGATCACTGCATTTGTCACAGATCACAAAGTTTGGAGCAAAATACTTACAAGATAATTGCAGTGTTCGGAACATTTCTCCAGCTGTTTTAAATGAGGATAGGTCTTCGTAATTATTCTGTACATTGGTGGATTGTTATCTTGTTTGCTGTGAACAGGTTAAAGCACCATTTCACTGAAGGTTTACATTTTACCAGCTCACAGAAACTTAATAATACACGTATACATACAAAAATGCTTTTAGGGGAGGAGAGAAATTTGATGGAATTGCTATATAGCATCAGAACATCTAGCACATTAAAACCTGTTTCGCCTTTCGAAAGAGTAGGATATTTGTGCTGTTGGGAACAGATGACAGAATTTACAACACTGCATGCACATGGGGACTGGAAGTATTTTTTAAAAAAATCACAAGTGCTTATTTCATTATCCTTGAAATTAAAAAAAGTAAAAAAATTTTTTTTAATCAGTTTGAAATGATTATAGCATTTTGGGGGTAAAAAGTAAACTAGTTTCTCCAGTAAGATTTTTTTTAATGTTAATTACTTAAATGTGAAAAGTACCATAGATTAACACTCTATTTGGTTCAAAGTTATACACAGGCATGTTTGTGTACATATATTGATGTGTATACAAGGGCAAAATAGTGAGGAAAAGGAACAAATTATATTTATCACACACACAAGTTATGTTGATTATTTGTATCTCATCATCCTCAGAATCAGAATGCAGCTACCTTTATGGTGGGTAAGAACAGACACATACTCAAAAATCTCACCACTGCTGATCCTGGAGCTCAGGCCCAGGAATAAATATAAAAATAGCAACAAAATTTTGTTATTATTGTTGTTTAGTTCTTTAATATGCCCAGTCATTTGGAAGTAAATACATATTTTATTACACATAATACGCATTAACTAAACTCATGTTGCCCCCATGGAAACAGAACACACACACACGCCAAACAAATGCAGTACACAAGCCACCCTGACCCTCTCTTCCCCACGGCGAGGAGACAGACTGCTCCACCAAGCACATTCCCAAATTCAAATCAACGGTCTAAGGGAAATTACTACGATATTTGACCTCATCGCTTACTCGGGAGTTAGTTCCCTTGTCAGAGCTTTGTTGCCCCTGGAATCAGGTAAACAAAGGAGGTTGGAGGTGTGTAATTTATTGCCTGTCAGACACTTCACTGATTGATCCTGTTCAGCTGGAAGGTGGCTGTAACTGACTGGCTGATGGTATCGCCCCAGGTCTTGATGTGCTCCACTGAGTGTGACTGAGATACGATCTATAGGAGGATAATTGCACCCCCAAGGAAGAAGCATGGCTACCACGCAAGCACTGCAGGTCATTATGCAATGGAAAGTTGTTGTGTGTGGTGTGGGGGGGTGGGGGGGGGAGGGGTTGGGGGGCGGAGGGGGGTTAGGAGATGGAGATGCAGTCGTGTGTATTTGTATGTGTGTGTGTGGTGGTGGTGTTGTGGGGGGGGGGGGGGTGTTGTTGGGGTGGGTAGTGGTGGCTGAGGTGCAGTGGGTAAGTGATGCGTGTGTTTAGGGAGGGGATAGTGTGTGCGTGCCTACCTGTATCTGTCTTTAAGAATACCGCTTCAAGACACTGAGAACAATCAGGACAGCTGACTGTTAATGTCATCATTCATCATCATCATCATCATCAGACCCGTGACCTTGGCGGTCGTGGGGGAGACATGAAAGACGATGCCGTGGTAAGCCTCCTCCATCCATCTCGGTCCTCGGCTCTGCGCAGTAGTGCCGAGTCATTCATCTTGGTCCATTCTCTGATGTCCATCCATGACTTGTTCTGTCTTCCCCTCCTTCTGCC
>CM054142.1:8091627-8119127 GCA_028751875.1 Rapana venosa
AATGCAGCATGTCAGTCAGGTTCATCATATACATAGTGTACTTCATTGCATATTCCATGTTGTTTGATAACATAACACGAACTGTTCTTCATTCCTCGGCTCGAGCTCCAAGGTTCACCATAATGGTGAGATTTTTGCATATGTAACCATTTGCTCACCATTTATGTATCCGCATTCTGACTTCAGAAATTATTTTTAAACACGATAACTGTGTGCATGCGTGTTTGGTTGTTTTTGTTTAAAGTGTACATTTTTCCAAAAAGAATCGTTTTAAATAGTCAAAATTCTAAAAAATAATAAAAATTCTTAAACTGTCATATTTTGGCCATGAAATGAGATGTGATTGTTTACCCCAAAACAGTGGTGACAGGGGGACAGGAAGAGGTAGACAGAGGACGTCAATGGACAGAGGATGTCACAGACTGGACAGCACACAGTACAGTAGGCTGGCTGGCTGAGTGCATTACATGCGACTGGCTGAAGACAGGTTGACTTAGAGATCCATGACAGCCAACCAGTCTTGGGGTGGCACCTATTTTAATTCCAAGCCGACGGACGCTACAGCCGAGTGGTTAAGCCTGTCCGATTTCACTCCCATCGGTCCATGAAGTCCTCAGTTCGAATCTCGGCGGTGTCTGGTGAATTAAGGGTGGCGATTTTTACGATCTCCGGGGTCAACTTCAAGTGTAGACCTGTCATTGCCTTCATTCTCTTCGTGTATAATACATATGCAGAAGGTCAAATATGCACGTTAAAGATCCCGTCATTCATGTCAGCGTTCGGTGGTAACCAAAACTCGAACATAACCAGCATATATCCTCAAAGTCGGAATGCGGCTACCTTCATGGCGGACAAAAAACGGCGGCATAGGCAAACATCTCACCATTGGCTAACCTAAGAACTCTAGCCGAGGAACGAAAAAACCAACAACAATCCCCCAACAAAACAAAACAACAACAACCCAAACCAACACATACATAGAGGACCAAACCAATACATATAGGACTGACACAGCAACCAGATCAAAATAGTACTCACAGCAGAATTAACGAGTTGGATGCTATTGATTTTTCATCATTGATTGCATGACTGTGTAAGATTAGGTTGAATGCATGCGCTTTGATTTGTCTTTGCAAGATATAGCGCTATATAAGTTCCATTTCTTCTTCTTCTTCTTCTTCTTCTTCTTCTTCTTCTCATTCTATCATCATCATCATCATCATCATCATCATCATCATCTATCATCATCATCATCATCATTATTATTATTATATCATTATCATCATCATCATCATCATCATTATTATTATTATCGTTATTCTCCCCCCACATGATGCTCAGGACGCGGAATCTGACGCCAGAGCAGCAGGAGACGCTGTACGAGCTGAAGGCCAGTCGGATGGGCGCCATGCGGTCGCAGAACCAGGCGCTGCGGCAGGAGGTGCTGCTGAGCCAGCGCAAGAGGCAGCTGCTGGAGGAGCGCCACGCCAGGACCCAGGCCTACAGCGGCTCCGAGACCCTCAGGGCCGCCCATGCCCTGGAGGCCAAAGTCAGGGGAGGTCAGTGCTGGCAGGGTGCGCCTGGGCTGCAAGATGCCATGTCTGTGTGTGTGTGGGAGTGGGGGGGGGGGGGGGGGGGGGGATGGGGGGGGGGGGGGTGGGGGGGGTTGTGTGTGTGTGTGTGTGTGTGGGGGGGGGGGGGTGTTGTGTTGTGTGTGTGTGTGTGTTCGATTTTACGTCTGTTCAAATGTGTGTGTGTGTGTGTGTGTGTGTGTGTGTTGTGTGTGTGTGTGTGTGTGTGTGTGTGTGTGTGTGTGTGGTGTGTGTGTGTCTGACTGTCTGATTTGATGTGTGTGGGAGGGGGGGGGGGGGGGATTGTGTGTCATGATTGCAATGAGTTTTACTTTTACCTGAAATTTTGTTCCCTAATCACGACAAACACGTTCGCTTTTCTTCATCCCATTCTACTCATTTTCACTACCATGCCTCACTCTACTTTCAGCCAACCTAAAAATTAAGGCCCTTGAAGATGAGCTGCGAAAGTCCCAGCAGATGGCGCTGCACTACCGAGAGTTGTACGAGGACAGTCAGCGAAGGGCGGAGGCCGACAGTGCCGGCAAGTCACCGGCACCCGGGCACAGGGACCAGGGCCAGCGAGCAAAAACGGCCCCCGTGCCCAAGCCTGCTCCGCTGAAAGAACAGAGCTTTGTTGGACCCAACACCAATGTCAACGACGTGGTCAGGAAGAATGAGGTGCGTCTGACAGAGGATGCTGGAAGACTAGGCTTCGGGAAATAGATGGGCAATAATTATGTTCTTGGTAGTCGATGCGCATCAAGAAAAGAGAGATTGAAAGAAAACATCAACTAAACAGAAGCAATTATTCGAAAGAAAAAGGACATACACTTCCAAGTATGGATTTGTGCATTTGTAATTCTTCGACAAGTAACATTAGAGCCAAACCAGGTTATCTCCTTCTCTGGGCGCACTGGACATAACCTGGTTTGGCTCTGATATAAGCGTGATTATGTGTGTTTTGTTTTCTGGGTTTTCTTTGAAACGTGTGGTTTCGGGTTTTATTTGTTTCTTTGTTGTTTTAATGTTTTGCTAGTTTTGATTTTTGTTGGCTATTCTTTTTTAGAGGGGTGTTGGGTTAACTTGTTCTTGTTATCTTGCAATTAAGAGTGATTGCAGATATACAGAAAACAATGCTGAAGGAATTAAATCCAAGACACCTTAGTTTCCAATATGGCTGTTGCAGATCTGGGGTTTTTGTTGTTGTAAACAACATATTAGAAATCATTCTATTACAGTTCTGTCTTTTTCCAGAATTTAGCTGTACTGAGAGCAGGTGACAGCAGATTTTGGCAATTATACTTTTACCAAAGAGCATCTTGACTGAAGAGTTGATGACCGATACCTGAGAAATCATCCCATCAAACAAAAAAGATCCCAACAAGAAGTAACTCATTATGAAAGAAAGTGTCACTTGACTGTGCTTATGTTTCACCATACAAAACTGTGTGACTTTGGGGGAGAGATGTGTAACTTTTTCTGGTGGTCCTTGGCTAGAACTTCCAGGTTCCCCAATGCTGAGATTCTTGCATGCGCAGCCATTGATGCCCACTATCAAGGTATACATCCGTACTTCGACTTCAGGGGTGTTGTGTAATGAATGTGTGCATACTTCATGTGTTTGTCATTCCTATCTATAAACCGTGCATGCATTCAAGCATTGGATTAACTTTTTCAGTGCCTGTTGGAAGAAAACGAAGTTCAGAGACGTGAAATCCAGCGATTGAAACGGGACAATGCTCAGCTTATCCTGGTGGCCAAAACTGCTGCTACCGACAGGGATTCTATTTGTGTCAGTATCTGTGACTTACAGTATTTCAATTGCATTATGAATCTCCCTTCACTACAGTTTATGTGTTAAAGATAAAGGTAGTCCCATAACCTCATGCGATTGTTGGGGAGCCAGGTGTCAGAGACCTCAGCTTCTCTAAGGGTCAGCATGTGTTAAGATAATCATTAAAAAATGGTTTTGAAATTTCCAAACTTGGAAATACTGCTGGCTCATGGGTATGGGTTTAGAGTGTTACATATATGTGTGTGTACCAAGATTTTGAAAATGCTCATTACTTTTGAATGGTTTCTCTTTAAAATAGTGGCCTAGTAAGGTTATACACTGAAATGCAACTATTTTGAAATATTTGGGCATGGTGTGTGTGTGTGTGTGTGTGTGTGTGTGTGTGTGTGTGTGTGTGTGTGTGTTTGTGTGTGTGTGTGTGTTGCATGCAAGTAAATATACAACTTCGATCATGCTTGTGGGGTACAGCTTAAGACAATCGTATCTGTGGCAAATACAATGAGTAAACAAACTGTACTTGTGAGGAAAGTAAACTGAATAAACAAAATAAAGACAATTTGTTTCATTATTATCATCATCACCGTATTTTTATCATCATCGTCGTCGTCGTCATCATCAGCATCGACATCGTCGTCGTCATCGTCATCATCATCGTCGTCGTCGTTGTCGTCATCATCATCATCATTTTCTTTTAAAAAATATATATATTCACCATCATAAGAATAACAGTTAGTTTTTCACTGCGTTTTCAGGCACGGCTTGGCACCAGTGAATCTGCCAGACATGACCTTCACAAGCGATGCCAGAAACTTAGAAATGAGGTTTGTGTACACATACATACATACATACATACATACATACATACATACATACATACATACATACATACATACATACATAATACCTATACACATACATACATAATACATATATACATACATAGATAGATAATTACATTACATTACATACATACATACATACATATATACATACATATATACATACATACATACATAATACCTATACACATACATACATAATACATATATACATACATAGATAGATAATTACATTACATTACATCCATACATACATACATACATACATACATCTTACTCTGTCAAACCAGAGTGCAACCTCAGCCCTGACAGGCCTCTGGCCCCTGTGGCAGAGGGGCTATAAACAACATGATTGCATTGGACTGAATTCGTTGGAACCCTCAGACAACACATCTCCTTTTTTGTAAGAAATTTGCCTGAAAATTTAAAAAAAAATTGTTTATAGTCCTGGGTAACGCCTCTCCATCAAAAATCAATGTCAACAACAATGGTATGTCACAACAACCAACCAACCAACCAACCATCCCCTCTGGAAAAACAACCCCAGTAACAGCAATAGCAACAACAAAACCTTCAACAACTTTATCTTTTATGTTTTACTACCAGATAGTTTGCTGAATGTACCTCATAGTCCTTTTAAAAAAATAATTTAAATATGGGACGGGATAGCTCAGTGGTGGAGCACTCGCTTTCCCCCAGCCAAGTTAAGCAGCGTCGAGCGTGGTTACCAGTTGGATGGGTGACCGTTTGCGCGCCTTGGCTTCAGTACAGTTCCCCCAGTTCACCCAGCTGTAAATGGGTACCTGCCCTCTTTAGGGTCAGGGAATGTAAAGCAGCGAGGGAGAGGAGATGGGCGCCGCCCTCAATATGCTGGCCCTAGAGAAGTGAGGTCTCTGACGCCTCGCTCCCCTACGACCTTATAGGTTATGGGACTCCTTTACCCTTTTTACCTTTAAATGTATCTCATAGTCCTTTTTATGAATGAAATGTACCTCATAGTTGGTTATTATTATTATTATTATTATTATAAGTAGTAGTAGTAGTAGTAGTAGTAGTAGTAGTAGTAGTAGAGAATACACACCAGAGTTCTTCTGTTGTTGTTTTGTTTTTATTACCAAGAGTGTCTGGCAGTTCTTTCTGTATCACCAACAAGAGGGATGGACTCCACCAGCTTCAACTTGGCCCAGACACACCGCCTGACAAATTCAGAGCAGTGCCTAACCACTCCTCAGGGAGGAGAGAGAGAGAGAGAGAGAGAGAGAGAGAGAGAGAGAGAGGAGAGAGAGAGAGAGAGAGAAGACAGACAGACAGACAGACAGACAGACAGAAGAGAGGAGGGGGTGGAGAGACAGAGAGAGAGGGGGTGGAGAGACAGAGAGAGAGAGGGGGGGAGAGACAGAGAGAGAGGGGGGGGGAGGAGAGAGAGAGGGGGAGAGAGAGAGAGAGAGAGGGGTGGGGGAGAAACAGAGACTCAGAGAGGGGGAGAGACAGAGACACGAGAGAGAGGTGGGGAAGACAGACACAGAGAGAGGGGGGAGAGACAGAGAGAGAGAGAGAGAGAGAGAGAGAGAGAGAGAGAGGGGGGGGGGGGGCGACAGAGACACAGAGAACTCAACTGGAACTCGAAAGATTTATTCACAAAAAGGCCATTGGCCCATACATGAAGGGGGATTGCCGAACTGCTTAGCATTTTATAGCAGAGAGAGAGAGGGGAGAGAGAGAGAGAGAAAAGAAGAGAGAGAGAGAGAGGACAGACGAGACAGAGAGAGAGGAGAGAGAGAGGGGAGAGAAGAGAGAGACAGACAGGAGAGAGAGTCACCTAACAGCATGGATCTTACTTCAGATGATGTAGGCATCCACACTCCGTGTTGTCTGTGGCAGAACTCGCAGTTGTCCCGCAGTTTCAGCCGACAAGCGTCAGTGTGGATCGAGGCCAAGAAGCAGCAGCAGCAGCTGGAGGCCATCAACCAGTGGGGAGAGGTGATGCTAGCACAATCCCCCCCCCCTCCCCGTAGGGATCCCGGGGTGGGTGGGGGGTGAGGGTAGGGGGCTGTCAGAACAAATATCTTCCCCACTTTCTGGAAAGTCTGTGCCAGAAATTCCTTTCTTTTCTATCCCTGTCTTTTGTTTCTTCCTGGTTCATTTTCTTCCTTGTCATGGCTTGATGACTAAATAAAAAAAAAGCTCGTGTATTGTTTATTCAATGTAACAATCTGGAAATAAAAATGTGACTTTGACTTTGACTCCTTCTTGTCTAATTTTCTGCTTTTGTGGTCCCTTCTCCTGCATTTTCTTTTTTTAAGAAAGACTTAAGGGGTAACCATTCTCTGCCATGCCGAAGTTTGTTAGTCCGTCGTTTTCGACGATGACCTCCAAAACAGCAGCGGACGCAGCTGCTGTTTCAGAAATTGGGCAGAAATTTGATTATAGTGGAGATGCCTTGCCCACAGTACATCCCCACTCTCTCGGCCAAGTGGGCATAAGGACAGTCAGCGTTGGAGATGTTCTCCAAAGGCCAACCAGCCCCCAGGGCTGCAGCACATAAGGACTGTGCAAGTCAAGCCTCCTAGTCAGAGAGTCATAGTCGATCACTAAAGACTAAGCTGTAAAGTGGAATTCCATGAGTGGGAAAGAAAGCCACTGGTCATACATCCTCTCACCTTGCTGTTGCCCCCAGCGTCAGTGGTTTAATCAAAGGAAAGGGTAAGGTAAAGGAGTCCCATAACCTATAAGGTCGTAGGGGAGCGAGGCGTCAGAGACCTCACTTCAGTGGTCGGAGCACTCGCTTTCCCCCAGCCAAGTTAAGCAGCGTCGAGCGTGGTTACCAGTTGGATGGGTGACCGTTTGCGCGCCTTGGCTTCAGTACAGTTCCCCCAGTTCACCCAGCTGTAAATGGGTACCTGTCCTCTTTAGGGTCAGGGAAGGTAAAGCAGCGAGGGAGAGGAGATGGGCGCCGCCCTCAATATGCTGGCCCTAGAGAAGTGAGAAGTTTAATCAAGAACTGGGATAAAGCCCAGGCGCTGATGGCATTCCCTGACTTGTCAGGTACTTAACGGCAGCACAACGCATTTTCGCTCATATGGCAGACAGTAATAGTTGCTGTCTGAGCATTCGACAATGACCAAGAAGAATATCGGTCACTTTTAATTAACCACCTGCACTGTCCTGTCTTATCTTGCACTTCCTTTTCTCTCCCCCCCCCCCCTCACTTACCCCCTCACACTAGCATCTTATTCACAAATAGGTCTCTGAAAGGATATAGATATCCTGACTGTTTTACTGTCAAGAACAGTTATATATTCTACAAACATACAGCATTAATGCAAGACAGCTTCAAAACATGATTCACGTAAGTGAATGACGGATTCTATAGCCGAGTGGTTAAGACCATTCAACTTGAATCCCATGGGTCCATGAAGTCGTGGGTTGAATCTTGGCAGCGTCTGGTGAATTAAGGGTGGGGATTTATATGATCTCCCAGTCAATGTCAAGTGCTTTAATTAATTCCCTTCGTGTATAACATACATGTTGAAGATCAAATGTGCGCCTTAAAGGTCCTGTATATGATGACAGCGTTCGGTGGGTTACGGAAACACGAACATATCCTGAGTACATCCCCGAAGTCAGAATACAGCTGCTTTCATGGTGGACAAAAACGGTCACATACGCAAAACCTGGCCATTGATGAGCATTGAAGCTCTAGCCAAGGAACCAAACAAAATTGAAAACTGTTATGAGGAAAACACAAACCTGATACTTGATTAAAGTCTATCAGGTGAAACTATGAAAACATAAAAGCAAGCTCATACAATCTTTTTAAAACTTTTTTTTTAGTATGTACATACAAAAAATGTCCAGTTTCCTTTTCAATATCTGCAATAGATGGCAGAACCAGTTTCAACTGATAGGGATTTGGACAATTATGCTATTAGAAAATATTTTATTTTTCAAATTTGCAATGGGACAGTATAACATAACATTACTTCATTTTCAACCAAGTCTTGCACAATAGGAAATAATACATACTCCATTTTCAACTGTGTTACGCAATATAAGACTTATCACTTACTTATCACTTACAAAAAGTTGTACATATGTATTTTAAGACATATTTCAGCTATCTGTTTGTCTTCTTTACAAAAATACCATCGTCCATGTTACTCATGATCTAGATATTTGCATTATCAATTTTTGCTGCTGTAAATATTGTGTTGTCTATAAAACACTTGTTTAATGTTTATATGCAGAAAAGACCAATATATATGACTTGTTGGTGGTGCTGCTGTTGTTTTGTTATTGTTGTTGCCACTGGTGGTTTTTATTCAAGCCTGAAACATTATTTTTTGTTTTTAATCTCTATTCTGTTTTCAATCTGTTAAAAGTTCAAAATAATCAAGCTTTTAAAGAACTATGTATGTTTGTCCGTCGTGTCCCACGATGACCTCCAAAACAGCAGAGGAGGCAGCTGTTGTTTTGGAAACTGGGCAAGAAATTTGATTATAGTGGAGATGCCTTGCCCACAGTACATCCCCACTCTCTCGGCCAAGTGGGCATAAGGACAGTCAGCGTTGGAGATGTTCTCCAAAGGCCAACCAGCCCCCAGGGCTGCAGCACATAAGGACTGTGCGAGTCAAGCCTCCTAGTCAGAGAGTCATAGTCGATCACTGAAGACTAAGCTGTAAAGTGGAATTCCATGAGTGGAAAGCCACTGGTCATACAGCCTCTCACTTTGCTGTTGCCCCCAGCGTCAATGGTGTAATCAAGAAATGTGTAAAGAACTACCACAATTCTTTTAAAGAATCAAAGAATCTTTACATTGCACTGCATGTTTCAGTGACCTTGCTGACTGCATGTTTCAGTGACCTTCCTGACTGCATGTGTCAGTGACCCTGCTGACTGCCTGTTTCAGTGACCTTGCTGAATGCCTGTTTCAGTGACCCTGCTGTCGGCCTGTTTCAGATTTACCCCATCGCTCCCCATGGAAGCAAGGACCGTTTCTTCACCCACAGCCAGAAGGAAAACACAGCGCTGCCCCGACAGATGTACCCAGTGGAGAGTTACGGGGAAGCCTCCACTGCCTGATCTGCGCTTGACTGTGTGTCCTCTGTCCTGTCCTGTCTGTATCTGTCACCAGTTTGTGTCTGGTCTCTGTCCTGTCTCTTCCTGCACCAACCTCCACTGTCGTTGACTCTCCTCCTGGCATTCTGTATACCACGTTAAGTCAATACAGATTTCTCTGCCTGGAATTCGGGCTGCTCTCCTCGGGGAGAGCCCCGCGTGCCAAAGAGCTTCGCCACCCATTATTTTTTCTTTTCCTGTCTGCATGTGTATTTGTTTCCGAATCCGGGTGGCTTTTTCCTACAGAATTTTCCCAGGGACAACTTTTTTGTTGCCATGTGTTCTTTTACGTGCACTAAATGTGTTGCACATGGGATATTAGTTTATTGTCTCATCCGAAAGACTAGCACCCAGATCACCACTCACTCATGGACTTACTGCAAATGATTGAGAGTCAGGTATTTTAGTTAGTCATGCAAAACTTATGTGTTGGATTGTGGTCAGCGAGTACCATGACTCTTCGGTTACTGGAAAAGAAAGGGGATGAGGTAGGGGGCCGGGAGTGAGCAACATCTGACTGGCTTCTCCTGATGGTGTTGTCTGGATAGCAGAGTCTGGTTCTCGCTTAATGCCCGTATCCTCTTTCTTGAGATTGTAGGAAAGACAAGTTATGCCAGCAGATGTGCAATTATCAGGGTGGCAGACTAGATGAGCTTTTCTTACCTTGGACAACTTTTCTCTTTCTATTTTAACCTAAGTGGGGGTGCTCACTAGACACTTGTTGTGAAGGCCAAAGTTGGGATACATTTTTGCACAAATGCAATTCAAGGATCTTTTCCCCTTGATTTGTTTGTTTTGTTTTGTGGGGTTGGGTTTTGTTGTTTGTTTGTTTGTTTGGTTTTTTTTTTTTTTTGGGGGGGGGGGGGGGGCGGAGGGGATGTGGAGGGTGGCATTTTTGTTGCCATTGTCTGTTAGTGGTTTATATTACCATGACAAAAATTCATGGATTTTTATTTTTGTTTTTTTTTGTGGTTGGTTGTGGGCTCTTTTGGACATTGGTTTTTTGCCATTGTTGTCAGTAATTTAGATTAGCTCTACAAAAATTCATGGATTTTTTTTGCTTGTTTGCTTTCTGTGGTTTGTTATGGGTGGTTTCGACAATGTGTTCTTGTCATTGTCTGCTAGTGGTTTATGCCAGCACTGCAAAAAATGTAAACAATGTTGCATTTTTAACGTCTTAACCAAATGAGCCAAAATGTTAACGCTTCTAACATTGTTCTTGCCAAAATGTAGGACTTGTCTATGTGGTACTGTTTTTACTTGTTGATAATTAGTGATCACCTGCCTTAAAGTGTTTGATAAAACTGTGATAGTGTGCTTCTGTTGTGCTATCGGTCTTCATATTTACAATTGGGATAAGTGGCCAAGTCACTTTTGATTTTACACATATCTGAAACACCTGAGAAAACAGTTTCTCTGTCTCTGTCTGTCTGTCTGTCTGTCTGTCTGTGTTTTCATGTTTGTACATGCACATAGGCATTTGTGTGAATGTTTACTTGTCGGTACATAATGAAGTAATAAAACATGTAATCAAGATTAGCACACAGGCACAGACTCACACACACACATACACATGCACACGCACGCAAGTACACAAACACATACACACTGTATTACATTGAATAGCAATAATGATCATTATTGACCAAGAGTTGTTAATTAACATTCCACATCTTCTTTTCGTACAATTAAAACCCACTGATTGATTATCTTTTGTGCTTTTCTTTTGGATGGTCTTCTTTTCGGCAAAAGCATGAAAGGCAATTCGTAAAGCAGATATATTTTTTTTTAAAGAAGTTCGTTTTGGTAAGAATAATGTAAAATAAGCTTTTCTAAAGGCAATAACATCATTAATAATCATCTCATCCTTTTTAAATGACAAAAGAAACAGTATGTACAGATGTGTGTTGTTATGAATCATTTTGTATTAAGTCACAGTGTATAAGCAATTAATTAAACACTTTTTGACAGTATTTTTGTACAAAGAGGACTACATAACCATTCTTTAAAAAAAACAAGTTGGAAATCATATTTTAATTGGTGGTTTTGTACGCATGCATGAACCAAAATACTAGGTTAAATTCTAGGCAAATCTTAGCCAAATGTACAGTCGTTTTTCCTCTTATAATTCATAATTCAAAGTTTTAACTTTTAAAAAAGCTTGTAAACATTTGTAAAGGAATTCCTCTTTCATAGCATGCAAAATATTTGGATCAATTTTCTTCACATATTTTGTTGATTCTTTTCTTCAGCAGACTGTCTCTGATCTGGAAAAGAAATTACCATTTTGAAAAAAGCATTAGCAGCTGCTACAACCAGTCATGACAAGAACAGCGATTATGTATTCATTTTGGGGTGGATGGTCGTATAGGTAATTAAAAATTTTGAATATATTGCCTCCTTTAGGATCTATTATTTTGTTGTCGTTGTTCTGTTTGTGTACAGATTCTTTAGTTCTTTTAAAAACTTTTTTCGTGCGTGCGTGCGTGCGTGCGTTTGTGTGTGTGTGTGTGTGTGTGTGTGTGTGTGTGTGTGTGTGTGTGTGTGGTGTGTGTGTGTGTGTGTTATCAGTATATGCTTTGCGCATCTCTGTTTATTTCTTCCACTTTCTCCTAAACTACAAAACTTTTTCGAAAAGAAAATAAAACATTGACCTTTTCTATTGTTTGATCTGTTTGCATGCTATCATGTTTGCTGAACAACATCTTTCACACACTTGGAAGTCTTGCAAAGTGTCTGTAGCCTCTTGCTTCCTCATGTCGCATGGCTGGGTGTGTTCTAAGAGTGTATGATAGCTGCTGACTTTTGTCAGGGTTTATTGATGCTTTTGTCTCGTTGTTACCACACTTTTGCACAGGGTTGCTGAAAGAAATGTACTGCAATAAAACAAGAAACAGAGCGTCGTGTTTTACAGGAATCTGTCTCCTTGAGAGGCAGTATCATCTGTTGGTGATGTCTGCAGATGCTGTTGCTTCTGTTGGGTTTGCTGTCTCAAGGATGGATTTTAAAAAAGAGGTGTATGTGTACATGCGTGCGTGCGTGTATGTGTGTGCATGCATATGCCTGGGTCACGTTTAATGTTTATTTTTGAATATTTATCTGATTACTTTAATTGTGAATATCTTTATTACTGAACACTAGCGTTTTTATCATTATTCTGATGCATTCAAATATACTTTGACTTTTGATCATAGCTACAAGTGCACCACACTTTCTTTCTTGTAGTTATTGTTGTTGTCGTTGGTCTTCTTCATTTTCCTTTTATCTTTTTTGTTCTTAAATTTTGTATGCACACATTTATATTTGTATTCTTGTAAAAAAAAGTCTACCATATTATGCAATGTTCCGTTTTTAGTTCAGTGCAAAATCACATTATGCAGGTATTCTGGTGTCTATTATGTTGTTAATATTGAATGTATCTCAGTATATGTGTGACCAATCTGTCTCTATACACATTTTATTCCCTGAAGCCACAATGACTGAAACTAGTACTAAAATGTATTTTTTAAAACCCCAAAATTTTTTGGTGTACATTTTATTATTCGACACACATTATTTAAATATGTTACCTTACTCACTGTGTATTATTCGACTAAAACCATATCCAATAAAACATTTTTTATATTTTATTCTTTTATATCAAGGATAATGGAATAAGCACTCATGTGCTTTTTTTACAATCAGTCCCCGTGTGTATGCGGTTTTGTAAATTCTGTCATCTGTTCCAACCGGCACACAATGGCATATTCTTATGAAAAGCGAAACAGGATTTAACGCGTGCGCAAGATGTTTTGCGTGCGTTCGCACACGGGACCTCGGTTTATAGTCTCATCTGAAGGACTTTTGGGGAAAGTAGAGTCTGCATTGATGTTAACTCCAGGGGAAAATATCCCCTTGAGCGGGAATCAAACCCGGGTCGTCAGATTACGAGCACAATGTTCTAACCACTAGGCCCTCCCGTCCCCCCAAATCAAAATGATCAAATGACGGAGAAATGTCTTTAAAAAGTGTACACAGAATAGAAATTGCATTTTATGATGATGTGAATATCTACACCCTGGAAAACTTTGCTCTGTATTTATGACACATATTTAACGAACCGCTATAATATGTTTTTGAAAGAAATAAAACTATTTATGAATATACTCACTATCTTTAGATGAGTTCTGTTTGTTTTGTTTTGGGGTTTTGTGGATGGCTGACAAATCTTTTGAATGATTTAACAAATCTTGGGCATGAGCGACAAGTTGTGTTAATAATTGACAAGTTTTGTGGATGACTAGCAAATCTTGTAAGTTATTTACAGAGCCAATGGGTGATGATTGACAAATGTTATGGGTGATAATTAACAAATTGCAGGGATTATTGACAAATCTAATGGACGGTCGACAAATCTTATGGATGACGGTTGACAAATGTTATGAATGATGGTGGACAAATCTTGTGGATGATGATCGACAGATGTTATGGATGATGATAGGCAAACCTTATGGATTGTTGACAAATCCTATGGATGGTTGACAAGTCTCCTACTGTGATGCCCTCCATAGAGAGGCATGCTGGGAACTCTTTTTTCAATATAAACAGTATCTCAACCTTCAACAAATTCTGTGCTAGAAATTTCCTATTGTCTTTTACTCTGTTTCTATCTTGTTGACTTTTCTTCCTGCTCTCTGTTTCTAGCTTATATCCTGCCTTCAAAGTCTATTCACCTGCCTTTTTCTCAAAAAAGTCTGATCACAATTTTGTCCTTTTTTCCTTTCCTTTCCCACAGCCTATGATTTGTCATCTGTACTATGTAGTTCTGGCAACAGTAATTAATAATAACATTTTTTAACACAACTATGTAGCTCTCAGATGGTATGGGCATGTGAAAAGATCAGATGGGCTCTCCAAGACCATACTGCAAGGAACAGTGCAGGGGAAGAGAAGTGAGGCAGGCCGAAGAAGAAATGGGCAGTGATGTTCACTGAATGGACCGGGAAGAGCTTCTCCACAACCCAGGCACTTGCCCACAACTGCCGCAAATGGAGCCAACTGGTGCAAGGTTCGTCACTATAGCACCCCTACGACCCTGGAGGGGGTTACGGGAGCAGATGAGATGATGTAGTTCTGCTGCCCCTAGAATGGGCACTAACTGTTGTCAATCTTTCATAAACATTCACCAACTCATAAATGCTTTGTTCAGACGGGATGAAAAAAGTACTTACAAACCAGGAATAAGTAGATAAGATATCCACAGCAGTGATATTGGCAGTATTGATAACGATAAATGAATAGATATTTCCGTGCAAGAAACGGCAACGATAGATAGATAAAGAAACAATTGTATGCAAACAAAAAGGCTTTGTTAAAGTGAACAAATGAATTGATAAGCATTATCTATAGCTGCCTGCAGGCTGCACGATCTGGATGTGTATGGCAAACTGTGTGATGAAGCTGGAATGAGCACTGTGGGACAAGCAGTAACTAACCAAGTAGATTAAAATAAAAAGGCTCGCGAAAACATTGGCAGTATGTAAAGTGTTTATCTACACACCGAAAAACTGTTCGACTGATGCCAAAGATCACAAAAAGTGTAATAATATATATATATATATATATATATAATATATATATATATATATATATATATATATATATATATATATATATATATATAACACTACTGTTATATCAAAGTCATCTCAGCTTTATCTGTGTGATTATACACATCGTTAAATCTGTAATAATTTTTCAAAAGTAGACATAAAAAACGGTGATATTCAAATGCTTCAAACACAGTTTTAACATTTCTTTAAAATGTGAAACAGACTCATGGACCTTTGTGCAAACATTTTCTACATGGGTAAGCGTAAAGTTTCAAGATCTTGCTGTAAAAGTTTACACACTTGTAAAGATCCCCATGCGTCAGCACTTACACACTCTTGATGTGGTCCAAAGATCTTGCTGTCAACGTTTACACATCTATGAAGATTTCCACGAGGAGTGGAGGAAGCTGGTTGCACAATCTTCATCGGTGCCCCCACGGCCTACAGAACTACAGGATAGGTGAAGGAGAAGGTGAAAGATACCCATGCATCAGCACTCACGCACTGTACACTTGCTGTGATCCAAAGATCTTGCTGTAAACGTTTAAATACACGACTGTAAAAATTCCCAGGTGCAAGCGCCTACATACTCTTGCTGTGGTTATCCTACTAGGCATATCTGCCACCCAGGCTGCAGCACTCAGGAAGACCCATGCCCCTCTCAGCAGCCCTGGTCATTTCGTACTGAGCGTTGATGGCGTGAAACCTCTCCGCCAGAGACACAGACTCTGAGTCCACAACGGACAGATCTTCCGGGCCAAAGAATGACAGGTCCTGAAATCCAGAGTCTATCTTCTGGCCTCCAGCTGTGGCTAAATAACAGTGAGAACCAGAGTCTGTGTTCTTGGCACCAGCCGTGGCTCGGTAAGAGTTTCCTGAAGCCCCCTCGCCAGAGCAGCCCTGAGGACCGCTGTTGAGGATGGCGACAGCTCTGTACAGCTCCCTGCCTTCCTCAGTCTCCAAGTGCTGGGAGTCCGTGGGCAAGCCGTGGTCTTTGAAGACTCTGGGGGTGTTGGGGAGGTGGTGAAGGTCGGCCAGCAGCGGACTGAAATCATTCAGCAGGAGGTAGAACCATCGTTCTGAAGACTTGCCCTCAGCTACACCACGCCCAGCTGTTATTTTCTCCGTCTCTGAAGCAGTGGTCTGACCTTGTTTTGCATCCACTTTCCTACTGTCTCTGCGCCAGTTTTCTCGGGGAGATGCACAACCCACATCATCACCACCAGCACTGAAAAGATTCGAGCAAAAACTGACGTCAAACCAAGAAGAAGACGAAGAAGAAGAGGAAGAAGGCTCAGCTGTGGAAGCCAGCTCAAAGGCTGTCACTAAAATCCTGACCTCCGTGTCGTTCTGCTTTCCCTTCAGCAGCCCCAGCCTCCAGGCGTCATAGCAGTCCTGGGTGTCGGGGAATGGACGAAGATGACGGTGTCTGAGGTGGCCAGCTGCTTCCTGGTCCACTCCTCTGCCCCTGTCGTCAGGATGCTGCCCATCTGCCAGCGGGCGTAGGTGACGTCACAGGCACAGCGGGTTTGGAGGTAGAGAGCCAACGAGTCAGTGGCCTGGATGTGGGGAGGGAGGGTGGAGTGAGACAGCAGAAAGACGGGGAGTGGGGAGAGAGGGGGAGCACTCACTGGGATGGTAGAGGAATTGCCAACTTGTTGGTTTGCTGGTGATGCATCAGAATCTTGACGGAAAAAACAAACAAGAAAAGTTGTATGTACGAGCATATTCGTAAAACATGACTTCAAGTAAGTAGCAACTAAAGCAGGCATGCATGCTAATAAAAACATGTATATAAATTATCATTAACCACGGTACAAATACTTTACTTCAAGAATGAAGAATTCTACTGGTTCGCAACTAAGATATGTGGTGACAGCATAATATAGAATCAATAAACAAATAATTTATGCACACAAGGTCTACTCCATAATGCACCCATGCATGTGTCTTATATTATGTCCGTGGTAAGGATGCAGAATGACTGATGGGGCGTTCCTCCTTGCGCCATATATGACCTTGTTCTTGTCCAAAACCTGTTGATTTTGGCATGATTATGAATGTTACCTTGATATACCTTGAGAGATATGCTAGTCATGCAAACAGAAACACACAATCATATCTGATGAAGACAGTTCTCTAGGATAAGACAGAGGGAATAAGGAAATGAGGCAAACCACCAACATCCTACACTGCCAACATCACTGATTTCAGTGGTCTGGGAGGAGGGCTACAGGAGATCGTAGAACTCAGCAGAGACAGAGAGACGGTGAACCCTGGTGGCATTACGTGGAGCTCCTACTGATGACAGTGGTGGTGGAGACAGGTGAGCAAGTGAACTTTGGGCGTTGACTTGGACATAGATAAGAAACAATTGTATGCAAACAAAAAGGCTTTGTTAAAGTGAACAAATGAATTGATAAGCATTATCTATAGCTGCCTGCAGGCTGCACGATCTGGATGTGTATGGCAAACTGTGTGATGAAGCTGGAATGAGCACTGTGGGACAAGCAGTAACTAACCAAGTAGATTAAAATAAAAAGGCTCGCGAAAACATTGGCAGTATGTAAAGTGTTTATCTACACACCGAAAAACTGTTCGACTGATGCCAAAGATCACAAAAAGTGTAATATATATATATATATATATATATATATATATTATATATATATATATATATATATATATATATATATATATATATATAACACTACTGTTATATCAAAGTCATCTCAGCTTTATCTGTGTGATTACACACATCGTTAAATCTGTAATAATTTTTCAAAAGTAGACATAAAAAACGGTGATATTCAAATGCTTCAAACACAGTTTTAACATTTCTTTAAAATGTGAAACAGACTCATGGACCTTTGTGCAAACATTTTCTACATGGGTAAGCGTAAAGTTTCAAGATCTTGCTGTAAAAGTTTACACACTTGTAAAGATCCCCATGCGTCAGCACTTACACACTCTTGATGTGGTCCAAAGATCTTGCTGTCAACGTTTACACATCTATGAAGATTTCCACGAGGAGTGGAGGAAGCTGGTTGCACAATCTTCATCGGTGCCCCCACGGCCTACAGAACTACAGGATAGGTGAAGGAGAAGGTGAAAGATACCCATGCATCAGCACTCACGCACTGTACACTTGCTGTGATCCAAAGATCTTGCTGTAAACGTTTAAATACACGACTGTAAAAATTCCCAG
The DNA here is from genome assembly GCA_028751875.1 of Rapana venosa. Lineage (NCBI taxonomy): Eukaryota > Metazoa > Mollusca > Gastropoda > Neogastropoda > Muricidae > Rapana > Rapana venosa. The sequence goes on from CM054142.1 coordinate 8,109,753, forward strand.
GTGCAAGCGCCTACATACTCTTGCTGTGGTTATCCTACTAGGCATATCTGCCACCCAGGCTGCAGCACTCAGGAAGACCCATGCCCCTCTCAGCAGCCCTGGTCATTTCGTACTGAGCGTTGATGGCGTGAAACCTCTCCGCCAGAGACACAGACTCTGAGTCCACAACGGACAGATCTTCCGGGCCAAAGAATGACAGGTCCTGAAATCCAGAGTCTATCTTCTGGCCTCCAGCTGTGGCTAAATAACAGTGAGAACCAGAGTCTGTGTTCTTGGCACCAGCCGTGGCTCGGTAAGAGTTTCCTGAAGCCCCCTCGCCAGAGCAGCCCTGAGGACCGCTGTTGAGGATGGCGACAGCTCTGTACAGCTCCCTGCCTTCCTCAGTCTCCAAGTGCTGGGAGTCCGTGGGCAAGCCGTGGTCTTTGAAGACTCTGGGGGTGTTGGGGAGGTGGTGAAGGTCGGCCAGCAGCGGACTGAAATCATTCAGCAGGAGGTAGAACCATCGTTCTGAAGACTTGCCCTCAGCTACACCACGCCCAGCTGTTATTTTCTCCGTCTCTGAAGCAGTGGTCTGACCTTGTTTTGCATCCACTTTCCTACTGTCTCTGCGCCAGTTTTCTCGGGGAGATGCACAACCCACATCATCACCACCAGCACTGAAAAGATTCGAGCAAAAACTGACGTCAAACCAAGAAGAAGACGAAGAAGAAGAGGAAGAAGGCTCAGCTGTGGAAGCCAGCTCAAAGGCTGTCACTAAAATCCTGACCTCCGTGTCGTTCTGCTTTCCCTTCAGCAGCCCCAGCCTCCAGGCGTCATAGCAGTCCTGGGTGTCGGGGGAATGGACGAAGATGACGGTGTCTGAGGTGGCCAGCTGCTTCCTGGTCCACTCCTCTGCCCCTGTCGTCAGGATGCTGCCCATCTGCCAGCGGGCGTAGGTGACGTCACAGGCACAGCGGGTTTGGAGGTAGAGAGCCAACGAGTCAGTGGCCTGGATGTGGGGAGGGAGGGTGGAGTGAGACAGCAGAAAGACGGGGAGTGGGGAGAGAGGGGGAGCACTCACTGGGATGGTAGAGGAATTGCCAACTTGTTGGTTTGCTGGTGATGCATCAGAATCTTGACGGAAAAAACAAACATGAAAAGTTGTATGTGCGTGCGTATTCGTAAAACATGACTTCAAGTAAGTAGCAACTAAGGCAGGCATGCATGCTAATAAAAACATGTATATAAATTATCATTAACCACGGTACAAATACTTTACTTCAAGAATGAAGAATTCTACTGGTTGGCAACCAAGATATGTGGTGTCAGCATAATTAAAAAGACTCAACAAACACGTCATTTATGCACACAAGATCTACTCCATAATGCACCCATGCATGTGTCTTATATTATGTCAGTGGTAAGGATGCAGAATGACTGATGGGGCGTTCCTCCTTGCGCTATATATGACCTTGTTCTTGCCAAAACCTGTTGATTTTGGCATGATTATGAATGTTACCTTGATATACCTTGAGAGATATGCTAGTCATGCAAACAGAAACACACAATCATATCTGATGAAGACAGTTCTCTAGGATAAGACAGAGGGAATAAGGAAATGAGGCAAACCACCAACATCCTACACTGCCAACATCACTGATTTCAGTGGTCTGGGAGGAGGGCTACAGGAGATCGTAGAACTCAGCAGAGACAGAGAGACGGTGAACCCTGGTGGCATTACGTGGAGCTCCTACTGATGACAGTGGTGGTGGAGACAGGTGAGCAAGTGAACTTTGGGCGTTGACTTGGACATTCACACACTTTCGTAAAATATGCAAAGGAAATATCCATTCAAGCACTTGGAAAAGAAGAAGGGTCTACTTCAGTACCGCTACACTACACCATCAGAATGGCAGAACATTAGGATGTGGACGGGAAAAACAGTTTTGATTTGTTGCATCCCGTGGCATGTGACTCCAGCAATGGCATCCGAGAGATCTAAGACTTTGTGCTATGGCGCGCGGTGCGTGCGTGCGTGCGTGCGTGCGTGCGTGTGTGCGTGTGTGTGTGTGTGTGTTGTTGTTGTTGTTGTTGACTTCAATTTTACGTCTGTTCACTTTTAGTGATATTAGACGCCCCCCCCCCCCCCCCCCCCTCCAAAAAAACCACAAAAACAAAAACAAAAAACCAAAGCCGAGAGATGTGCATGTGGTGTTAAAAAAAATAATCTCGAAAAACTTGGCAATGCAACAGGAATTTTTAAAAAAAGAAGTCATTAACGTTAATGTAACTATAACAAATGTCCTATGGGACTGTGACAAAGACCTTTCACAATTTCAAATGCCAGTTTTAAATTACTGAATATGCTGGTGAGGGAGTTTTCAGAAAAATGGGGCATGAAAGGTTTTACACTCTGGCAGTCAAAAAGTATATGAGTATTAGTGATATTCTCACCACACAGGCATTTACCATTTTTGCTGAATTTGGTTATCAATGCATTTAGTTTCATTCTATAGAATAAAGTATTAATTCTCCTTGACGTAAAAACACTTGTACTAACTTCTGAATGGTTCCCCACTGTTAGATTATCGGTATTGATTGCAGTTCTAGTTAAAAGTCTCTCATTTTGCTGATTACTATCAGTAACCTTTCTACATTATTTTTGTTCTAGTAAGCTATACCGTTATTGTAAGGATAAAGGAACATGCAATTCTATTGCATCCCGTCCATGTTTTGCACCCTTTTTGGCAGCTCTATCCGCCCACTCATTTGGAAAGAACCCAGTGTGTGAAGGCACCCAACAAAAATTCACACTTATGCCCTTAAAGGTTAAGAGATGTATGACATGCTTAATCTCTAATATGATTTTCGAAGTTTTCTTGTAACATGGCGATTTTAAAGCATACAATGCCGATTCAGAATCAACGCAAAGAAGAATTTGAAATATCTATCTATCTATCTATCTGTCCCGTAGTCTGACGACCGTGGGGGCACCCTCAAAGACTCAACAACCAGTTCCCTCCATTCCTCTCTCTGTTCTGCCTTTCTCAGGGTTTTGTTGAGTTCTAGGCCTGTCCATTCGCTGATGTTATCCTCCCAGCTCTTCCTTGGTCTGCCTCTTTTTCTTCCTCCTTGGACAGTGCCTTGCAAAACTGTCTTTGCAAGTCCTTTGGATCTTGTGACATGCCCATACCATTTAAGTTTACGCTTTTTCACGATCGTTAGAAGGTTCTCATAGGGTCCAATGGTTTGCTGGATTCTGTTATGCACGCTTTCGTTGCTTATGTGGTCTTTGTAGGAGATGCCAAGGAGTCTCCGAAAGCATCTCATCTCCACTGCCTGTACTCTTCTCTCCAAGTCTGCAGTCAGGGTCCATGATTCACAGGCATACAGAAATATGGATATGACAAGGGAGCGCATTAGTCTGATCTTGGAGATAAGTGAGATATTTTTATCTCGCCAGATGGTGTTTAGTTTTGACAAAGCTGTTATTGTCTGTGCAGTCCTGCATACTACTTCTGGCTTGGATCCCTGGTCTGATACAATGGCTCCCAGGTACTTGAAGCTTTGAACTGTTTCCAGCTTCTGGTCATTAACCCTGATATCAGTGCTAATGCCGTTGGTGTTATTAGTCATCAGTTTGGTCTTCTCTACACTGATTTCCATGCCGTATGTTTTGGAGGCCTTATTCAAGTGTTCTGTTAGGCTGGCAAGCTCTTTTTCTGATCCTGCTATTCCATCAATGTCATCTACGAAGCGGAGGTTTGTGATCGTTCTGCCACCAATGAAATATACCCAACGGCAAATCAAAGATATAAGTAAGACCCATTAGTATTGCTACAAGTTCTGCTGTAAATATCGAGTGATGTTTACCAATATAATATGATATAATATAATATGTGTGTGTGTGTGTGTGTGTGTGTGTGTGTGTGTGTGTGTGTGTGTGTGTGTGTGTGTGTGTGTGTGTGTGTGCGCGCGCGCGCGCGCCCACGCGCCCGCGCGTGTGTTCACGATCATCTGACACAAGCGAACAGACATGAGCACTGCATTTGACAAGCACTTTAATCAAGGGACTACTGATACTGATGCTGATGCTGATCATACATTGCATGCTTAGCTCAATCCACATATTGTCCAAATGAAATGACAGAGCTGATCTACAAATGCACACCTTCCAGGCGTGACTCAGTTTACCGTCAGCATCATGTCATGCCAGATTTATTGTCTGCTAGAACGGACAACCTCAAGCCCCCCCACCCCCACCTCGCCAAGTCACTAGAACTTGAGTGGTTATCTGGGTAGTAGTCTTTCGGATCTGACTGTAGATCGAGTTCCAATGTTTAACAAACATTTAGCACACGTTAAAGAACCCATGCAACAAAAGAATTGTTCCCTGGCAACATTCTTTGAATAAAAAAAAATGTTCTCATAGGAAACAAATACCCTTATAGACAGGAACTGTATGTAATGGTTGCCACTGTTCTCTGTGGAGATGTACTCTTCCTCGGGGTCAGCAACCCGAATTTCACGGACAGAAATCCGCCGTGACTAAATCAAAGCAGTATTCATTTAAGTTCAAATCAGTTTCTCTCTAAGACTCAGAGAGCCCAAAATAGAGCGATATATTGCTGATATGAAAAACCCCAAACAAATCCACTTACAAGATGCAGTGGACTCACAGGAGGTTTGCGAGGTCAGTTTCTCCAGACACGGCAAGTCCTTTACAAAGCGGTGCCTCTGTCCTGCACGTACAGAATGGAACTGCTTGTCAATGCATTCTTTGACAGAACGTTGTGTGCTTGATACAAGTAGGGACTTTCCGTCTTAACTACATTCAAATATTTGAAATCAACCTGGAAACTGTTGTGGACAGAAGGATCGAATAAAACACAAAAAAATCAAAAGTTTTGAGAAAAAAAACCCAAAACCCAACAAAAAATGAACAAATCAACAAAAGAGAAAAGATGAACAGGAAGAAAAGAAAAAAAAGACAGATAGACAGAAAGAAAGTGAAGAAATGAAAAGGAGGCCAACAAGCCAAAGGTAGACAGAGAAAGACAGACGAAAAGAAAGAAAGAATGAAACGAAGATCAACAGAACTCCAACTCCAACTCGAACCCGAAAGATTAATTCACAAAAGGACTATTGGCCCATACATGAAGGGGGTTATCGAACTGCTTAGTATTTTAGTGAGAAAGATCAGGAAAAGCACAAAAACAAAATGTTATTGTATAACAAAAACCACAACAACAAAAATCAATTACGAAAATAGACAAGAAACCAAAATATCTCTTATTCTAAAGACCAACAGACATACAAAGAGACAGGCAGACGGACAGAGACGAAAACAGGAAAAGGAAGAAAAAGAAAGAAAGAAAGACAGACAGGAAGAAAGAAAGAAAGAATGAAAGGCAGACCAACAGACAGGCAGAGAGACAGGCAGACGGACAGAGACGAAACCAGGAAAAGGAAAAAAAAAGAAAGGAAGGAAGAAAAAGAAAGAAAGAAAGAAAAGAGGTAGAAAGAAAGAATGAAAGGCAGACCAACAGACAGACAGAGAAACAGGCAGGAGGACAAAAAGAAAAAGAAACACGGACAGAAAAGAAGAAGAGAATAAAGACAGAAATAAAATACTACTACACTACTACTACTACTACTACTATTACTACTACATTACTTCTACTACTACTACTATCTATCTACTACTACTACTACTACTACTACTACTACTACTACTACTACTACTACTACTACTACATACTACTACTACTACTACTACACTACTATAATACTATATATAATAATAATAATAATAATATAACGTATGGAATTTAAATAATAAAGACACAAATCCACACAGACAGAAAGAAAGCCAGTCAGGGAAAGAAAGAAAGAAAAACAGAGGGGAAAAAAAGCAGAGAGACACGCAGACAGAAAGAACAACACAAAACCCCAACCCACCTACATACAACACATTTCAGACTCCACACTCACCTCCATGTCGACGCCAGCCAAAAACCACCATCACCATCACCGCCAGTGTGACCACAACGAAGGAGGCGGAGACAGCAGCAACAACGACTACAATCCTGTTGCTGCTGTTGCTGCTGTTGTTGATGCCAGTCCTGCCAGCAGACAGCGGCCTCTGGTCTTGTACATCATCAGAACCGGCTGTAGTGGCTGTGTCGATGTTTGTGATGATGGTGGTGGTGGTGGTGGTCATGGTGGTGGTGGTGGTGGTGGTGGCGACGGAGGAAGTTGCTGCAGTGGACAATTTTTTTTTCTCTAATGTTTCATTTGTATCTATTATAATCCGTGGTAAGAATTTTGTCGACATTATTTCATATCTACTGTATTGTGTTGTTTTGCGTTGCATTGTGTTGCCACTGTATTGTATTGTAATGTGTTGTGAAGTGCTGTGCTGTGTTGTGTTGAATTGCATTGTATTGTACTGTATTGCATTGTATTGTATTGATTTGTATTGTATTGTATTGTTTTGTCATTCCCATGTCGGATTGGCCAGCCACAGCCAACGCTGTACCAGAATGAACACCTAGAGCGCAACTCCATAGTCTTCTGAGATTGAAGGCTGTCAACGTATGTATTGTATTGTATTGTATTCAGTGTATTGTATTGTACTGTGTTGCATTGTATTGTATTGTACTGTACTATATTGCACTGTATCTCCTGTGCAACATGAATTCAGTGCTCGTGAAAGAGCCCCGGCAACAAGAGAGAGTTGTCCCCGGCAACATTCTGTCAAAGAAAGCCATCCTGACAGGGAAACAAATACACATGCAGACAGGAAAAGAAAAAAAAGATGAGTGGCGCTACTCTTGTGGCGTCGCGCTCTCCCCAGAGAGAGCAGCCCGAATTTCACGCCGAGAACTCGGCTGTGACTCCAAAGTGGTTTATGATACAAAACAAAACAACGCAATACAAGACAACACAACACGATACAACACAAGGCAAGAAATGTACATGTGCCAGTGGCACATACCAACTATAAAGCAGGTACTAACTGACAGATATCCCACACGCAATTTTCAGTACTGACATAATTATGTGAAAAAACACAGACCTGACCAAAAATTCCGAACTCAAACAGACAGGCACGTGCGCTCTCTCACACACACACACACACACACACACACACACACACACACACACACACACACACACACACACACACACACACATACACACACACACACACACACACACACACACACACACACACACACACACACACACACACACACACACACACAACTAGTCCTTCGGCTGCAACTATAAACCGAGGTCTCGAGTACAAACGCACGCATAACATCTTGCGGACAGGTTAAAGCCTGTTCCGCTGTTTGGAAGAGTAGGCTACTGTGTGCTTGTGGGAACAGATGACAAAATTTATAAAACCGCATACACACGGGGACTAGGTGTAAAAAAGCACATGAGTGCTTATTCCATTATCCTTGGAAATAAAAGGATAAAATAAACATAAAAAATAAACACACACACATTCACACACACATACACACACACACACACACACACAACACACACACACACACGCACGCACGCACGCACGCACGCACGCACCACACACACACACACCACACTCTCTCTCTCTCTCTCTGTCTCTCTCTCTCACACACACTCTCCCTCTCACACTCACACACATTCATTCACCCACCCACCTATCCACCCGCTCACTCACCCACAGACTGACTCACAGACCCTGCCAGCTATAACCTACAGATGGGAGGCGAGAAGCGGAGGACCCCAATCCTGGCGCAGACGTCAATGACGCTGCCTGCCTTGTGCACCCACACATGGTATGACCCGGGAACCACGCCTTCAAACCACGCCGTCGTGTTGGGCTGAAAACAGTCACCGATAAACCAATCAATCAATCAATCAATCAATCCATCACTTAGTCAATCAACCAGTTAGGTCAAATCGTTGGTCTAGAGGTAACGCACCTGTCTGAGCGTTCGACGACGAAGATGATGAAGATGATGATGAAGAAGAAGAAGAAGTTCCCTATGGGAGGAAAGCATTGGTTGTCATTTTTTGCAGGCACTAACAGTTAAGAAGATGGATGGGGGGGGGGGGGGGGGGGGGGGGGGGGGGGGGGGGGGGGGTAAGGCTCCTATGCAGAACTGGTTGTGCTATGGGCGCAATGGGAAGACGAATCCTGCAGTGGAGCAACACTCAACCCATACGATTATTTATCAAAGTTAGAAATTGGCTGATCGAAGTGATAAGCATACTGGATTTTATGTGCCTGCTTGCCTGCCTAGGCAATGAAATAAGTAATTAGTCAATTAAACACTCAATCTTTTTCAAAACGCACATGCATAAGAATTTCATTCCTTTGACCCTATCTTGGGCAGTGAAGATGGACAAGAACAATGCAAGAAAATATCAATGATTTAACATTTAGTTTAAATAATCATTGATAAACGCAAAATCGGTGGTAAAAAACCAACAACAATAGCTCATCATCTTTCCAATTAATCCAAAATCACACACAGACACAGACACAGACACACACACCTGCGCTTTAGGCGTAAGTATAGATATGTTACGTGCGCGCGCGTGCACACACACACACACACACACACACACACACACACACACACACACACACACACACACATACGAGCGCGTTTAAGCGCACGTACATACATGTTTTTACTTCCACGAGCGCGCGCGCGCACATACCCACCACCCCACCCACCCACACACACACACACACACACACACACAACACACACACACACCAGGTCCATCACTTACAAATTTCAGATATTCTCCCTTCACTTTTGCCATTTGACAAAACCACTGACAGCATTGGAAGCATTGGTACAGAATGACGTCATAGGCCTGATGACGTGATAACACGTCACTATGAAGGGTGACAATGACGGAGCTTGGTCCAGTTACATACGTCACAGTCACTGCGCCACACCCTGGCTTTAATGTAGGATCTGTGAACAAAAGGATGGGGATGTGTTGCTATTGTTGCAACAACAATGTTGTTGTTGCTGTCGTTGTTGCTGTTGTTATTGTGACAATGGCCATACTAAACATAATATCATATCAACCAAGAAAGGTAAAGGATTCTAGCACAGAAAAGTATTTTCTTTAGAACACACATGGCGTAATAATCCAATGACAGAAACTTTGTCCACAATTTTGAATACATCCAGATATCTTAAATAATTATCTTATGTTTCTCTGGCAATTTCTATGTCCGTGTCAGTGAGTGTGTGAGTACGTGCGTGCGTGTGTTGTGTAAGTGTGTGTGTGCACATGAGTGCAAGACTACATGTGTCGGCGTGTGTGCACACACACGCGCGCGTAATCCACACGCAAGCTTATCTCACTTTT
>CM054142.1:8126627-8224127 GCA_028751875.1 Rapana venosa
CACCACCACCACCACCACCACCCTCGAGAACTAAACGCTATTATTTTCACTATCATCATCATATCATCATCATCATCATCATCATCATCATCATCATCATCACCACCACCACCACCACCACCACCACCACCATCATCATCATCATCATCATCATCATCATCACACCACATGCAAACAACAACGCAAAAACGAAAAAAAAAATTGTTTAACCCCACCCGATACGATTATTCACCTTTGTCATAATAATTATTAAACAATGACATGAAAACATATATATCAAACAGCGAAATCAACAGCAACAACAACAACTGTATTATCATTTCAGTCATTATCAACCAACACAACACAACACCACAACACAAGCCACAAGTTCAAGGCAAGCCAGTTCGTAAACAGTAGACAAAAACATTCTAGGAAATATCAAGTAGGACTACACCTATAGTGAGTTTCTTTGGAAACATGTGACAGCGTCTCTAGACTATTGGTGGTAAATCAAGTTCAAAAGATGTCGGTGTGGCAACAGTAAACTCTCTCAACTCTTGTGTGTCCATGGTGAAGCACTCTTTCACCTGGAGTTCACATCGATCAGCCAAAGGCCAGAAATCAGGTAAAAATCGAATCGCCATAAATCAGCAGAGATTTGGGGCCCGAAACTGATAAAACATGTAGCTCTGTGTGTGTGTGCGCGCGTGTGCTTCGTGTGTGTGTGTGTAGGGGTGGGTGGGGAAGGGGGGGGGTAGTCTCCTTGACGTCTTTCTCACGTGCATGCACACACCAGCACGGCAAACAAGTGTTTACGTAAGCAAGCAAGCGTGCACGCACACGAACACGCACACGGCTCCAGGGGTGGGAAAAGGGTGGGAAGTGTGTGTGTGTGTGTGTGTGTGTGTGTGTCAAACTTTTTATTTTATTTCGTGTGTGTGTGTGTGTGTGTGTGTGTGTGTGTTGTGTGTGTGTGTGGTGTGGGTGAGAGAGAGAGAGAGGAGAGAGAGAGAAGAGAGAGAGAGAGAGAGAGAGAGACAGACAGACAGACAGACAGACAGACAGACAGAGAACCCCCCCCCCCCTCCCCCCACCGTTTCCATCGTTAGTTGATCCATTTCCCTTTCCCAGTGTTCTGGGTGCTCTTATCTTCTAAATAAAACTAAGGACACACAGAAAGAGGGGAAAATGTTTCAATCCTAAAGAGCAGTACCATAAGCTATCCACTCCCTTCAACGCATACAAAACTCTGCAGCTCGATTAGTCCTCAAAAAGAAAAAATCTGAGCATAGTACTCCTCTCCTGCAATCTCTCCACTGGTCGCCTGTGCCACAGAGAGTAAAGTACAAAATCAGTACCCTTTGTTGCAAATGCCTACACAAAACAGCACCCTCCTATCTCGTGAATGTCTTCACCTGTACACTCCTTTTCGTTCCCTCCGCTCTGCTGCAGATACCCTGTGCTTACGAATACCTATATTCAACCAATCCACTGTTGGCCGTTGCTTTTTCTCTATTTCTGGTCCATTATTCTGGAATGACCTCCCTCTCTCCCTTCGTGAAAAGCCTACTTACTACAGCTTTAAATCCAGCCTCAAAACATACCTATTTCAAACCCAAGATTTTTCCCTCCTGTTTCATCTCATATCTGTCCCTGCCTTTAACAGCCAAAATTCAACCACCCTGCTGAAATATATAACCTGTGTGTGTGTGTGTGTGTGTGTGTGTGTGTGTGTGTGTGTGTTGTGTGTGTGTGTGTGTGTGTGTGTATTTGAGTTTGTTAAGATATTTTTAATCATTGTTGGTTGCATGTGTAGGAGCGGATTGAATGCAAGCGCTCTGATTTGTATTTGCAAGATATACCGCTATATAAATTCCATTTCTTCTTCTTCTTATTATTATTGTTATAAGCTTCGTTTAAAACATATCAAAAGAGTAAAACAAAGTACTGCACTGTATATTGTATTGTACTGTATACTGCATTAAGTCACGGCAGATTTCTCTGCGTGAAATTAGGGCTGCTCTCCCCAGGGAGAGCGCGTCGCCACAAGAGCAGCGCCACCTATTATTTCTTTTCTTTTTATGTGCGTAACTGTACTAAATACATTTTGTTTCCCTATCAGAGTGGCTTTTTTCTACAGAATTTTGCCAATGACAACTCCCTTGCCGTGGGTTCTTTTACGTGAGCTAAATAATCGTGTAATACACAGGACCTCAGTTTTTCGTCTCATCCGAAAGACTAGCACCCAGACCTTCGCTCACGGTCTAGTGGATGGGGGAAAGTTTCAGGCCCAAAAGGGGATCAAACCACCACACACTCCGAACCCGGACTTTTCGCTTTCTCGGCAGGTGCGTAACCTCTAGACCACCGATCCACCACATATTTTTGGAAAGGTTCAAACTCTTCTCCATATCGCTTGAATCCACAATGTCCTAATTTTCTGCCCGCGTGTGCTTTTCTGCCACGGAAAACGTGATAAAACAGCCCACTTATCCGACTTTTTGTTTGTTTGTTTGTTTAGCACTCCATTTTTTTCCCTTTCTTGATATCTTTCTTTATTTTTTGACAGTCTTTTCCTCAAAGGTTTAGACAGTTGAACATTATTGTTTGTCACTATTTGCAATCAGGAGGCACCGTGGTTCGAGTGGTTTAGGCGGTCAACTCGTGATCCAGAGGTCGCGGGTTCGATCCCCACTCGGCTCGGTGTTGTGCCCTTGGGAAAGACACTTTACTCCTATTTTCCTCACTCCACCCAGGTGTACAAGTGGGTACCAGCTCTGCTGGGGAAGTATCTGGCGACAGACTAGCGTCCTGTCACAGGGGTGGTGAAAAACCATCAGTTCGCTTAACGCTACAGAAACCGGGATAAGCTCCGGCTCTATGGGCCTTCTGGCTTGAAAGAACATACTACTTTTTTTTATTTGCAATCACTCGTTTCTTCAGGGTAAGAACCAAGTGAAAAAAGTGTTATACTTTTATCAGAACTGCCCTTGAACTGAATAGGATATCACTATTATCGGGATGGGTTTCTATTCCAATAAACATGTCTGCACATTGCATAACTGTGAGCCGTGTGTTAAACGCAAGTGGACTAAAAAATAGCATTAATTCAACTGAAATAATTTGTCTACACAATGTTTAAAAGAAAAGTTTTCAAATGACTCCTGTGTAATTAGTTATGCCCCTTTGTAATATCGTCTTCTGAGCAGAACTGATGGTACTAAATTTAGCCTTGATCTTTGTAGTTCAGTGATGGTTGCTATAGTTTTCCACTGAACCAAAGTGAATCATTTCAATTATGTTTCTTCTATAACTATACAATCTAGAGAGAAAATAAATATAAATATCAAGAAATTGAGTGTGAAAGTTTCTATACGGCATGATAGCCGTAATATTAAAGATAATCTGTTTAAATCAAAATAAAGGCTGTATCATGTTATCACTGTGAAGCATTCTCAATAGTTCTGTTCTATTCGGAACCAAAATTCTCTCCCAATTTCGTAGTCACTGGCTTTTGGTGGAGTCTTCTGTTGTGTATTTGAGTTGTAATAATAATAATAAGAAGAAGAATAACAACATAACAACAAATAATAATAATATTAACAACATCAGCAAAGAAGAATAAGAAGAAAGCAAATAAATATTTGCGCTTGCATTCGAATGATTCACACACATGTTAGGCCTACTGTTCACACAAAAAATTAACAGATTTTATATTCACACACACACACACACAACACACACACACACACACACACACACACACACACACACACACACACACTAAAGCTGACATTCTCTTGTCTCGTTTTTATCGGTGTACAAGGAAGTGTGACTGCCAAGCACACTCTACAGAAAAGAAAAATGGGTTATGATGATTAGCGGTCCATACACACCTACTACCACCCTTCCCCAGCTAGATCTATCGCCGTTAATGATTCTTGTTCTTTGCCTTCCTCGGCTAGAGCCCCCAGGTTCACCAGCAATGAAATCTTTGCGTATGCGGCCGTTTTCGCCCCCACCATTAAGGTAGCCACATTCCGACTTCGGGGATTACTCATTCTCCCCCGGGGGAGAGCAGCCCGAATTTCACACAGAGAAACCTGCCGTGCTTAATGAAAGTGGTATAAAAATGAATAAATGAATAACTATTTACAAACTGATATAGAAGTAATAAAAGAAATCAGCTGGACGGACTGCTTACGCGACACACAATGTGACAGCATAGTGGGGTTAGATGTGGAGGCTGGGTTGAGTGGGTAAGACTAATTAGTTTCAGGTCTGGGGGTCTATGAAGCCGTGGGTTCGAATCTCGGCATGGGGGGAGTCTCGTACATTAACCATGGGAAGTTTGGCCATCTCTTGGGTCAGTGCAGACGTGCCATCACCTTCACTGGTAGGTGGTGGTGCTGGGTTGATGATGGCACAGTCCCTAAACTGAATAACTCCGCTGGGGCTCTAAGACAACCAAACCAAACAACGAAGTACAATGATTCGTTTTGTGTACACACGCCTGCAGAACATCAATTATGCACGTTAAAGATCGCGTACTTTTTGTCAACGTTGGATTGGGTAACAAAAACACGAACATACCCTGCATGCACCCTGTACCTGCAGACGGATGGGCGCCGCCATGTTCAACTGGTCCAAGAGAGGGAGAGAGAGAGAGAGAGAGAGGAGAGAGAGAGAGGGGGGGGGGGGGGGATGAATGATTTTTAATGCGCAAAGGTGATTATTTATAGGCCTAGCCTAGTCTTACAATCTATCCTTGGAAACATGCAGACATACATCAAAACAATCACTAACATATGGAAAATATTAATCAATAAAACAATCGGGGAGAAATACACACGGACTCAATACTAGATAAACATCCAAAAAGTTATATCAGAATCTGAACAGCACGCTATCAATCTACCCTTTAAAACAACAACCACAAAGATTGATTGATTGATTGAGTGAGTGAGTGAGTGAGTGATAATCTTAATTTCTGAAGGTAACATATAAGTAGGCCTACTGAGATACTTCTTTTCCATTAAGCCCTTGTCCTGAATAATTCGAAATGGCAAATAGTTTTAACCATGATTTTTGGAGAGAGAGAGGAGAGAGAGAGAGAGAGAGGAGGAGAGGAGAGGGGAGAGAGGAGGAGAGAGAGAGAGAGAGAGAATGAATGAGTGTGTGCGTGCGTGCGCGCGCGCGCGCGCGCGTGTGTGTGTGTGTGTGTGTGTGTGTGTGCGCGTGCGAGAGAGACACTAGATAGACAGATTGATAGATTGACAGAGAATGAATGAATGAATGTGTGTGCGTGCGCGCGCGCGCGCGTGCGTGCGTGCCTCTGTGTGTGTGTGTGCGCGCGCACGTGCGCGCCTTCACGTGCGTATGTATGTATGTATGTATATATGTATGTATGTGTGTGTGTGTGTGTGTGTGTGTGTGTGGTGTGTGTGTGTGTGAGCGCGCGCGCGTGTGTATGTGTGTGCGTAAGAATGTGTGTGTGCATGTGCGTGCGTGTTTAAATCCAAACGTTACAGTGTTACAGAACTAACCTTTTCTCCACATTGCAAAACTGATTGATCGTTTTCTTCATCTGCACTGACACCACCCTCAGTAGTTGTTGCTATCAACACAAACACGCAAAACGCAGCCGTCGAATGAGAATCCATTCAATACCGTAGCTTTAATAACGCACTATTTTCATGCACATTCAAGTTTAAACGATAAGTAAAATAAATACTCTTCGATGCGTTTTCATGCGCCGTGGTACATCTCGCTAACAATAAAATTTTGATTAAAAACATAACAAAAACAACTGACTTAGTGTAGGCCCTATACATACAGTCTGTATCAGGACTGACTGACGTCTGTTTCATTCACTATGCGCGGGGAAAGTCACCTCCCTTGTCTTTTTATCTCATTCTTATCTTGATAGGCGACTAAAAAAAATCGTTGGTGTGTGTGTGTGTGTGTGTGTGTGTGTGTGTGTTTGCCCCCCTCCCCCCCCCCCCCCCCCCCCCCCCCACACACACACTCTCTCTCTCTTTCTCTGGGTGTGGGGGAGGGTGGAAGGGGTATCTCTTTTTCTGGGACATGCTGCCAGCTGTAACTAGCTGTTGTTCCCACGCTACTCATTCCGACCTGAACTCTACAGCCATACCCAGTATCGAGGCTGCTTCTATTGTATGTACCCTTACCCGACTCTACAATTCATTTGGGGAACTATCAGTGCGTGATCACCGTAAAGCCACCGACCAAAGGAGACCCTGTCTGTTCTATCAGTTGTCGCCCATCTCCATCGCCGCTGTCGTCGGTAGGAGCTCCGCGTAATGCCGCCAGGGTTCGCCATCTCTCTCTGTCTCTGCTGCGTTCTAGCCTACATCTCCTGTAGCCCTCCTCCCAGACCCCTGATCTCAGTGATGTTGGCAAAGTAGGGTGTTGGTAGTCTGCCTCTTTTCCTTCTGCCCCCAACCTTGCCTTGGAGAACTGTCGTCATCAGACTTGTTCCAGTGTTTCTGTTTGCATGGCCAACATATCTCAGTCTGTGCTTATCAGTTTCAGCTGGCATTTGCCTTGGAACTTTAGACCGAGAGTTCATCAAGGATGCTTTCACTGATTGTGCTTTTATCTGACTATATGATTATTAGAAGTCGCCTGTAGAACCACATTCCGGGTGTGTTTATTTGGTCTCTTTCCAATTTAGTAGTGTCCAGGCCACTGACCCATACTGCAATACAGGCCTGATTAGGGAAGAACATAGGATACAGCAAATAAGAAATCATATCAATGTTACTTTTTTTCACCAAAGGAAAAAAAACCCTAACGTTGGCCACACAAGTAATGATAATAATAATAATAATAATAAATGGAATTTATATAGCGCTATATCTTGCAGAGACATATCAAAGCGCTTGCACTCAACTCATCCTACACAGTCATACAACCAGTAACAATTAATAGTTCCAACAAGTCCAAATGTCAAGTCAAGTCAAGTCAAGTCAAGTCAAAATTTTATTTCCAGATGGTACATTGAATAAGCAATGCATTTGCTTTTTTTCATCAAGCCATCTATCTAAGAACAAATTTCGTAATGATATACTAAGACACTACATTATTGCATAATTTACCGTTAAATTAAACCAGTAAAAAAAGAGGAAAAAATCGATAAGGAAATACATTGAAAATACAAATTACCACATATAAATATACAACGCACACACATACTCATGACACACCTGGAGCGCGTGGCGCTCACGTACACACACACACATTAAATAAAAATGTTTTAAGAATTAAAAAAAGAAAATCATAAAACGTCAGGACAAACAAATTACTTCACCTACTGTTTCATCCATTCTTTCACGTTTATACTTTAGATAATAAAAAGGTACAGGAATAAAACGTTAGAAAATACTAGGCATTCGTCATTACTGACAATATTACCTTCAATGACCTCCCTCCTTTCCTCCTCCACCCAGCAAACGTGTGTTTTTTTTGCGTTCATACTTTTCAAATAGCGCTTTTAAAAAATGACATATTCACACAATAACTATCAAAGCAAGATAAGTCAAATAAGATTACAATAATGATTATCATAATAGAGATACAATTATAACAACACTCACCCATCACCATGAGACAACAATATGACAAATGGATCCCCATCACCATGAGACAACAACATAACGATGATAACAGAAAAGCATTGGAAAGGATGGGGGTGGGGGAGGAGTATCAAGGGGGAAGGGGAAATACATCTTCAATCAAATTAATAGTTTAAAAAAACAAAACAATTATTCAAACAAGTAGAACCCCTATACGATACAGTTTCAAACGCCCATAATCCACTGGACTATCAAACTAAAACCATATCAAAGTAAAACAGTATCGCTTATAATAGTACTAATAATCTCATCTCTAACTGCAATAAAAACAACATCCACGATAAAATCTATTGAATTAGACAACAAAGGGCATGAGGAGAGGAGAGGAAAGGAGAGGAGAGAGAGAGAGAGAGAGAGAGAAGAGAAGAGAAGAGAGAGAGAAAAGAGAGGAGAGAGAGAAGGACACACTATCAAGCTATCAGGTCTACCATAAAAAGATTTTTAAAATTTCCTCCTTTCCACTTGTTTCAACATTGCAGATTATTTACTAGCTTGCATAGATTACTCTTACTTCTTCGCATAATTAGTGTGCCTCTTTCCTGCCTCCCCCTCCCTCCACACATATACAGTGTGTGACTATAGAATTTCTAGTCACAGTAGGCCCTAAGACATGCTTGAATTTTTTGTTGTAAGGAATACCATTAGTGCTGGTAAATGTAAGTATGGTTGATTTTGCCGTATTAATCATGGTTGATTTGCCTTATTAGTCAATTCCTAGGCATTCATGCATTAGATGGCTTTTTAGCTGGTCTTGAACTGATTTCTGTTTTTGATACATTTTAAGCGTTTGGGAGCTTGTTCCATAAGTCCTACCTGATACAAGAAGCTGTTTGTAAAGATTATTTCTTGGTCTCGGAAATGTTAGTAGATGATTATGTCTGTGTTCATTGATTTTGAAGCTATTAGTGATCTTTGGAGGGGCATTTCCATTGACAACTTTCTGGACAAATAGAGCTTTATTTAGACAAAGTCTGTTTTTGAAGGTTAGGATATTTGTTTCCTTATAATCGTTGATGGTTAGGGAGCTTGATTTTAGTAGAACAAGTTTCAGAGCTCTTTTATATAATCTATGAATCATTTTTAAATTTGTATCACTGCAGCTGTCCCAAAGAGATGAAGCATAGTCAACTATAGGCAAAATATGGCCGCAAAAAAAGAGTTTGCGAGAGTGGTTATTCAGAAAATGTTTTATTTTTGATAACTGAAGTAGCTTGTAAGAAAGACGTTTTCCTAGCGCCATCACATGGTCAGTCCAAGTAAGATTTTTTTTCAATAATTACACCCAGAATTCTGTGGGAGTCAACTTCTTCAATTACTTTTACCTATCAACAGAGGTTGGAATTTATCTTTCATTTTTTGTCTCTTTTGTCTTGCTAGTACAATACATTTCACTTAGTTTTTCGCGTATTTAGGGACATAGGTTTAGCTGAGTCCAAGTAACCAATCTGTCAATATTGTGTTGAAGTTTTGATTGTAAGTCTTTTGGGGTCAGAATCACTACAATAGAGGGATGTGTCATCAGCAAACATTTCACAGCTACATTCTAGAAATTGGGGTAAGTCATTTACATAGATTGAAAATAGAAGTGGACCCAATATTGACCCTTGTGGTACTCCATGTTTAATAGGTACTAGTTCTGATGTTTGATTATTTGCAGTTACTAGCTGCTGCCTATTCGACAAAAAGCGCACGCACACACACACACACACACACACCCTAGCAGGGCAATAGAATCTTGGCTGTTGAAGGCATGGAAAACTATGAGATGAAGCAGGACAGGAAAATCTTAGGTTTGAAATAAATGTCTTGAGACTGGATTTAAAAGTGTCATAAGAAGGCTTTTGGCGGAGAGAGAGAGGGAGGTCATTCCAGATTGATGGACCAGAAAATTAATAGAGAAAGAACTACGGCCAATGTTGGATTGGTTGAATCTAGGTATTCGTAAGCACAAGGTATCTGCAGCAGAGCGGAGAGAACGAGGAGTGTACAAGTGAAGACATTCACAGAGGTAGGCGGGTGCTGTTTTGTATAGACATTTGTAACAGAGGGTACTGATCTTATAATTGACTCTCTGTGGCACAGGCAACCAGTGGAGAGATCGCAAGAGAGGGGTAATGTGCTCAGATTTCTTTCTTTCTGAGGACTTGTCGAGCTGCAGAGTTTTGTATACGTTGAAGGAAGTGGATTGATGATGCTGGCAGACCAGCCAAAAGATAATTGCAATAGTCCAGAGTGAAAGAATGAGAGACTAATGAGTTTGGATGTTACGTCTGTGGACAGGTACTTTCGAATTGCACTAATACGCTGTAATTGATAGTAGCACGTCTGGCAGGTCTGGGTGATGAATTTATGCATAGAGAGTGTGTTGTCAATAATTACCCCTAGATACTTCACAGCAGTGGATAGAGGGACTGATGCATTGCCAAGTTGTATTGAAGCTGTTGTAATGGAAGAGAGTTTGTGTTTGGTCCCTACAAGCATGGTTTCCGTTTTATCTGCATTTAGCAGTAACTTGTTCTGTATCATTCAATTTGGGATATCTTGAAAGCAGTGGGCCATATTTGTAAAGAGAGAAGGCAAAATTTCAGGAGTGTTGCTGCTTAGAATCTGAGAGTCATCTGCATAAAATTGATGGTTGATGGACAGATATGGGTTTTCATTTGTTTGGGATAACCAGAGTAGAATCTATTTCTGCATTGATCACATTTTCAGACAGAGAATTGTAGGTTGCAGACTGCAAGAATCGAACAACCACATTCAAAGGAGCTAAATATTTCAATAATACGATCTGCTTAAGCACAATCACTTGATGAAAACATACTTGAACATGAATACGTTTGTGGTAAATGCTGTAAATAAATTTAGGTTAGGAGTTTGTCTTTATATTTCATCTGTAGGCCTATATTCAGCAATATTTAGTAAACGATTGCAAGTCACTTGTCATGTTTATTGTGTAAGTCTGATGAAATTCATGAGGATGAAATTTATTTTTTTTTAATGGGTTTTTATGTCCTGCATGTTATGACCTTCGAGGAGAATATTTTCCAGGAAAATATTACCGTAATCTTTGTGACTTTAGGTCGAGCGTGCGTTGATTAAAGGTTATACTTAAATTGTTTGCATGAAAATTTGATTTAATTTGTTTAAGTTCATGACTATTTTGATTTAATGATGTGGCCCCTTTAGAATGGACCAACAACCTCCTTGAATAAACCAATGGCATTCTACTCAAGCAAACATACAGGGGTCGTGGGTCAGTCTTTGTTCTTTGTTCATTAGGTTTACACTTCTTTTTCTTCTTCTTCTGTCGTTGTTGTTGTTTTCAGCTGTGGACAACTCTACCAAAATATGGAAAAGAAACAATCAATACCAGCCAGTTGTTGTTGTGATTACATTTACGTCCCAACGGAGATTTCCGAACAACACCGTGCCACTTATTTTGCATAAACCGAGCGAGTCATGCAAGCTCCGTGACCACGAGATTACAGCAACTGTTCCGAAAATAGCCGAAGTCAACTCGGAAGTGCATACGCGAAATGCTGCACACCAACACGACAGCTTTAAAAATGAATACATGAAGTATACGCGATTCAGGAGGTATATAAAAAAACAAAAATATGTATTCAGTAAAAATAAAAAATACTCGAAAGTTGGATCTTCAAAAAAATAGTACACCAAACGTCATTCTGCCCGAGCCTAATACATCGCCATAGCAGCGCGGCAAGATGGCCGACACAGTGATGGAAACGATCACCGCGTCGCCACAGATGGACGGGCAGTACTTCCACACGGATGGGGATCCTGAACACTTCGTTCCGCCCACAGATATACTGAATTTGGATAATATCAGGCAACCATCCGATCCTGGGGACGACATGGGCATCATCGGCGAACCTATCATTAAAGTGGATGAAGATCAAGATGAGATCGAGGTTAGTTTGTCGTGTTTTGGTGGTAACTAGCAATAATAAGTGACCATAACTCGTCATCTTTTTCAGCTAGTATTGTTATCAAAGAAAACATTATGCACTAACATATCTATAATAGGCAGATGGATGAGAGACCAGTGAAAATTTATCTTACACCTACCCATTTTCCAGAGAAAATGAACAGGCGTTTTGAACTGAACCATTTACTGAAGCTTTTAGATTTTTCCATAGAGGGTGGTTGTTGTCGATCATTAGATTTGTAACCTCAGAGGAAATTATTTATTTATAAATTAGTTGGTGAGCAGCTGCACCAGAAAAATACAGATACTTCCATTTGAATCCTGTTTTTCTTTGCAAACTTAAAACTACATTACATTGCTAATGAATGCATATGCTATGTGGTGTGTATATAGCCCCCAATATATCTGAAGGTGATCAAACCACAACAAAGAAAGAGGAATCAAGAGATGAGAGGGGAAAATGAATAGAGAGGAAGTTAGGTTATGACTAAAAATTTGAACACACACACAACACGTTACACACACATACACACACATACACACACACACACGTTACACACCCATGCTAGTTATATACACACACACAGACACTAGTTACACACACACACATACACGTTTTATTTCCATTAACTTTGACATTTTTGTTAATCAGTTTGTATCTTCACACACACATACATGCACGCACGCAAGCATGCATGCACGCACACACATGCACACATGTATGCATTCAAACATAGAATATTTCTAATGACCGTTTCTTTGAACTGTTAGTTATCCCCGGGTGGTATTCTGGATGAGGAGACAGTGGCGCGGGGCTTGTCCAGTCTGGGGAGGTCAGCTGATGGAATGCACCAGGTCTACCTCAATGCTGCCATGCCTGTAGGGATCTTTTTGTTGATGTGTGTGTATGTGTGTGTGTGTGTGTGTGTTTGTGTGTGTGTGTGTGTGTGTGTGTTGAGGGTGTGTGTGTGTGTGTTGAAGGGGGGGTGTATGTGTGTGTGTGTGTGTGTGTGTGTGTGTGTGCATGTGTGTAGAAGTGATATTCGGTTCTTAAGTCAGTCTGTTAGGCAGACAGGCAACAAAACAACCAATCCACAAACAAATTCACTTTCTTATGTAAATCAGTCTGTTAGTTGGCTTGATCAACAGCTAACAACCAACCAACCAACCAACTCACCAACCAGCCAACCAACCTGGGTGAACCAGGTAGTCAATCCATTCATAAACCATGTGACCAGTATGGTTTTGTTTTGTTTTTTGCTGCCTCATCTTCTGTGACGTTCCCATCCCACTGTTCCCATACTGCTGATTTCAATCTCCTCCTTATAGCCTCTGACCAGTATGTTTGTCAGCTCTTTGGTAACAAAAATAGCCGTCTTTCTTATCACCTTTTTTTTTCAACCAACCAAACTTGTACTTACCCATCAACAAAGTTGCTGGTCACAAACATTCTTTTTTTTCCCTTTTATTTCTTTAGGTTTTTTCCCTTTCTCTCTCACTCCTTCCTCCAATTCTTTTTCACTCTATATCTCATTCTTTTTCTGCTGTCTGTCTTGTATGTTGACCACAAATAAATGTCACTACTTGTTTGTTCTTTGGTGGCAGAACAAGTTGGTAGGTTGATGAATGAATGTGGGTCCTTACAAACAAACAAATATGCAAACAAATAAACAAAAGACCAAAGACATTTACAAAAACAAGAAAAGTTGGAATGTCTTCTAGTTTGTCATTGCTTCTGTGTTATCTTTCAGGGGTTCAGTCTGGTGGATATTTCTGTCCTTGAAGAATTCAGTCACCTGCAGAAAGTAGAGATCCCTTACAACAACATCACAGGTAACAGTGCTGTTCATTGGTTTGTTTTGACAAAATTACAGTCATTCTCTCATTGATTGGCTTAACATTGCTTCACATAACAGTGACATTTCATTATTTAGTGTCAAGACATTCACAGGGAACACTGCCACTCATTGGTTTGTCTAAAAATGTGTATTGCTGGTAATAGTGTGACTCATTGGTTTGTTTTGAACAAATAATTCTGTCATTCATTGACTTGGCACTGTTGTGCAAAACAGTGTCATTTCCTTGATTACTGTCAACAATATCACAGGCAACACTGTCATTCATTGGCCAAATTTCATCACCATCCCTGGTAACATTGTCATTAATTTGTTAGCTTCAGCATTATTGTATGTAATGTTGCCATTTATTGGTTATTTTTCAGCAATATTGCAGGTAACACTGTCATTCAT
This sequence comes from Rapana venosa, assembly GCA_028751875.1. Taxonomy (NCBI): domain Eukaryota; kingdom Metazoa; phylum Mollusca; class Gastropoda; order Neogastropoda; family Muricidae; genus Rapana; species Rapana venosa. Next base: position 8,140,466 of record CM054142.1, read on the forward strand.
TGGTTAGTGACAACATTGTCACAGGTAACACTGTTAGTTTCAGCAATATTGTATCTTTTGTCATTGAGGGCTATTTATTTTATTTATTTATTTTTTTATTTTATTCTTTTATATCAAGGATAATGGAATAAGCACTTATGTGCTTTTTTACATCCAGTCCCCGTGTGTATGCGGTTTTGTAAATTGTCATCTGTTCCCACCAGCACACAATGGCCTACTCTTACGAAAAGCGGAACAGGATTTTAACGTGTGCGTAAGATGTTCTGCGTACGTTCGCACATGGGGCCTCGGTTTAATGTCTTATCCGAAGGACTATTGGGGAGAGTGGAGTCTGCACTGATGTTAACTCCAGGGGAAAATATCCCCTTGAATGGGAATAAAACCCGGGTTCATTCAGTGAGGGGTTTTTGTGTGATCTTTTAAATCTTAGATCTTTGATGTATAAGAGTAATCTATTCTCTATCAAACCACACACAAAATCAGTGTAAATGTTTGACTGACATTGTATATAACATTTATATGGATAATTTCACATTTGTTCACAGAGAATAATGTTAATGTGTGTGCATGTGTTCATTTTCTTAATTTGACATATTTGCACTGTTGAGTGGTATCAAATGTGTGTGTGTGCGTGCATGCGTGTGTGCATGCATGCATGCATGCGTGCTTGTGTGCATATCTGCATGTGTGTGTGCATGTGTGTGTGCATGTGTATGTGTGTAGAGACTGATCATATCTTCTATGTTTCAGATCTATCCCCTCTGGGCAAGTTGCCCCATCTGCTGACGCTGGATGCCTCCCACAACTGCATCTCTGTGATGCTGGACTTCACTCCGCCCATGAACCTGAAGGAGGTGGACCTCTCCTACAACCAGCTGTCGGCCATGACAGATTTGTCCGCCCATCACGCCCTCACCAAACTTGTCCTGGACAGTATCCTTTGAGGGGTTCTTTTCTGTTTGGATTGAGTTTTTTTCTCCATTCTTTGGGGTTCACCACCAATGGTGAAGTTTTTGCAGATGCGACCATTCCCTCTTGCCACCATTAAGGTAGCCGCATTGTTCATTCCAGGATGGTGTCTAAACACAACACTTTTATGCATACATTTTTAAACCACAAATTTGTCATCCTTGCCTACTGGCACTTAATGGCCCACTCTTCCAAAAGGTGGAATGGGTTTTCCACATGTGTGTAAGATGTTCTGCATGCATTTGTACATTGGGCCTTGGTTTATAGTCTCATCCGAAGGACTTTGACATTCAGTTTGATTTTTTCATCAAACTGGGAGGCTGAGAACCAAACCCAGAACCTCATGGTTTATTTGTTAGGCAGAAGAACGTCTTAACCATTCAGCCACCTTCCTTCTTTTATTTAAAAGGAGGGGGGGCTGAGGTGTGGGAGGGGGGGGGGGAGTTAAAAGAATTGGTGGAAAGAGTGTGTGAGGGAGTTGATCCTGCATCTTCATGGTCGCTGAAAACCATAATTCAAGTTTACACACACACACACACACACACACACACACACACACACACACACACACTGTCTCGGTCTCGGTCTGTCTCTGTCTGTCTGTCTCTCTCTCCACCCAACAATTGAACACACATAAACCTACTAACAACAAGACCAACACCTCAACAAACTCACACAAGACTGACACACTTCTTCCAAAAAACATCAACAGCAACAAAACCAACAATAAAACTGAAACCACCCCCAAACCAACAACGCCACAAACGGAGACAGACCTCTTTGGCCCTTAACGAAGTGCAGACAACATCATCAGTGAAATCTGGGGGCTGCAGAACTGTCAGCGACTGCGGCACCTCAGTCTGGCGCACAACCACATTGAGACCATCCAGGGGCTGGACCATTTACCGCTGCGCTACCTCAACCTGGTGAGTGGGCTGTCTGATCCACATGAGGCATACACAAGAACGTGTCAGATATGAGCTGTTGCTAAATGTTGATCGGTGGTCTGAAAAGGTAAAGGTGTCCCATAACCTATGTGGTTGTAGGGGGGAGTGAGGCATCAGAGACTTCAGCTTCTCAAGGGGCCAGCATATTGAGGGCGGCACCCATCTCCTCTCCCTCGCTGCTTTACCTTCCCTGACCCTAAAGAGGCAAGTATCCATTTACAGATGGGTGAACTGGGGGACTATATTGAAGCCAATGTGTGCAAATGGTCACCCACCCAAGTGATAACCATGCTTGATGCTGCTTAACCTTAGCTGGGGAAAGTGAGTGCTCTGATGACTGAGCTCTCAGTGGTCTAGAGGTTACTAATACACCCAGGGAGAAAGTGAGAAGTGCTGGTTTATTCCCTGTTTGTGTATGAATTTTCCCCCATCCACAAGATCTCGTCTTTTGGATAAGGCAATAAACAGAGGTCCTGTCTGCAATGTGCATTCAGCACATGCAAAAGGACCCACGACTAAAAGGGAGTTGTCCCTGGCAAAATTGTCTTTAAAAAATGCCACTCTGATAGGAAATAAAGATACACATGCAGGCAGGAATTTTGTTTTTTAACCCCCCAAAACAAAGCAACTGGGTGGCACTGTTCCTGTGGTTACACGCTCTTTCAGGCAGAGCAACCTGAGTTTTACACACAGAGAAATCTGCCGAGGCTGAAAGTAGTATACAATATAATGCAATAACTTGGTCTTCTCTCCTTCATGTGGTGTTGTTGATGGTGACAAAATCAGCAATAGCTTTTACGATAAGAGATTGACAAGTATGATTGTTTTAGTTGATGCAATCACACTGTCCATTCACACAGACATAGACACAGACACACACGCACACACACACACAGATACACACACACACACACAGACAGCCAGACAGACACACACACACAGACAGACACACAGACAGACAGACACACGCACACACACACGCACACACACACACACACACACACACACACACACACACTGGGGATGGATAGTCTGGTGGTCAGAGTGATGCGCTCATGATTTGCTGACCCGGGTTCGAAACTCATTCAAGAGGTATTTTCCTCTGGAGTTAACATCAGTGCCGACTCTACTCTCTCCAAAAGTCCTTTGGATGAGACTATAAACCAAGGCCCCATGTGCAAATGCACGCAGAACATCTTGTGCACACGTTAAAACCCATTCTGCTATTCGGAAGAGTAGGCCATTGTGTGCCGGTGGGAATGGACGACAAAATTTACAAAACTGCATACCCATGGGGACTGGATGTAAAAAAGTGCATGAGTCCTTCTTCCATTATTCTCAAAATAAAAGAATAAAAGAAATAAAAAATAATAAATAACACACACGATCAATCAAACAATCAATCAATCACTCACTCTGTGTATTTGTCTCACAAAGCAATGATGACAACTCAGTGTTTTTCTTTTTCAGTGCCACAACAAAATCAAACGGATTGAAAACCTGGAAACTTTGAGAAACCTGCAGGTAATGTTTTCTGTTGTCTTCTGAAGTCGTTATTGTCAGACTGCAAATATTTCATTTGTTTTCTGTGTATGGTTATATTTTTGTATCTAATCTCTGATTTTTCTTAGACAGACATATGTTAGGTTATTCTCAAAACTGCAGAATGGACAATAATTGGGGTGAGAGAAGAGAGAGAGAGAGAGAGAGAGGAGAGAGAGAGAGAGAGAGACACAATGACAATTGACAATTGACACAATTTGACAGAATTTATTGCTATTTAGCGATCAAGCCATAGCCTGCAGCGCGTAACAACGATATCGAACCGACGCGATAACAATGACATGAAACCATGGCAGTGGTGGTATGTACATCAAATTCATACATATTGTCTGTGTCTCAATTTCAAACCACCTTTTTCCATCTACAGCCACGAAGTCAGCCATTAAGACCGGATCAGGTCCGAAGATGATGTAACTCTGCTCAGCACTAGGCCACACTGTCTCGTGGTTGGTGTTAGTACACTGATTCCTTACGAAGTCTGGCAAGCCTGACACGTCTCTGGCAACATGTTTTCTCTTCTTGCTTGATGTACCAGAACACACACTAGATTCCTCGCCAGGATCTCCATTCAAGATATTCCAGATGATGCATCTGATTCACACATTACAATGTTTGATCAACCGAACTATGTACCACCACCTTCGAAACCGTTGTTTTCTTGCTCCCTTAATCGACGCTGTACACTTTGTCAGTTAGAGTAGACACATACTGTTTCACAATACCAGTATCAGTATCAGAGTCATCCACTGTGCAGCCAACTGTCAGCTCTTCCTGCACATCAGGCGCCTCAGAAGACACACCGATCTTGTTGTCTGTTGCTGGATCACACAGTAGAACAAGTGAATCTGGTGTGGCTGAGGCATTCAATTCACTGCTGACACATAGTTCTGTGTACACACTGGTTTGTTTTCCTTCTGTTTCCACATCGAGCAGGGAGTCAATGTTACACAAGACCGGCTCTTCCAAGACACTGTCATTGTCACATTGGCGACTTGCCTGTCTTTCTTGGTGTTGTCTACTTCTTTGAACATCGCGACGTCTTTGACAAGGGGTTTCTTGCGATAGTACTGAACACGGAGTTACGGTTCAGCACCGGGTCCGCCATTTCTGTTGACACTGGCTTGTCAGCTGGCTTCATTCGCAAGACGAACACAACACTGCCGCTCTCCCCCGCGACTTTCCAACTCGATACGACGTTGTCGATCAGCAGGCGTTTAAAGTTGTTATTACAGTAGCTGGAAGCCAGTAACTGACATTTTGAAGCTAAAATGCAAAAATTTGCAGCAGCTTACTAACAGCACACCCGTTCAGTTCTCGTCCCGTCACGTCGTCCGAGAGAGAGAGAGAGAGAAGAAGAGAGAGAGAGAGAGAGAGAGAGAGAGAGAGAGAGAGAGAGAGTGTGAATGAATGAATCTTTATTTTTCAAGGGTAACAGTATAAGCATACACATACTTTTTTTTTTTCATCTGGTCATTGCCCTGATTAGGGACTATCAACAAAACAAGGAGAGAAAAACCCCTACTACAATGACAACATGATTTAAGAAAGAGAGAGAGAGAGAGAGAGAGAGAGAGAGAGAGAGAGAGAGAGAGAGAGAGAGAGAGAGAGAGAGAGAGAAGAGAGAGAGAGAGAGAGAGAGAGAGTCTGGTAAATGAATATCAAAGAGAAAAAGGGTAAGCTTGAAATGGTGTACTTAGAAGTATATGCCCATGCCTGCATTTTGACATATGATGTGCATGCATAGGCATTCTCCAAGTTCTGCATCATTAGCAGATGTATTGATAGTTATAATATTGCATTTTTGTTGTTATTTTTTGGCTGTTGTTCCGCTTTTATTCCACATTATTCATTGGTCACTAATTAGACGATAGATATGTTTTCCTTTTTTGTTTTCTTGGTCATTAATCAGATGAATGATAATTTTGTCTCCTTTCTTTTTTTGTTCTTCCTGTAGACGGTAAATCTGGCAGGGAATCGAGTTCGCAGTTTGGAGGGTTTGGCCAATCACGATCTGCTGGAGAACATTGATCTGGAAGATAATGAGGTATGAAAAAGGAGAGGCCCACAGGACCATCTGTGGGTGCAAGGTATTTAGTCTTGTATTCTTTATCCTGTGGGACAATTCGGAGGTTGTTTATGCACACATGCAGGCACTCATGCACATACCCCCCCCCCCCCCAACACACACACACACTAAAGACCCTATCCTATAAAACTTGCAAACATGATTTTATTTCACTGTGCAGAAGACCTCATAAGTGAAGTCACAAATTAAAAAAACCATTACCAAGCTCACCCACAGAAAGATTGGAAAGCAAAAATGTCATCTTCAGTACTAAGCTTTTGACTTTTGGGGGATTTAGTTTTGTAATTTTTCTTAATTTCCCAGTCTCTAATCCTTGAAGAACTTCAAAGTAAAATCTTGATTTTTCTCCTCCCCACCCCCTCCCCAAACCCCACATCCCACACCATACTGGGAACGGGATAGCCTAGCGGTTAGAATATTGCACTGGCAATCTGACGACCCGGGTTCAATTCCCGTTCAAGGGGATATTTTCCCCTGGAGTTAACATCAGTGCAGACTCCACTCTCCCCAAGTCCTTCGAATGAGACTATAAACCAAGGCCCCGTGTGCAAATGCACGCAGAACATCTTGTGCACATGTTAAATCCTGTTCCGCTTTTCGTAAGAGTAGGCCATTGTGTGCCGGTGGGAACAGATGACAGAATTTATAAAACTGCATACACTCAGGGACTGGATGTAAAAAAAGCACTTAAGTGCTTATTCCATTATCCTCAATATAAAAGAATAAAGTAAATAAATACAATGGAAAAACCCTGCTGCAGGTGATCGATGTGGCGGAGGTGGCGCACATTCAGAAGCTGCGCATGCTGCGGCAGCTGAACTTGCTGCGGAACCCCATCCAGGAGCTGCCGGACTACCGCCTGGCCATCCTCTTCCGCATCCCCACTCTGACCGAGCTGGACCGGCACCGCGTGGAGGTGGAGGAGAAGGTGAGGCACTGTCCTTTTCTCCATACCTGGTGTGCGGCGTGCATTCATGCCAGGAAGTTGTTTTTTGTTCTCTGTTACCTTCTGTTGGGAGTCATTGGGGGCACAATGCTGAAGAGATGTTCTTGATTTTCTCTAGTGATGTCGGTTGTGTGTCAAAACCTGAAAGACTGGGCAAAATGTGCACAGATGTATTATAATTCTTCTGTTTTCAAGATGGTGGGAGAAGAAGGAGTGGTGTGTTCTGGGGCGGGGGGTGGGGGGTGGGGGGGCTCTTCACAGATGCTTATTTGTTAGTGTCAATGATTTCTAGCAGTACAGCTTGGAGTATGAAAAAGAGTAATATATATGAGTCTGACATACTTGACACCCCCCCCCCCCACCCCCCAAATGTTTTGATGGATTTCACTTTTGCTAATGGCAGAAAATAATGCAAGGCCTTTGACTCCCTCTTCTAAATACTCCCACCAACCTTTAAATGGTCACTGTATTTTTACTTTAAAATAAAAACACACAAACATAATTACTAATGCCTATAACTGGTTGTTTCCTACTCAAGTTACACTGAAAATAATTAGGATTTGAAAAAATAAAAGAATCTTGTGACAAGAGTGTTGGCTAAGGACATCATGTTCTGCTTTTGACATGTTTGCATGCTCTTGATTGTAGCTTTTGCTGCCTTCAACCATAATGGAAAAAGTATGAACAAAATTAACAACATTTAAAATCTTCTGGGTTTTTTTTTTTTAAAATCAAGGTGTCAGCTAAGAACATGTTTGATCCATCGCTGGAGGTGGTGGCAGCCAGAGACCACATCATGCATGTTGTCTACAATTTCCTTCAGCCTAGCCGAGTCTGGGACAGGTGAGTCGACAGATTATTGACAGTAAATTCCATTTCATCTGGCATAATTGATGACAGATTTAATCACATCAGGCGTAAGTGAAGGCTTATTTCATTAAATAAGGCATAACTGATGATAGGTCTTATTAGACCAGCTACTGTAGCATTACATTTTAGACTGAATCTCCCGTGGAAACTCAAATATTTTATATAATTCATTGATTTTCTTTTTTGGCTTTTGCAACATGCTAAACTGAGTTCATAATGGGCCAAGACAATAATGTAGTGTCTCCTCTACGTTATTGATATGTAAGAATGTGTTTTTATAATTCCTGACTAATTCTGTAAGTGTTCTAACCAGCATAGTGAATACGTACAAATACAGATATGCATTCACAGGGGTAAATATGCATGCTTACGTATACAGACTTGTGTTCATGTATTCACACTTTCTCTGTGCCTGTCACACACACTCACATACACACACTCACACACACATGCATGCATGCTCGCATACATGCACACATATGTATACATGCATGCACACGCACACATTTCAAAGTTTATAATGAAAAAACCATTAGCCTATTCAATCTGCTAAAAGCCAGGGTAGCTGATAGCTGTGTGGATTGGTTTTCAGCACACTGCCCAATATGGAGACCCCCTACCCAATGCTGGTGCTCGTGGGGCCTCAGGGGTCCGGCAAGAAAGACCTGGCCATGAAACTGGTGGAGGAGTTCTCCGATTACTTTGGGTTTGGGTAAGAGCTGGGAAATAACACCTGTCTGTGCTGGGTTTGTGTAGAAGTGTGTGTGTGTGTGTGTGTGTGTGTGTGTGGGGGGAAGACTTTTTATTCATTTATTTGTTTATTTAGAGAATAATGGAATAAGCACCCATGTGCTTTTTTACATCCAGTCCCTATGTGTATGCAGTTTTGTCAATTTTGTCATGTTCCCACCAACACACTATGACCTACTCTTCCAAAAAGCGGAAAAGATGAAAAAAAGAGAGAATAGTAGGTGTTAACACTAGTGCTTAGATTTGTGATTAGTGCAACAGATTTAACCCGAGCTTCAGTTCTCTACAGGGTGATGTGGCTTCTGTGGTTGGTGGGGTTAGAAACATCATGAGTGGATTAGATATGAGTATATCATACTTGCAGATCATTATTAACAAAGAGTATCCCCATTACTACGATGCTATATTTCTGTATATTTCTCTAACAAATTGTTTCTGTCTCTGTGTTGTTAGTATCTCTCACACCACCAGACCTCCCAGGGCAGAGGAAGAGCACACCAAGGATTACTACTTTGTCACAGTGGAAAAGTTTGAGATGGACATCAAGATGGTATGTGTTCTGAAATGATGGCTATAAATTGTATCCTGTGAGGAACTAGAATACCTGCAGTGATTTCTTTATGTATAGTAAAGAAGAACGTATGTGAACAATTATTTTCCTTTTATAACAAGTTAGACCTATAGAGCCAGATAAATTGCCTGATAGTTGGAATCTGCTCTTTACTAGGTACCAGACGTACTGATTCAGGGTATGGGTTCAAGTAGCTGCTGAGGTATCAGGCAGTCAGTCAGAAATGTCAAACACACACACACACACACACACAATGTAGAGCTTGCTGCAGCTATCATACCACCTAAAGCCGTCTTAAGCAATGAACATGTGTACATTTCATGTGATCTTTTTCTATTCAGTTCAAACAGTTGCTTGTTAGCTTTCATTTCTCCCATTGTAATTTTGATGGTAGTTTTCAGTTTGAAAAGTTTGGAAATATGAAAATGAATGCAGGAATATGTGATCACAGAATGTAATGTTTCATGTTTACTTTCAATTTTATCTGTATAAATTTTGCTTTTATTCATAAAAGAAGCCTGAGTGTACAAACAACAATGAAAATAGGGGTAAGGTTATGGAAGCAAATGAACTCCTGTGCATGTTTGTTTTGAATATCTATCATCTTTGCACCTTCTAAATTAAGTAAATGGATCTCACAAGTATTACTGGCTTTAGAAAGTTACCTCCCTTTAATGTACATGCTAATGTTTGACATTTCTCTTCTGTAGACATTCTTGTTCTCCATGCTGTTACATTATGCAGATACATTTCTTCTTTTGAAAGAAACTGGACAGGTGATAGGGGGTGATTCCTCTGTGTGTGTGTGTGTGTGTTCCAGGGCCAGTTCATCCAGACCAGCAAGAACAACGACCACTGGTATGGACTGCAGATGGAGGCCATAGAGAACGTGGCCAGAGAGGGGCTGGCCTGTGTCGTCCACATGGAACTGGAGGTCAGTGTACTGCTGTGTTTGTTATTAACAGCCTTGGTAACAGAACTGCGGTTTGTTATGTCAAGACCCCCCCCCCCCCCCCCCCCCCCCCCCCCCGGCACTCCCCCACCAAAACAACAACCCCCCCCACCCACCCCCACTGTATCAAAACCCTTAAAAACCAAAACAGATTTTCCAAAGGCTTTAAGCAGAATTTTCTGGTAGATAGGGAAATATATTTTGTATACCCCCCCCCCCCCTTCTCAGCAATCTTTTTTTTTTTTTTTAAAGCTAAACAACAATAACCACCCCCCTCCCCCCAAAACAAAACAAAAACCACACAACAAAATCAAACCCTTCTAGAAATGAGAAAAAAACTTTCAACAGGGAACATTTTGCTGATAAACATAATGTTTATTTTACCAGCTTGAAAAAAATGTTTAGTCTTGAGAGATATGTATGCCTAAACCTCTTCACGTGGTCATGCAGCGTGGTGTGATATTTTATCATACAACGTTCTCAGGCATTTCTGAAATCCTGTGAAAAATTATTCTTTTCTTATTCTGCAAGTTGTCACGTCATTTTTAACCTCCATTCATAATATTTATTTTCTTCTGCATACTGTCCATCATTTTCGAAGCCCACGCTTGAAATAGATACACAAGCTGAAATAAAACTGACAAAAAATCGCATCTTGCAGGGAGTTCTGACCCTGAAGAACACCTACTTTGAGCCTCGCTATGTGCTGGTGATGCCGCTGAACAAGGAGGCGCATGAGCATCGTCTGCGGGATCGTGGCCTGTACACGGAGGAGCAGATGGCGAGAACGCTCAAGCGAGCCGACATCTACAGCAGGTACAACCAGGACCACCCAGGTTTCTTCGACATGATGATCAACAGTGGTGAGTGTTGATGGATAGCTCTCATAAGTAGGGAGTGAATGACTTTTAAAATTTCCTGAAATGTTGGCGTTTTTTTGATAGTTACTGTTACATTCCATCTCTTTTTCATATTAACTCCAACAAAAATACAATAGTTACTCCTAAAATGTTCTAAGGCTGTATGGATGTATGGTATGGCATGATATGGTATGGCAGGGTAGGGAAAGGAAAGGGTAGGGTGAGGAAGGAAAGGGGAGAGTAGGGAATGGAATGGTAGGGTAGCTTAGTGTATTATATTGTATTTCATTGTATAAATATGTCACAACAGATTTTTCTGTGTCAAGTTTGCTTTCCTCTTTTCTCAGGAAACAAGAGTAGTGTCATGTCGTCCATAACACAGCAGTGCTAATTTTCCCCTTTTCTTTCCCCGTTTCTTTTTTTGTGTGTGCCACAAACCTTCAATTTTTCTCCACTTTCTTCCTCATATTTTTCCATGGTGAGAATAAAGGGAAAGAAACATTCTCCTGGCACCGCCGTGTCTCTTGTTGACGCAGAGGACATAGCGGACGCGTACCGGAAGCTTCGCCGCCTGGTGATGGACTACTTGGGGATCAGTCCCAGCACCCCCGACACCAGCAGCCTGGCCTACCAGGCCAACGAGATGGGCGACAACGAGACCTACCAGGCCATGACCGGGGCAGCCTCCACCAACGCCATGGGGGCACGCACCTGGTCCAAACCCTCCATCCCTGACAGCATGTCGCAAGTGCGGGGGCAGATAGGATCCGCTGCTGCCCGGGGCATTGTGGTAAGTCCCGGTGTATCGTTGTGACAAGGTGGAATAACTGTGACGTAACTGTTCACACTTTGAACAGATAAAAGTAGACATGTTCTGTGGACATTGAGCAAATTTATTTCATAGAGGTATGGGGTGTACAATATGTAGAATCGTAATGGTTGCGATACAATAAAACAAACAAAATGTACTGGATAATAACAAAACCCTGGAAATATTAACTAAGTCTTTGTGAAATATCATTTTTACATCACTCTGCATGATTGCCAACCATAAGGATGGTCAGTTCAGCCTTGGTGTAAAACTTTTTGAAAGCGTGATTTGATACAAAATTGAGAGAATGCAGTGCTTTATAATTCCAAAATGTGTCCCATTACAGCACACCAATGTCCCTCAGAATAGACGCTCTTTCACTATGTATTAGCCCTTTGAAAACTAGGAGGATTTTAGTTTGGGGAATAGATGTTTGCATGAACAATATCCAGCAGATATAACATTGAAAGAAACAAAATTATCTCAATGTCTGTTTTCTTGGTGGCTTAAATTCTGCAACTAGGTTTCAAAATTTGGATTTGGACGCAATTGAAACCACTTTCCTTGTGTAAGACACCTAAAATTAAGATGGTTATCTATCTTAAAACTTAGAGAGTGGATGGGAACTTTTAAACATTCCTAGAACAATGCTTACCAAGCTTATAAACTGTGCAATAAACCTTCAGATGCAAATCTTTCCCAACAACAATCATGCAGTGAAGGGCAGCTTGTGCTCAGACTGTACTGTTTGACACTGCAGGTAAATATTTCATTCTACGTTCATTGCCATCCATCTTGTATTTTTCTGTGCTGTTTTCAGGAGGAGGCATCACTGAAGCGTCGTCACAGCGCAGCCAAGGAGGTGGTGGCGGGCTATGTGCCTCCAATCTTTGAACAGATTATGACACAGTATGTAGTACACATGAACAGTCTTTACATTTTTATTATGCTTGTGTATGTCTTCATCTCTTTAGTGAGCCATGCTTTTATTTTGTGGTGGGGTGGGGGACAGGTTTTTTTTCTTTACATCAGTCCTATAGAACTTTTTTCTTATGAAAAATCACTGTTGGCCTACTGATTGATTTGAGGTTTTTTGGTGTTTTTTTTTATAACCTACTTTTATTGGTGTGTGTGTGTGTGTGTGTTTGGTGGTGTGGTGTAATGGTGTGTAATGTACTTCATGCTTGTGCATGTGTGTGTGTGTGTGTGTTTGTGTGTGTGCATGCAAAGTATGTGTTTGATGGTTTCCTCAAATTAATGTATTGACTGTGTTTATGTACAATAACTGAAGGAACACATATACATGAAACAACCATTGCTTTGAGATTGACAACATCATCATACTTTGCACACAGGTTTCCACGCACCGCTCCTCAAACAGTGGACGAGCAGCAAGGCCTGGGTCTGGGCGACACCCCAGACAACCGCGTGGTCTCCGCCCCCAACAACACCAACGCTTCAGCCAACCCAGAAATTCCAGGCTCCCCTGACACCACCACCTCCAACGCCTCCACCAGTTCCAACCTCTCTGACCTGGACTCCGCCACAGATCTGCAAAGAGCCGGATCCCCCAAGAACCATCCTGGAGCCCCCGCCACCAACACCCAGCCTGCGGCCAACAATCTGCCCACGGAGAAAGTCAATCCTCTGACCTTGATTGCAGAGAAGGGGTACTCAGCTTCCAAATCTCGTCTTCCGGAAGCGCGACCTCCATCAGCCTCAAGGCAAATGCTAGGGTCAGGTCACGGGAATCGACCAGGGTCAGATCGGCACAAAATCCTGCCTCCCATCGGTGTCGCTCAATGAAAGATCGTAGAGAAGGACTATATTGTGTTATGACACTTGCATCATTTAGGGGTTTTTTTTTGTCTTGAAGTCATTGCCAGTTGCTGGTGGTATTACTGTTGTCATGAAACTGTATGGATGCTGTGTTATGACTGGGCTTGAGAGTGTCAGTGTCAAGAAAAAATACATGTACAGAATTGTAAAATTTGTAACAAAGTTGAATGAGTGATGTAAAAATTGTCTGAGAACATATGTTAAAAGCAGCTCTCCTTCAAGAAAGGCTCCAGTGCTGAAGAATGGAAAGTGTGGTACCTTTTTGTTCAAATTGTCAAAGATAAATGTTGTTGCTATCAAGATAAAAAAACAAACCCCAAACCATCTTACAATAAGTGGAGACAGTTAAAGACATATCACTATTCTGTTTTGTTTTGAATGAGTTTAACAGAGGTTTGTGATATTGGTTACAAATATACCAGAGGAAACAGCACTGACTTCTGTGTCTTCATTGAAATCCAGTCCCAGCTGAATAAAAATATTAAATAAACACAAGGCTATTAAAAAAGGACATATCACTTGAAATAAGGTTTGTGCAACAAATGGACAATAAAATCTTCTCTTTTCAAGTGAAAATAAAAGGTGATCTTGACAAGGTTTAACGATTTTTTGTGCAGCTTACATCATGTGTATGCATATGATAAATGTTATACATACACTGCAAGATTAAGCCAAAATCTCTCTCTTGTTTTTTTAACATGCATGAAATGAATATGGTTCAGAAATCAGATCTATGCTATCTTTCAATGTCTTTTTCTGATTCAACAATAAGCTTACATAAATACATACACCAATGATAGATTAAAAAAAAAAAAAAAAGGTTTTAAGGGCATGTTGCACTTAGAACAGCCTATACTATTGTAAACTATTTTGAACTCAATGAGCTTGACTTTGAACACATTTGTTATTTCTCAAGGATTTTATCTGCAATTGTTTTTTCATGCCGATGCCTGAACCACATCTTCTGGACATATAAACACATGTTTTGGTTATACAGTGATGATAATGTAAATTCTCTTATGTAAATAAAAGTACTTTTGTATTTGAATACTGTATTTTGTTGATGTTTTATCGACTGTGCATTATTGTTTCATACAGATTCACACTGGTGTGCGTATGCGAGTGTTTTTGTATAGGAGAGAATAAAAAAAAATGTTTTGAGTAAAATATGAATAAAAAGTTGCACCTGTGTGTGTGTGTGTGCACGCGCATGCATGTATGCGAGTATGTGTGAGCAATGTGTGTGCATGACTGCATGTGTTTGAAAACCCACACATGTCCATAAGATGTGTGTGAAATTCAAAGAGCAACTGGCACCACATGCACTAATATGTTCACACACCAAATCAGTACCAACACAAAGCTCAGACAAATCCAGTTTTGCATGTTAATTCCTTGTATTTCAGAATAAATCAACAGCCAAAACATCATCATCACACTAAAATAAAAGAAGACAAAGTCATAACATAAAAATACAACAACAAACTAAGACACTACAGCACACTCTTCACACACTCCACATGGCACACACATCACTAGCGGTTTTCTGAGTGTCTTTTCATGGCTCGTTTCCCCTCTCCCTTCTTGCACTTTGTCTTGCCTCGCAGCGCACGCAGACGTTTCATCTCATCTTTGAAGTCCTGGTGTTCATCTCTACAAAGCAAAGAAAAAGAAGACAAAGCAGATTAGTTTTCTGATTCTATGGTAGAAATGAAACAAAATGGATTTTCAGTGCAAAGATTTCTCATTTTCTAACTGCTTTTTCATTTTTGGAATGTGGTGACTTTTGTGATGAGAAAATGGTCACATTTACAAAAATCTTACCAAGGATGAACCTATCTGTTTTAGCTGAGGAAAAAAACAAAAACAAAAACACCCCCCAAAAACAAACACAACACAAAATAAACAACAACAAAAACCAAACAAAACAAAAAAAGAAGAAAAAAGGAAGCATTTTCCTATGACCAACAACCAGTATGGTGGCTGTTGATCCTCACGATCAGGGGGTTGTCTCCTGTATCGCTACAAGTATTGTTGTGGGCCAGCACTATGACTAGACGCTAGACACAAAACAGTGGACTGGTGGTCTAGACAGTGATTGGTCGTCTAGGAGATAATGGAACTGTCTTCTTCCTCTTCTTTATTCCTTGGTTAAAACTTTGATACACAACACTGGTATATAATGGTTAGATTTCTGTGTGTACATGCTACAGACAGAAAATTGTGACTGGTGATATTATGAATCTGTCCTGTTATTTTTCTTTGTGCCTTAGCTTAAACTAGAGCTTGAGACATACCACTGGCAAGATTTTTGTCTATAGTCTAAAAAGAGCAGATTCATAAGTACTATGCAAACTGGAGTTGATGATAACAGATGCAGGATTAAAAAATTTAAGCAGAGCTTTACATAAGCCTAGCCATGTGATTGTCAGGAAATAAATTTCCAGCAGTCTTCTGCTCATTTTGCCAGCAATCACAGTATCAGCCCCAGATAGTAATTTTTCAATAACAAAAATAACTATATGTACAGACATGATAAACAGCTGTCCAACTGAATCAAAGATAACAGATTTTACACAAACTCACCTTTGTTGCACAGCACAGGTAAATCAAAAATATGATTAAATAAACTAGAACAGCATTTGTGTACCTGCGGACATGCATAATCTGAGATAGTCTGCTATGCATGCACAAGCCCTTAAATCAAAGAACTTTTACAAAAATTACAAAATAAATCAGTTTCTGTCCTTCTCACCTGAAGAGGCCATAGTTTCTCAGTGTGCTGAACAGCATGCCCATGTCTTTGTAAGGAGGATAGTAGTCGACCACTCTGTTATCCAAGTGCTTTGGCTTCTCGCTGAAGATGCGAACAACTTTGGTAGACTTGACTGTGGTTGGCCGGGCAACCTCACCAAAGATTCTGGCTGAGAGGCGGGCCATTTTTCTGGCGTAGGAACTCTGACTCATCTTGCAGTTGCAGGATCCTGGTGAAACAACATTTTTTCCCTTCAAATTATCAAGGCAGATTACATGCTGACATTTGTTTGCTGTAAAAGATTCAGCGCAATAGAAAGTTTATATATATCATTATTAGCATTAGCACAGTAACCATTTAATCAATCTACAATATGCATACTTTACAAGCTGAATTCTTTATAAATAAATTCATATTAGAGTTTTTTCATCCATTTGAATTATATAAATGTGAATTTAAGGTATGGAAACTGCAACATGTAAATTGCTACCTCTGAGGATTCTTATGATCTCCAAGGTAAATTTATATGCAGGCATACCAGTGCCTTCTTTGACTTTAAGCACACTGGTGGCTCTTCTGACATAGTGTTTGTGTGTGTGTGAGAAAGAAAGAGAAAGAGTAAGTTTATAGTGGATATACTGTATCACTCGGTGAGTGCTTTAATGTTTTGTTTTAAAATTTAGGGAAAAAACCCTGCTTTCCAAACTCGCCATATGCCATAGACAGCATAGTGACCAACTTTCTTACAAATGTTGGATGAAATCAGAATGAGTAAAACGCAGATGAAAGATTTTTGGTGAAAATTAAAGAACTGAATACTTTATTTAGTGGCCTAATAATGTGTGATAATAAATCACTGGGATCCCTAGCCCATATTATTCTTGAATACTAATAATTTAAATTCAGTTTGTAGAAATGGTGATCCAGCAGAAGCTTCAAGTTTAACATAAAGGATATCCTGATGTTGGAATGCAGCAACCTTCATTTAAACAGAACATCTTGCGCACACGTTAAATCCTGTTCCGCTTTTCGTAAGAGTAGGCCATTGTGTGCCGGTGGGAACGGATGACAAAATGACAAAAACGCTACACACGGGAATGATTAAAAAAAGCACATAAGATGCTTATAATTTTATAAAAAGATAAATAAAAATAAATAATAAACAATAGGTTGCATACGTAAATTCTTTAACTGACTGATAAACCGCAGATCCTAGCCCAGGAATAACGAATTCTAAAGGAACTCACAAACCACAGAGTTATTGGTATTATTGTTTTAAAAAAAATTAATTTTTTTTTTTTTTTCAAATCAAGCCTAAGGCATCGGTCCCTGGTGCATGTGGTTTTTGTTTAAATGTTGTCATCCTGTTACACAAACACACAATGGGCCCTACGTCTTTTGTACTATAGTGCAATGCCAGGCCCACTGCTGACCAGTTGGGAATTAAGAGGACAGTTTGTTATTTTGGAGCCCAGCTTGAAACTACAAAGAGAGAGAGAAACTCAGAAAAGTCCAGACTGTGTCAGTGTGTGGACCACAGTCTCCATAGGATAGCTCATTACTTTACTCAGGGAAGGTGTGGGGAAGCAAGAACTGTTTCTCATCGGTGCTTTGGTTCAATCTACAAACTGGACTGAGAAAAACACACACACAAAAACCCCTTTGCTAATAGATTTAATTTTCTGGAGGGAAAAAGAATTAACATGGATGATTTTTCAAGCAGGCTTTCATATTAATAAGATGTTCAATTGAGAATAATTGAGATTTAAAAAATTTATTTTATTCTTTTATTTTGAGGATAATGGAATAAGCGTTTATGTGCTTTTTTACATCCAGTCCCCTTGTGTATGCGGTTTTGTAAATTCTGTCATCTGTTCCCACCAGCACACAGTGGCCTACTCTTACAAAAAGCGGAACAGGATTTAACATGTGCGCAAGATGTTCTGCGTGCATTCGCACACGGGACCTCGGTTTATAGTCTCATCTGAAAGACTTTTGGGGAGAGTGGAGTCGGCACTGATGTTAACTCCAGAGGAAAATATCCCCCTTGAACGGGAATCGAACCTGGGTCATCAGATTGTGAGCGCAATGTTCTGACCACTAGGCTATCCCGTCCCGTCAAAGTGGCAAAATGAATCTGCTGACAAACTGAACATGTATGAATCTTGATGTCTTTTACCATAACTACATTGACCAATAAAAGTGAACATCAGTGGAATGTCCTAGCTGACCTAGGTAAATTTTAGGACAGGCAGCAAGTTTTCAGGTAGATTGAAGAGTTAGTCTGGAGGTCATTAGACTAGAGTGTGTTTTTGTGTTACTGTGTTAGTCTGACAATCACCTTTAGTTTTTCTAGAGCTACCACTAATGACAATGGACTGTTGGTGGTACTTAGAGTGGATGGTCAGCTGTCTGTGACTGAATTTGTTCTGAGATGATTCTTCTTTTCAACTCTGATGGAAGGGTTCCTAGCTGAATTAATAATCAGCATTCATCATAAGCACTATAGGTATGATTTAATACATTTTGTATGGCCTATCTACTTGTGGAATCTGATGCTTAGTGTTGTATAATATATGAATCCCACACAATGTTATACTTATGTCAGTTGCCTTGCACTTGCAGTCTTGTCTGCTGTAGCTGTTTTGACCTTACAACTGCAGAACTCAAGTTCTCCTGCAAAGGAAGCCACAGACTTGCTGCACACTTTGTGCGGTTGTATGCTTGTAATTTGTACCTTTACAATGTCAATTGTATCTTTTCTTTTTTTTAATCCATAGGCCTAATAATAATTATAGGGCCTATTTGATGTGTACAAAGTTTTATAAAAAATAAAAATATATACACTATACAGTATACCAGAATGGAAAACAAAACCCCATAAAAAGATGAGAATGAATGAAAGTAGGAAAACAGTGAAACAGATTCAATCTTGGCTAATGATACACAGAAGGATTGAATCAATGACTGATTCTGTCTCGGTTCCAGAAAGACTAGAGTGAGGCCATCACTGTAGTGCTAGGCCTAACTCAGTAACTGTACTAGTACAGTAGTAGTAGTAGTACTAGTACTATAGTTTACTAGTAGGCCTACAGTAGTAGTAGTACACTGTCCTATGATTCAGTCGTCTCTGTATTGTGATCGGCTAAAATAATGCCTTGCTACATATAAAATAAACAAATTATTTAGATGGCAGGACACATGCCTTTTCTGAATATATGATGATAAGAAACAGTTCTAAATGGCAAAGTATACGCGCATAGAAAGCACACGTTCTTTACCTTCTGCTCCTGTTGCAAAATGTCCTTTCTTGACTCTATTCCAGAGTACAGCCCCTTGTGTGGTTCTTTAGTTTAAGAAAAAAACAAAACCCGCAGAATAAACGCGCTGTAGGCCCTAATCGACGATCTTCAAATGGAAACAAACTCCCTCGTAAGTAATTTTTTCGTTTTGACTACACAATCCTTGTAATTTTAGGGGAAAATGGACGCGTGAATTAGGCTATAACTACAAAATCATTACGATCATGTCACGGAGAGCGGGGAAGGATAGCTTGAAAGTTGAAACTGAAAGTGCTTGTTGCACTCGCCGAGGATCCAATTTCAGAGTTTTCGGCAGTAGGCCTGCTCTAGTTTGCACTGTAAAGCCTCCCCCCCCCCCCCCCCCCCGATCTCAGACTCTACCACTCATTCTGTGAGTGATCGGCTGTGAAGTTTTATCTGGTTTAATCTGCAGTCTGTTTGACCCATGCTGTCACTTTTGCCGTTTTGGGAACCAAACATTTTAAAACAAAGCATAATTGCCCAGTCCCTGCCCAGTTCAACAATAAATCTTTTTTTGTTTTTTTGTCAGTTATTATTTTAGCAGAGTTCCAAGGCCTATTTCCTGAAGTCAATGTCAGTATGGCTGCCTACATTACTAGTAAGATATTTTAAAATTCTCATCCAATGTATAGGCCTACTTGTAGAACTTTGTACATGATGTGATGATTCCCAGGTGTGATGAGTGAGAGAGTCCATTACATGCTCTGGATGAGCTGCTGGATGTGCTGCTGGAGAACACTTAGCAACATAATCCTGTCCACACTCTCATGAACACATTCGTTTTCTTTTTATGCTTTTTAAATGTAATACAAAAACTCTGGTATCCATCATTGTTAAACTTTTGGTCACACAGTTAAATGTAAGGGATTTTCCCCTGGAGTTAACATCAGTACTGACTCCACTCCCGCAAAAGTCTTTGGGATCAAACTGTAAGCCATGGTCCTGTGTGTGAATGTACACTAAGACCTGTTCCGCCTTTCAAAAGAATAGGCCAGTTGTGCTGGTGGGGAATGATGATAAATTCACAAAACAGCATATGGGGACTGAATGTGTTCATGTAAAAAAGCATAGAAGTACTTATTCCATTATTCTCGAAATAAAAAAAGTACATATGTGAATAAAAAAAATATGTAGCCAATGTAGGATGAAATTGTTGACATAAGAATGAACATAATAAAATTGATGTCTTGATCTATATATCCTTTTAGAACTTTTTTGAATTGACGGATTGTTCATGTACAGTTAAATTTTTTTTTAAAAGCAACTAAAGTTATCTAAAGACAACTTAGCCACACAACCCCTCCCCCCAAAGTAACTAACAAAAAAGCAAAAATCCCCACAAAAACCCAAACCCGGAACACAACAACCAACCCCAAAAAAACAACAACAACAAACAAACCAAACAAAAACCCCAACCAAACCCAACAACAACCCACAAACAAACCAAAAACAAAAAAAACCAAACTAAAAACATTTTACAAAACAAAAATGACCACAACCCCCCCCCCCCCCCCCCCCCAAAAAAAAAAAAAACCCCACAAAAACCAACTACAACAAAACCAACAACAAACAACCCAACAACAACAAAAACCAAAACAAAGCATAACAAAACCCAAACAAACAAAACAAACAAAAACAAACAAACAAAAAAAAAAGCAAATCACCAAGGATTTAGACTACTATTATGAAATGAAGATTTTAGAGTCATCACTTATTGTATCATGATTTGCATTGTAGTTTGTAAAACACTTTTATGTTTGAGCCAAGACCAATCATGTCCCTTAATTTTTCTAGTATTCCTCATGTAGCAGCAAAACTTGCAAATTGTCTCCCCTAGTTTTTCTTTCCCTCAAGATTTCTCCTAACTCAGAAGAGTTCATGGATAAATCATTTTGAATTTTGAATTTAATTAAAGTGGCAGGAACTCTAAAGGGGTCTTATGTCAACAATGCTGTCAATCATATAATGTAGTTCTGTAAGTTATCGTTTGCTGTAATCCCAGACTGAACAGAGTAAACTTGAGGTTCTTTTCTAGTAGATTGGCTTGAGGAAGGAAATATTTTCTGGGGTTAGGTAAAACAACTTACGAAAATATGACAAAAAAGGAAGAAGAAGAAGAAGGTTTGAGCAGATGGGAGTGGGGATTAGTTTGATATCATTTATTATCCTTTATATCAGTTATTTCATTGAATTTTTCAACTGTCTTTGATTTGATGTTTATATTATTGGGTACATCATTATAATATTTTATTTTGTTTTGTTTGACATTTTTCTGATATTTTTTCTTTCAGAAAAAAAGTAGCGTCACTCCCATTATTTCATGACTGAAAATTCAACATCCAAAACCAAGTGTTGGTGAAATTTACCATTGAAAAGCACCTCAGCAGATGCATACATTGCAGTGGTAACCATGAATGGTTGTGTCATCCCTGGTACCTCAATAGCTGTGGATTTCTGGCAGGTGAGGCCTATCACTGTATCAGACGCACAAGCTTTTTGGCCTTATGAACAGTTTGCATGTATTTTGTGTCACATTTATTTATAATAGCACTTTTCAGAGTTTTCTAGGCTGATATACTAGGTGTGGTAAATTAATTGTGATCAAATTTAAAGACAAGTCTGTATCAAGAGATCTTTATCATAAAACAAATTTTAAAGAGTATAAATCAACAAAGTATTAAGTTGTTGTTTTTTTTAATCATTACTTGAAATTATGTTACATAGAAAGCATTTTTATCATGAGAATACTGTAGTTTTGAATGTTTTGTCAAAACTCATTTAGTTAGGTTAAAGCATAAAACTATTATTAAAGAAAAAAGCAAACAATGCATTCATAATCGCCTATTGTTCAAGGTGCGTATAAAAATTTTTTGTTGTTTTTGTTTTTTATTTTATTATAATTTGTTTTCTTCAAGGTATGTATGAAGACAACAATTAAGCAGTTTACTACAGACATTTCTTAAGATAACCCATGTGTTGCTTCTCACAGTGTTCATCAAGCTCTAATTTTCCAAATTGCTTATTATCATGAAAAGCAACTTAAACACCTTTTTTTTGTTCCTTGCCTAGAGCTCCGAGGTTTACCATTGGTGAGATTTTGTGTATGCAACCGTTTTTACCCACCATGAAGGTAGCCACATTCTGACTTCTGGGATATATTATCTGTTTTGAGTGTATCGCAGTTCCATTTGACAGTGCATGAAAACTGAGGCAGCAGACTGCTGCAGAAGTTAGAATGACCACATCAGACTCTGATGGACATTTTTTCAGATTAAAACAACCAAACGTTTTACTTAATTTCTAAGAAAGATAAAGGAAAGAAATGAAATCTGTTAAGGGGACCATATAATATACACTAATATCTAATGCTGTGGTGTTGTGGTGTATTCCTACATTGGTGTGTGTGTGTGTGTGTGTACGAGGTGCGTGTGTGTGTGCGCACCTGGGTTTGTGTTTGTGTATAATTTTTTTTAAGCTATCTTAGAATGCTTATAACAATCTGAAATGTATTTTTCTTGTGTCTTGTGAGATAATTATAGGTATCAATGTGCCTGTCAGTGTTGTAATTGCCCTTCATGGGATGATTAAAGTGTCTTTGACTTGACTTTGACTTTGATGTGGCAGGTGGGGCGCCTTGCAGGCATCAAGCTGTTCTTCCTGACTCACCTGCACGGGGACCATGTGGTGGGCCTGACCTCCACCTGGCGACAACCCCTCTACTGCTCTCCTGTCACTGCCCAGCTGCTGACACAACGCTACGGCCTTGACCCCTCCGTCATACACACCTTGGAAGTGGGCCAGGCCCATCTGATCCACTGTTGCCCAGGTCACTGTGTGCGCACTGCCGCTGGTGTGCAGGATGAACCCTCCAATCAAGAGGACAGAGCTGGCTCAGGCTGTGACTTTGTGTCCGTGACACCAGTCGATGCCAACCACTGTGCTGGGGCTGTGATGTTTCTCTTTGAGGGTCGCTTTGGAAAAATTCTTCACACGGGCGATTTTCGTTACTCGGAGGAAATGTTTGAAGAAGGATCTCCGCTCTCTAAACACATTGGGACCATTGATGTGGTGTATCTGGACAACACCTACTGCAATCCTAGCTGTGTGTTTCCGCCCCGAGTGGAAGTGGTGGATCAGATCATGGACGTGGTGAAGAGCCATGAAGACTGTGACATTGTGTTTGGAGTGAGAGGGCTTGGCAAAGAGGAGCTGCTGGCAGCCGTGGCACTGGCTGTGGGTGAGTGGGTGAATGTTCCTCCTGCAACATTGTCCTTTGTCACTGCACTCGGCTTTCCCAATGTCTTTCGAACAGGTCAACCTGAAACACGCCTAAGGGTGATCCCTTTTCATACTGTGTCCAAAGACTTTGTCAGAAAGTTGAATCAGACCAAACCCACCGTCGTTATCCTACCCACTGCCCTGTATCAGGGTATTGGTGGGAAGCCTTATGCCAACGTACCAGAAGTTTTTGTGGTTCCCTACTCAGATCACAGCTCCTACCCAGAACTTGTTCAGTTTGTGTCGAAGCTGAAGCCTTGCTGTGTGAAGCCTATCGTGCGTGGAAAAGTGCGGGGTCCTTTTGGTGTTGATGTTTCCAGCAGGGAAGACATGAGCTGCTTTCGTAAGTATCTGACAAAACCTCCACGCCCTCACCCCACAGCCTCAGCATCTGATCTGTCCAGTGTCAACAACTGTAGCACAGAGCCACAGCCACAGAAACACTGTACATGTGGATTTGAAAATTTGTTTCCAGATTTTCAGGGGCATTCATCAAAGAGAAGAAAGTCGGTGAAAAGAGCTCCTCGAAAGACCCTGTGCCCAAAAGGAGTGAACTATATATCAGATGATGATATGGAAGAACACGTGTCATCCAAAAAGAGCAGAAAGACGGAACCCCCCCCAGTTGTTTACACAGAAGAGAAACCATCCAGCCCAGGACAAGCAAGCCTGCATAGACAGGACAAACAAAAGCAAAGTACTGTCTGTCTGCAAGATACAGAGAAGAATAATACACCTGGTATGGCTGCTGTCTCCCTGAAAAAAGCTCCTGATGGTAGCATCAGGACCGAGACTGGAAAGAACATGAGTGATGAAGATTCACAGGGCAAAAGCACTGCTGCCTTTTTACCCAAAGATGCAGACACTGGCGGGACTGTTGACAATGCTCCTTTGAAGAGCAAGCCTCTGAAACATTCAGAGTTTACAAATGTTGGTGCAAAGGAACCGCAGCCTCCGTTACCACAGTGTAATTCAGACAGGAGAACAGACTGTAAAGACTCTTCCATATCAGAGTCCAGTCAGAACCATTTCTCTTCTTATGAGGGACCCACTCCAATTTCCAGCAAGATTACATATTTTTTCAAAAAGGGACATAAAAATATCCATCCATCCACAAACACACAAGCTGTGCCAACACACACAAAGAGAAAAACAGGAAGTTGTCAGTCTCCAGTTCATCGATCTGGGACAAAGCTGAAAACCAGCGGGGAAGTTCCAGCAACATCACAAGGCAGCGTTGAGAAACGTCCATCCATGCAGTCCAACATTAAATCTAAATCCCAAGCTAAGGGCATACAATCAGTCTCTACCCTTATCCAGAGTTATCTTTTGAACAGAAATGGTGGGAAAGCAGACGTCAGTGGCAATCAGCAACGTGCCAAGCTGATGGACACATACCACAGCATCTTTGGACCGAGACAAACCTTCAGCAAACATCTGAATTCTGGGCACTAGCATGAGGGAGGGGGGGAGGAGGCAAAAAGAAAGGAGACTAAAACACAAAGTAATTACTAGTGATATAGAAGATTGCCTGGTCTCTGTGTGGAAGCAACTTTCACTATGTTGACAAAGATCTTGTGTGGGATGAAAAATCTCACTATGATAAGGAAAACATACAAAATGTTGACACATTGCAACAAAACTTTCTAACCATGCCAAATATTGCTGATTTAACTTTGATTTTCAAAGGGAAGCTAAATGACTGAAAAAGTAATGCAGATGTATCAATAATATGATGTATGAAGAGTTATGTGTGTTTTAATAATAATAAATGGAATTTATATAGCGCTATATCTTGCAAAAAGAAATCAAAGCGCTTGCATTCAACACACCCATACATACAACCAATAACAATTAACAGAGTTAACAAATTGAAATGTACATATTATATATATATATATGCACGCGCGCGCGCGCACACACACACACACACACACACACACAGATTATACACTTTGGCAGGGTGGTGGGATTTTGGCTGTTTTAGGCAGGGATAGATTTGAGATGAAACAAGAGGGGGAAATCAGATTTGGAATAAATATGTCTTGAGGCTGGATTTAAAAGTGTCATAAGTAGGCTTTTGGCAAAGGAAGGGAGGGAGGTCATGCCACATCACTGGACCAGAAACAGAGAAAGAGCCATGGCCAACAGTGGATTGGTTGAATCTCGGTATTCGTAAGCACAAGGTATCTGCAGCAGAGCGGAGGGAACGATGAGGAGTGTATAGGTGAAGACAGTCGCAGAGGTAGGAGGGAGCTGTTTTGTGGAGACATTTGTAACAGAGGGTACTGATCTTATACTATAGTTAACTCTCTGTGGCACAGGCAGCCAGTGGATAGATTGCAAGAGAGGAGTTATGTGCTCAGATTTTCTCTTTCTGAGGTCAAGTCGAGCTGCAGAGTTTTGTATAAATATGTTGAAGGGAGGGGATTGATGATGCTGGCAGACCAGCCAGAAGAGAATTGCAATAGTCCAGACGTGAAAGAATGAGAGACGCGACTAGTTTGGATGTTGCATCAGTGGACAGGTACTTTTATTGCACTTATATGCCGTAACTGATAGTAGCACGATTGGCAAGTCTGGGTGATAAATTTTTGCATGGAGAGTGTGTTGTCGATAACAACCCCAAGATACTTCACAGCAGTGGATAGAGGGACAGACATATTGCTGAGTTCTATTGAAGCTGTTGTGATGGGAGTGAGTTTGTGTTTGGTCCCTACAAGCATGGCTTCGGTTTTGTCTGGATTTAGCTGTAACTTGTTCTGTATCATCCAGTTTTGGAAATCTTAAAGGCAGTAGTCCATATTTGTCAAGAGAGAAGGCAGATTTCAGGTGTATCACTGCTAAGAATCTGAGAGTCATCTGCATAGAAATGATGGTCGATCTGATGACGGTATATTTGTGAAAGTGGAGCAGTGTTTAGGGTGAAAAGAACAGGGCTGAGAACTGATCCCTGTGGGACTCCACATTCCAGTTTGGTAGGTGATGATTGAATCTTGTCTATTGAAACTATGTAGAATCGGCCTGTAAGGTATGAATTAAATCAGGTGAGGGCTGTGCCTGTAATACCAAATGTGTTTTTGAGACGTGACAGAAGTGTCAAAAGGGTGAGGGCATGGAGGTTTTGTCAGATACTTCTGAAAGAAGTTTTGTGACTACAGAAGTTAAAAAAACCCATTCATTTGTATTGCTGAGATTTAATTGGTATTCAGTGATACAATTTTGTTTTAGTGATATAATTCTGATTTTTAAAAGAATTCATACTAGACTTGTTTTTTGTATGTTTTGTTTCTATTCTTTTTTAAAATTGTCAGGAATTGTTAAAAGTAAGAATTGTTTAAAATCTGTGCATTCTGTTTTTATTTTGTTTTTGTTTGGTGGGTTGTTTGGTTTGTTTTGGTTTGTTTTGGGGGTTGTTTTTGGGGGGAAGAAGGGGGGGGGATTGTCAGGGATTTAGTTTGAAATGGTATACTTGGGTTGTTTGTTGTTGTTAGGTTTTTTTTGTGACAGTTTACTTTTATGGAAAGAAAACTGTTTCATTTACTTGTTTTAATAATTGGAAATTTTTACTAAAAATGAAAAAAAAAAAAAGGGGGGGGGGGGAAGCAAAAAAGAAAAGTGTGTGTGTTTTCTGTAAACAGCTACAAAACTGAAAGCTTTGGAAAAAAAAGGCAACAAACAAGTGTTAATTAACTACACAAATTCATTAATTAATTAACTACACAAAAAATCCAAGCGCCTGAGAATTAAGTTTTATATTTCCAGTGTGTACACATAGTATTTTGTGAATGTGTGTGTGTTGGTAGGGTGTGTGTGTGTGGTTTTCATTTACATTTTTTGCCCTGGAGGTATCACTGCATGTAGATCATTCCATGATTTCATTCTAAGCCACAACTGTCAAGATATCCGCCTAGCAGGTGCTTGACCAACGACATAACCTTACCAAATAAAATTGGTCATGCCTTGGGTTCTTGCTGGTATTTTTGCATCATTTTCACAGCTCACCGCATAAATTGACATGATCTTTGATATGCTTACTTCTTTTGCATACTTAACTTTGGATGCATGGTAAGGATTGACACTGGCACATCTTCACATAAGCTGATTGAAAACTAAATGATTGTAAAAATGTGCGTACATGTATTGTTCCTCTTGTTCATTCAAACTGATGGACCTCAGGCCAATCAGTGTCAGAATCCAGTAGATTTCATCACTTGGCTGTCATGCCTTAGGGGGCAGAATCACTCAGTGGTTAGAAGACTTGTGGTCTGAAAGGTGCAGGTCCCAGCATAAACCTAAAGCTTCTCTAGTGTATTGGTATATGATGAATACAATTGGCTTTAACATTGTCTGCTAAGTGGATCTTTTGTGCAGATTTGGTGTAATGTGTTGCTTCCTGTTTCCTAGGGAAAACTGGAAAAAAAATTGTACACTTTCTGTCAGGTTTGCTTTTAAATGATCAGAATTGCTAGAATTAGTAGAAAAATAGCTGAGTGGATAAAACAAGGGTTTGACGTCAATCCAGTGAGTTCATGAAATCATTGATTTGAATCTCGGCAGTAGCACTGGAGAATTAAAGGGTGATTTTTACATATCCCGGGTCAACTTGAAGTGCAGGTGACTTCTCTCTGAACTCCTTGAGGAGTCACAGGGGCACTGCTCTGAATTTTTCAGGCAGTGTGTCTTGGGCAAGTTGAACCTGGTGGAGCCCATCCCTCTTCAGATAGCAGGGCGCATGTTGGGTCTGTTTGTATTGTCCATGCCATGGGCCACAACTTAGGATCTTTTTTCTATTGCTGTCTCATCTTCCGTCACTTCTGTCTTGCTGTTCACACGCCCCTCATTTTAATATCTCTCCACTCCAGCATACCCAGATTCATTATGTCGCATCCTCAAGGTTGGATGATCACAGATGAGCCTATCAATGCCAGGCTGTTGTGGGGCCACCAGCCAGATGGGCCCTGCACTGCTGCTGGATCACTTGGGTGGTGCTCAGTGGTGCCTGTTCTGACAACAGTAATAGCTCAGTCATGGAGCCAGGCTGGGTGAGACCTAGTCCCGGGTTGGCGACCACCACAACGTCCCTTCAGTGACCTATCCGCCATGGACCATAGTTGGCTTACTCTTCTGTGAAAAGTGGATGTGTTTTAATGTATGCATGCATGAGATGATCTGTGAAGTCTACTAGCTCAGAAAAAAGAAGAAAAACAAGTTTTGATTAGAAAAAGGTGTCAATCACTGGTAATATACTTTCACTAAACACTGAACAAGATTTTCTTGTTACTGGACTTTAAATTTGCAGATCAGTAAACCATGTGCTTGATTTTATATATCAATATATGTATACATTTATATGTGAAAAAAATTCATGATTTGATCATTTTGATTACTGAGTACTCTGTATGTGTATATAAATATATTTAAAAAAGAAAAAAAACTTTTTAAATTTGTACTCTTGCATACACACATGTATGTATGTTTGTCCGTCGTGTCCGACGATGACCTCCAAAACAGCAGAGGAGGCAGCTGCTGTTTTGAAAACTGGGCAGAAATTTGATTATAGTGGAGATGCCTTGCCCACAGTACATCCCCACTCTCTCGGCCAAGTGGGCATAAGGACAGTCAGCGTTGGGGATGTTCTCCAAAGGCCAACCAGCCCCCATGGCTGCAGCACATTAAGGACTGTGCAAGTCAAGCCTCCTAGTCAGAGAATCATAGTCGATCACTAAAGACTAAGCTGTAAAGTGGAATTCCATGAGTGGGAAAGCCACTGGTCATACAGCCTCTCACTTTGCTGTTGCCCCAGCGTCAATGGTTTAATCAAGAACTGTGATAAAGCCCAGGCACTGACGGCATATGCATACACACACACGCACGCACACACACTCTCTCTCTCTCTCTCATGTTTGTTTCACTTTTTTCCCCATGAGGGCCTGGTGTAAAGAAGCCTCTGGCTTATCCAATTACCCTCATTAAAATATTCGAGTTCGAGTTCTCTCTTACATTCACGTGCACACATGTAAACACACATGGAACACATGAAGAACATCTTGCGCACACATTAAAACCCGTTCCACTTTTCGGAAGTGTAGGCTATTGTGTGCTGGTGGGAACGGATGACAACATTTACAAAACTACATACACACGCAGACTTGATATAAAAAAGCACGAGTGCTTATTCCATCATCCTTGAAATAAAAGAATAAATTAACACCCATGCATGCATGAGCACACATGAAGGCACACATGCACACAAATGATAATGAAAAAACCCCTTCATTTTCATTTCTGTGTAGACTGTTTTATTTTGTGTACCTTTATTGACCTGTTATGGGCAACCCCCCCCCCAAATGAATAATTTTAAGTAACTAGTCATTCATTTAATCTATGAATCATTCATTCGTTCATGAATCTACTGTAGTCAACACTTCACCAGAAAGTAATTCACTTCCCAAGATTGACAACAGTCAGGTTTGGCCTGCAGCCTTTTTTCCCATGGGAAGCAAATTGCCCACAGCATGCATGGAAAGAGAACAGAGGGGGGCTATACAGCACGCAATCAGACCTGGCTATTTCTTTCATCATCAATATCTAATCAATAATGCCAGGGAGCTGTAGGTGTCAAAAGCATAAAAACATCAATGGGGCAGTTGAGCTGAAACTAGCATAGGCGCTTGAAGAAGATTTTAAGTATGTGAAGTTTTTGCTATTCAACAAGATTTGCTTAACAATAACTACTTCAAATACTTGTAATAAAAGTGTGGGTTTTTTGTTGTCATTGTGTTCATTTAAGTTTGTTTTTTTATTATGTCAGTGCAAGAAAGAAAGTACTTAGAGAGAGTGATTCAGATTGTATTTTACACACACTTCTTAAGACATGCCTGTAAATTCAAATTTGAGGTCTGTAAGACTATTGCAAGTTTATGATTTTGCTGGTCCAAGTTGAACCTTGGAAAATACATGGTGTATGCTGGGTATGTTTGTTTACAGAATCTTCCAAGGGTTGACATGAATTGCAAGGCCTTTAACTTGTCTATTTGATGATAATGGGACCTTTAATATGATGTATATTTGATGTTTTGTATGCAGATGATATGGTGACAGGATAGCTCAGTGGTCAGAGCACTTGCATTCCCCCAAGCTAAGGTTAAGTAGCATTGAGCATAGTTACCAAGTGGATGGGTGACTGTTTGTGTGCCTTGGCTTTAGTTCAGTCCTCCAAGTTCACCCAGCTGTAAATGGGTATCTGACCTCTTTAGGGTCAGGGAAGGTAAAGCAGCAAGGGAGAGGAGATGGGAACCACCCTCAATATGCTGGCCCTTTAGAGAAGCTGAGATATCTGATGCCTCACTCTCCAACGACCACATAGGTTATGGGACACCTTTACCTTATGCAGACAAGGGAACTGAGGCACAGCCAGGTCTGCATTTTAAGCTGACCAGGAAGATTGTGAGAATTCTCACCATGTACCATAATTCACTATGTGCCACTGCTGAGATTCAGACCCATGACTTAGTGGACGCATGGCATGGAAGTGAAACACTGTCCGTTGAAGAAGGAGAGACCTGTTTAACTTTGTATTTCTGCTCTTAAATGTATATGGGTTGTTCTCAGAAACATGTGTGCCATAGGTGTAAGTAACTCACTTGGAAGACCTGAAATGTTGTGTTTTGTTTGTGGATGATTGTGATGCTTGTTACATTTGGGTGGTGTCTGTATTGAAGAAATAAAATTTAAAAAGAAAAATGCACGGCTATATTATTTTCATTGTAAATTGAGCATTTATCATAAAATTATCACACAAACAAAATGGATTTGTGACAAGAAGGAACACACTGTAAACTGAATGTTTTTAAGACCCTTTAACAAGTGTTTTTCTTAACAAAAACAGCATCTAACATCTCTTTAGATGTTTCTTTAACTTTGCAATAATAAAATTCTTAGCTGCAGGTTGAAGTTTATTATATATGGGCGTATATAATTTCCGTTACGGTTGCTACGTTTGGTTTCCACTTTCTGGTCGATTGTAATGTTTCAAGCACAAAACTGTTCAGCATTCTAGGGATTGCTTTCCTGCAAAAACTAATGGAGAAGACACTGTATGACACTAGGAACAATTGGTGCTGACGAACTGCAGTTCCTTTCCTCTTTAAAGTCATCGCGGATCACAAACACGGCATCGTTTCCACTTCTGACGGTAGCAACTGTACAACGTAAACGCTGTATGAACTCTGAGACAAAGGTCACTTGACCGAGATTCCAAGTCAGAGCACTTCTCCATCACCGGAAACATCCCTGGAATGCAGATTTTTCCCGCGTTATCATTCTATGAGTAGGTTCTAGACTCTGGTTTCTTTGTCTTCCATTATCTGCAGAAACGTCTCAACTGTAATGTTTTCTGGGACTGCATCATTAAAAGTAGGTGTACTGGTTTGTTCAATTTGTTTTATATCGTTTCATTATGAACAGTTCTTTGTAAAAACAATCTTTTTTCATTATTAAGGCATTTAATAATGTAAATCAATATTTAAGACGAGAAATTTTATTATTTTTAATGTTTTCACAGACTTCGTCTTTGTCTTGCAAACCAAATCCAGCTACACTTTCTTTATTTTATAAAGACAGGACACTTACAAGGGTAGAAAATGTCATCAGAAGACATACACTTTGATTAAAGAAAGCAACTGTTCCTGTGTAGGGTGAAATTTTAAAGCATGATCTTAATAAAATAGACCTGGTTGTGAACAGTGTGTCGGTTGCGTCAAGAGACGAAAGCGCGATAGTTTCCAGAGCCGACCATTCAGGATTTTAGGAATTTTTATTATTTTCATGCATCACTGATGTTTTTAATTTCTTCATTTATGTAATAACTAAATAACTGTGTGTGTTAAATACTGAATTTGATTTTCAAACTTTTAACAGTGTGAGACAGGTTACAAGAGTGATGGGTGACCCATGGATCAATGCCAGTGATCAATACACTTTTTGCAATTGATATGTATAAATAATATTTAAATGAGTACACTTGTTTTATTTTTCTAAATGGAATTGTTTTATTTTCAGCTGTTTTATTCTTGACTCATATTTGCCATGTACATAGTAGATTTCTCAGTATTTTGTAGAGTTGGTTTCCACGTCTCAACTGTAACAGACTCCAAAATAAAAAAAATGTATCACTATCACGGTATCAGTGGTTTGATATCAAATCTTTTCTATTTTCTTAACTGTAATTGCTCTGGTGTCAGTTATGTTCATTTTGACTCATGTTTGCCATGTAATGGTTGGTTTCAAGTTGTTTTGTAGACTTAGATTCCACATCACAACTGTAACGGACTCCATGTCACAACTGTAACATTTTGTTTTCATTACATAATGAAATGCAATAAACAGTATATTGTTCTGAACAGCTACAGTGTGCCTCTTGTGAGCAAGGATAAGAACTACTTCATGCCTGACTGGAGCTGTATATTTCAATAGTTATGGAGACATGAAAATGTGAAGCTGCAGTGAGCATGGAGGACTAATGTGGATTTTGAAAACTGCAGAAAAAAGCACATACATGATCAATTTGACAGTTCTTGTCATATGGGAACCTTTTCTTCCTTGGTTTACAAGTAATTTATACCAGGTTTTAGAAGGCATGCTGTTTTTAAAAACCTCAAAGCTCTTTTTTTTTTTTATTCCATGTCACAACCATAACACAGCAAAAAATATATTTTTTAATCATCTATTACAACAAGATGAATTGACTGATCATCTTTTCCATTTTAGAAAATGATGTATATTGAAATGCTGTACTGTGTGACATAAAGACATATATGTAGAATGAAATTAATTTTGGGGTCTCTATGTCGTCTTCCACTGGTCTTTATGATGCTTTTTTCTATTACTTTTGCACCTATGAAGCGTATGCATGCATCCAAACCACACACACATGTCATGTATGCACGCTAACTACTCATAGCGGCTATGATGAAGGATATCTAAATGCAAAATTGATATGCATGCAAGAGTACAGTTTTTTGGTGCTCCCATTTCCTCTAATTTTGTCTGTTGGCTATCATACATTTACAATTGTCAAAAAGATATCAGCATAATTCAAAATGACAGGGGCCTTTTTCTTGATTGAGTTATTTAGAAATCTTTATTTTTGCCTGTTATGAAAAAACACAGTTCATACATTTTTTTTTTACCTCGCAGGGATTCTAGGGGCCTGTCGGTATGAATAGCATCCTCACCTTCTGGAAAACCTGTGCTAGGAATTCCCTCATTTCTATCTCTTTCTTTGTTTCTGCCTTGTTTCTTTTCTTTCTAACACTTTTTCTGTCTTCTTGGTCCATTCTGCTTTTTTCCTGAAAGAAAGATAACAATTCTCTCCCATGCCTAAGTCAGATGCATTGGGCCTGACTTGTCAGGTGTTTAACGGCAGTGCAATGTATTTTTGCTCATGTGACAGACAGCAGTAGTTGCTATCTAAGCATTCAATGAACAATACTTTTTCAGCAGTCTGTCATTCTAGAGGGAAAAATTATTTACTGTTCATGATTAATTAACACCAGTCAGTAAATGCTACGAAATTTAGGACAGTTTAAAGGAAAATCAACAAATCAGTCAACATCAACACAAAGATTATATAAACAAAGAGACCAATTAACAACAAAAGTACCCTACCCAAAAATAAATAATAATAATAATGTATGGAATTTATATAGCGCTGAATCTTGTAAAGCAACAAATCAAAGCGCTCAGATTTTATTTCATACCACTTTAAGTCACGGCAGATTTCTCTCCGTGAAATTCGGGCTGCTCTCCCTGGGGAGAGCGGGAGAATGCGTCGCTACTTAGCGCTGCGCCACCCTTTCACCCTTTTTTTTTTTTTTTTTTTTTCTGCAGCTGTATTTGTTTCCCTATGATACATAGACTAAAAATTATAAAGAGTGGAAGCAAATTTTAAAAACCGGTAAAAACAACAATCTAACATTATCATTTCCATCACTTCTGAAATAATATCAAATACTGACTGTAACTAAAGCCAAAACTGGCTTTGTCAATCACTGACGTAAGCAAAGTGCCAAGGATTACATTAAAGTGTTATGTTTTGAACTGTTATGTTGAGATTGGTTTATCCATGACGTAGTCTTAATCTTTTATCCTCCATTAAAGGATTAAAAGATTAAAAAAAACACCCAATCCTCTGAAGCTGGAATGTGGTTGTCTGTTTAAAAAACCACCCCAGCCATACACACAAACATCTCATTCAGGGTGTAGTTATAGTCTCATAGTGCATATCTGTGTGACCCCCAAGGTGCTTTTTATAATAACTTCATTTTGTTATCAAAATGAATAATACATCGCGGTTTTACATTGTTGCATATAATAACATCTTAGTGCACATATGTAGCTGCATACAAATACTAATTATTTTTGTAAGAATTACATTGATGGAGAAGTATAGGAAATATTCAAAGCAACATCACATTTTCAAGAAAGTGCAGCTCAGGTGCGCAAAACTAAAAATATAATTATGAAATAAGGGAAATATAAAAAAGCCAAAAAAACAAAACAAAAAGCCCAAAATGTCACATTTGCTATGTCAAGATTTATATGTCTAAGAAAACATGGTAGAAAAGAGACGATTGTAAAAAAACAACAAATGACTTCATGCACACATCATAGTGACAAAACTGTGCACCAGTTGGCTCTATTTGTGGTGGTTGTGGGCAAGTACCTGGGTTTTGGAGAAGCTCTTCCCGGTCCATTCAGTGATGTTGTCTGCCCATTTCTTCTTCGGCCTGCCTCGCCTTCTCTTCCCCTGCACTGTTCCTTGCAGTATGGTCTTGGGGAGCCCATCTGATCTAGTCACATGTCCATACCATCTGAGCTTCCTTTTCTTCACTGTGGTCAGCAGGTCTTCATACTGCTTTACTTGTTGGGTGATCGTTTGTCGGACTTCTTCGTTGGTAATGTGGTCTGTGTATGAAATGCCAAGGAGTCTTCTAAGTCATCTCCAAAGCCTGGATCATTCTATGTAGATGCATTCGATGTCCAGGATTCGCATGCATACAGGTATGTGGAGATGACCAGTGCATGCAGTAGCTTGACCTTGGTCCTGAGACATCTGCCCCCCCTTCCCCGAAAAGAAAAAACAACTGATACCCCCCCCCCCCAAAAAAAAAAAAAACCCAAAAAACAACAACCAACCCCCCACCAAAAATAAACCCCAAACCAACAAAACCAAACCACAACAACATCATAACCCCCCCCCAAAAAAAAACAAACAACAACCAAACAACAACAACAACACCAAAACAACATACACACATATATGCCACACACATATACATAGAATAAAAAGACATGACATCTACCCAAAAAAAAAAAGAAAGAAAAAAAGATAACCATCCCCCCAAAAAAACAGGAAAAAAAAGAAAAACAACAAACCAAAACTCATAAAACAAAACAAAACCCCCACAACAATAACAAAACCAAAACAACACACACACACACACTCACAGAAAAAAAAAAAAAGCTAACATCAAGCGCCTTTCCCTAGACACGCTCGCTCTGGCGCACACTGTTCGAACAGACGAACAAACTCAAGGGGTACTGGGTAGTAGAACGTTGGCCGTTGCCAAGAAGCTACAGTGCTCTCTAAAGCCGTTGTCAAGCACCCGAACTAAGATGGCGGCACGCCGACCGCCTTACACTTTTCTTTGAAAGTGTGTTTGAAAGCTAAATTCTGAAGCGATGGGGTGGTAAGGTAGGTAAAAATTGGATGAAATCTTTCAGATTTTTTCCGTTAATTCTGGAGGTCTTATATTTGGGTTGTGCGAGTTCGTTTACGAGTTCGAAAGTCAAGGTAATAAGTTTTAGGCGTGTGATCGAGTGCATGTATGGTTACGATTTGTGGTGGTGTGAAATGTTTTGATAGCCGTGAATTTATCGGGGCATCGTGTGTTGAAGGTAAACTGATGATGTTGTTTTATCATTTGTTGGAGGTGATGGACAAAACTTGTGAGGCTTGATTCTACCATGGCAGTGGTTGATAGAGTTGTGTTTTGGGTTAAGTGTTCGATTCACCTGCCGTTAATCCGTGTGAGTGTATCGTGTGTTGCCTGGCTTTGGAAGAGGTGTTTTATGTTTTAGAAGAAGTATGTTCGTTGAGTTCGTTTACACATACACACGCACACACATTCATGCACGTTTACACGCTCACACACACAACATACAAACATAAACACACATATAAACACACATGCGCGAACACACACACACACACACACACACACAGCACCACACACACACACAAGACACATACACACACACAACACACAACACACACACACACACACACACACACACACAATACTATAAACATGCATATATACATGTACGCATATATATATATATATATATATATTCATACACACACACACACACACACACACACAAAGCGATCATGGTCTTAGGTAATGTTATTTATCTTAATCTGTCATCGGTGATATGTGATGACAATAAAGCAATCATGAGGATTTAATTTTTAAAACAGTACATAAACGAATCTGAAAATACATGGGTAGGTATTTAATCATTTTAAATCATAAATGCATGGACAGATTTTTTTCATGTGTGCGCAGTGATTTTGTTTTATTCTCTTGGAACAAAAGTTTATAAACAGTGATTAAAGATTAAATATACTCCCCCCCCCCACCCCTCCCCCCCAAAACAATAACTGACAGAGGTCTTGGAATATTTGTTCATAAGATATATGTCTTTGCAGGGTCACCATCGGGGTGTGCTGTGAGATGATGGTGTATCCAGACTCTGAACAACACTGTAATGCACCCTCACTGGAAACAACTGTTTGACCCATGGAGCTGACCTGATCCAACAAGATTGTTTTTCTTAAGAACAGGAAGACAACTGTGTGAAAGGTTAGAAAACATTGTGCAAACAGTTTTGTTTTTCTCACACATTCTACAGATTGAGTTTAGTATACTTGCCAAAATGGGGTCTGAGGATTTCTTCTTTTTCCAACAAGCAAAATTTCGCACTGCCCCTCGGCGTTTCAGAAAACTGCCAGAGGACCTGCCGGAGAGCCTGAAATTCGCTCACCTCAATCCCAAAGTGGCTGCTTACCTTGCGAGCAAAGAGAAACAGAAGCAAGAAGAAGATCTCTTTGGAGATGGACTGGGCAAGAAGAGTCTGATGCCAGAGATTAACCAGGCATTCATGTCCATCAAAAACAGACTGGACAGTTCTTTATCCAATGACGAAGACTCACAGAGGTACCTTTTCGAAGAAGCCCGTGTCAATGCAGGTACTGTGCTGATGCAGTTAGCAAAGATAATCTACACTTATGAAGACATCGCCAGCCATATACCCAAAAGTTTAGAATACCAGCTGATGTGTGGTGTCAAAGAACTGACCTCAGACGTTATCATTGTGGCAAGAGAATGGCAGACATACGCCATGAAAGAGGCACATGCCAAGATGATGGCTTCAGCGGCAGAAGGCAACAGCGATGATGAGGATGCCGGACCCAACAGTTACATCGATGATGGACGTTCTACCCGGGCACCCTCCATTGTTTCCACTGTGATTGAGACAGGGCCCCCAGCTCGTGGCGCTAAGAAAAGACTGATCTCTAAGGGCGGCCAGGGACTGCCTGAAATTGTGGAGGATGGTGAAAAGACAGACGTGTCCGGTGATCCAGTGCGAGGACGTAGAAACGACAGTCGGATGTCCATCAACTCACGCACCGCTCAGCGCCGAGATCGAGGTCGGTCTATGGACAAAACATCTGGTAGGCGTGTGTGTCATCGTTCGTTTTCGTTTGTCTGGGTTTTTATGTGTCTGTTATGGCTAGTGAATGTGTTTTTTTAGTTGTGTAGTTCTGTGCCTGAGTTTGAAAACATTATCCCCAAAATGTATCCTTTTAGTAATGAGTTTCACTTTCGCTGAGTGTAAAGTCTCCAATATCACTGTGAAATCAGCAGTGACAGGCAGTGTAAGTCCACAACATTGAGTTTAATGGTACCATTGTTGATAAGATTATCGATCAAATGTGGACACATTAGTGCATTTTTTAAAATCAATCTTTTCATGGAGCAGCAACTCCCCCCATCCACACCTGCCACCTCTCCCCCTTTCTTAACACTGTATTATGCCTTTTTTCCCATCTTGTGTGCTATATTCTATCTGTTTTTGTTTTCTTGTTTATTAAGGGAAAGGTAACACAAAAGGCAAAAAAGGATAGTGTTCAATTATCATCCAGCATGTGTCAGATACTCTTTGTTTTATTTGTAACCTTTAACACTGCTAATGGCTGTAGAAAACTCAAGAAAAGAATTTGTAAGGAGGCTAGGGAAGAATTTATAAGTCATGTCAAGTTTGGTTTCAAAGACTTATCTTCTTACTGCTTTCTTATAAGATCTGATTGCACTTGACAATGTTGATGTTGTGGTGACCTCATTGGTTTTGTTGTTGTTGGTATTTTTTATAATAATAAATAATGTATGGAATTTATATAGCGCTGAATCTTGTAAAGCAACAAATCAAAGCGCTCAGATGACTTTTTTTAAAACAAAAATTTATGCGTGTGTATGCGGTTTTGTAAATTTTGTCATCTGTTCCCACCGGCACACAATGGCCTCCTCTTTTGAACAGCGGAACAGGATTTAACGTGTGCGTAAGATGTTCTGCATGTGTTCGCACACAGGGCCTCGGTTTATAGTCTCATCTGAAGGACTTTTTTATGTTCCTAAGCTAGAGTGCCAAGGTTTATCAGTGGTGAGATTTTGCACATACGACTCTTTGCTAACCATTAAGGTAGCCGCATTCCAACTTTTGGAAGTTGTTCTTCTGCTGGAGTGTTATAGAATTGCTAAAACCTACTACCTTCCCCTGGGGGATGGGATAGCCTAGTGGTCAGAATATTGCGCTCGCAATCTGATGACCCGGGTTCGATTCCCGTTCAAGGGGGATATTTTCCCCTGGAGTTAACATCAGTGCAGACTCCACTCTCCCCAAAGTCCTTCGGATGAGACTATAAACCGAGGCCCTGTGTGCGAATGCACGCAGAACATCTAGCGCACATGTTAAATCCTGTTCCGCTTTTCGTAAGAGTAGGCCATTGTGTGCCAGTGGGAACAGATGACAGAATTTACAAAACTGCATACAGACGGGGACTGGATGTAAAAAGCACATAAGTGCTTATTCCATTATCCTCGATATAAAAGAATAAGATAAAATAAATAAATAAATAAATAAACTAAAAACTTAACGAGTTTAAAAAATATGGAGATCCTGTATGTGCTCTATATGTCATAGTTTGTTGATTCATTTAGCTACACAGCCTCAAATTGAAACGGTCAACCTTTATTCAGATGGTGGAAGGTGTCCCAGCTTGGCACAAGTAAACATTAAATGCACTGAGGTCTGGACCCATCGTTGCCACAACTGGCCCGCCATTAATGTAACCAGCTCAGCCAGAGAAGAGCAAATTACAGTTATGCTGTCAAAATGTAGGGTTGGGGTCTGGAGTTAAAAGTCTGGCAGTTATTGCCCATAAGAGGGATTAGCTCACGGGAGTGAAAGCGACCGTAAAAATGGTTTAGGTTTATACATAAGGGAAATCAAGCATGACTTGATAAGCCATTGCTGTTCTGTCCTTTATTTCCTTCGCAGCGTAAGTGTAAGGGCCGTCTGTGAAACAGCGAGTTACATTGGGTAGAATGTTTGATATTGGCTAGAATAGGAACAAAGCTCGCTGAGGCGTGAAGAGTATGAATCGAGAGAAAAGATTATCAAGCAATTCACAGAGAGCTCATGGTTTTTTGTAGGATACTTGTGGAGTTAGGGCTTTTTTTTTATTTGTATGTTTTAAGAAGGAAGGTGGCAGCACAGTTAAGATGTTCACCTGCCTAACAAGTAAACCATGAGGCTCTGCGTTCGATTCCCAGCCTTTCCCTTGCTTCCTAGTTTGATGAGAACATCGAACTGAATTTTAAAGTCCTTTAGATGAGTTTATGAACTGAGGCCCTGTATAAGAATGCACACAGAACATCTTGCACACACATTAAAAACTTGTTCTGCCTTTCAGAAGAGTAGACCATTTCATGCCGGTAGAACAGATGACAAAATCTGTAAAAAGGCATGCACGCAGGTGCCATGTTTGAGACACCATCCCTGAAGTTGGAATGCAGCTACATAACTGGGTGGGGTGGGGTGGGGTGGGGGGTGGGATGCAGAAATCTCACCATTGTTGAACCTTGGAGCTCTAACCAGGGAACAGTTTTGTTTTGTTGGGGGGGGGGGGGGGGGGGGGGGGGGGGGGGGTTCGACTCAAAGCAAAAACCAACAACATTAGAGAATATGAGCTGGAAACCATCATAATTATTATAAGAGCAAGGTATCAGATTTGTAATGATAGGTAAAGGAAAAAAAGGTAAAGGAGTCCCATAACCTATAAGGTCGTAGGGGAGCGAGGCGTCAGAGACCTCACTTCTCTAGGGGCCAGCATATTGAGGACGGCGCCCATCTCCTCTCCCTCGCTGCTTTACCTTCCCTGACCCTAAAGAGGGCAGGTATCCATTTACAGCTGGAGGAACTGGGGGAACTGTACATGATACGTGATATACAGGATTATAATATAACACCCAGCATGGCTCATTTTCTTTGGGTGGGTGGTTGGAGGGTGGGGGACATTTAAGTTTGAATGGGGGTTGACACCTTGTGAAGGGTAAAGAATATATTGATGACAGTTTCAAAAAGCAGTTATATACTACCCTTTTTATTTATTCTTTTTTTTTTACTAGTTAGGATCTTGGGCTGTTTGAAATAGGAGATCAAACACTAAGTGGTTTTTTTTGTTTGTTTATTTTATTTTTTATTTAAAAATGAAATCAAATGGCTGTTGCAGCAAAGACTATGCACATGCCACTGTTTGTTTATTTCATTTCTCATTACAGTTACTGTTTATTTCATTACTCATTACAGTTACATAATCACTACCTTTTATTCTAGAAAATGAAAGAAAATCACCCATTCCTTTTGCCCCTCCCCTAAAAAAGTTCAATAGGAAAGAAAGCTAGTGTGTTTAACAAGCTAGCTTTTTCTCTAAGTAATCTTCTTGAAACACTAGTTCTTACTTCTTTTGGTCTTACAGTAAACAGAAATCCACGAGCAGAAGTTGACCCAGTCTCGCAGTCACAGTGTGATAGCAGATTGAAATCCGCTACTGTGCTTGCCCCTAAGCAGCTCTATTTCATGTTGCCGACTGGTCTTTGTGTTGCATTAAGATTCCGCAATCCCTAACTTTCAACCTCTATGTCTGGAGTGAGAAGTGTATGTTTGTCTTCAGCTTAGAGACTTCGTTTCACACTCTGCCATATTGTGCCCTGTTCTTTTCAATTTCTTTGCTCTTATCAAGCCCTGTGTAAACAGGATCGGATATATACGGGGACAGTTTCAACAAGCATATCGCCTGCTTTTCTCCAGGCCTGTGTTTTTATCTGGAGATTGATTTGCAAATGATAGGTTCACTGGTTTGCGAATGTGTAAACTCCAATTGCGATAAAGCAGTCCTTGGCTGTATTGCTTTATCTTCCAAATGGACTTGTTGCTGTATAACTTCTTTAATTATTTTTAAACAGAAACACAACTTTCATTTTTAACTTGTAGATTTGTGATTGTGCATGTGTTGTATGTTTTTTTTAAAAAAAGTACAGAAACGAGATCTATATGATTACAAGAAAATGTAGACAAGTATAATCAACTGGGATAAATAAAGAAATGGAAGCCTAGTTGGTACTTCTAGAGATTTATAAGTGTGTTAAGTGTTAGATGTCATACTCCCATTGTCAGTGTGTGTGTGTATGTGTGTGAGAGAGTGTTTATAAAATATTGCATTTGTTTACCTATGAGAGTGGCTTTTTTCTTTTTCTACAGAATTTTGCCAGGGACAACTCTTTTGTTGCCATGGATTCTTTTATGTGTGCTTAAGCATGTTACACAGGGAACTTAGGTTTATCGTCTCATCAGAAAGACTAGCACCAGACTACCACTAAAAGTCTAGTGGGTGGGGATGGGGGAATTTCAGCACACATGGAGAGCATATATTCACATATTCCGCACACTCACAAGTACCACCCTGAAACACTGATGTATAGGAAAACGTTAATGTGTAAGTTTGTTTAGTGTTCCCATAACTGTGGTCTGCCCCTGTTTGTCCAGTCTAAATCCCCATGAATTGCAGCAGAGGGAGAAGAGTTGAGAGAGTGTCCATGCATTTATTTGTGTCCACACAAACAGTTGTGTGTGTGTAGAGTGTGAGTATGTGTGTGTATGTGTGTGGAGGGGGTAGTCTGTGGTGGGGGAAGTGTGTGTGTGTATAGAGAGTGTGTGTGTGTTTACAGCTTCACATGCTGTATACTGGTTGGTTTGGTGGAAACGTTAATGATCTTGTTTGGAAATGTGTTAGCATATATGAATAAATTTAAGTGGTTTTTGTTGGGTATAGTAAAAGAATGCCTGCTGTGTGCAAGCATGTACTTGCATGTTTGAATATAAAGGGTTACACTGCAAAATCTATCACAGTAAGTCATAAACTGTGAAAGATGTAACAGGAACATAGCTTCTTTCACTGTTTTGTGGTGTCTGTGTTGTTTGTGCAGAGTTTTGATTTTAAAACATCTCTATGCAAGAAGACATGCACACACACATGTTCATACACATGCACACATATGCACACATGCATGCATGCACACATGCATGCATGCACACACAAACAAAACATGCACACATACACACACACACAAACATGCACACATGTATGCTGACCATGCATACACACAACACACACCATCACAAAACACCCACACACACACACACACACACACACACATGCATGTTACATACATGCCTACAGACACTTTGATTAAAAAAATCTGAAACTAGTGAAAGTTTCATACACACACTGATTGATTTTCTCAGGCTGAGAGTGGGACAGATTCTTTACATTTTGGGACAGACTCTTTGCATTTTGCGACAGACTCTTTGCATTTTGCGACAGACTCTTTGCATTTGGGACAGACTCTTTGCATTTGGACAGACTCTTTGCATTTGGGACAGACTCTTTGCATTTGGGACAAGTTGTTTACATTTTGGGACAGATTGTTTACATTGAATGTGGGACACATTGTTTACATTGAATGTGGGACAGATTCTTTACATTTGGGACAGATTCTTTACATTGAATGTGGGACAGATTCTTTACATTGAATGTGGGACAGATTCTTTACATTTGGGACAGATTCTTTACATTGAATGTGGGACAGATTCTTTACATTTGGGACAGATTCTTTACATTGAATGTGGGACAGATTCTTTACATTTGGGACAGATTCTTTACATTGCAATGTGGGACAGATTCTTTACATTGAATGTGGGACAGATTCTTTACATTTGGGACAGATTCTTTACATTTTGGGATAGATTCTTTACATTTTGGGATAGATTCTTTACATTAATTTTTGAACAGATTCTTTATATTATTTGGGACAGATTCTTTAGAGGGGGTTGGGGGTTCTTTTTACTCAGTTGAAGTGCTTTACAAGTACAAAACTCTTCTTATCTGTCAACCTATTTTCAGTA
Source organism: Rapana venosa (assembly GCA_028751875.1). Classification (NCBI taxonomy): domain Eukaryota; kingdom Metazoa; phylum Mollusca; class Gastropoda; order Neogastropoda; family Muricidae; genus Rapana; species Rapana venosa. The sequence continues at coordinate 8,184,641 of CM054142.1, forward strand.
ACATCAGTGATAAGAATAAAGGTAAACAACAGGAAAAGCTTTCATAACTCACTGGTGATGAAGTCTTAGGGAATGAACCACTATAACAAAGGAAAATTATCTTAGGGAATGTTACCACAATAACACAGGAAAATACCTTTGGGAATGATTTCTGCCTGGCATGTTTTGGGAGATAACTTGTGTAATAAGGGTAAATGACATGAGAATTTATCTGATTATCAAGGTTACACCGTTTTTGGTGGGAGAAACTAGATGTGTGTTGGTTGAGAGCTTATCCAATTGGATTACATAAAATGTTTTGTTGTTGTTGTTGTTGTTGTTCTTGTTGTTGTTGTTGTTGTTCTTCTTCTTCTTCTTCTTTAAAAAGTAAGCTACAGTGTAGCAGATTTTTTTCTCTGCAGAAACAATAAATTCATAATGTTAAGTTTATCTTGAACACACAGTCATATCAGGACAAGTTCATTCACTTTGTTTTCTCACTAAGGAATCAGTGCATGAGGGATGCATTCTCTTTGTGTGTACAGAAACAGTGAATGAATTCTTGGAATAAGAATAAAAGTGGCAGGATGGTTTAGACATTCACCTGCCTAACAAGTAAACCTTGAGGTTCTGGGTTCAATTCCTAGCCTTGCCCTTTCTTCCCAGTTTTACAGGAAAATCAAACTGAATGTCAAGTCTTTCAGAGAGATTCTAAACCAGTCAGACCCATGTGCTTACAGACATGTGCACGTCAAAAGAACTCATGACAGTTGAAAACTGAAAAGATTCAGAAGTACCTCCCGACCGTCCTTGCAAAATTAGTAGGTTCAATTCCCAAATATATCCCTGAAGTCGGAATGTGGCTATCTTAATGGTGGGAGGTTGAGGGGGGGGGGGGGGGGGTAGTTGCATATGCAAAAATCTCACCAGTGGTAAACCTGGAAACTGTGGTCGAGGAACTAAAAAAAAAAAAGAAGGAATTCCTGCAAAGGACTATGCTCGTCATCTTGATTGCAGTGGTCGTTATTTTAGTGCCAGAAAATGTGTGTGTGTGTGTGTTGGTGTGAGTTGCTTGTGCCAGAAGTGTGCTAGCTAGATGGTGCTGCCTTTGCCTCCCCAGGTCCAGGCTCCATTGCAGGCAGGTCGCCAGGTATGCGGAGAGGTATGCATGATTACGAACTCATGTCCGCTTTGACGGAAACACCATCGGACAATCGATGTGAGTTTTTTCGATTTGCCTTTGTTTGTTGTTATTGTTGGTGGGTTTTTGTTGTGGTTTTTTTCTTTAGTTCTTGCTATAATTATATTGTGGTCAAGTTTCTGTTGTGTTAATGATCCAGGTGTCTTATATGAATGTTGTATAGGAGATTATACCTGGGACATGAGAGTTTTATTTTGACATGATGTTAGGTGACAACTTGGAGTTTGATTTAAATTATAATGTAGATAGCTTTAGAAATATGAAACAAAAACAACTTTTGCCACAAATAGTAAAAAGCTCCCAGTAAGAGTCTTGTAGTTTCCCTTCCTTTGATTTGATCTGTGATAGTATACAGCAGTGAGCACTAACAGCAGAAAGAAATATGAAAACACTCTCTAAATTTTTCATTGAAGATCAGGTGCTTTATATAATTTAATGTGTGTGTGTGCGTACTGGTAAATTTGATTTTTAGTGTGAAATAAGTTTGGTAAATTTGATTTTTAGTGTGAAATAAGTTATTTGTTTTTGTCAAGACAAATTTGAAGTAGTAAGTTGTAGTATTTTGACAGAGATTTGACAAAAAAATATTGTTGAAAATGATGTTTCTTTGTCAAGCATCAGTGCTAATGGTAGGTAGCGTACTACTACTGTCAGAAGTTGCTGGTCCCCAAAGAAAGTGTACTGCTGTATTTTGGGTCAAATGATCTTACATATGGACAAACCATTTTGATATGTATACAAAATGAATGCGAGAGGTACAGATCAGAAAAAAAACAAGAAAAAAACCCCCTGACGACTGGAGATCAAACCGACAAGTTTTCATTTTGTCCTTGAGTTCACGACCGCCAAACATCTCATGATCGTAACGCAACACCAGTCACTTTGAACAGCACCCTGGGAGTGGTAGTTGCCAACTGGTGTGGTCGGGGTGTGTCGAACAAACTAACGAGATAAGATGATTGATGTTATCTGGACCTGCCGCGACAAAAAGATAGACGTGTCGTGCCAAACTGATCAGTATCATTATCTTCTGATTGTTACTGTGGGTCCTGACCTTCTGCCTGCTGAGGTCAGTCAAGCAGATGACACAAATTATTTAGGGCAAGCAATCTCCCCCCCCCCCCCCCCCCCTCCAAAAAAAATATTGACGAGTCAGGACTACATGTTAAGTTTTGTGAAATTTGACTGTTGATGACCTTGATAAAAGTAGACTTCAGAGTGAAATCATGTGAAAATAAAATGACTGACTGATTTATCAGGTGTTTTTTTTTAAAACTGGTTAGTTGATTGATTGGTTTGCTTATTTACTGAGACAGGATTGTTTCTGATTCAGTGATCATATGATTGAAAGGACAATCATTTCTGGTTGATAATTCTATGTTTACCATGAGTTTCAGACTTAAAAAAATAGTTATCGTTTATGGAATTAATGTTACAAGGTAAGAAATCTATTAACAACATCAACATTATGCTTTTTGTTGTCTCCTCCCCTTCCTGTCATCAGCCCTGATGCCTGCCTGTTATCTTACCTCATCCAGTCCAATAGTTTCCCAGAAAAAGATGCATCGCCCTTAAAGACACAGTCTTCTAATGGTACACCTGATGGATCTGTTCTACAATACATGCACCTACTGTGGAACAAAATATACCTGTTAGAGAATGTGAAAGGATGAAACAAAGAGAAACAACCAAAACCCTCACCTTCCCAAGACAAATCACCCCTCCCCTCCCCTCCCTTTCCCCCCAAAAAAAGAACAGAAACTGCCCTCACTGATCAGTTAAAAAAAAGAAAAAAAAAAAAGAAAGAGAGTTCACCCTGAAAGAAGCCAGTCTTCCAGGGGGCAGGTGACTAGGCTACCTGTCCCACAGGAGACTCCCAACTTCACCATTTGAATGATCTCGGTGTTTGATTTTCATCCCTTATCCCCTAGAGTCTCTGATCCATGTTGTGCAAAACACTGTAGTACATAATAGGTTAAACACCCCCCCCCCCCCCACCCCCCTTCAATATTCCAAATCTGAGTAATGCACAGATTTGCTCTGAGCTTACACCTGCCATGAATGTGTTACACAACCAAGTATACTGGTGTCTGAGTCATTATTATTGTTATGTGGATGATTTCTCGGACTTCATGTTTTTCTGTTGCAGCCACTGCCATGGCCAACCCCTCCTACTACATGTCTGTCATCCAGTTCCAGCTGTCATCCAAAATCTGTGAGGAGAAAGGTCAGTCGCTGGCTTGGTCAGGTTTGAGAGACATGCTGCCATTTACCAGTCTTTTTTTTAAGCATTCATGCACACTTAATCAACTTTCCAGTGAGCAGTGTGATATATCTGTGGTTTTGTCAGATGTGAAAGCCTTGTATGAAGCATTAGCCCTTACAGGGATATTTGTATTTCTAAGTAAACATTTTTTAAAAAGCTTGTAAGTCATGTGTATCCTGTCCACAGTGCTTGTGGAAGCACATCTTTAGCACACATTACAACCTGCTCTGACTTTCAGAAGAGTAGGCCATTTGCACCGAAGGGAATGGATGACAAAATTTACAAAAATCACATGTAGATCGGGACTGGATGTAAAAATGTATATGAGTGCTTATTCCATTATTCTTGATATAAAGGAATAAATGAATGAATAAGTAAAAAGGAGAAATCTTTTACTTTCATATCCCCCTACCTCGACCCACCCAGAACTTCTCATTTTAGCTCAACTGCATGTTAGATGATAGCTACATCAAACTTGTGTCATCTAATGGTCATGTCTTCATCAGAAGCTTTTTAATGAATAAATGATTGAATTATTTATAAATAACAAGAAACAGTGTTTTTAAGTCTGTTATGGTCATTTTCGGCACCCATCAGCTCTTTCTTGTATGTTTTTTTTTCTAGCTAACTCAGATCTTTAAGTAGCATTTGTGTGTGTGTGTGTGTCAAGTCAAGTCAAGTCAAGTCAAAATTTTATTTCCAGATGGTACATTGAATAAGCAATGCATTTGCTTTTTTTCATCAAGCCATCTATCTAAGAACAAATTTCGTAATGATTATACTAAGACATTACATTATTGCATCATTTACCGTTAAATTAAACCAGTAAAAAAGAGGAAAAAATCGATAAGGAGATACATTGAAAATACAAATTACCACATATACATATACATGCACACACATACTCATGCACGCCTGAGCGCGTGCGCGCTCACGTCCACACACACATTTAAATAAAAATGTTTTAAGAATTAAAAAGGAAAATCATAAACGTCAGGACAAACAAATTACTTCACCTACTGTTACATCCATTCTTTCACGTTTATACTTTAGATAATAAAAAGGTACAAGAATAAAACGTTAGAAAATGTGTGTGTGTGTGTGTGTGTGTGTGTGTGTGTGTGTGGTGTGTCTCAAGTCAAAATCAAACTTTTATTTTCAGATGGTACATTGAATAAGCAGTGCAATTGCTTTTTTTTCATCAAGCCATCAATCTAAGAAAAAAATGCATATAATTATGAGAATAAAAACCTAAACGAAAGTAGCCATACAAATATCAACATATTTCTTACTGCTAATGTTGTCATAATATTCAAATCATTATTACAATCTCTACATAACTGGTATCTATAGTGTTAGTCTCTAGATGGATTATACAGAAAGGTAGGAGGGGTGGGGGGTGGGGGTGAGCTTTGTTTTGATAATCAAACTATCATCACAATCTGTGAAAATTTGGTTTCTGTGTGTGTGTGTCTTACATTTTACATGATATATTTGTGTGTGTGTGTGTGTGTGTATCTAGATGAATTATACAGAAAGGTAGGTGGGAATGGGCTTTGTTTTGATTGTCAAACTATCGTCACAATCTCTGAACTCTTCGTGTTCTGTGTGTGTGACAGGGTGGATTGTCCAGAAGGGTCGGGAGGACGAGCTGGCCCAAGAAGCGGTGCTGGAGTGGTGTGTCCAGACCTTGCAGCAGGCTCACAAACTTATGTACGCGTTGTTTCACCCACAGTGTGCCCCTCGCTCTTGCTGTGTTGTCCTTATGTCTGGTTAAGGTTTTGGTCGCTCATGTCATGTTTATTCCTTCTTTCTCCCCAATTCCAACGCTGTCTGTCCAAAAATCTCTTGCACACTGCAGTCATGTCTCAGGTGTGCACATATAAATTCCATACATGATGATTATTATTATCTCCATTGCTCTGTATATGTGGCTGATCGATGGTCTAGAGGTAGTGCAAAAGCAGCTTTGATCACCTGTTTGTGCCCTAACTTTTCTCTCATCCACGAGGCCTTGAGGGGTGGTCTGGGTGGTAGTCTTTTGGATGAAATGATAAACCGAGGTTCCATGTGCAACTTGAAATTAGTGCATGTAAAAGGACCCATGGCAACAAGAAAATTGTTCCAGGCTAAATTCTGTAGAAAATAGCCACTCTGATATTGAAATAAATACACATGCTGGCAAGAGTTTTGTCATTTTAAATGGATGGTGGTATGTTCTCCCTGGGGTATGAAGCCAAATGAAGCTGTGACTCGAAGTAGTATAAAATGCAATACAGTGTCTTCTGGTTTACTCGCAATCATTGAAATGCATAACAAAATAGGAAATGAATCTAAAGGCATGTTGATTTTTGTAACTAAGGTTATCTATTTTTGTTGTTGTGGAGCCAAGAGCTAGTTATTCATGTCGTGTGTATATTTCTTTCCTGTCCACAGTATGGATCAAAAGGCCCAGGAGAAGGAGATGGGATACGACCAATCTGTACAGGTGCGTTACTATGGCGACACGAGAAAAGAGACATTGTTAAAGTATCGAAAATCTCCTGTCAAACCCTCCGCCAACTCTGTCGCCAAGGGAGGCAAGCCCCACATCCCTAGCATGTACGATGATCAAAATGAAGGGAAGCAACTCATGCTGACCGGTCATTTGGATGGGACGACTGTTGCTTAGTATCCTTTTGAACCTCTGTGAAAAATTGGAATGTAATTTGTTTCTCTGTGTTGTGTTGTGCTGTATTGCTAAATACTCCTTTTTGTGCCAAAGATTTCAAGACATTTATGTTGATATTTTGGTGTAATTGAGTAGAATCTATCCAAATTTGTCTGTATATTAGAAATGTATGTATGTGTGTTCCTCTGCATTCATTTGTGTGTGTACATGTGTATGTGTGTGTGGGTGTGAAGTCAAGTCAAACTTTTATTTACAGATGGTACATTGAATAAGCAGTGCATTTGCTCTTATTTCATCAAGCCATCTATATGTGTGTGTGTGTTTATGTATGTTTATGTGTGCACATGCACCTCAGCACACTGTATCTGTTCAAAAGGAAAACACACAAACAAAACAGCAAAAAACAAACTCCAAACAAACCCCAGCAGCAAAAAACAAACTCCAAACAAACCCCAGCAGCAAAAAACAAACTCCAAACAAACCCCAGCAGCAAAAAACAAACTCCAAACAAACCCCAACAGCAAAAAAACAAACACCAAACAAACCCCAGCAGCAAAAAAACAAACACCAAAAAACCCCAGCAGCAAAAAACAAACTCCAAATAAACCCCAACAGCTAAAAACAAACTCCAAACAAACCCCAACAGCAAAAAACAAACTCCAAACAAACCCCAGCAGCAAAAAACAAACTCCAAACAAACCCCAGCAGCAAAAAACAAACTCCAAACAAACCCCAGCAGCAAAAAACAAACTCCAAACAAACAACCCCAACCCCACCAGCCTTAACCAGCCCAAGTTACCCCTCCGGTCGACCAGCGGTCATCGCCTCAGCAGCTGGCTTCGGCCGCACCGGCTTCTACACCATCGCCTACGACGACGACCTTGACATGAAGATGTTGGCCTGCTTCACCCCAGCCGGCCATGGCGTCTGCTACCACTCCAACGGCAACATTCGCTTCCTGGCCACCAGCAAGGGCGGCCACGTGGCCGAGCGCAACGGGTCCATAGACCGGAAGTGGAAGTGGTCTCCTGGTGGGGTGAAGATCACGACGCCTGTGGGCTTCCAGGTACTGGAGGGTAGAATGGTGGTGGTGGTGGTTTGGTCTTTGTGACAAAGTTTAGAAAGTGCTGTAAAATGATGTTACTTTGTGTTTAATCATTCAGATCTACTGTCCTTGTTGCCCCCCCCCCCCCCCCCCCCCCCCCCACCAACAAAAATTGCTAAAAAGAAATCACTACAGGAACTACTCCTCCACCCTCATCCTCCTCTACTACACAAACACACACACACCTCACTCACTTGCTCGCTCGCTCGCTTACTCAACACACAGAGAGTTAGTTGCAATAACTAATAGACAGACTACAGTTTACTTCAAGTTAAGGAACATGTGTTGACAGCTGAATGCCAGTCTGTGCACACACACACACACACATACACAGTTGCAATAAAGCAGTAATAACTGTTAAAACAGATTACAGTTTACTTCAAGTGGAGGTTTGTGTGTCAACAGCTGAACTCCAATCTGTACACACATATATACAACACACAACACACACACACTCACACACACACTCATTCACTCACTCACTCACTCAACACACAAGAGAATTAATTACAATAAGTCAGTAATAACTTTCTTAAGACAGTGTGCAGTGTCCTTCAAGTGGAGGTTTGTGTGTGATGTCGACAGCTCAACTCCAACCTGTGCTTTCGCTGCGTGTCGGAGTCACAGATGGTGCTGCTCTTCTCCTGCACCAAGGAAACGGCTCGCTTCCCTGTGGGCGCTTCCCTCAGCGAGCCCTCCCCTCGCAGTGGGGAAGAGACGGTCAGTTGCCTGGTGTAGAGCTCTGTGTGTGTGTGTGTGTGTATGTCGAACTGAATGTCAAAGTCCTTCAGATGAGACTATAAACCGAGGCCCCGTGTTCGAACGCATGCAGAACATCTTGCGCACACGTTAAATCCTGTTCCACTTTTCGTAAGAGTAGGCCATTGTGTACCGGTGGAAACAGATGACAACATTTACAAAACCGCATACACACGGGGACTGGATGTAAAAAAGCACATGAGTGCTTATTCCATTATCCTCGATATAAAAGAATAAATAAAAAATAAATAAAATAAATAATATGTGTGTGAACAGAACAGAACAGAACTTTGTTTATTGCCATTAAAGCCTAGAAGGCTTGCAGACACAAATAAACAAACTGTTACAAATTTTTAAAAAAGTTATCGGTGATTCATGCAATCAAAAAGGTACTTCACAAATGGTTTCTGAAGTTCTTCAAACCGTAAAAAGTCACTTGGAACCAAATTATTTAAACTTATTTGTTGGATTAATAAATGGTTAGATTGCTGTATTTCTTTAAGTAGATTACTTCGGAGGGACAATGACAAATTCTTTTATTTCGAGGATAATGAATAAGCACACATGTGCTTTTTTACATCCAGTCCCCGCCCATTAGGGATACATCTTAATAATAATAACCCAATACTTATACAGTCTCACAATAAAAACAAGGGGAAATAACCCTTTTCAAAACAGCTCCCCCCCAACAACCCTCCCCCCCCCCCAAAGCAAGCAATTAAGAGAAAATCCTAAAAATACCCCACCCCTACCCCCACCCCCCAAAAAACCCTAACCAAAACAAACAAACAAACAAAAGAGAAGAAAAAAACCAAACCAACAAAAGATGATAAAAAAGAGAAAAACAGGCAAACAAGAAGAAGAAGAACAACAACAACAAAGCCAAGAAAAATAACACAACCAAACTTAATAAGTCATAAAGATAAACATCTACACATTGTCAAATGGTACACATACTTGTTACACATAATTATAAGATATTGAAATAGGGCACTCATTAAAACTTAAGTACAAAGGCAAGTCCAATAAAGTATTGAAAATATAAAAATATGAATCCTTCATCAGGATATACTATGACTATAAGCAGGACGATAAAAGGTGAGATAGAGAGACAGAGACAGAGAGTGTGTGTGTGTATTTCAGAGATAATATCCAATATATAATTCCCAAAACAGTATGCGATCCCATCAACACTCATTTTAGATTATACTCGCATGATAATGAAATAAATTTAATACCCATACATCCACACAATAAAAACAAGAAACAAACCAAGAAGAAATTTAAAACTAATCAGTCGTTGAGGGAGAGAATATGAGTGGGTGAGTGAGTGAGTGTGTGTGTGTGTGTGTGTGTGTGTGTGTTTGTTTGAGCGTGTGTGTGGGGGGGTGGGGTGGGGGGGGGGGGAGAGAGAGAGAGCAAGAGAGAGTGAGTGTGTGTGGGTGGGTGTGGGTGTGGTTGTTTGCTATCATGGATGCACATATTTGTCTTTCACTGAAGTAATCTTCTCACTAGTGGCTTATTAAGGATAGGGTCAGTGATGCCTATACTGGGAACTACAACACAAAATGTCTACCCAACACTGAAGATAAGATAAGAAATTCTCATATATGAGTAAACTTGATATTTCTTATACTCTTTGTTCCCTATACGTGTATGAATACGAACACTTTATCTCAAACACCCCCCTCCCCTGTATAACAATAATAACATAAAAGATGAAGCATATAACACAATACTCTGAACGGAGTGACCTTAGCAAAGAGCTATAAACATGTTGCCCATTATTTTGAAAACCTGTCAATAACATGCCCTTTACTTGTTCTTTTTTTCCCTCTCTCTTGTTAACCTGTCTTTCCTTTGGGCAAGCAGCCAACAAAGCAGGCATTTTCTGTCAACAGACTTGTTAACACTGAAGTAGCGAAGATTAGCAGGCTGTTGTGGTCAGTAGGGAAAAGAGACAGGGCAAGCATAGAAGTGACATTTCGCTCTTAACAGGAGAAGGGTCTCTGTTTTGCCACAGTGTGTGTGTGATGAGACTGAACACATAAACATGCCTTAGCCTGTATGGCCTTCTTCAGGCCTCGGTGGCACGTATGCTTGTCTGTCTTCTATGTATAATGATTTTTTTTTTTAAACCCCACAAAACCAACAGTAAAGAGAATTTGTATTGACTACATTTTCAGGTTTCAGATTTGAGAGAAAAAAAATCCCCAAGTATTTTATCTTTGTGTATTTCCCCCTGTACCTTTTTTATTGTTGTTTGTTTTGTTTTGTATTTTTGCATTTTGAATTTCTGAGAGCTCCCAAAAGTCGTGAAAGAGCCAAATGGTGGAGAGGTATATGGCACCTTATCTCTGTGCTATAACACAGCTGTAGCATTTCTTGGTCGGCGCAACTCTGTATCTTTTAATTCATTGATTTTTTATTGAGTTAGTGCCATCATTTCCTTTCCTCTCTTTTCTTTCCCTTCTCTTTCAAACTCATTGCCTTGAAATCTATTACTAGCTTGCTTATTTACTTGCTGGTTTATTTGCATGCATTTATTCATGAATTAATATTTTTTTCCCCTTACCGTTGTTGGTAGAGCTCCCAGGTTCACCAATGGTGAGATTTTTGTTGTGTGATCATTTTTGCCCATGATGAAGGCAGCCGCGTTCTGACTTCAGTGATTATTGATATTTAGTTTTTATCTATTTGTCAGGGGACGGAATGCCTCAGTGGTCAGAGCACTCGCTTTCCCCAGCTAAGGTTAAGCAGCATCGAGCGTGGTTACCACTTGGATGGGTGACCATTTGCACACCTTGGCTTCACTACAGTCCCCCAGTTCACCCAGTTGTAAACGGATACCTGCCTCTTTAGGGTCAGGGAAGGTAAAGCAGCAAGGGAGAGGAGTTGGGCACCACCCTCAATATACTGGCCCCATGAGAAGTTGAGATCTCTGATGCCTCACTCCCCTATGACCAAGTAGGTTATGGGACACCTTCACCTTGACCTATTTGTCAGTGTGTTTATTGATCATATTTATTTTGATACCTTGTACACATTCACTTTATTGTTGTCCATTCCATATAGCGTGTCTTGGGCAAAAGTAGCCTGGCTAAGTGGAGCCAGCTGGTCCACCGTTCGTCCACCATGCAGCGCCCCTACAACCCTGGTGGGTTACAGGACCAGTGAACAGTGAACACATTCACTGACTTCTCTGTGTGTGTGTGTGTGTGTGTGTGTGTGGCAGGAGCAGCTGCTGACTAACTTCACCTTCAGCTCCAAAGCGGCCAGAGATCTGCTGCGTCTCTTCGCCCCCAAGTCCAAGTCCCACAAGTCCAAAGGGAAGAAGAAGGTACACAGGCCGCACAGGACTCTAACTGTTGTTATAGCAGTGACGCACCTGCCTAGAAAGTGAGAGAAGTGTGGGTTCGATCCTTGTCTATGGCCAGAGTTTCTCCCCCATCCGCTAGACCTCAAGTTGTGGTCTGGGTGCTGGTCTTTCGGATGAGACAATAAGCGGAGGTCCTGTGTGCAACATGCATTCAGTGCGTGTACAAGAACTCACAGCAATGAAAGAATTGTCCTTAGCAAAATTGTTTAGAAAAAAAGGCACTCTGATAAGGAAATAAGCACACATGCAGACAGGAAAAGAAAAAAACGGTTGGCCCTGCCCTTGTGGTGACATGCTCTCCCTGGGGAGAGCAGCCTGAATTTCATGCAGAGAAATCTGCTGTGACTGAAAGTGGTACACCCCCCCACCCCCCCACTCCCCACCCACAACACCCACACACCCACACCCACACACATACACACACACCTACCCACACACACACACACACATTCTCTGCCTCTGTCTGTTTGTCTCTGTCTGTCTGTCTGTCTCTCTCTCTGTCTCTCTCTGTCTCTCTCTATCTCTCTCTCTCTCTCTCTCTCTCTCTCGATTCTGCTAGTGCAAACACTATGAAACCGTTACTGAGTCTGTATAAACGTGCTCTCAAAGTGGTCCTGTTAAAAAGGACAAGCTTACAAGAAGCTGACTATACTCAATTAAATATTCTCCCCTTACACCAACGTTTAAAATATAACAAAGGAGTCATGATGTTCAAGATCATGACAGGAACTGTTCCATCATACTTAATAGACAAATTCCCCCTAAACCAATCCAGAAATACTATAAAGCCTAGTGTCCCAATTCCGAGAATAGACTTATTCAAATCTAGTCTACTTTACTCAGGCCCTATGCTGTGGAACTCCCTTCCTGATTCAGTTAAACAACATCAATCAATAACATATACAAAACTCAATTATCAACTCACTTGATACATCATCAATAACAAACCACAGTCCCATAGCCTTAAAAACAAAGTTGCATATCCTCCCCTTACCTATCCTCCCTTTCCATCTTACCTATCTCCCCCTGCCCTTTCCCCGTCACCTGTCCCCTTCCCCCCCAGATCTTGCCCTCCCCCCCCCCCCCCCCCCCCCCTCTCTCTCTCTCTCTCTCTCTCTCTCTCTCCCCTTTTTCAAATTTTCATTGTTGTTGAATAAGTGAGTTTACCAAAGCGAAAACTTTTTTCTTCTTTTTTTCTTTCTTTTTCTTTTCTTCTTCTTTCTTTTTAAATTTTTTATTACACTATAGTTATAAGAAATATATCTATCATAACAATAATATGTGTTAATCTGTACGAGTATAATGAAAAAGAGTGTTGACAGTGATGATGTGCTGTTGAGAATCATTTCCATTATTTTTCTTCTATGTCGTTCTTGTTTGTTTGTTTACAAACAAAAAGCATTATCTTTCACACACACACAACACACAACGCACGCACGCACACACACAACGCACACGCACCACACACACACACACACACGCACACACACACACACACACACACACACACAACACACACACACACTCCATCCTCCCTCCCTCTCCCACTCTCTCTCATTTCTTCCTCCCCCCTATCTCTCTCTCTCTCTTACTTACAATGTATAGATGTTCATTTTATGACTTAAGTGATTTTTTTCTCCTTATTGTAAGAGTGTATTGGTATTGGGCTTATTTCTTTTTCATGACATTCATTTTGTACGAGTATATTCGAAAACAATTTTGATGGTGATCCTGTGCTGTCTTGAGAATTATATATTTAGTATTATCCTTAAAACACACACAACACACACACACACACACACACACACTACTCTCTCTCTCTCTCTCTCTCTCTCTCTCTTCTCTCTCTCTCTCTCTCTCTTCTCTCTCTCCCTGACCTTATAGATTTGTTTTTTTATACCCCCTTTCTCTTCTTCCTTGTTTTATTGTGTGAGTACACGGGTATTGAGTTTATTTCATTATCATGACATATAACCTGCATGAGTATAATCAAAATAAGGGTTGACGGTGATCGTGCACTGTTTTGAGAATTATATATATATTTAGTGTTATCCCTGAAACACACACACACACACACACACACTCTCTCTCTCTCTCTCTCTGCTATTTTTTTTTTTTTTTTAAATTGTTTTTGTTTGTTTGTTTGTTTGTTTTTTGGGGGTCTTATGGTGTTTTTTTTCATTTGTTTGTTTGTTGTTGTTTTTTCTTTTTTTTGTTTGTTTATTTTGGAAGGTGTTTTTGTCTGCTTTTTGGTTGTTGTTGTTGTCTTTTTTTGTGGTGGTGGTGGTGGGGGGGGGGGGGGGGGGGGGTTCTGGGGGTATGTTTTTGTCTTTTGCTCGTCTGGGGTTGTTTGTTTGTTTGTATGTTTGTTTGTTTTTTTCTTCTTCTCTCTTTTTCTTTAAAAAAAAAGTTTTTTTTCCTTTGCTTCTTCTGCTTGAAAGTATGAGTACTGAGTGCATTTTTAAATGTGACCCCATGGGCGGGGACTGGATGTAAAAAAGCACATGAATACTTATTCATTATCCTGGAAAAAAAATATTTTGTTTCTATTACTTACAATGTGTAGATGTTCTTTTTATGACTTTATTGGCTTTTCCCCCTCTTTATTATGTGAGTGTATGGGTATTGCACTTATTTTTATTACCATGACATTCAATTTGCAGGAGCATAATTAAAAAGTGTTTGTGTTGATCGTGTGCTATGTGAGTATTACATATTTAGTATTATCCCTGAAACACCCCCACCCCACCCCACACCCCCAACACACACGCTCAAACAAACACAAACACACACACACACACACACACACACGCACACACACACACACACACACTCACTCACTCACCCACTCACCCACTCATATTCTCTCCCTCAACGACTGATTAGTTTTAAATTTCTTCTTGGTTTGTTTCTTGTTTTTATTGTGTGGATGTATGGGTATTAAATTTATTTTTATCATGACATATAATTTGAAACGAGTATAATCTAAAATGAGTGTTGATGGGATGACATACTGTTTTGGGATTTATATATTGGATATTATCTCTGAAATACACACACACACACTCTCTGTCTGTCTGTCCTCTGTCTCTCCTCTCTCTCACCTTTTATCGTCCTGCTTATAGTCATAGTATATCCTGATGAAGGATTCATATTTTTATATTTTCAATACTTTATTGGACTTGCCTCTGTACTTAAGTTTTAATGAGTGCCCTATTTCAATATCGTATAATTATGTATAACAAGTATGTGTACCATTTGACAATGTGTAGATGTTTATCTTTATGACTTATTAAGTTTGGTTGTGTTATTTTTTCTTGGCTTTGTTGTTGTTCTTGTTCTTGTTGTTGTTGTTTGTCTGTTTTTCTCTTCTTTATCATCTTTTGTTGGTTTGGTTTTTTCTTCTCTTTTGTTTGTTTGTTGGTTTTGGTTTACGGTTTTTTTGGGGGTGGGGTAGGGTGGGGTATTTTTAGGATTTTCTTTTAATTGCTTGCTTGGGAGGGGGGGGGAGGGTTGTTGGGGGGGGGGGGGGAGGGTTGTTGGGGGGAGCTGTTTTGAAAAGGGTTATTTCCCCTTGTTTTTATTGTGAGACTGTATAAGTATTGGGTTATTATTATTAAGATGTATCCCTAACGGGCGGGGACTGGGTGTAAAAAAGCACATGTGTGCTTATTCATTATCCTCGAAATAAAAGAATTTGTCATTGTCATTGTCATTGTCATTGTCTCTCTCTCTCTCTCTCTCTCTCTCTCTATCTGACGCACTCACACACAGTCTTCCTATAACAATACCTGAAATACAAATCTCTGTGTGTGTATGTTCAGGACAAGCTGAACAGGCAGTTGGCAGAACTGGTGAAGTCGGTGGACAGTCAGGAAAAATCCATGTATGACATTGAGGCCGACAAAGAACTGGCAAGGCTGCAGCGAAAGTCCAGGTGAGATTGTTAGAAACATCACGTAACATGAAAAAAGTAATAGAGACAACTTGTTGTAAGTTTGATTGATAGAAAGGACAAACTTGATGTGTGTTTTTTGTTGTTGTTGTTGTTGATTTTTTGTGTCCTAGACCCTTGAAAATATCTTATGATGAAAGAGGTTACTTCGATTTTTTATTCATATTCAGATCATGTTTGTCCCTGAAATTGGAATGTGGCTACCTAAATAGTGGGCAAAAACTGTCGTTTATGTGAAAATTTCACCCTTGGTGAATCTTGTAGGTCTAGCTGAGGAAATCCTCCCCCACCCCACCCCACCCCCCAAAAAATCTTCTGAAAGGAATATCATTTATTGCCTACCCAGCCTACATCATGTATCATACACTAGTTTTGGGGGTGCATGCAGTTAGAATAAGGTCAGATAGGGTAAAGTAAACATTCAAAGAAACAAAGTTTTTTCAATAAAAGAGAAATAAGATTTTGTTATCCGTTACTTTCACATGGTTTCAAGCTAATCATTTCCTTAAAGACGTCAAAAATGCCCCAATACAAAAGCTTATTTCATCTCTTAAGATTTTTTTTTCAATTTTCTTTTGTTGTTGTTGTTGAGCATTTCCCAGCCTTGGGGGTCAGCAAGAATATGTAACTGTCTCACTCATTACACTGTGAGAGTATATACTGAACACAAAGCTGTGCGATGGCTGTCCTCAATCACCTTGCCTTAGTAGGCAGCTGTACTTCACCTTCAAAGCAAGTTTTCTGTTCCCCTCCCCCAACCAGGCTGCTGATTGACGACTGGATGGAGCACTACAGAATCGCCATCGGGCTGACCTCCCCTCACCTGCACGCTATGCCGGAGTCACCGTACGTGCGTAGGCGACGACAGACACAGTCAGCAAAGCCGTGGGACGGAGACAAGATCCAGCGACGCGGAGCGCTAGGCGTGGAGCAGAGAGAGGCCACGATCAACGTCATCAGAGCGCCCTCCGCTCCTGGTGAGTGTCGGGGCTGTTGAAGAAGCAAGAAACGAACGAACACATTGCTAAGCAAAGACCAACTGGGATCAACATCTGTTATGACCTTCTTTTGCTCTCAGATAAGGAATAGAATCAAGTGAAGAGCAGACGTATGTACAAGGAAATATCTCAGGACATTCTCACATAAACATGTATGGAGAGAATTGCTCTGACTTTATACAGCGTGCACTTGGGTATATAAGGAGGCACCGTGGTCGAGTGGTTTAGGCGGTCAACTCGTGATCCAGAGGTCGCGGGTTCGATCCCCGCTCGGCTCGGTGTTGTGTCCTTGGGAAAGACACTTTACTCCTATTTTCCTCACTCCACCCAGGTGTACAAGTGGGTACCAGCTCTGCTGGGGAAGTATCTGGCGACAGACTAGCGTCCTGTCACAGGGGTGGTGAAAAACCATCAGTTCGCTTAACGCTACAGAAACCGGGATAAGCTCCGGCTCTATGGGCCTTCTGGCTCGAAAGAACATACTTGGGTATATAGACAAACATGCACACATTCTTATATGCAAACACACACATGAGCATGTACACAGACACACATGCCCATTGCATGCACACGTACACATGCACATGCACACACACATGTACACACACATGTACACACACACACACACACACACACACACACACACACACACACACACACACACACACACACACAGAATTTCAAGCTGAATCCTCCAAGTTAAAAATTAATCAGCATTGTCAGCAATTAAGATCTTCATCAATATCATCATCCAGTAGGCCTTTTTAATTGTTTGTCCATATACATAATAATAATAATAATAACCGCCACAAATGGAGCCAGCTGGTGCAACGTTCGTCAATGCAGTGCCCCTACGATCCCGGAGGGGGTTATGGGAGCAGATGAGATGGGATGATGCATAATATGTATGTTTTTAAACATAACAAAAACAACAACAAAACTCCAAAGTATACATCATGTCTGATGAGAAAATAAAAATAGGAGCTGGCAGGGTTTGTTTTGCTAATTTTGTTTACGTTGTGGTTTTTGTTTGCTTAGTTTGGTTTGGTATGTTTTGTTTTGTTCTGTCT
This sequence comes from Rapana venosa, assembly GCA_028751875.1. NCBI lineage: Eukaryota > Metazoa > Mollusca > Gastropoda > Neogastropoda > Muricidae > Rapana > Rapana venosa. Next base: position 8,202,024 of record CM054142.1, read on the forward strand.
TGTTTCTTCTTCTTCTTCTTCTTCTTCTTCTTCCTTTTTTTGTCATGTTTCTCCCAGGGGGGGGGTTTGACATTGACTTGTTTGTATGATAGTTTTTGTTCTGTATGCATGGAGTCTCAGCAGCAGAATTGACTAACACACACACACATCACTACCCATGCTGCAGCGCCCAGAAAGCAGCAGCAGCAGCAGCGCAACAACAGCGCCCGGTCCAGCGTCCCTTCTCCCACACGCAGCACCGTGTCCCTGACTGTGAAGTTTGACCGCTCGGCCGAAGGGGCACAAGCCAGCACAGGGGAGGACGGGGCAGGGGAAGACAACAAAGACCTGACCATGTCTGTCGTCAGCCTGGCCAAGCTCTCGGAGTGAGGATCGCTTGTGTGTGACTGTGTGTGTGTCTGTGTGTGTGTGCGTGTTAGAGTGTGTGTGTGTGTGTTAGTGTGTGAGTGTGTGTGTGAAAGTGTGTGTGTGTGTGTGTGTGTGTGAGAGCGTGTGTGTGTGTGTGCGCGTGCATGTGTGTGTGTGTGTGTGTATGTGTGTGTGTGTGTGTGCATGTGTGTGTGTGTGTGTGTGTGTGTTAGTGTGTGTGTGTGCGTGTGTGTGGTGTGTGTGTGTGTCTGTGTGTGTGTGTGTGTGTGTGTGTGTGTGTGTGTGTGTGTGCATGTGTGTGTGTGTGTGTGTGTGCGTGTGTGTTGGAAACCTGTATGTGAGAGTTGATGGGTTTGTTAGTGCTTTGGGGGCTATGGTGTTGTGACTGTGGGGCTATGGTGTTGTCTGTATTGTGGGACTGTGGTGTGATTGTTGCCATTATGAGTGAGTGTGTGTGTGTGTAAAATTGTGTGTTCATGCATCTTTCCATGTGTTTGTGTGTGTTTAGATATGTATTCTTTTTTTCCTTCCTAAGAACAACAAAATTGTTTTTTATTTCAGAAGATTATCTGTAACTTTATGAAAAAAGAAAACCTCTAACATGAGATCCATTGAGAAAAGAAAGAAAATAAAATAAAAGGTTTTCTTCATTTCAGAAGGTCAATCTTTGGCTCTCAAAAAAGCTCAAACTTGAGACCTTTAAGAAAAATAACACCCCAAAAGTAAAAAAACCCAAAACTTTATTTTAGGAGATTATCCGTCGCTCAAAAAACAAAAACTTGAGATCTTAGAAAGAAAAAGAAAAAGAAAGAAACCCCAAAGAGAAAAGTCGTTCAAGAAACAACCCCAAAGAGAAAAGTCGTTGTTTGTGCCAGGAGCTCCAACTTGAGGTCCAAGTCGGCCGGCAACATGGTGAAGCCGCCATCCCGCCAAGGCACGGCGGTGTCGCTGCCGCCGGAGAAGGCCTTCATCCCCAGCCTGACGCTGTGCCCTGCCGCCCTGCGGCAGATCGTCCTGAACGAGGCGCGGCCCATGTGTCGCTGCAGCCGCCACTCCATCCCCACCATCACCGACATCGAGTACAACCGCTACATCGACAAAGAGGCCCCCCGCTCCCAGCTGCAGATTATCATGGTTCATTCCTCGCTGTGAGTTTTTTCTTCTCTCTTTGGATGTAGTCTCCCCTGCTCTCCCCCCTCCTCTTCTCTCCTGTGGGGATGCCAGGGGGCCTGTCAGTCAGTATAAATAGCATCCTTCACCTTCTGGACATGCTGTGTTAGGAATTCCCTCCCTTTTTTGTATTGAATCCCTTTCATTGTTTCTGCCTTGTTCCGTTTCTTCCTGTCACTTCGTTCTTCTGTATTTTCTGCCTTCTTGGTCCATTCTCCTGCCTTTTTTTCCAGAAGGACTTAGAAGATACAAATTCTCTCCCATCGCTGAAGTTGGATGCGCTGGGTCTGACTTGTCAGGTGCTTAACGGCAGCGCAATGCATTTTAGCTCATATGACAGACAACGATAGTTGCAGTCTGAGCTGAGTGTTCAACGAAGAAGAGGAAGAATTCAGTATTCCTTGGTTTGGGATTTTGTAGGGATTACAGAATGATGGTGTAGTAGTGATTTTGTTTTTATAATGAAAACAACAAAAGTGATTTGTAAATCAGTCTATGAGAAAAAAAAATCTTGAATTTATAGATCTCTGTTTATTTAATGGAAGATGGGATGGAAAAAGGCTAGGGAATATCATTATCTGTTGAAAATACTCAGTTTTAACTATAAATATGTCCTTGACGCTCAAGACGACCACTGTATTATTGAATTCTGACACTTAAACCACAAAGTCACCCAGTGGAGTTGGCTGCAGAAAAGACATGGCGAATAACTGTTGGGAATGTGTGCTATTTGTTTAGACACAAACAGTTTATTTCTTTATCTATGGTTAAAGAGCTTGTTTTCATTATTTTTTCGAAAAATCACATTTTCACCCGATTTTTACTTGAATTTTTTTCCTCATCAGTTTTGTTTGATTTTGTTTTGAATTTTCCTGTCATCACTTGGATTTCACTGGAATTTCTCATTTTCTTTTGTACAGTTGAATTTGATGTAATCCTTGATTGACTTTGTACAGCTGAATTTGATGTCATCCTTGATTGACTTTGTACAGCTGCAATTTGATGTCATCCTTGATTGACTTTGTACAGCTGCAATTTGATGTCATCCTTGATTGACTTTGTACAGCTGCAATTTGATTATAATCCTTGATTGACTTTGTACAGCTGCAATTTGATGTCCTCCTTGATTGACTTTGTACAGCTGCAATTTGATCTCATCCTTAATTGACTTTGTACAGCTGCAATTTGATGTCATCCTTGATTGACTTTGTACAGCTGCAATTTGATGTCATCCTTGATTGACTTTGTACAGCTGCAATTTGATCTCATCCTTGATTGACTTTGTACAGCTGCAGTTTGATGTCATCCTTGATTGACTTTGTACAGCTGCAATTTGATCTCATCCTTGATTGACTTTGTACAGCTGCAATTTGATCTCATCCTTGATTGACTTTGTACAGCTGCAATTTGATGTCATCCTTGATTGACTTTGTACAGCTGCAGTTTGATGAAATCCTTGATTGACTTTGTACAGCTGCAGTTTGATGTCATCCTTGATTGACTTTGTACAGCTGCAGTTTGATGTCCTCCTCCTTGATTGACTTTGCACAGCTGCAATTTGATGTAACCTTGATTGACTTTGTACAGCTGTAATTTGATGTAATTCATGATTGACTTTGTACAGCTGCAATTTGATGTCATCCTTGATTGACTTTGTACAGCTGCAGTTTGATGTCCTCCTCCTTGATTGACTTTGTACAGCTGCAGTTTGATGTCATCCTTGATTGACTTAGTACAGCTGCAGTTTGATGTCATCCTTGATTGACTTAGTACAGCTGCAGTTTGATGTCATCCTCCTTGATTGACTTTGTACAGCTGCAGTTTGATGTCATGCTTGATTGACTTTGTACAGCTGCAATTTGATGTAATCCTTGATTGACTTTATACAGCTGCAATTTGATTATAATCCTTGATTGACTTTGTACAGCTGCAATTTGATTATAATCCTTGATTGACTTTGTACAGCTGCAATTTGATTATAATCCTTGATTGACTTTGTACAGCTGCAGTTTGATGTCCTCCTCCTTGATGCTTTGTAACAGCTGCATTTTGATGTCCTCCTCCTTGATTGACTTTGTACAGCTGCAATTTGATTATAATCCTTGATTGACTTTGTACAGCTGCAATTTGATGTCCTCCTCCTTGATTGACTTTGTACAGCTGCAGTTTGATGTCATCCTCCTTGATTGGCTTTGTACAGCTGCAGTTTGATGTCCTCCTCCTTGATTGACTTTGTACAGCTGCAATTTGATTATAATCCTTGATTGACTTTGTCCAGCTGCAGTTTGATTATAATCCTTGATTGACTTTGTACAGCTGCAGTTTGATGTGCTCCTCCTTGATTGACGTGCAGGTTCCCCAACTCCAACCCTGCGGAGAGCATGGTGAACCACATCTATGCCACCCAGAACCGCAACCGCACCCGGCCCTGCCTGCAGAGCCGCAGCGACACCTTCCGCATCTTCAAGTACGACATCAACACCGCCGCTGAAGAGTCGGACCACACACAGCCCCTGCTGCTGACGCGCCACAACGTCGTGCCGGGCATGTTCATCGTGAGTGTGTGTGTGTGTGTGGTGGTGGTGGTGGTGGTGGTGGTGGGGAGGGGGATGGGGGGGAGGGGGGGGTTATGTAGTGTGTGTGTGGTGTTGTGGTGGTGGGGGTGGTGGTGAGGGGGATGGGGGGTTATGTAGTGGTGGGCATGTTGTGGTGGCGGGGTGGTGGTGGTGAGGGGGATGGGGAGGGGGGGTTATGTAGTGTGTGTGTGTGTGGTGGGTGGTGGTGGTGGTGGTGGGTGAGGGGGAGGGTAGGGGGGGGGGGGGGTTATGTAGTGTGTGTGTGTTGTGGTGGTGGTGGTGGTGGTGGGTGGTGGTGGTGGGGAGGAGGGGGTTATGTAGTGTGTGTTGTGGTGGTGGTGGTGGGGTGGGGTGGTGTGTGGGGTGTGGTGGTGAGGGGAGGGTAGGGGGGGGGGGGGGTTATGTAGTGTGTGTGTGTGTTTGTGGTGGTGGTGGTGTGGTGGTGGTGGTGGGGGAGGGAAAGGGGGGTTTGTAGTGTGTGTGTGTTGTGGTGGTGGTGGTGGTGGTGAGGGGGATGGGGGGTTATGTAGTGTGTGTGTGTTGGTGGTGGTGGTGGTGAGGGGGATGGGGGGTTATGTGTGTTGGGTGGTTGAGGTGGTGAGGGATGTTTTGTGTGGTGGTGGTGGTGTGGTGAGGGGATGGGAGGGGGGTTATGTATGTGTGTGGTGGGGGTGGTGGTGGTAGGATGGGAGGGGGGGTTGAGTGAGGTGGTGGTGGTGGTGGTGGGTGAGGGTGGGGGGTTATGTATGTGTGTGGTGGTGGTGGGTGGTGAGGGGGATGGGGAGGGGGGTTAGTGTGTGTGTTGTGGTGGTGTGGTGGTGGAGGGGGTGGGGTTATGTGTTGGTTGTGGTGGGGGGTGGGATGGGAGGGGGGTTAGTGTGTGTGTGTGCGTGGTGGTGGTGGTGGTGAGGATGGAGGGGGGTTATGTGTGTGGTGTGTGCTGTGTGGTGGTGGTGGTGGTGTGAGGGGGTGAGGGGGGTTATGTAGTGTGTGTGTGCTGGGTGTGGTGTGTGGTGGTGAGGGGGATGGAGGGGGGTTATTAGGTGTGTTCTGTGGTGGTGGTGGGTGGGGAGGGGTGGGAATTGGGGGGGGGGGGGTGTTTTGTAGTGTACATGTGTGTGCTCGTGTGTTTGTGTGTGTGTTCGAATCTTGGTGATGTCTGGTGAATTAAGGGTAGGGATTTTGGATTTTTACAATTTCCCAGGTCACCTTCAAATGCAGGCCTGCCAGTGCCTTAATTCCTGTCATGTATTTACACATGGAGAAGATCAACTATGCATGTTAAAGATCCTGTAATTCATATCAATGTTGAGAGTGTTATGGAAACACAAACATAGCCGGTATTCGTCCCCGAAGTCAAAATGCAGCTTGTTCATGGTGGGTTAAAACGCTTGCAAAACACAAAATCTCACCATTGGTGAACCTCGGAGATCTAGCCAAGAAACAAAACAAATACACCAAAAATGGTGGGTCTCAGTGAAAAATAGATGTTCAGCTTGACCTCAGTGATGACAGTGAGTACAGCTCAATTGTCCTTTGCTTGTTGCTGTCAGATTTACGGAGACAGCCGCCTGTTGTTCTGTGACCACATCCTGAACGGCTATGGCTACACGCAGCGGGACTTCAAGAAACAGATCTCCAAATGCAGAATGGACTTTCTGCTTGGTCAGTCCCTGCCCAACGACTTCAGATTCAGGTGTCCAGCTTGTTGTGTTTTGTTTTAAACATCTTTCTTAACCATTTTTTTGGTGTTATGATACCTCACATGATACATGCATTGGTTTGCCGGTTGATGCTTCAAGATGTAGATAGAGAACAGTGTTATTTTTCTGGCTGCAGTGTTTAAAGGGAAAAATGAGCATGTTTTGAATGAAGGCAAGCACTTTCAGTGCATGTTCTCATGAGCATTTCCGGAATAAAGGTAGGCTCTTACAGTGTAAATTCTTGTTTTGTTTCTGCTTTAGGCAGAAATCAGTCAGAGTAAAGAATATGCCAGCATTTAAAATATTCTTGCAATAAAGGATGACCAAGTTATGTTTGAAATGAGGAATTCTCAATATTTGAGCTGTCCAAGACATGTTTAAAATGAAGAAGTCCCATTCTTTGAGCTGTCCAAGACATGTTTAAAATGAAGAAGTCCCATTCTTTGAGCTGTTCAAAACATGTTTAAAATGCAGAAGTCCCATTCTTTGAGCTGTCCAAGACATGTTTAAAATGAAGTCCCTATAATTGAGCTGTCCAAGATATGTTTAAAATGAAGAAGTCCCCTTCTTTGAGCAGTCAAGACATGTTTAAAAGGAAGACGTCCCATTCTTTGAGCTGTCCAAGACATGTTTAAAATGAAGAAGTCCCATTCTTTGAGCTGTCCAAGACATGTTTAAAATGAAGAAGTCCCATTCTTTGAGCTGTCCAAGACATGTTTAAAATGAAGAAGTCCCATTCTTTGAGCTGTCCAAGACATGTTTAAAATGAAGAAGTCCCATTCTTTGAGCTGTCCAAGACATGTTTATAATGAAGAAGTCCCATTCTTTGAGCTGCCCAAGACATGTTTAAAGTCCCATTCTTTGAGCTGTTCAGAACATGTTTAAAATGAAGAAGTCCCATTCTTTGAGCTGTCCAAGACATGTTTAAAATGAAGAAGTCCCATTCTTTGAGCTTTTCAAGACATGTTTAAAATGAAGAAGTCCCAATAATTGAGCTGTCCAAGACATGTTTAAAATGAAGAAGTCCCACAAAGTCCCCTTCTTTGAGCTGTCCAAGCCATGTTTAAAATGAAGAAGTCCCATTCTTTGAGCTGTCTAAGCCATGTTTAAAATGCAGAAGTCCCATTCTTTGAGCAGTCCCAGCAGAGGCCGGCATGGCTTGAGGGCGGCCTGGGGAGGGGAAATCGGCGGGACAGGGGTGGATCGCTTCGGCGCCCCGGGAACCACCCTGAACCGGTCGCTGACAGACATCCCCAGCTCTGACAAGTCCACGTCGTATGCAGCCTCTCACACCGACCATGCTGGGTGAGTGCTGGTGCCTGGGGATGTGCTGCAGCGTGCAGTGAAAGTGTGTGTACGTTGACATGGGATTTGAAAACCTCTGAAGGACCAGTCCAGTCCATACGTCTATAGCCCCAACCCATTACACAGGCCATACTAGAGCTGTCACCGCATTGAAAAAAGAACAGTCGATGAAAATTGTGTTGTTAAATGCAGATTAAAACACCAAGAGTAAAGCCAGTTGTTCTGTTGTTCCTTGTATCAAAGCCTTACGGGTCACACCAGGGCAGTCACTGTGTTCTAGAACAACCATATAAACACAAAAATGAGATAAAACCTGTTACAGCGACACAGCAACTTAATATATAGGGCATCATTCATTCTAAAAAAATAATACCCCCAAAACATGACACAATACTCTGAATGACAGGAGAAGTGAAGAATTGCACCTACATATAAGTTAAATTAGCACAGCTATTGGTTCAATGCCAACGTGGCATTCTGTCTTGTGCTGCAGAAATAGTGAATTCTGGACTGGGGACTGGAATTCAGAGGGTTTTGAAGCTGATCACAATTTGCCCTTGTCCTCACTTCATCTTGTTGTGTCTGAGTTCATCAGAATTAATTTTCAAACACCTGTGCCAAGTGTGAAGTGGCTTTTTTGTGGTCACTAAGCCATCCATCTTGCGTGCTTATTCAGTTTTTTACTTCTTTGTTCTATTCATTTCTTTTTTTTTCCATCTCTGTCTTTCTTGTAAAGATTGAATTGAATTGAACATGTCATTATTTGCATCTTTGCTCTCAGATTATGCCATGTTCTTGTTCTTTAAAAAAAAAAAAGGGGGAACCCCTCCCCCAAACAATGATACAAAACTAATCGCCCCCTCCCCCCCCCCCCCCAGTACCACCACGACGAAAACACACAAAGCAAAATATAATGGTCTGTACCCGTTATTCAAAAATTAAGAAATTTATTTTTTTAAAATGGAGAAGATCTTGCTGATTTTCTTGTTTCAAGTTTTTTTCCAGATGTAATCTTCTTTGAATAAAGAACTATGGAGAATGTGCAAAGTTGATGATCTGAAGTCTGTAGCTAGTACCAATAGACTGCGCTGGTTTGGGCACGTTCAACGGAAAGCAGACCATCACATCATAAAAAGAGCAATGAACTTCGTAGTGGATGGAAAGAGACCAAAGGGAAGACCTAGCAAAACCTGGGCTGCCTGTATTGCAGATGATCTTAGAGAAAGGGGCATAATAAGGAAGAAGCTCAAAACAGAGAGAGATGGAGAAGGCTCATCAATGTCAAACCTCCCCTGGGAGAAACATGACAAAAAAGGAAGAAGAAGAAGAATCTTCTTTGCTTAATACTTTAATTGATTAAAATGCGTATACCAGACATAGCGATCAGAAAATGCTGATAGTGAAAGGAAGACTATGGATGAATACATGTCTGACATGTCAGTTGCTCATATGACTAATTTGCAAACTGCAAAAAAAACACCAAAACTCAGAAATAATAAGTAAACATACCTAGGACACATGTGTGTGTGTATTTTTGTACATGTACGTATACAACTTATGCAAAAGAAAGTGCAAGCACTTCACCTGCAAAATAACTTGTTCTCAACATCTCCTAAGGGGAAGTGACAACCAATGCCACAAGGGATGGAAAATGTATGTAAAACAAATAAAAACAGAATCTGATTGCCATAATGGTACTGAGAAAGAGAAAGAGGAGAAAAAGAAGAAGAAAAAGTAAGTATGATAATGATGGTAAGATACTCAAGAGTGTGTAGGATACCCATTCTGATCCAGGTGTAGACATTTACAACCAACCAAATTCAGCTAGAACACATGGAAAAACTATTGATGACTCTCTGTCTGTCTGTCTGTCTACCATCTAGCTATCTATATTTCACATACACACTTGCACGCACACACATGCATCCATGCAAGCACACGTTCTCACACACTCTCTCACTCACACACACAATAATAATCAAAATAGCCAACAACTGTGTGATTGATAAAATATGAGAAACAGAAAATGTCTTTTGGAAGGTCTAAGAAGAAAAAAAAAAAGTCTCTTTCTTTTAAATGATGGTAATGGATTCCAAAAAGAAAACTAGTTTAAAAAGAGATGACCGTTAACTTCAGCTTTTTTTTTTCCTTCTGGTTAATGCGTAGCTCTGGCATTCCAAATTACTGACTCTTTTTGAGTGAATTGTGAAAATTTGCCAACTTTTAATACTCTGAGGGTTTGGTGGTTTTTTTAAAATGTCTTTTCCTTTTCTGTAATGTGTCTTGACTGTTTCCTTGTCTGTCCATCTATTTTGTGGCTTCTTGTCTTTCTGCTGTGTGTCTGTCTGTATCTGCTCTTCCTCTGTTGTGTGTGTTCTTCCTTTGTTTATCTGCTTTAAATCTTTCTCTCCTTCTTTCTTTCTGTTTTGTTTCTTAGTGTGTGCTTATGCAGACTCTTTTATCAGAGCCCTATGAGTGTGTGTGCATGCATGTGTGTTTGTGTGTGTGTGTGTGCGTGCATGTGTGTGTGTGTGTGTGCGTGCATGTGTGTGTGTGTGCGTGCATTGTGTGTGTGTGTGCTGTGCGTGTGTGTGTGGTGTGTGTGTGTGCGTGTGTGTGTGTGTGTGTTTTTTTTAAAATTTTTATTTTATTTTTTTATATCAAGGATAATAGAATAGGCACTTGTGTGCGGTTTTGTAAATTCTGTCGTCTGTTCCCACCGGCACACAATGACCTACCCTTACAAAAAGTGGAACAGGATTTAACGTGTGCGCAAGATGTTCTGTGTGCGTTCGCACACGGGGCCACAGTGTATAGTCTCATCTGAAGGACAAGTGTGTGTGTGATAGGGCACATGCATATGCACATGTATGGTTCCCTGTGCGTGTGAATGACAGCATATGAAAATACACAACACACTTGCGTGCACCTTGTGCCTAATGTCTTGTTGTATGTGCTTATGAATATTTTCACACACTTTCATGAACATGTAGATTCGCAGCATGTTAAAAATGACATGTCAGAGAGATTGTTACAGACATTCAGTTTTTGCAAAGTCATCAACACTGAGTTTACCTATTCCAGTGTGTTCATATATGGTTTAAACCAAAGTTACAACACTTTTTCAAACACATACATCGCACTGTTCTCTGCTGTTAAACACTGCTCTTGTGCATACATGTACCAGAGCCCTTTATGAAAATCTGAAAGAATTGCTGACTTGAAAGCTGGGGGAGCAAACAGGTATCTGTAGTCATTTTGACGTAATATATTAGTTTTTTCGGTTTTGTTGTGTTTTTGTTATTGTTTTTAACAGACAGGCTAGTCTTTAAAGACTGTGCTTTGTGCGTTGAATTTTTAGATAGTTGCAAGTCAGAGCTGATTTAATGAATACAAACAATTCTTACACTGTCTTTCCATCCCTAAAAAGAAATAAAGAAACCAAACCAGTTATATAAACTATAATCTGTTTTCTTCTGATAAGATAATGATCTTCAGTAAATGACAAATTTTTAAAATTATATTTTCAATTTAAAAAAGATATTAAATTTTTTTATTTATCTATTAATTTTATTATTATTATTATTTTTAAAAAACCTAACTATGCTTTAGAATTAAGTTACTAATAAGAACGTTTCTTTTTTTCTTAGAGTTGAAAAAGAAAAGTAGTTTTGTTGCCTATGAAATAATCGTATGATATAGAATAAAGACCTAATGTTTTATTTTGCGAATAAAGACAAACAGCTTACACAGATATCTTCTTATTTTTGTCTTCTCCAGCATGGGGTGACACACTTATCAGCTGATAAATTTTTCTGTATATGCATACATGTCCCTTTCTGTCTATATTGTTGTTATGATTTTGTATATATCCCAGCAGAGATTTCTGATTAGGGACTATACCAGCTACTCTGTCTACACTCTGTCTCTTTTCATCTTTCACTTCTCTTTCTGTCTTCTCTCATGGCCCAGTTTTGCTCTTCTCTTTCTGTCTCTCAGCATTTTCCTGTTCTCACTTTCATGTCTTCCCCTGTCACTTTCCCTCCTTCTTCTGTCTGTTCCTTGCTCGCAATCTGTGCAACCCTTTCCTCAGCTCTCTTGTTTCTTCTTCTTCATCTTTCAGTTTTGTGTGTTTAGTATCCCCCCCTCCCCCACCTCTCTCTCTCTCTCTTATCCCTTTTCTTGCAAGGAGCAGTGTTTAACTGTAAGATTTTGCAAATCAATTGACATGCTTGTTTTATGTTTTTGCTTGTAGTGAGTAGACATTTAGAGCGCATAGGGGGTAGAATTCTGCAGTCTGAAAAGAGTAGATCGTTTTTTGTGCTGAGGTGCAGTGTATCCCACATCACTCGTTCAGTATCTCTGAAGCAGGAGTGCAGCTGCCTGAATGGTGGCTACATGATTGTAGACACAAAATGTCACCGTTGGTGAACCTCAGTGTTCTAGCCGAGGAACAAAAAAAAATTCCTGACATTTTAAGACAAGAATGAAACTTGTTATCATCCTTGTTACACACACACGCAAGCACGCACGCACGCACAAACACACACACACACACACATATATTGACTGCATTTCAATTTGCTTCAATGTTTTTGTTTCAATTTACTTCATTTGAATTTTGTATTTTTTTCCTTATCATTTCATAAATGCTTGTTTTTTGTCAGATTTTATCTTATTTTTGAGATTACACTAATTTGCTTTATTTTTTCATTGCTTGTAATTTTCATCAGACGCAGGTAACAAGAGGCAATCCTACCAGAATTTTTCTTTGAATAGGATAGAGTGCGTATATGGGTGAGTGCATGTGTGTGAGTGTGTGTGTGTATGTGTGCAACTGTTATGTGTGCAGGTGTTACTGCACACAGATATACAACTGTGTTACAGATTGGAAATAATATATCATTTGTGTATGTTATTGAGATATTATACTGATTTGTATTCTGTGTTATTGCTGTCTGTAATCAGTCATGCGGTGCTTCAATGATATCGAGCAGATATTCTGGAGAATACACATAATGCTAAAGTTTGTGTGTGTTTATCTTTTAAAAATTTATTTTATTTCATTCTTTTATATTGAGGATAATAGAATAAGCACTCATGGTTTTTAAATTGTTTTTTTTTACATCCAGTATCTGTGTGCATGCAGTTTTGTGCAGTTTTTGGTATTTGATCATTGGAGTCATTGTACTGAAAAGACAGAAGTTTCATAGTGAATCTGTAATGTGTGTTTACGTATCATATATGTGTGCGTGTGTACATGGTGCACGTGCATGCATGTGTGTAAAGATGGAGAGTGTATCTTCCCCATTTTCTATCTCCCTGTCTGCATTTCAGTCAGTCATACACTTTAGCTAAGTATTTGTTTCTGTCACATGTACATACAGGTATGTAAACTTATAAATGCACACATTCATGTAAACATACTGTATGTGCACGTGGACACACACACACACACGCACACGCATGCACACACATGCATGCACGCACATGCACATGCATGTGCGCGCGCACACACACACATTCCGTATCATGTGACATACTCAAAGTATATCATAGCAATTAGCAAAAAAGGACTCGTTTGTGAAAACAAAGAGCAATTTTTCTTTGGAAAACAGGTATGATTGGCCTGTTGTTGCTTTCATGTTCGATCTCTTTATCCTTTAAAAAATTTTTTTATAGGCTTTTGCCACTTAATGTAGAAGTCATAAGGGAAACATGCATTTAAATGAGATAGTTCAAGTGTGAAATGAATGTATGAGTATGGATAATATGGTATAGTGCTTTTTGAACACTGTAGGGGGTTTGCTGTTTTCAATTTGGCAGTTTTTCTTGCTTTTTTATGCTTGTTTTGTTGGGTTTTTTCCATTGTGGTTTTGCCAGAAAAGGTGTGTGGTTATTATATCATGGGCAGTTCTTAGAGATGAGTGACAGCACATTGTGTGATGAGCAGTTGTGTGAGTGAGCATACGTGTTCATATGAGTGTTGATGTGTGTTTTTGTATGCACTTTATCATAGTGGGAATAGAGCCAGGTATCTGTGTGTGTTTGTGTATGTATCCTTGTGTGTGTGTGTGTGTGTGTGTGGTGTGTGGAGAGAGAGAGAGAAGAGATTTTAGCAAACAATAAACATATATAATATATATATATATATATATATATATATATATATATATATATTAATATATAAAATATAAGAGAGAGAGAGATTTTAGCAATCAGTGATTGTCAGATAATAGAGTAGAGTAGACATTTATTTGAACATCAATTCTGTGTTGGAGAAGAGAAAGTATCAACTGGGATTTGTTCTTTTTGAAGGGATTCTATAGGCATTCACAAAAGTCGCTTTGCTTGACAAATATGGATAGAAACAGATGATTTTGTACATAACATACATTCTAGAGAGAGGGCAGACTTTTTTAGTATGTGCATAATATGATACATATAAACATAATTATAATTAGCATATGACAGAAATATTTTTTTATTAACCTTTCCAAATAACAAAAAAAATCGTTGTTGAGTTCTGCATAAGATGCATAGATTTAGAGTCTGTCTTTATGTTTGTTGTCGTTTTCTTAGAGGATGTATTGAAATAAAGGTCAAACCAGAAGAAAAAATACAAGTAAAAACTGTGAAAATGGATGTAAATATTTGTACACATTTGTATTTGAAATAAATGTTAAGAAGGTGTGCATAAAGCACAAGTCATTATTTTTGCAGAACAGATATAAAAACACAGATTCTTGTGGATTATTTAAAAAACAAATATAAATGCTCTAGATCATTTGACACACTGTACTGAAATCAAGAGTACAGGCTTTGATTAGATGTGGGAAAAAAGATCATTTAAAGCAGAACTTTGAGATAAAATTGTGTTTAGAAGTATTTTCACTCACTGAAAACGTGATTGTTGGTAATAACTGGACATAGTAAAAGACGTTTCAAGCCAATTTTCCAGACATTTTGATTGAAACTGTCTGTTGACGTGAAAGATTTTCTTACAGCTCGGAAGTTCCGCCTTTGCCTCCTCTTCCTCTGCCTCCTCTGCAGGTAATCTCCCCTGCCCCTTTCAGCCTTCATTGACGTCTGCTTTCTTTTTTACTTTGCAGTCAATCATCTTATATTCTGTATCACTTTTTTGGTGTGTACGTTTCCATATCTTTCAGTCTGGAACCTTTTTTTATTTTTTTTTTGCCACTTGTGATTGCACATATTTTGAATACTTTAGGGCTCAAATCATTAGAGACATTTTGTTTTTAGCAGTTATATGAAATGTGTGTGTGTGTGTGCTTGTGTGTGTGTACATATGTTTGTGTGTGTGTACTTGTATGTGTGCGCACTAGTGTGTGTGTGTGTACTCGTATGTGTAGTTGCTCCCCCTTGGATGCAGTGTTGCAGCATGGGCTATTTTTGAAGTCACATCTATAACTACTGTCAGGCTTAGTTTGCTAGGGTAATGTAACAGCTTTGGATTTTTTATGCATTGTCCTTGATTTTGCATTGAAAATAGCCTTTTTAAAGACTTTTCGTTCAAACTGCAGTCATCACATACCTCCTCTGTGCTTAGTTTAATGCAGATGTGTCCCAGTGGTCTCCTTTTGACCTATCCTCTGTAAAAGAATGAAACTTGAGGGAGGTGAGATAGCAAGCTCTTCAGAGGGAAATATTCCTTTTAGCGAGTTGTTCAGCCTTGACTCCTGACATTGTAGGCCAGCTGGGCCACAACCGGGGGTCTCCGGGTAACCAACCTGCCTGGAAAGCGACAAGTGCAAGGTCGGTTTCCATTGTGCCCCAAACTTTTCCCCCACCCACTAGACCGTGAGTGGTGGTCTGTGTGCTAGTCTTTCAGATGAGACGATAAATGGTCCCATGTGCAGCATGCATTTGGCACAACTTCAAGAACCCATGGCAACAAGAGAGTGTTTTCCCTGGCAAAATTGTGTAGAAAAAAGCCATTCTGATAGGGAAACAAATTCATATGCAGACAGTTTCTTTTTTATTCTGTGGCGCTGCTCTTGTGGCGATACGCTTTCCCCTGAGGGATCAGCATGAATTTCATGCAGAGACTTCTCTATGTGTGTGTGCATATCCGTGGGTGCTGGTCAATTCTATGTGATTGGGGTGGGGGTAAGGGGCTGTATATCGAAGGTACCTTGCCAAAACATGTGCCTTTTTTGTTCCTTAAGAGACACACTGCTCTAGCTGGAAACTCTTGAAGTGTGTGTGCGCGCATACATGCCCCCAAGTGTGCATGTGTGCATGCATGCATGTGTGTGTGCATGCGTGTTTGTGTGTGTGTGTGTTAGGGAGAGAGAGAGAGCATATACAGAGTATGAGAGAGACTGTGTTTTTAAGGGCATTGTAGTACACACCTTTGTTTTTTCACTTCTTCTTGCAAGCGTGCACATGTATGCATGCAGATATGCATGCGTGTGTGTGTGAGGTTCATGCTTGTCAAAAATATGCAGGCAATGTGTGCAAGTGTGGTGAAAAGTATATTGTGTGTTGATACAAAGAGTCTGGGCCTAAGTTCCTCTCTTTTCAGAATCGACCATGCACCACACCATTGAACCAGAATCTCTTGTTGCTGGAGTTCACTGGCTGTTACTGCCTGTTTCATTCCCTCAGCCCACAGAACTCAGGGTTCATTGTTATTGCGGGCTTTCTTGTTTTGCTTTTCTAGGCAGAATCTTTTTATTTGGCTATGCCATGTTTTATCAGTCCAGTCTAAATTTCTGATTTTTTATGTATAAATAATATCATGAAAAATGTATTGATTTTTGTTTTTAGTCCAATAGTTTTTAGCAGCTGAAAAGCTGGCTGTTTGTATTTTTGATTGGTAAATTTTTTTGGTGAACACTTCATTTTCTGTTTTTCCACTTTTCTGTAAAATCTTTTTCATCACATTTTCTTTTTTTCATTTTTTAAAGTGTGCACAGTACTTTATTTATTTTTACTTTTAATTGGAATAATTATTGTTATCAGTGTGTACTCACAAGTGTGTACTTTGAACGTAATTAAGTTTTCTGTTATTCCCCACTGAAACAACTCCATAACATGCACTTTTTTCATTCATTTTGTAAGTTTTTCACATTCTTCTTTATTGTCCAGACTTTTTTCTCCAAATTTGTCATGATAAACCAGATGTGTTTTGTGTAAATTCAGAGACAGGATTTTTTTTTTCTTGTTAACAAAGGCTTGTTACTGCATAATTATGTTTTTGGTTTAAGGAACTGGTCAGTGAAAAAAATGAAAATGGAGGTCTATTGATAGTTGGTATATCAGAGGTGTTTTGATGATAAAAAGAAAAGAAAAGTATGCATAATACCTGTAGGTATAGCCATACTCAGATACCTTTAATGAAAGGAGACAATATTTGTTGGTTTTTATGAATGATACTGGGTTTGGAGTCATGGAATCAATATTGATATGCTCTATATGCTTTTTATAATTTTGTTTTTATTTTAGCTTCTCTGTTTGTGATTATGTGTGTACATTTTGTGTGCATCTCTGTGTGTATGTGTGTGTGTGTGTGTGTTTGTATGTTTTGTATGTATGTGTGTGTGTGTTCATGCATGCATGTGTGTGTGTGAGCTTGAGTGTGTGCGAATTGCATGTTTGTGCTTGTATGTGTGTGCACATTTCAATATACATCTTCCACATATGTTGACATGTGCACATATGCATGCTGTTGATAAGCATGTCCCGTAAGTGTTAAAGCATGTCTGTGGATTGAAACTATTGGATCTTTACTGGCTGTGTTCTCCAAGCTGATGCTGACAGAAGCTTGTGTGTGATTCTGATTCCAGCGTTCTGCTACCAGTGTGTCTCTGATTGTAAGTCCTTTCCACATGTCGCACACATGTGGCTAAAAGCAGTTCTGTGACACTAACTCCACTAACCTTACACTTGAAACTATCTTCTATGTTAATTAAAACTTGTAATGTCCCTGTCACAGAATCAAGACTTGTTGTTGTTGTTGTTGTTGTTTGTTGTTGCGTTGTTGTATTTTTTGGTTTGTTTGTTTTTTTGTTTTTGTTTGTATCTTTTTTTTTTTTTTTTGGGGGGGGGACTTTCTCTTAAAAAAAGGATTTAAAATTTTTAGCATTTGTATATGTGGGCAGTTTAGCAGTAATGTAGTCCTCGTTCAAACAGCTTTGTTTTGTGGTAGATAACAAGAACATGCATCTCTTTGTGTTAAAATCTGTTTAATGTAACATAGAAATATGTTTAGAAAAGCTTGTAGTAATGTCCTTATCGTTTTATCTCTTACAGTGCAAGAAGTTATTCATTCTAAGTCTAATGTTTAAATTTCATTGTTGAGAATAAGCTAACAGCTTACATTTAAATAGTTATCCATTTTACTGTTTTACCTCAACTGTGTGCTTGAAGGGAGTAGTGCCCAGCAGAATTGTGTTTTTCATCAAGACATATATATATATATATATATATATATATATATATATATATATATATATATATAGTGTGTGTGTGTGTGTATGTGTTCATTGACAACAGTGTCTTTATGTCCACACACAGTTTTTGTTGCTGTTTTAATTAATGACAGATATAACATCACAGTGTTCAGTGTATACATGTCACCAGCTAGTTGTCTTTTGGCACACACACACACTGCATAGTTTCTTCCTGACACTTAAAGCCAGTGTATGGGTGGAAAATTAAGCTCCCTAACCAATAAATGAAAATGGTTTCTTTCTCTGGGTTGTAAATGCTGAACTTTCCTGTAATTTTCAGTTCAATATTTCATAGTGTTATGTAACACAAACCTTTGAAAAAAATTACCATATATTGAATACTTTGTAGATGTCGTACATATTCACATGTGTGTGTGCACACACACATACACATACACACACACACTGTCCTAAAGAATCCACTTACTAACATTATGAGGCATGATAACAAAGTACCAAAATACTTCTTTGTATTCAAGTCTGACTGATCAATCATCTCGAAAACAAGGCGTTTAAACTGACACCGTGTTTCTTCTACTTACCAAACTACACACGTGTATAAATACTTGTTTGTATTTCTTCGATGTGAATGCAGAAGCGGACTGTGTGAGACTGTTGTACACTGATTTTTGGTATGTAGTGAAAGGTGACATTGAACTAGGAGGTATGGGGACACGTCTCTCAACTATAACAGAATGGGTCATGGGAGTTGGTGTGGAAAACGGGCTGTGACTTGTGTATCCATAAACTGAAAGGGACAGTAATGGTGTATGTTCAGACCTGTAGCTGAGTTAGGTGTGACGTCAGCAGTGATATCCACATTTTGCCCCCTGTATCTAAGGGTGGGATAGGCTAGTGGTCAGAGCGGTGGCCTTGTGGTTTGACAACATGGGTTTGATCCACCAATGAGACTCCTGTACAAGGGTCCCCCCCCTGGAGTTATAATCAGTACCAACTCCACTCCCCTGAAAGTCTTTCAGATGAGGCTGCAAATCGTGGTCCTGTGTCCAAATGCACACAGAACATCTTGCACGCATATTAAAATCTGTCCCACCTTTCAAAACTGTAGGCCATTGAATAGCGTAGGATTGGATGATAATTTTTTTTTAAAAGTCAGATACATACTGGTGTCATGTTTAGACATCATCCCCAAAGGGGGAATGCAGCAACCTTCATGGTGGGCAAAAACGGTCGCACACGCAAAACCTCACCTTTGGTGAACCTCAGAGCTTTAGCCGAGGAACAAAAAGAAAAGAACTCCCCTGTCCAGGGAAAAAGCTGACCACCACTGAGGTAAACATGTAGAATGCATTTGTGTCGGCTTTTTCAGTGGGTTGGAAAAGTGTATACCGTACAATACATTTTTTTTCATTAAAAAAAAGTGTCTATTGTTAGTGACATCACACCTTACCTCATTCAGGAGGACTGAACAGTTGCCTGCAGTATCTGAGTTTACCCAGAGTTGCAGGGTGGTGGGTGGGTCGGCGACTGTGTGTGGCAGTGAATGGTTGAGGCACGCTGTGTTTGCCCTGTCTCGTCTTCGCTGATGTGTCTGTGCTGCTGTTTTCATGCCACTCGTTCTGACCTTACCATCGTCAACACAGCCAGGCTTGTGTTGTTGTCACTTCAGAGTGCAAAGCAATGTTAGGCTGCTGTGCAAGGCAATGTTAGGCTGCTGTGCAAGGCAATGTTAGGCTGCTGTGCAAGGCAATGTTAGGCTGCTGTGCAAGGCAGTGTTAGGCTGCTGTGCAAGGCAATGTTAGGCTGCTGTGCAAGGCAATGTTAGGCTGCTGTGCAAGGCAATGTTAGGCTGCTGTGCAAAGCAATGTTAGGCTGCTGTGCAAGGCAATGTTAGGCTGCTGTGCAAGGCAATGTTAGGCTGCTGTGCAAGGCAATGTTAGGCTGCTGTGCAAGGCAATGTTAGGCTGCTGTGCAAGGCAATGTTAGGCTGCTGTGCAAGGCAATGTTAGGCTGCTGTGCAAAGCAATGTTAGGCTGCTGTGCAAGGCAATGTTAGGCTGCTGTGCAAGGCAATGTTAGGCTGCTGTTGTGCAAAGCAATGTTAGGCTGCTGTGCAAGGCAATGTTAGGCTGCTGTTGTGCAAAGCAATGTTAGGCTGCTGTGCAAGGCAATGTTAGGCTGCTGTGCAAGGCAATGTTAGGCTGCTGTGCAAGGCAATGTTAGGCTGCTGTGCAAGGCAATGTTAGGCTGCTGTGCAAAGCAATGTTAGGCTGCTGTGCAAGGCAATGTTAGGCTGCTGTGCAAGGCAATGTTAGGCTGCTGTGCAAGGCAATGTTAGGCTGCTGTGCAAGGCAATGTTAGGCTGCTGTGCAAAGCAATGTTAGGCTGCTGTGCAAGGCAATGTTAGGCTGCTGTGCAAGGCAATGTTAGGCTGCTGTTGTGCAAAGCAATGTTAGGCTGCTGTGCAAGGCAATGTTAGGCTGCTGTTGTGCAAAGCAATGTTAGGCTGCTGTGCAAGGCAATGTTAGGCTGCTGTTGTGCAAAGCAATGTTAGGCTGCTGTGCAAGGCAATGTTAGGCTGCTGTGCAAGGCAATGTTAGGCTGCTGTGCAAGGCAATGTTAGGCTGCTGTGCAAGGCAATGGTAGGCTGCTGTGCAAGGCAATGTTAGGCTGCTGTGCAAAGCAATGTTAGGCTGCTGTGCAAAGCAATGTTAGGCTGCTGTGCAAGGCAATGTTAGGCTGCTGTGCAAAGCAATGTTAGGCTGCTGTGCAAAGCAATGTTAGGCTGCTGTGCAAAGCAATGTTAGGCTGCTGTGCAAGGCAATGTTAGGCTGCTGTGCAAGGCAATGTTAGGCTGCTGTGCAAGGCAATGTTAGGCTGCTGTGCAAAGCAATGTTAGGCTGCTGTGCAAAGCAATGTTAGGCTGCTGTGCAAAGCAATGTTAGGCTGCTGTGCAAGGCAATGTTAGGCTGCTGTGCAAAGCAATGTTAGGCTGCTGTGCAAAGCAATGTTAGGCTGCTGTGCAAGGCAATGTTAGGCTGCTGTGCAAGGCAATGTTAGGCTGCTGTGCAAAGCAATGTTAGGCTGCTGTTCAAAGCAATGTTAGGCTGCTGTGCAAGGCAATGTTAGGCTGCTGTGCAAAGCAATGTTAGGCTGCTGTGCAAAGCAATGTTAGGCTGCTGTGCAAAGCAATGTTAGGCTGCTGTAAGGCCACTAAAGAGAAGAGGCCTGTGATGATGTTTCTTTTGCCGTGTTCCCTTATTGGGTAATATTATTGGTGCACAGTGCCAGGTCTTCTCCTGTGCTTGTAACTCTGCAGGAGGTCTGCCTGCTGGACTCAGCTGACACGTACCAGATGCATGCTGGGTATGTTTGTATTTCCATAACCCTCTGAATGCTGACATGAATTGTGGGATCTTTTATGTGCATATTTTGTTCCTGTGCATGTGTATATACACAAAAGGACTGAAAGCACTGGTAGGTCTGCACTTAAAGTTGATCTGAGAGATCGTTAAAATTCCCACCCTCAACTCACCAGATCGCATTACCGAGATTCGAACCCATGATTTCTTGGACCAGGGGGATTGAAGTCAGATGTTTTAACCACAGAACTACAGTGTCAGTCAGGTGGTGTAAACTGGCGCCTGCTTTAACCGGTGTTACATTTAAGAAGAGTGCTACATTTAGTTAAAAACAGAATCTTGTGATGGGATGGATATATGGAAACAACGCTTCGAGGGTCAAATTGATTTGCATTTTGAAGCAAGTGGGTTCTGGTGATTTGTGTGTTGCTGCAGAGAAGTGTTGAAAGCATTAAAGCCTCTGAGGGTGTGTGTGTGTGTGTTTTAATGTGTTTGTTTTCTGCACAATGTGTGTACATCTGTAAATGCAAATGTGCATGCACTGCATTATGGAAATCACGCTACAAAAACCAGCAGGTGTGGATGGATGCTAAACTGTCAAAGAACATTATTATAGACCTTAAAGGATCCCTGAGCTTGTATAATTATATATATATATATATATATATATATATATATATATATATATATATATATATATATATATATATATGATCTGTGACTCTGATTTTCTGAAAATAGTTTAAGAGATATCATTGTTTGAATTGCTTCTGCAATACTCTAATCCCCCTCCCCCCCCCCCCCAAAAAAAAAAGGAGAAGAAAAAGGAAAAAAGATCCTGTTGTTGAACTACTTGGATGGTTGGCTGGTTTATTGAATTTTTTTTTTTTGGGGGGGGGGGGGGAGGTTTTTTTGTTTTTTTCAGGGGAGAGATGTCTTTTTTGGGGTTTTGTTGTTGGTTGTTTGAAAGCTTTGCTGCAAATGTCCCAATGACTCCTCATGGAGTTTTGCCCTTTTGTGTGTGTGTGTGGGTGGGGGGGGGGGGGGGGGGGTAAATAGATAAAAGAAAATATTTTTACCATTTTACTAGTATGAAATGAATGCTTGTTAGAAATATATGTCAAAGGGAAAAATTCACTTGTGTTCTCGTTCAGTCATTGCTTATTAATCTAAGTAGATTA
>CM054142.1:8226627-8300331 GCA_028751875.1 Rapana venosa
TGTGTTAGATTGAAAAGAAAAAGTACTTGGACTTTGAATTTTATCAATATTTCACAACAGGTGGAAAATCCAAGCAGGACAGTACGAAGAAATAGCCTACCATTCCATTTTTGACTGTAACAAAAGTGAGTGTGACTTGTAACAGAAGTGAGTGTGTGTACTGATTTTGATTTTGTTGGCCATATCTGTGTGTCTGTAAGATCATAGTATTCATTGACATTGCTATTTTCTTGGAAACTGGTTCTTCAGAAGAAGAAAAATTGTCAAGATGTCGGTATGAATATTGCTGTTGTGGTATGTCCATGTTAAGACAATAATGTACAACATCAAATGGCTCAAAGTGGTAAAAAATAATAATGGAGATAATGGTTGTTAACACCGATATCAGTGGGATGTAATTTCTTTTGTGTTGAAGGTAATGCCAGTCTTGTTCATATGGATATATTGGTTTATTTTCATGTCTCTTTTTTCTGACATTTATATGATTGATTTAGGGCATTTTACTACACATTCTTCTAGAACTTTAGCTACCACTCACTTCTCCCAGTTTGTAAAAACATAGAAATCATCTGTCATTGAAAGCTTTGCTTCTTGTTTTTGTGTGAGTGCTGCAGTTCTGCCTTGTATTAAGTGTGAAAGCAGTTGATCACTTGCCTGTGCAGTTAGTTATAATTATTGGATCCTGGAGTTTCATTGAAGCTTCAGCCTCTGAGCTTCAGCAATATCACTCCAAAACCCATATGATTTTTATATGCAGGGCACATGAATTGGGAAAATATTTAAACAATGTGTCCGTTTTGTTCTAACTGCTTTACTGGTCAGACTTGCCTTTGATATTCTAAGCCATGTTGTGTGATGTCAAGGAACGATGTTTTGCCTTTGATGAACCTGTGATATTCATATCGCTTGTACATTATGTGTCTTATTCTTCGTGATAATCATGTTACTTTACAACTGTGTCTTTTTGTTTGTTTGTATGTTGAAATGTTCACATCAATCATTGTGGCGCCAGAATTGAGTGGGACAGTTTAGAGGGAGGGGAGTGGGGGATCTGTTGGACTCCGATTTTTTGTGATTAAGTTATTCCTGATATGCCATCCATTTTGTTGTGTTTTTTTTAAAAGAAAAGTTGCCCGGCTGAAGCATAACTTGTGTTTTGGGACTGGCTATATAAGCTAGGTTTTGGGTCGTTGTGTCTGCCTTCAATTCACAATCTGTGCGCCATCGCCATGTCTGCCTTTGTCGTCTTTTCATCCTGTTTCCTGGTGTATTTGTGACAAGTGCCTGTCGTATAGTGTTGGTAGAAAGTGCTGGTCATGTGTGTGTCTTTTGCAATCCCCATTTTCTTTCCTGTATGTTAAAAAGAGTTTAGGTTCCAAAGCCATAGAAAAAACAACAACAAAGAAGAAACGACCAAATAAAAAAAAAGGGGGCTTCAGAACTTTTTGTTTTGTTTTTTGCTGTGAATTGAATAACAATTACTAATTTCCATGATTCGTTCTGTGTTCAGTTGTGTGTAAACAAGACTGGCAGTTTCTTGGCTTTGGGTAGGGAGTTCCACATTTTTGGGATAACCTGCTGATTTTGAGAAGACACCCATCCATGTTTTTCCCCTGTGCCTTTACCAGACACATCCCTTTTTCTGTTTTTGAGATGTGTAATTCATGATTTCTTTCAGTGGTGATTTTGTATCTGGACATTGTGCTAGATGTCTGAATCTGACTCCCACTTGTCTTATACTCGTGTTGAACACATTAAAAGTGTTGGGTAATGATGTTTGAAATGCATGTAACAACTGCAGATTGTGCTGGTGGCAGTCTTGATGTTTTTGCTGTTATGTCAGATATTGGGGGGGGGGGGGGGGGGGGGGGGGCTGCTTTGTCAGTTTGGTGAAATTTTCATGATGCCAGCAAAGTTGATGACAGAAGTTTTGATGTGCTAAATTTAGCATTTGGTTTTGGGGGGGGGTGAGGGGGGGGAGATTGTGGAGGAGTGGTTTTGAGTTGAATAACAAGGCAGTCTGTAACTTGTGACAATAAAAAAAATAGTTTCTGTTTGAATGTCTGTGGATGTATTGGTTGATTTATTTATTCATATTTTTAGTGACCTGTGTCATGTGATACAATTTTTTGTTTGTTTGTTGCTGTTGTTGAGCGTACCCCATCTCTGACACCCTGAGGGTCATGTCACCCAGAATGTGCCCTCTGTCTCCCTCATCCCTCCTGGGAATCTCTGTGAGTGTTTGCTGCCTATGCTCAGATTGCCCTTTTTGTGGGTTGTGCATGTGGTAGTGCTGTACTGAATCTGAATGTGATACACCATGTAAATGAAGTGAATACAGACCGTAATTTTCTTGATGAGTTAAGTGACTACGTGTCAATTCTTTATGCCATATGTTGTTGTGTTATGTGTAGAGCAAAAGCCAGGGCAGGTCAGTCAGTTTCATTATGATTATCACTGTTACAGCTTATAAAGATCAAGATTTGCTTTATTGATATAAAAGGCAGTTGATATAGTCTGGTTATTATGAACTCTTGTTATTGTCTTTGTTGTAGCCAGTTTTATGCAATGTCATGCCAATTTTTTTTTTGGGGGGGTGGGAAGGGGGGGTGGGTCTAAAAGTGTGTGTGTGTGAGAGAGAGAGCATGTTTGTATGTTTGCAAACACTTGCATCATTATGTCATTGTATATTCATGTGTATGTACTCAAAAAAGCATGATTAGATTTGTCCAAGCACATAATTATGGGATGTTTCCTAATCCTGCACTGCATATAAAAACTTTTAAACTACACTCTCAATATTTTAGACAGGAAAGACTTTTTTTCTATCAAAGCTTTATTACCCAAAATTCATGGGGACCTGAGGAAACTTCCGAATGACGTATGTCCTGCTTTTGTGGACGTAAAATATCAGCATTACTGTGCGTTATATATCGTCATGTAAGAAAGAAACAAGGTTGTGAAACAATCGGTAAACACACACTGGAGTATGGAAGCCTTTTAATGGCGAAGCAAGTGAACAGTAACAGAAGTGTATGTGTATTTATGAGTTTTTGACTGGCATGTGTTTATGTGATGTCAGGGATAACTTTGTCTGCTTCTAAAATCTCTTCCGTTATCTGCTATCTAGTTCCAGTGTGTGTGTGCGTGTGTATGTTTGTGTGTGCGTATGTGTATTGTTTTCATTGATTAAAATCTGTTCACTCTTGGTGATGTTAGACTTAATACAAGAACTGAAATAAGATTTTTTAAAAACCAACAACAACAAAATAATGAAAACAACAAAATGTAAAATAAAATCTGCAAAAGAACATTGATACAAATCTAGAAATAACCTCAGCAATATCATTTTCTTGTTGTCTACAGGCGAGTGTACTAAGAGATTCCCTTTTCAGATCTGTGATAGCAGATTCTGTGTATAAAGAGATCTGTATTGGGCAACCCCAAGAATAACTCATGTTCACTAGATATTGAGCTAGAACAAGTAGCATACTAGGGAGGGAAAAAAAGAAAAGAAAAGAAAAAGCAAATAACATGGTCTATAAAACAATTTTTTGTAGAGTAAACCAAAAACTTCACAAATTTTACTCAGCCTAATGGTTATTTTATCTTTTACTGCAATAAAAGTTTTATAGATTACGATGGGAGATTTTGTAGATAATATTGGACATTAGGTAACAAACTTTGGAAAGGTTTTGATAGTTTTCAACTTTACAATCAGTGTAGAAAGTACATTTTGTGAGTCTGCAAACAGGTTTTAGTTTCAGCAAAACATTGCTAAACTATGTTATTCCACTTCATGATAGCATAGTCTGTTTTCTGAAATTGTATCATAGTTTTCTTCGTTGCACATTTTACAAAGCAGTTATCTGAAGAGTATGTTTTAGTGCAAACAGATTGACAGAAATTATGCTAGTAACAGCAATAGAAATTGTAAATTATTCATAACAACCATATAGACATTGGAGATATATATTTTGCGGCACATTTTTGTTATTGTTGCTTTTAACAGCAACGGAAACTGTAGATTCATAATATTCTGTGGCACATTTTTGTTGCATATTGCTACTTTTCATGTTTCTTAGCATTGTCCTACCTACACACATACTCACCTTAACTGTAACAAATCCTCTGTTTCTGGTTGCTGAGTCTTATTTCCAATTTCATGCTGTTGTTTTTTTTTCTTTATAATTTCCTGCTTGGCTTTTTGTTTCTTTAATGTTCTTAGCCTTCAGAATTTCCCATCCTATAAGTGCCTGTTTATTTTCTACTTTATGTGGGTGTGATTGCCTTAAGCAGACAGTTGTGGAAGGAGTTGTCTTGAATTATATGAAAACTGTGTGCTGAAATAATGGTCTGATTCAGACAAGTATTGTGGAACTGTGATATATATATATACTGCATCATTGTTGTCTCATTGTGTGTACAGTACATGAATGACCCTAGCGAGTTTTATGACAGCGCTTTTTTCCCCCCAGTGAATAAACTGCTGAACTGTTTGGAGTCCGTCTCTTTGTGCATTTTATTTGTGAATGGACGCGTATGCGCATGCTCACATGTGCGCACGCATGCATGCGTGCACACACACATGACATCTCAAAAGTGAGCACAGACATCAAAAACATACTAGGAAGGTGAGCAGAAATATTTTATTTACCCCCCCCCCAAAAAAAAAAAACAACCAAAAAACCCACCCAAACTAAACACCCTGAATGGTGAGCACAGACATCAAAACATCCCCGACCGGTGAACAGACATCAAACACATCCCTGAATGGTGAATACAGACACCAAAAACATCCCGGACTGGTGAGCACAGACACCAATAACATTCCTTACTTTGAGCACATAAAAAATCCCGGGCTGGTGAGCACATACACCAAAAACATCCCAGGCTGGTGAGCACAGACAAAAAACATCCTGGGCTGGTGAGCACATGCATCAACACCCCGGGCTGGTGAGCACAGGTACCAAAACATCCCGGACTGGTGAGCACAGACACCAAAAACATCCCTGAATGGTGAGCACAGACACCAAAAACATCCGTTTAGTCTTTTTTTTTATACTTTTTTTTTTATACTACCCCCCCCCCCCCCCCCGATTTTTGGGGTCACTTTTAGACCCCTGTCCAACCTTAAATAAATGGTGAGGGATACCCCACTCCCTTTCCCCAAGCTTAGGTTAATCAGCATCGAGCATGGTTACTATGTGGATGGGTGACTGTGTGCGTGCCTTCGCTTCAGTACAGTTCACCAAGCTGTAAATGGGTATCTGCCCTCTTTAGGGTCAGGGAAGGTAAAGCAGCGAGGGAGAGGAGATGGGCGCCGCCCTCAATATACTGCCCCTTGGAGAAGCTGAGGTCTCTGACAACTCACTCACCAACGACGGCACAGGTTATGGGACATCTTTACCTTCTTTTTTATTTAAACATTAAGGATGCAAGACAGAGAAAGGAGGAATCTTCATAGACATAATCAAACCATGAAGAGTGAAAGGTACACAAAAAGCCAAACGCATATGACACATAAACCTGAGAAAGCTGTTCATAGAATATGTTCTAACAAAAAAAAAGAGTGTTGTGAGAACAATACACACAGGAAAAATCCTACCCAAAACTGAAATTTGTGGACAAAATGATAAACAAACAATCCTAAAAGACTATGACTAATCATAGTCCATCTGTTAAGTAATGTCTGCAAACAATCCAAGTATAAACTTGTAACACAGTGCTTAAATCAACAATCTGTAAAACATGCTCAGTCACAAAACACTTTAATTACATTGTTGATGGGACTTTCCTGTCATATAGATATTCTTTTCAGCATTTTTAAAAATTGATTGATGGATTGGATTTATAAACAGTTGGTGATTCAAAATGTCAAGACGTGATTGAGTGTTGAAAAAAAGAGATAAATTTTCTTTTTTACAACGCAAATAACGAATACACTCACGAAGAATTCACGAAACTCCAGCAAGTCTTTGTGGACTTTAAGAAGGCGTTGGACAGAGTTTGGCATACAGTTTTGCCGGCAAGCATGAGGCTGTATACCATCAATGCCAACCTGATCAGAACCATGGAATAACCCTACAACAAGGCAACTAGAGCAGTCTTCTACAACAGCAGCAACAACAACATAGGAGACAATGTTCGAGCCACAATTGGAGCACGCCAAGGATGTGTGCTCTCCCCCACACTCCTCAACATCCTCTTAGACAGAATAATGGCTGAGGCACTTGAAAACCACAAAGGGAACAGTCAGCACTGGAGGCAGAACAATGACAAACTCATGCTTTGAGCAAGACCTGGTCTACTTGGTAAATCACCCTGCTGAGGCCTCTTCAGCATAATTATGGCATGAGATCAGGGCTGAGAAAACCCAGTTGATGACAAATAGTGTCAATGGCATCAGCATTGACATTACCATAGACAACAAACAAATTGAGACGGTCCATAGCTGTAAGTATCCGGGAGCTAAAATATCAGAATGATGAAAGATCAAAACCTGAAATTCTCTTCAAGATAACTCAGACCACAGCTGCAATGGGCTAACTAAAAGTCATCTGGAATAACAAGAACATCGTCATTGGCTCCAAGATCAGACTGGTACATTCCCTGGTCATGACCACATTAATATGCATGTGTAAAACGTGAACCATAACAGCAGACATTGAAAGAAAGATACAGGAAATGGAGATGAGATGCTTTCGCAAACTTCTTGTTACATTGTACAGAGATCACATAACCAGCAAGGACGGGAAAACCAGAATCGAAAACACCCTCGGGCCATATTGCCAGCTCCTGACTTCAGTGAAATAACCCACACAAACTGAAGTGGTACGGGCACTTCAAAAGAACATGTGGACTGGCCAAGACTGTCTGTCCTACAGGGAACAATAGGACCTACAAGGAGGGAGATGAAGAAGCAGACAGAAAAAACGAAGGGAAGACAACATTAGAGAGTGAACTGGCCTTGAGTGGAACCACATGAGCCCACTTCGGAAAACTGAGAACCATGAGGAGTGGAGGAAGCTGGTTGCAAAATCTTCAGTGTTGCCCCAGCTGTGGACCAGACTACGGGAAAAGTGAAGGTTACGTGAAGAATGTTAATGTTATTGGGAAAAATGAAATTACTGAAGCCAAAGACATAACGGAGAGAGAGAGAGGAGAGAGAGGAGAGAGAGAGAGAGAGGAGAGGAGAGAAGAGAGAGAGAGAGAGAGAGAGAAGAAGAGAGAGAGAGAAAGAAGAGAGAGAATTTACTTATTTATTTATCTTATTTATTATCATTTTTTTATTTCGAGGATAATGGAATAAACACTCATGTACTTTTTTATCTAGTTACCGGTGTATATGCAGTTTTGTATTTTGGTCATTCGTTCCCACCGGCACACAATGGCCTACTCTTCGAAAAAAGCGGAACGGGTGTTAACGCGTGCGTACAATTTAAAAACAAACAAACCCAACAACAGTAGGGGTTCAGAAGTGACCCATGTTTCAGTCCTTTCAGACAGTTAGAGCATTCAGAAGGTGTTAGCCTAAGGCCTTATCACATAGGCCTGCACATCATTTGTATGTTGTATTTGATAGGCCTACCTACCACATGAAATCCAGCAGATTTCTCTTTTTGAAATACGGGCTGCTCTCCTCGGGAAAACGCCTCGCCATAAGAGCAGCGCCCCCCCCCCTTTAAATTTTTTTTACATTTTTAGACTTTCCTGTCTTTGTGTATACTTTGTATTCCTATCAGAATGCCAGCACATTATCCTGCACACCCTTTATAAGCTTTGTATATATATATTATATATATATATATATATATATATATATATATATATATATATATATATATATATATATATATTTCGAGGATAATGTTAATATTATTGGGAAAAATGAAATTACTGAAGCCAAAGACATAACGAGAGAGAGAGAGAGAGAATTTATTTATTTATTTATTTATCTTATTTATTTCATTCTTTTATTTCGGGATATATGGAATAAACACTCATGTACTTTTTTCATCCAGTGCCATAAGCACTTACGTACTTTTTTATCTGCAGTCCCCGTGTGTATGCAGTTTTGTAGAGTTTTTCATTTCATACGTTGACCATTAATACTCGACTTCCTTCTCCTCGGTGTGCCTGTGGAAAGGAAAACCAGACTGGCGAGCACATCCTTCAAAGAAGCATGCTAGGCCTCTACCGCCACCTGGGGAAGAGTGTGGGGCCAACAGAGACAACCAACAAACCCTGCAAACTAAGCTGTACCATACGCCATGAGAAGAGCTGAAAAGGACATGCTATTATTTTTTCCCTGACACATCTAAGGTGTGAAAGCGATCGACTTCAGGAGAAGAAGACACCAGTTGTTTTTGTTGTTTTTTTCTTTCTTCCCAGAACCTACCAGGAAGTCATCCTGTGTACAGAGCGGTAAGATTTGTCAAAAGCAAATGCCAAGTGTTTAGAATTCTTTGCTGTGTACAGTTCTGCACCACTGCACAGGGGTAAAGATGTGATGTTATAGTGTTGTAGCCTACCCTGAATTAATAAGTCTCTGTCTTCTTAGTCAATGGTCTTTAAAACACTGTATTATGTGCGTGTGTGCATGTTGCGATTGTGGGTGTGTAAATAATAGGTTTATATGTCTTTCTATTCAATGGTTGTTGTTGTTTTTTGTAACATTGTATTCCTAATTGGTGTGTGTGTGTGTGTGTGTGTGTGTGTGTGTGTGACATTTTTATTTGAAGTTATCTTGGAATGTTTTAATTAATATGAAATGTAACTTTTTTGTGTCTTTGGAGATTATGATAGGTATCAATCTGCCTGTCAGTATTGTAATTTCCCTTCATGGGATGATTAAAGTATTTTTGACTTGACTTGACTTGAACCCTCACGTTGCTGCTTGCTCTTCAAATATCTTTCTATTTTTTCTTCTGTTTTTTAGCCCACTTACAAAGTCTTCTATTGAATGTATCTGTGTACACTTTTGCTGTCGACCGGAGTGAACGATATGCCTTTGTAGATACCTGTTTGGTTTTCATCTTCTTGAGAGAGAGAGACAGAGACAGACAGACAGAGAGAGACAGAGACAGACAGACAGACAGACAGAGGTGACAAGCATGCATTTGAGAGACAGACAGACAGATAAACAGACAGACAGAGGTGATAAACATGATTTGAGCGAGAGAGAGAAAGAGAGAGAGAGAGAGAGAGAGAGAGAGAGAGAGAGAGACAGACAGACAGACAGACAGACAGACAGGCAGACAGACAGGTGACAAGGGTGTTTTTGCATTTCGCTTGCACTGACGAGTGTGTCTTTAAGAAAGAAAAATGTAGGCACATAGCCCAGAACAAAAAATGCTTGGAAAGTTGACAGGCTTCCAAGACAGTGAATGAAGTATTCGTGTTCTAAATAAATATTTCGAAGGAAAACCAGAAGAATGTCTGCGTAGGCCACGGCAGTGTGTGTGTGTGTGGGTGTGTGTGAGAGAGAGAGAGAGAGAGAGAGAGAGAGAGAGAGAGAGAGAGAGAGACAATTTACTTATTTATTTATCTTATTTATTTCATTTTTTTATTTCAAGGATAATGGAATAAACACTCATGTACTTTTTTCATCCAGTACCGGTGTATATGCAGTTTTGTACATTTTGTCATTCGTTCCCACCGGCACACAATGGCCTACTCTTCGAAAAAGCGGAACGGGTGTTAACGCGTGCGTACAATTTAAAAACAAACAAACCCAACAACAGTAGGGGGTTCAGAAGTGACCCATGTTTCAGTCCTTTCAGACAGTTAGAGCATTCAGAAGGCTGTTAGCCTAAGGCCCTTATCACATAGGCCTGCACATCAATTTGTATGTTGTATTTGAATAGGCCTACCTACCACATGAAATCCCAGCAGATTTCTCTTTTTGAAATACGGGCTGCTCTCCTCGGGAAAAAACGCCTCGCCATAAGAGCAGCGCCCCCCCCCCTTTAAATTTTTTTTACATTTTTAGACTTTCCTGTCTTTGTGTATACTTTGTATTCCTATCAGAATGCCAGCACATTATCCTGCACACCCTTTATAAGCTTTGTATATATATATATATATATATATATATATATATATATATATTATATATATATATATATATATATATTATATATATATATATATATATTTCGAGGATAATGTTAATATTATTGGGAAAAATGAAATTACTGAAGCCAAAGACATAACGAGAGAGAGAGAGAGAGAGAATTTATTTATTTATTTATTTATCTTATTTATTTCATTCTTTTATTTCGGGGATAATGGAATAAACACTCATGTACTTTTTTCATCCAGTGCCATAAGCACTTACGTACTTTTTTATCTGCAGTCCCCGTGTGTATGCAGTTTTGTAGAGTTTTTCATTTCATACCGTTGACCATTAATACTCGACTTCCTTCTCCTCGGTGTGCCTGTGGAAAGGAAAACCAGACTGGCGAGCACATCCTTCAAAGAAGCATGCTAGGCCTCTACCGCCACCTGGGGAAGAGTGTGGGGCCAACAGAGACAACCAACAAACCCTGCAAACTAAGCTGTACCATACGCCCATGAGAAGAGCTGAAAAGGACATGCTATTATTTTTTCCCTGACACATCTAAGGTGTGAAAGCGATCGACTTCAGGAGAAGAAGACACCAGTTGTTTTTGTTGTTTTTTTCTTTCTTCCCAGAACCTACCAGGAAGTCATCCTGTGTACAGAGCGGTAAGATTTGTCAAAAGCAAATGCCAAGTGTTTAGAATTCTTTGCTGTGTACAGTTCTGCACCACTGCACAGGGGTAAAGATGTGATGTTATAGTGTTGTAGCCTACCCTGAATTAATAAGTCTCTGTCTTCTTAGTCAATGGTCTTTAAAACACTGTATTATGTGCGTGTGTGCATGTTGCGATTGTGGGTGTGTAAATAATAGGTTTATATGTCTTTCTATTCAATGGTTGTTGTAGTTTTTTGTAACATTGTATTCCTAATTGGTGTATGTGTGTGTGTGTGTGTGTGACATTTTTATTTGAAGTTATCTTGGAATGTTTTAATTAATATGAAATGTAACTTTTTTGTGTCTTTGGAGATTATGATAGGTATCAATCTGCCTGTCAGTATTGTAATTTCCCTTCATGGGATGATTAAAGTATTTTTGACTTGACTTGACTTGAACCCTCACGTTGCTGCTTGCTCTTCAAATATCTTTCTATTTTTTCTTCTGTTTTTTTAGCCCACTTACAAAGTCTTCTATTGAATGTATCTGTGTACACTTTTGCGTCGACCGAGATGTGAACGATTGCCTTTGTAGATACCTGTTTGGTTTTCATCTTCTTGGGAAGAGCAGAAGACAGACAGCAAGAGACAGGAGAACTAGCGGACAGTGACAGCAGCATGGAGGACAGACAGAAGATTAAACAGCACGAAAAGCTGTTTGTAATGTTTAAAACATGATTTGAGCGAGAGTGGAAAGTAGGAGATGGGGAGGAAAATGTATGACAATGACATCATGACAATTCTTTTTTTGGGTATGAAATTAAGTACACATGTGCTTTTTTACTCCGTCCCGCCGTTAGGGATACATTTATTTAAGTATCTTGAATTTTAAGTTAAAATAAAACAAGGGGAAATAACCCTTTAACAACACGTCTATTCCCCTCCGCCTCTTAAACAACCCACTCCCCACCCCTCAAGCTAAGCAATTATTCAAAAATTCTATTTGAGAAACCTCACCCTATCCCCCAACTCCCAATAAAACTTACTAAACAGAACAAACAAAAGGACATGAAAAACCTATCAACAAATGATGAAAAAGAGAGAAAAACAGAAAACAACAAAAGAACAGAGCAACAACAAGCCAAGAAGAATAACACACAATTAATAGATAAAGAAAACATAACATGTCAAAGGTACACATACTTGTTACACATAATTTAAGATATGAAAGAGGAGAGAGAGAGAGGGGAGAGAGAGAGAGAGAGAGAGAGAGAGAGAGAGAGAAGAAGACGAGAGAGCAGAGAGGACAGACAGACAGACAGCAGACAGACAGGTGACAAGGTGTTTTTGCATTTTCGCTTGCCTGCATGCGAGTGTGTCTTTAAGAAAAAAAATGTAGGACATAGCCCAGAACAAAAAATGCTTGGAAAGTTGACAGGCTTCCAAGACAGTGAATGAAGTATTCGTGTTCTAAATAAATATTTCGAAGGAAAACCAGAAGAATGTCTGCGTAGGCGACGGCAGTGTGTGTGTGTGTGTGTGTGTGGGTGGTGAGAGAGAGAGAGAGAGAGAGAGAGAGAGAGAGAGAGAGAGTCCTCCTCGATTCGCGAATGGGTTTGAAACCAGACACATATATATAAAGATTGTTGTATAGTTGTGTACAAAATGAGTCAGCCTTCGCTATGGTGGTTAAAGTCAGAGTATTTTTGTTGCTCAAAGCAAGCGCTGGCCGAATGCACCTTGTGTATAGTGTGAACAGATAACTTGTTTGTTCCAGCAGTCATAAAAGTGGTAAGTTTGTGAGATTTGTTAGGAGTTTGAATTATTTTGTTGCCTAACTGTGATTTAAAAAAAGTGTTTGTTGTACAGTTAGTTTTCTCATAGGGGTAGAATATGCCCTTTTCATATTCTCATTTATTTTGAGAGAGAGAGAGAGAGAGAGAGAAGAGAGAGAGAGAGAGAGAGAGAGGGGGGGGGGGGGGACTCTGAAAAGGTTTAATTGTAGGTCAGCCTTAGGTCATAATATATTTCAGCACATACCTATCTTCCACAGTCAATTGTTCATCTAAATTCGTATAATATAATTATCATGTTATATGCATTACACTTCAAATCCTCAGAATAGTTGACTAGCCACAGTTTATTTTTCACTTCTGCTGTAATGATCAGAATCCAGAGACCTTAGTTAGAAGCGGGTAGGTGCTGAAGAAAATGTTCAGCGTAAATCACCAATTCCCAATAAGTCTTGCTCTTACCCTTAAACCTCTTTGTCTTGTTCATTTTGTTTTGTTATGTATGTTTGTTTGTTGTTGTTTTATTACACAGATGTTTATGCCAACTTAAGTGATAATGCATTCATTCTGTTGAGAAGACACATCTTGCAAAATAATGTAAGTTTTTTTTTCTGGCTTGCAATACTTGTACCAGCTATTTCCTGTGCACTTCTATTTTGCTAGAATGCAAGAACAGTTATACACTGAAAGAAAGCTATGAAACTGACATTGTAGGCCTACTTTAACATCACAACATACCAAATCACAATTATCGGAATATTCTGGAATATGAAATGTCTGGGAGCAATAGAGTAGGGCTTATTGGATGAAGGATAAAACCCTGAAATTCTCTCCAGGATACCCCAGACCACAGCTGCAATGACCAAACTGAGACTCCTCTGGAACGCGAGAACATCGTCATCAGCTTCAAGTTCAGACGGATACATTACCTGGTTATATTCAATGTTTTTGTACACACGTGAAACGTGAACCACAAGAGCAGACATTGAAAGGATAGGCCACAGGCATTGAGGATGAGATTCTTCCCCAAACTTCTTCATATTTTGAGATCACAGAGATCACATAACTAACGAGGAAGTAAAAACCAGAATTGAAAACGCCACCAGGCTATATGCAGAGCTCCTGATTTCAGTGGGAAAAAACAACAACTGCAAACTGAAGTGGTACGGCCCGCCACACAAACAACTGAACTGGTCAAGACTCTCCTACAGGAAACAGTACAAGGAGGGAGACGAAGAGGCAGACAGAGAAAACGATGGAAAGACCACATCAGAGAGTGGACTGACTATGAGCAGAACGACACACTACGGAAAGCGGAGAACCACAAGGGGTGGAAGAATCTGGTTGCAAGATCTTCAGTGGCGCTCCAACGGTCTACTAGACTGCGAGACAGGTGAAGGTGAAGTATTAAATATCTGTAGTGTGTTTCAGGAGAAAGAAGGCGCTGACAGCAGAGAGGGGATGTGGCCAGTGTACAGATCTTCAGAGGAAGTTGGGGGGACAGGTGGCAGGGCTGCCCCCTCGCCAGTGACCAACCCCACATATGGCATTGCAGCACAGCATCCTGGTCAGTCATCAAACATTGTTTCGAAAATTGCATTTTATTAAGCGTTCGTAGCTTAGTCTCAGTAACAAAGTCAACCATATTGTGCAGGTTCTCCCAGTCTCCACAGAGCTTGTTGGCCACTGGGGTGGTATGGGTCAGTCAGGCCAGGTCCTCTTTCAGAGTGCTGCCTCATGTAGCGGGCAGGACTGTATACAGCACCTGGTCTGTTGTTGTCTGGCTGCTGCCAGTCTTGCAAAGGCCCTGCTGTGTGTGGCCCATGCTGAGTTTCGTGAACACATGGTGGTGTCGGCGATGGTGGCCTGTCCTGAATCTGACTCTACAGTGTACCTGCTCCTGTCGTGTCAGCAGGTAGTAGTAGGGGTGTGACCTGTTGTAGTGTGGGTGTTGTTGTATCCACTTGTTGTCCTGCTGGCTATGATTTGATTTCTCCCTTACCTCTTGCCCGGAGTGACGTGGCACCACAATGGGCTGTCTGTAGTCAGCAGGCCTCTGAGTTACTGAAAAGCCAGCAGAGCGTCCTTCCTTTCACTACTTCTGGCAGACTGTATGCTGGGGCTGTCAGTGTCATGACTGTATGGTGTTAATGTCATGACTGTATGGTGTTTATGTCATGACTGTATGGTGTTAATGTCATGACTGTATGCTGTTAATGTCATGACTGTATGCTGTTTATGTCATGACTGTATGGTGTTAATGTCATGACTGTATGCTGTTAATGTCATGACTGTATGCTGTCAGTGTCATGTCTGTATGCTGTTAATGTTATGACTGTATGCTGTCAGTGTCATGACTGTATGCTGTCAGTGTCATGACTGTATGCTGTCAGTGTCATGACTGTATGCTGTCAGTGTCATGACTGTATGCTGTCATGTCGTGTCTGTATGCTGTCAGTGTCATGACTGTATGCTGTCAGTGTCATGACTGTATGCTGTCAGTGTCATGACTGTATGCTGTCAGTGTCGTGTCTGTATGCTGTCAGTGTCATGACTGTATGCTGTCAGTGTCGTGACTGTATGCTGTCAGTGTCATGACTGTATGCTGTCAGTGTCATGACTGTATGCTGTCAGTGTCATGACTGTATGCTGTCAGTGTCATGACTGTATGCTGTCAGTGTCGTGTCTGTATGCTGTCAGTGTCATGACTGTATGCTGTCAGTGTCATGTCTGTATGCTGTCAGTGTCATGACTGTATGCTGTCAGTGTCGTGTCTGTATGCTGTCAGTGTCATGACTGTATGTTGTCAGTGTCGTGTCTGTATGTAAGAAATTTCCACTTTTCTCTCTTTGTTTCTGTTTTCTCCCTGCCTTTCTATCATCTCTCTTGCTTATTTTCTGCCTTCCCGGTCTATTTTTCTGCCTTTTTTCAAGCAAATAATTATTTTTAAAAATATTCTGTTTTCATTATAATTATGAGATTTTGCCTGTGTTCTTTTGTTCTGGCAGCCGGGTAGAGATATTTAAACACTGGGATGGGCACAGAATATATATTTTGCAGAGTTATTTGCCCATGTGGTACTTTTTATGTATATTTTGTACTTTGAAATATTTATTATAATTTTTTCAACGCTCTTTTGATCTGGGGATGATAAACTTTAAAGCCGAATGGCTGGTGTCCTCAGTACAGCCTTAAGAAATGAAATGATTTAGGTATTGTGTCATTTTTTTTTCAGAGGACAGTGTTAGATATTTGAAGTTTTTAGGAAGTGTTGGTTTTGAATTTGAACAGAAAGCTACTGGAGCGACTGAAACTGATTGAGGTGACAGCCCTGGTATGGCTTTCGTGGTCGGTAGGGCTGTAAACAATATGGAATGAATGAAACAGTGTAAGGGAAACCTTTATGTTTGATTTTCTGCCAAAAAAACCAACAACAAAACAAACCCCACAGTATTCTCTTTTTAGTCACAACACTGTCTGTCTGTCAACTCATCTCCTTTTGATCTTCCTACAGAAAGACGTGGCCTTTACGAAAGCATGCAGATGCCTGTGGGGATGCCAGCAAACATTGCCAGCAACACCCAAACCAGGCAGATGCCTGTGGGGACGCAGGAACACATTGCCAGCAACACACCAAGCTCTGGTGCCTTCCCTGGTGGTGTTCAAGAAGATGCTTACAGGGAATTGAGAAGTCAGTGACAATCTGTTCCTTGTTGTTGTTGTTGGTGGTGGTGGTGGTGGTGGTGGAGGTTGTTGTTGTTGTTCTTCCTCTTGTTCTTCTTCTTCTTCTTGTTCTTCTTCTTCTTCTTGTTCTTGTTCTTCTTCTGCTTTTGCTTCTGCTTCTTCTTCTTCCTTTTCTTTCAATGCTACTTCTTCCTTTTCTTTCAATGCTATCTCACTTTTGGTGACGATTCCCTGTTTCTGTCAGGTGTTTCACATTTCAAAAAAACATAGCCTTTTCTTGGTGCTATCTGTGTAGTGTGGTTTACATCTAAAGTGCTGCCTTGTTCACTGTTTCTATCAGGTGTTTGGCATTTCAGTACTTAATTTCTATGTTAAAAAAATCTATTATTGTTTCATTTCGAGGATAATGGAATAAGCACACGTGTCCTTTAAAAAATGTTTTTTTTTACTCTCAGTCCCCATGTATGTGCAGTTTTGTAAATTTTGTCATCTGTTCCCACCGGCACACAATCGCCTACTCTTCCCAAAAGCGGAACAGGTTTTAACATGTGCACAAGATATTCTGCGTGCATTCGCATACGGGACCTAAGTATATAGGCATAGTCTCATCCCAAGGACTTTTGGGGGAAGTGGAGTCGGCACTGATGTTAAACTCCAGGGGATAATATCCCCTTGAACGGGATTCGTGCCCGGGTCAGCAGATCACCAAAGTCCATCTGTGTCACTTTCATTTTGTTTAGAGATGATAAATCTGTACACAAAAAATCACTTGTAGATCATGTGTCCAAAATTTGGTGAACAAAAGCCTAAATAAAATATTAACCAGTCAACTCACCTGTCAGCATTCCCGGGTACAGCGTTGGCCGACCCAGCTACACCGACGTGATAATCCTCCTTCTCCAGTTGCTCCAGTCTTGGCTGTACTGCTCTGCTGACTTCATGGATTCGCAGGCCACAGGGTTCGGTGATGTTGCCAGTGAGAGAAGCTGGGGGTCTGCCTTTTTTCTTTTTGCCTCGGTCTTGCCTTGAAAGGCAAGTCTTTATGAGGTCCGTAACTTGTTTTCCTAGTGCGTGGCCTGCATATCTTGATCTTCTTTCATCCATTAATGTTAGATGTTTTCTTGCTATTCCCAGTTCGGGTAGTATACTTTCATTAGTTCTTGTATCTATCAAATTGACCATGAGCAGCCTTTTAAAACCCCATCTCTGCTGCTCGATTCTTTTATCATCGTCTTTTCACAGCCATATAGCATGAAGGACCAAGTCAAGCATTTCATTGTCTTCATTTTCAGCTAGTAAGGGATGTTACTATTTTTGCAGATGTTGTTTAGTTGGATCTTCTTCTTTTAGTCTTACCTGTTCTTGGTTTCATGTCTTTGGTTCATGATCCATTATTTGTTTGACTGAGCTGAGATATTAGTCTTTGACATTTTTCTGTGGGAGTTTTGTCAATCTTTATTTCATGCTCTGTTTGGCAGCTGGTTCTGGCAACATGTAGCACTTTTGTCTTTCTGGCATTGAGCTTGAGACCAGCTCTTCCTCCTGTTACAATCATGTACTCTGTGTTATACTCTCTTCATGCTAGTAATGTATCTTGAGGCCCATGTCTTCAATATTAGATTTTCTTATAACTTGCTCTGTGTATATATTGAAAAGGTCAGGTGAGAGGATGCATCCTTGTCGAACTCCTTTTGAGATGTTGAAAAATTTCACATTTTTTATTGCTCCATATGCTAGTGCTCTTTTGGTCTTCATAAAATGAGAAAATTAGGGAGACAGTGTGTCTTGAAAAATCCATTTTATACATTGTGTTAAAAAAGATGTTGGTGAAACACACAGTCAAATGCTTTGCTGTAGTCTATGAAGGTGATAAAGAGTTCTTCATTAGTGTTTTTCACCTTTTCAATGATGTTTTGGAGCACAAACAACATATATGTTGTTCCTCTGTTTGTTCTGTAACCGGTCTGACAGTCGGATTGGTCAAACTCTACTTTTTTGTTCATTCATGTTTAATTATTATGATCAACAGGATCTTGCTTGTATAACATACAAGGGCTATTGTCCTGAAGTTATTGCATCTTTTACATTTCCATTCTTGTGGAGCATGACAAATTACTGTACCTTCTAGCCTGTTGGCCACTGACTGGTTTTCCAGATTTTGCAGCACATGATCTCAACCCACCTTAACCTGAGTGCTTCACATAATCTTAATGTAATCATAATCTTAATTTTTTGTTCTTGCCAGAGAAAAGTTTTGCACTTGTGATCCAAGACAGAGAAGTGTTCGTCCGGACAAGGTCCTACGGAAGAGCATTGCAGATTCTCAGCAGGCATCACGTGATTGTCATCCAGGGAACGCCATGTTCAGGAAAGACTGTTCTGGGTCTGTCCCTCCTACGTCATTTTGCTACCAAAGGATATGCTCCACTGGTTCTGAAGAAGAGTCAAGATTGGAGACACCACATCAGACCGACCAGAAAGCAGTGCGTACTGCTGGACTGTGTTTTTGGTGAGGTAAGTGTCTGCTTTGACAGCCCAATGACGGTTTTCAGAACTGTGTCTATCCCCCTGAACTGAAGATATAACAGAGTGTTATTTTGCTCAGCCCACAGTAAGTAAGTAAGTCTTCAATTTTAACGTCTTTCCACTTTAAGTGATACCAGACGGCCCTAAAATAGGAGACTGAATGAGAGAGAGAGAGAGAGAGAGAGAGAGAGAGAGAGAGAGAGAGAGAGAGAGAGAGAGAGAGAGAGATAAATAGATAGATCTACACTGTGTGGTGGTGCATGGGTGTGTATAAGTGTGTGTGGTGTGTGTGTGTGTGTGTGTGTGTGTGTGTGTGTGTGTGTGTGTGTGTGTGTGTGTGTGTGTAATAAAGAGTAATAACAAGGGAAATACACAAATAGTATTCTTAACATAAACAGATCAAGAACATTTAAAAAATGAAATTCGAAGAGAACTACAACTACAATAAGTGTCCTATAGGACTTAACAATAAACCTTTAGCAATGTCAAATGTTAGCTTTACATTGTTCAAAACTTCGTCAATGGTATTCTCAGAAAAGGCAGGGAGATAAGGTTTTTAATTCTCACATTCAAGTATGATATGGGTATTTGAAATATATTCACCACATAAGCATTTAACATCCTTGATGAATTTTGTTGTGAATGCATTTAATCTTATCCTGAAAAATAATGCCTTGAGTTGTCTTTCTTTGACAGCATTTGTATGAATCTGTAAGTGATCAATGTATTCAATTACGCTCTTCCCACTCTGAGTTGAATGTGAAAGCTGCTTGATTTGCCGATGCTTTTCTATGAATTTGTTTAAGGAAGCTTTTTCTAACAACTGATAACCCTCTGCAATGGATAGAGGGACATGCAGTACTATAGACCCCTTTATATTACGTGCACCTTTCTTCGCAGCCCGATCAGCCCACTCATTTGAAAATAATCCTATATGTGAAGGAATCCAGCAAAAGGAAACATGAATTCCTCTTAAACGCAGAAGATTTATGAAGTATTTGATATTTAGTATAAGTTTAGTAGATTGCTTATAAGTTATAGACTTTAAGGCATATAAAACTGATTTTGAATCCACACAAAGTAATATGTGAAAGAAACAGTATGGATGATCTAAAATGAAATTCAAAGCCATAAGAATAGAAATAAGTTCAGCTGTAAAAACAGATCGATTTTTAACAACATAATACGACTTTTCTATTTTTAGTGCTGGTATGACGAATGCTGAACCTGCTTGATGATTGTCTAAAAGTGAGCCATCTGTATAAATTTTAAGACAATGAGAGTAATTATGTTCTATATGTGAATGAACATTAACTGCCATGATATTTGGATTCTCATTCTTTTTCATGTTGATATAATCTACATCAAAGTGTGCTTGCTTCATTTCCCAGACAGGACAGAATAAGTAGCAGATGTGTTATTTTGATTTGCTAGGCTCTATGTTTGCTCTCAAAATACAGTGTAAAACTTTGTCAGTGTACATTTTATTGTGTAATATTCCCTACCCTCGTTTTTGGTGAACTTGTCCTGATGATCTGCTGAGAGAGATTGTACTGCACAGAGGGTGGTGTGATACCATGACATTATTTGGGCAGTTGGAACTCACAGTTTTATAAGTGATCTTGAGCAAAGGCCAGAGTCAGGTCTGACTCAAAGCTGATCCACGTTGTCAGTGTCAAGGATGTAGATACTTGCGGGGTGGATCAGCATCAGCAGATGCTGCATTGCCTTATTCAAAGTGTGATGTGTCTCCTTGGGAGATTTGTGATTTACGAAGGGTTTTTTGTTCCTTGGCTAGAACTTCGAGGTTTGCTAATGGTGAGATTTTGCATATGCAGCCATTTTTGCCCACCATGAAGGTAGCTGCATTCTGACTTTGGGGAAGAATATGATCTAATCCCAGATGATCAGAAGTGCCTTGTGAAAATCTGTGGGCCCCTTTCGTGCCTCCAACAGATCAGTAAAGCAGCCAGCAAGTCACTGAAGTACTTATAGAAAGACTGAGTGAACACAGAACTAGAAGTGAACACTGCAGTTTCCCTATGGCTTTGTGGCACATTACACACGTGTTGTGGAGCTTTTATTCTATTTAATCGATTTTGGTTTCCCCTTTTCTGTTTAATTTGCAGAGGGGGTAGGGAAGGTGGAAAAAATGAAGGAAATGGGCTGTGTAGTTGAAGGTACTTTTCCACAAACAATCTGATAAAGTGTCAACCAGAGTCTAGTAAAGACTATGGATTCTGATAGAGAAAAGTATAAACCAATTCATCAAACA
Source organism: Rapana venosa (assembly GCA_028751875.1). Classification (NCBI taxonomy): domain Eukaryota; kingdom Metazoa; phylum Mollusca; class Gastropoda; order Neogastropoda; family Muricidae; genus Rapana; species Rapana venosa. The sequence continues at coordinate 8,247,625 of CM054142.1, forward strand.
GTCAAATGTTTGTCTATAATCTATCTTTCTGTAATACTGGGATGAAACCAGTTGACTACAGAAACCCTTCCAACAATCCAGAACAGGTGTTTGAACAACATTTCCAATGTCCAGAAAATTACTACTTATATGAAGTTGCACAAAATGTCTGAATTGATGACTGATTGTATTGCAGGTGACAGTGGAGAGGACACTGTACGTGGAATGGCAGCCAGTAATCAACCATCTGATGTCAGCAGTGAGAGACAACTCTAATTGTGTGGTGGTCCTCACCCTCCACTCCCACATGCTGGTCCAACTCTGCAGGTCTCCAATTCCACCAACCCTTTTGCTTAAGCTGGAAAAAGTTGATGAATAGTCTTTAGATGAACTCTTAACATTCCATTAGGTCATATCAAGTAGTTCCAAAGATGTCAGGATTTACCATGTCTCTTGCTATTTGAAGCTCTGTGAAGCATGATAGGGATCTTGCAGGCTGCCCAACATCATCAGGTATTTCTTTTGTTGCAGAATGACACAGGCACAGTCCTCTTTCCAGGACATCCCAGTTGTAGATCAGGACGAGCTTCCTCTGACCCCCAGGGAGAAGGAAGAGATGCTGAAGAAACACCTTGATGCCACAAGAGTAAAGACAAACCGTCATGCAGTGCGTCAAGTCATCAGCCGTGACCACAGTGGACCCCTCTTCCCTCTGTGCTGCAGGATATACCTCAAAAGCTTATCTAAACATCAGTACTTGAACCTGATGCATGACCACAAGGTCTTCACCACCCCTGGTCTGGTGTACACAAAGTTTTTCAGCAGTGTGCTGAAGCAGCCTGACAACTGGGTGGACCTCGTACCTCTGTTGATACTGGCTCTTAGCCAGAGTGGCTGAGGATGGTGGGGCTGGTCACCATAGATGTGGACATGAACAGAATGCAAACTTGGGCAACATTTCTCAAAGGATCAATCTTAAGCCCAGACATGAAGCAGTTCAGAACGAAGGATTTCAGTGATGGCTTTGGATTTGCTCTCTATGAGAATCAGTCCATAAAACTACTTCTGAACAGTTGTAGTGCTGAGTTCCTGATGAAATATGTGCATGTTGAGTCAGCAAGCAAAATTACAGACATTCTAATTGACCACAGGTCTCCGCACCGCTCTACACTGCTGCAGCGAATTTCCCATGAGATCCTCAAGGGCAACATAGTGCAAATGAGCCAGCATCCAGCATTGCAGAATGAGGAATTTCTGAAAGATTTTGAGACCTTTTTGCTGGAAACACAGTGTTTGAAAGCTCTGCTTTCTGCACAAGATCCTGCTCATGGGATGCCCTTGCTGTACTGGTCTGCCTGGAATCCTTTTGGACTCTTGACTTGCTGGTGTCTGAGCAACACCCCATGCAGTGATAACGGGAGAGTTGTGAGACAAACTTTCCTTGCCTACAGCCTCTTTGGGGAAAAGGTGAACACTCCGAGGATGGCCCACATGTTTCAGTGGCTCTGTGAACATGGACAGATCCTGGACGACCCTGTGTCTCCTGTTTCCCTTCCAGTGCCTACTGCTGAAGACAGACTCTGTGACCAGGTGAAGGAGCAGTGTCAGAAACTACTCAATGGCCACACCATTCTGACGTGTGGTCTTCCTGACAGCCCCATCCTTGATTTGACTGGAGAAAGTCAGACAGAACTGAGCAGCTTCCTGTCAGAAAGAAGGAGGAATGAGGGCAGTCATTCAAGTTCTTTGCAAGCTGCTGCTGCTGCTGCTGAAGGTCCTAGAATCTCATCCCCCAAGGAACTTTCTGGCAACACTTCCCCAAAGAGGATCATCAGATCAAATGAAGATGGACCAGAAACAAATGAATATCTCACCATCTGCAATGCATCTCAGGATTCTGAGGCATCCTCTTTGTCCTCCACCACTTCTTCAGGGACACACATCACGTTGCCACTCGTGTCTGAAACAATGAACAGAGGACAGAGGTCTCGCTTGCTCATCATTGCAGAACATGAAGATGAGGAAGCAGGAGAATCTGCAGTGATGTTTGAACAGGCTGACACCCTCAGTGCATTGGGAGAACATTGGGGAAAGAAGCAGAGAAGCCAGAATTCTATATCTGCGCGATCTTCAAGGAGCAGCAGTTTCAGCGGAACACTTGGCGGCCATGAAGCAAGGCCCAAGGCCACCCCCCTGCCGGACAGCATTGTCTGCATCACGCTGGACAAAGAAGAAGGCAGAGTTGTCATACGACCCATGTGAGTACTGCCAGAGCATGTAATGCCACCTCCTCCATACCCTATCAACTTGTGTGGATTATTTCATATAATTTATCATGCTACAAGGCAACCACTTTGTTTTAGAAAGTGGAAATAAGGAGGGGTGGTGGTGGTAGTGGTTATTGATGGGAGTGGTGGTGGTGTAAAGAGGACAGAAGTGTTTTAGAATACCTGCTGCAAATGTTTGATGACACATGATCAATGGAGCTGGTCGAGGCTTTTTTCAGTGTCAACATTTAACGTTGTTGCATGTTCCCCAGCTTATTACAACCTTGCAGGTCACACAGAACATGCACTTGCTCTCACTCCTCACGCCTGGGAATCACTGAGAGAGAAAGTACACGCTGGGTGAGAAGTTTGCAGTTATGGCAATCTTCAAGCAACCTCGATACTATTATAGGCAGCCACACTCTGGCTTCAGAGGACTTTTTTCTCCTTTCAGTGAGAACACTGGCTGCTATGTTAGGAGCTTGTCCTGGCTGGCAATAATCTTAACATAGCATTTTAAAGCATAACATCATTTTGATGTAGGCCTTGGCACCTAGCTTTCATCAATAACTGACAAGGTGTTTGGCCAGTGTCAAGAAAAAAAGAAAGAAAAAAAATGACAGACATAAATGGGGAAAAGACAAAGATATACATTAAAAAAATCTGTTTATTGTTCTGCAATATTTTACCATGGTGATTTGACTCTTTATTTCTTTTTCGTTCTATTTGTAAAGAAATAGGCCAATTTTAATGTTGTCATCTTTAAATATTCTTTTTTCTCTCTCTCCATTTTTGCAGCTTAAAGTTTTGTATTAGTCTGTGATATATAGGACATCTTGTACAAAGGGCCTCTCATATTAAGATTAGCTCTAATGTAAAACTGCATACTATAATCTTTATCACCACGTCAAACATTTTGATGGGAAGTAATTTCTCTTGTTGTTTAGTGCAAATTATCTCCCAGCTGTTCGCTTTTATGTTTAGTTATTGTAAGTTGGAGACATGAAAAATTCCTGTAACCTTGCCAAAGTTGGTCAGTTTCTATAAAGGAAAACCCCAGATAGGATACATAAACGTTTCACGTACGCACACACGCACGTACGCACTCCCCAAAAGTCCTTTGGATGAGACTATAAACCGAGGTCCCTTGTGCGGAGGCACACAGAACATCTTGCGCACACGTTAAAACCCGTTGCGCTTTTCGGGAGAGTAGGCCATTGTGTGCCGGTGGGAACGGATGACAACATTTACAAAACTGCAAACACACGGGAACTGGGTGAAAAAAAGCACATGAGTACTTATTCCATTATCTCGAAATAAAAAAAGAAACACACACACACACACACACACACACACACACACACACACACACACACGCACGCACACACACAGAGGTCATGAACAGGCAGCATCGAATGGAGATAACACAGATGGGCTTTATTTTAGGAAAATGACCTAAGACGCAGGATGTAGGCCTGCATTGTGCGATTTGTTTAGATATATATTTATTTATTCTGAAATTATCGTACATGAATGGATAAAGAAGCAGCAACCATTAGGCTGACAGCTGATGTTGTGCTCCAACACTGAACCAAAGAATGTTATTGTCTTCTTTTGTTATTATTTTATTATCATTATATATCATTCTCCTCAGAGAGAGCATGTTGTTACAAGAGCAGTGCCATCCATAAAAATCCTGTTACCTTTTACCTGTCTCCACCGCTGTTGTTACAGTAGGAGCTCCACACAATGCCACCACCAGGGTTCTTCATCTCTCTCTGTCTCTGATGAGTTCTACGATCTCCTGTAGCCCTCCCAAACCACTGATCTCAGTGATGTTGGCAATGTAGGATGTTGGTGATCTACCTCTTTTTATTCATCCTTCAACCTTACCTTGGAGAACTGTCGTCATCAGACTTGTCTGTGCGTTTCTGTTTGCATGACCAACGTATCTCAGTCTGCGCTTATAAATTTCAGATAAAATTTCATTTAAAAAAGCAACAACAACATCAACAACAACAACGACAACGGAAGAACAAACAAATGAAAAAATGAAAGAAACTTCTCCTCTACCTGTCTTTGTGTTTCTCTATCACGTGAAAGGCTATTAAATTTTATTTTTTTCCACCGATTTTTTCTTTTAAAACCAGGGACTACTTTCTCGTTGGGGTGGGTTGTTTTACGTGCACTATCAATCATGGATTTTGACAGCTACATGTTACATTGTTCTTCCCAGCTGTTCTCGCTGGTACACCTTCCTTCGCCTGGTGTCCCTGTGTGAAGCCGATGATCGGATCCGTGACGACTACACCCTGCTTCACACCGCCGCCTTTAATGGCGAGATCGAGGTAGGGATGCTGCTTTTCTATTTCTTTACAGCCATTTTGGGGACGGGATAGCTCAGTGGTCGGAGCACTTTCCTCCAGCCAAGTTAAGCAGCGTCGAGCGTTGTTACCAGATGGATGGGTGACCGTTTGCGCGTCTTGGCTTCAGTACAGTTCCCCCAGCTGTAAATGGGTACCTGCCCTCTTTAGAGTCAGGGAAGGTAAAGCAGCGAGGGAGAGGAGATGGGCGCTGCCCTCAATATGCTGGCCCTAGAGAAGTGAGGTCTCTGACGCCTCGCTCCCCTACGACCTTATAGGTTATGGGACTCCTTTACCTTTACCTTTTTACAACCATTTTTAAAAACTCAAGTTGATCATGTTATACAATGTTATATAATCATTATGATAGGGTGTTTTGGGGGGATATAGATGGGAAAGAAATACCTAAAGAAAATTATTTACTAAAGGAGAGAAGGAAAAATAATAGAATGAAGAGAATATGGAGGAAAATAGAAGGAAAACAACACACACACACACACACACAAAAGCACACACACACACACACACACACACACACACACACACACACACACACACACACACACACACACAAGCACACACAAGCACACACACACATAAGTAAATGATAGAAAGAGAAGGATGAGACAGCTAGACAGACAGACAGACAAATAGACATACAGACAGGCAGATAGATAGAGGTCACAATAAAAAATGTTTTACATGATTGGGTTGCAATACATTTTTTCTATCAGCGACTGTCACGAAGCATAAAACGTGACCATAGTACAATAAATGTATTCAACAGACATTGATAAACTTAATTTTCATCACTAAACAAGGTCCTTACATGGGGTCCATTCAAGAACAAAAGTGTTATGAGCAACATTTTTACGTGCTATGTCTTCCGCCAAATATTTGGGGGGGGGGGGGGGGGGGGATGGAGGAGGGGGGGGGGGGGGGGTTGAGGACGGGATAGCCTGTTGGTTAGAACAATGTGCATTGCGTTCGTGACCTGCTGACCCTGATTCAAATCACGTTCAAGGAGATTTTTGCCCCTGGAGTTAACATCAGTGCCAACTCCACTTTCCCCCAAAGTCCTTGGGATGAGACTAATAAACCGAGGTCCCATGTGCCAACACTCGAAGAACATCTTGTTCCTCTTTTCGGAAGAGTAGGCCATTGTATGTCTGTGGGAACAGGTGACAAAATTTCCAAAAGTGCATACATACGGGGATTGGATGTAAAAAAAAAAGCCAACCCACTCGAGCGATTATTCCATTATCCTCGAAATAAAAGAACTACTACTACTACTACTACTACTACTACTACTACTACTACTACTACTACTACTGATGATGATGATGATGATGATGATGATGATAATCATGATGATGATGATGATGAGAATAATAAAATAATAACAATAATAATAATTCTTCTTCTTTGCGTTGCCTTTTAAGGCTATATTACATGGTGTCGTAGTTTGGTTGGAGCGCCTGACGGCCCGACACCTCTGATTTCAGCTCCTTTGACGCATGACAGGGTTTCCTCCTGGGTGTTCTTCGAGTTTTCCTTCTCCATGCATGGGTTTGAAATCAGAGTTTTCCGCTCTCCTAGGTGGATTTTGTCAGCAAAACGGGCTCCACCTAGCCTACCTGGTTATCCCGCCAGGCGCTCGGTCTCCCCTCAGCAGGTCTTTGCGAAAACTGGGGACACCAACGCGTAGGTGCCTGCTGTGGAAAGTTGCGATAGGAGAGGCTATGCAGCACCCTTCTGAAGGGTACCCCTCTTGCCTGGCAAGCCAAACAAGAGGTTGCAGCTTCACTATCCCCGGGAAGCAGAGGTGTAGAGCGGATGCTCAGAACTGCACGTACTTCCCTTCACAGGCGGGACATCCAGCGCCAGACCCTGTGGTCCCCCCAATAATAATAATGATAATAATAATAATAATAAATCTTGTTCTGCAACTGCTTGATGAACAGGCGGTGAAGTATCTGGTGGAACTGGGGGCAGACTTGGCCACTCTAACCATACGAGGCAACACTCCGCTCACGAAAGCCATCGACCGTAATCATGTATGTCCTTGTTGTTAGTGGTTGTTGTTGTTGTTGTTATTCTGTGTCTTTGTTGTTGATGGTGGTGGTGGTGGCGATGTTTTTATCGGTTTGTTATTGTTGGTGTTGTTTGTTTGGTGGTGGTGTTTTAGAAGAATGCGATTATATTTGGTTACTGTTTGTGGTCTCAACTATTTGTTCATCTATATGAGCGCTTTGATTTGTTGCTTTACAAGATTCAGCGCTATATAAATTCCATACATTATTATTATTATTTCAAAATATTTAAAGCACTCATGTGCTTTTCTACATCCAGTCCCCGGTGTAAAAACGGTTGAGTAAATGTCATCCGTTCCCACAATGACCTACTCTTCCCAGAGGCGGAACGGGTCTTTACAAGCGTGCAAGGTGTTCTGCGTCTGGACCATTTCTCCTCTGTAGACACCACCACTCCTTATGTGTAGACACCACCACTCCTTATGTGTAGACACCACCACTCCTTATGTGTTGACACCACCACTCCTTACGTGTTGACACCACCACTCCTTATGTGTTGACACCACGACTTCTTATGTGTTGACACCACGGCTCCTTATGTTTTGACACCACGACTTCTACTCACAGTCCCTAAATGGAGAAATCTCTGCTGGGACGTTAATCTAATCACCACCACAATATGAACAAAAAGCGTCTGACACACACAACAACCCTCCTCCCACATCCAAAGTCAGCGCCTGGGCTTTATCACAGTTCTTGATTAAACCATTGACGCTGGGGGCAACAGCAAAGTGAGAGGCTGTATGACCAGTGGCTTTTCCACTCATGGAATTCCACTTTACAGCTTAGTCTTTAGTGATCGACTATGACTCTCTCACTAGGAGGCTTGACTTGCACAGTCCTTATGTGCTGCAGCCCTGGGGGCTAGTTGGCCTTTGGAGAACATCTCCAACGCTGACTGTCCTTATGCCCACTTGGCCGAGAGAGTGGGGATGTACTGTGGGCAAGGCATCTCCACTATAATCAAATTTTTGCCCAATTTCCGAAGCAGCAGCTGCCTCCTCTGCTGTTTTGGAGGTCATCGTCGAAAACGACGGACTAACATACACATCCAAAGGGAAAGTGCCCCAACCCTCTGCACTGTGTGCCCGCAGGTGGCAGTGGTTTCCTTCCTGCTGAACGAAGGCACCAGAGCTCTGCTGGTCTCCACGGCAGACCCTGCCCCCACCTGCGCCAGCAACCTTGACCTGTCCTGGACCTTGGGCTTGCGCAGCTTGAACGAGATTCTCCTCAAGACCGTTCACTGCAAAAGGCTTGGGATGCTGCGTCTTCTCTTCGCTTACGGTCTGAAGCCGAGCCGAGCCGAGATGGTCAGTTTGTTGAAAGAAGCAGTTTCAGTGGAGAGCAACGGTGAGGTGGTTCACTTCTTGAGGAATGCTGGCAGCGGTGATGTTTCTTCTTCTCCTTCTTCTCCCGCTTCTGTCTCCAGTGACGGTACAGGGAAGGAGAGAGGAGAGGGATCGGAGGCTGGGACGTCAAAGCGGGAATCACGAGGTGGACTTTGGCGCTTGCTGAAATCGCGTAGGCCGTGATATATGTGCGTGTATTTCATTTTTATTTTTTGTTAATTCTTTTATGTCGAGGATAATGGACTAAGCACTTATGTGCGTTTTTTTTACATTCAGTCCCTGTCTGTATGCGGTTTTGTAAATTTGTCATCTGTTCCCACTGGCACACAATCGCCTACTCTTACGAACAGCGGAACTGGATTTAACGTGTGCGCAAGATGTTTCATATATATATATATGTGTGTGTGTGTGTGTGTGTGTGTGTGTGTGTGTGTGTGTGTGTGTGTGTGTGATGGAGCGAGTGAGTGAGTGAGTGAGTGTGTGTGTGTGTGTGTGTGTGTGTGTGTGTGTGTGTGTGTGTGTGTGTGTGTGTGTGTGTGTGTGTGTGCACATACTAGTGTAAACATGCTTTATCCTGATCTTGGTTATTTTTTTAACCTTTTTTTTTTAAACCTAGAAATTAAAATAAATGGATTTTTAGCTGCATAATTGATCTGTTATCAGTTTTTGATTACAACCCATTGACATTTTTCTCCCCCATGTTATTAATGTTACTGAGGACTACATGTGCATGTTGCTTTGCTGAGTATTTACCCGAAGAACTTCCATTGCCTGTGGTCTTGCTCTAAGATGCATCTCAGATTACGAGGACTGTTCCACCTGATAGAAATCAAGTAAATCCTTTCCTGGTCGTCATTTTGAGAAAGACCTTACTTTTCAGCAGTCTGAAGATCACTTTGGTGGCCCAGGTTGAAAGCTTTGTCAGTTATAATAATAATAAATGGAATTTATATAGCGCTATATCGTGCAGAGACAAATCAAAGTTATACGAAATTACGAAATTTTATTTAAAGAGGGTAATAGATTAAGTACAATGACTTTTTTTCATCCAGCCCTCAAAAAGGAAAAAATAGTATTAACACCAAAGTAAAGCAATATATTTGGGAAAAAAAATGAAAAGGAAAAGAGTAAAGGAAACAACAAAAGAGAAAATACACCAAGAATATACAAATACATCAAGAACAAGAAGGTAGTAATGTCGTCACTATCGTCGACGCCAATGTAGTAGTAGTAGTAGTAGTAGTAGTAGTAGTAGTAGTAGTAGTAATGATGTTCTACTATGCGGGGTAGTGATGACAATAGCAGTGCCATCGATGATGATGGTTATAATAAAAACGACAGATGAAGATAATGACAAAAAAAAAAGAAAAAAAAAGAGGGGGGTAGAGAGAGAGAGAGAGAGAGAGAGAGAGAGAGAGGAGAGAGAGAGAGAGAGAGAGAGACAGACAGACAGACAGACAGACAGATAGACAGACAGACAGACAGATAGACAGACAGAGACAATGAGGGAGAGTTTCCAAATACAAGATGACATAATTATGTAGAAATAACTGTTGTGCAAAATCAAGATTAAAAAAAAAAAAAAAAAAAAAAAAGGTAGGGAAGTACATGTAACAAATGCTCTCTACAAATGTCGCACAAATGAATAGACAAACTGGCAGTTAGGAAAACTGACCTACCACAAGCATGTAAACACAATCAAACAAAGCATACCACTGAACAGCATACCACTATGTAGAAATTGTTGATCAATACATTTGGGGAGAAAGTAATGCCAGGTTTGTACTTTTCATTAAAAAGTCATGATAGGAAGTTTTGAATCTTTTATAGTTTGTTTCAGTTTTTAAAAAGACAGGAAGTCTGTTCCAGAGCCAGCTTCCAGAATACAACAGACTTGATTTATATAATGTAATTCTTGGCAAAGGAAGATCGATAGAGTGCGAATGCCTAAATTCATTAACTGTAAACATGTCTCTTAGTGATGGTGGAACAATGCCATGAAAAATTTTATGCATAAGAATTCCTTTGTTGAACAGGAGTTTGGAGTTTAACGGTAGGAGGTTATTATCTCTATAATCAGCATCAGTTAAAGAAAAGGACTTATCTAACACAAATTTAACAGCACGTTTATGAAGTCTAGTAATAGATTTAGTTAAGTTGTTGCTTGCCAGATCCCAAAGAGTGGAAGCATAATCAATGCTTGACTGAATATATGAACGAAAGAATATTTTTCTTGCATGCAGAGACAGAAAATGTTTTATTTTACGCAGTTGAAATATTTTTGAGGCAATGTTTCTTGATAAACTTTTGATGTGATCTGACCAAGATAAATTGTTATCAATAGTTAATCCTAATAGTTTATTACTTGAAATTTCTTCTATTATATCATCAATTATATAGAGTGATGGTTTAATTATGTTAAGATTTTGACGTTTTTGCCTAGTTGAAATAAGCATGAATTTTGTTTTGTTGGGATTGAGTGCCATGTGATTCATATGTGTCCATTTGACAAGAATATCTATGTTTTCTTGCATTACTCGAAACACCTGGTATGGATCCCTATAGGTTGTGTCTATGGTGGTGTCGTCTGCAAAAAGTTCACAGGATGTTGTAATAGATAAAGGTAAGTCGTTGATATATAGAGAAAATAGCAGAGGACCAAGAACAGACCCCTGAGGAACACCGTAAGCATTTGGAAGGTACTTAGAAAAGCAATTGTTGAGATACACTTTTTGCTGTCTGTTAGATAGAAAGGAACAAATAAGTTCGAGGGTATTGGGAGATATGTTATAGATGGCTAGTTTCTTTAAGAGGAGATTGTGATCAAGGACGACGAATGCCTTGGCAAAGTCGACAAATAGAACTCCGGTAAATTGGTTTTTGTTTGTATTGGATAGCCATCTTTCGGTGAGTTTTAATAATGCTGTATTACATGAATGGTTGGCTCTAAATCCAGATTGGTTGGGATGTATGAGATTATACTTATTCAGATGAGCAAGAAGACATTTATATATGTGCTGTTCTAAAGGCTTTGAAAGTGTTGACAGAATAGATATTGGTCTATAATTGGAAGGGTCAGCAGTCTTTCCTGATTTGAACAATGGAATTACTTTGGCTTGCTTTAACATTTTTGGAAATGTGTTTTTACATATACAAAGATTATAGATATATGTAGGTGTGTCTGTTATTACAGGAGCAGCAAGTTTTAGAATAATACCATCCAGTCCATCTAGACCACGTGTTGCTGTTTGTTTCAAACCTTTTAAAGAAATAAACACGTCGTGGACGCTAACGGGTGTGATGTTGAGCTTTGTATAGATGTTATGGTTAGAGCAAAAGGTTTTTAGGTCTCTTAAATCATTGCTATCTGAATTGTCGTTATTGATTATCTGAGATGACACTGTTGAAAAATGATGATTTATTGCATCGGCTGATATATCTTTTATGTTATTTGAAGTAAAACTTATATTTTTATTTGTTAGTTTATTGATGGCTTTCCAAATTTAATGGTCTTACTATCTTTGTTTTTATCAACTAGTTGTTCAAAGTATTTCTTTTTTTTCTGCTCTTAAAAGACTAGTAACATAATTTCTTTGCTTTTTATATTCTTCTTGAGATCCTCTTTTTAACAGGTTATCTCTTAAATGAATATTATCTTGAACTTGTTTAGTGAGCCAGGGTGGTTTAGTTCGGTATTTGACTCTTTTTGTCTGAAGAGGAGCATGTTTATTGTAAATGCCACAGAAAATCTGATACCATAGATCAAGAGCATGATCTGGATTGGTCAGCTGATATACACTGTTAAGGGGAGAGTTTATAAGATCTTGCAAAAAATGGTTAGTGTCGAATTTAGAAAAGTTTCTATACGTAATAGTCTTATGATTAAGATTGGGTACTTTTATTCCTTTCTTGGACCAAGTGATACAGACTGGAAAATGATCGCTACAACCAAAAACTGGAACAGCTATCTCAACAATAGTATTAGGATTGGTAGTATAAACATGGTCTATTACAGTTTTCGAAGTCTTAGTGATACGTGTTGGTGTGTTTATCAACTGTTTCAAATTGAATAACTCGACTGTTTGCGTCCATTGGTTATTTGTTTTAATCAAGTCAATGTTAAAGTCCCCTAACTGCATGATGTCCTTTGAATCCTCATTGATATTTTCCATCATATCTATATATCGATTTATCCAGTTAACATTTTCAGCAGGATTTCTGTACAAAAAACACAAAAGAAGGGGTTTAGAATGCTTAATTTTGATTTCTATCCAAATCGTTTCTACTGCATGCTGCTCTAAATCTATTAACCTTTTAAACTGAATAGAGTTGTGAATATAGACCATTAAACCTGTTTCATGAACACTATGGGGGTCTCTACGAACAACGGTATAGCCTGGAATGGAGATGTCATTATCCGAGATATGAGGATTTAAATGTGTTTCAGAAAAGCCAAAAACATGGAAATTTTTTTCCGAATTTGATAGAATTGCAGGTATTTCTGTCAATTTGTTTATCACATGATTGATATTTAAGTGTCCTACACGAAAACCTTGTTTTGTTAGCCAAGTACTATTGTTTCCAGACATGACATTTGTAAACACTTGTATTATTGTACACAATTCAATGAATAGCAAATTTATAAATAATAAACAACTGAAAAAGAACTCCTAAAGACGGTAATTCAAAAAATCTTCAAAGTACAAAACACAAAAAGGCCAAAAATGGCTATTTGCAAACTTTGCAAAACGATAATCAAGGGGAAAAGACAAATACAAAAAAGTTCAAGAAAAATCTGCAAAACTGACTCAAAAAAAGCTAATTCACAATTTACCTTCTCTGTCAGTCAAAAGTTCCGTTCGCCAAGGCCAATAATCCAATCCCTCCAAAAAAATACAATTTTTTTTTCTCTCTCTCTTTTTTTTTTTCAAGATACGCCCAGCCCGGTTATTCTTTCAGATACACGTCCATGCACACTCCATTCACTTTCCATGTGTTGTGTTTACAAAAACAAGCTCACATTCAGACACATAAGCACACAACACAACACAGGCATGAAATCAGGCAGACATGTAAGCCTGTTCACATTTTCCCCTCCTATATCACTCCTCTCTCTCCCTCTTCACACTCACGCACGCGCGCGCTCGCGGATACACACACACACACACGCGCGCGCGCGCGTACACACACACACACTCATACACATGCATACTCACACACACATACACACACATACGCCCACACGCGCGCGCGTGCGCACTCGTGCACACATTCACTAATACGTCAACACATGCATACACATCAGTGATAACATCAACACACATGCATAGGCATGAGGATCATATATGTCTTATGGGGAATTTACATCATTGAGGTTTGTTGCTGAGACAACAGTTGGGATGCCATTCTGAGCAAATCAGATACATAGCTACTGACCCTGTCACCACTTGTGGAGTGACCAGGGAGTCTTGGGTTGTGACTGGAGACTTGAGAAGCCAAGACTGGGGGATCAGGACAGTAGTTACTAAGGTAACCTCTATCCTGACTGTAGTGGCTAGATGCTGGCATATGTGTTTCTGATGTGCTTGCATTATTAGGGACAAAGTGTAGGGGAGGGGGTGGTTTTGAAAATGAGGGGAGTGTTCGTCTGAATCCAGAACTAAGAGATGGATAGTGAAGTAAAGAAGAAGGAGGAGGAGGAGGGGGACAGTGTGAGGGGGTGGGGGCAGTAACCACTGTGGGGTAAGGATGTAAATGTCCAGAAGTATCACTGTTGCTTCTGCCAGCATCTCTTCTTCCATAGTTCTGATCATTTCGATTTTGACGGTTTGCCCCAACAGGAAAGTTGTTTGTCACTGTTCTAGATTGAACATGTAGTGATGATTGGGGTATGGCTTCTTCACTGGCTGGTGTCATGTTCAAGCAAGTCTTTATATTGGCCACAAGTTTTGCAGTTCCTTTTGCACTAGGATGGATCAGGTCCTGGTAGAGGGCCAGACGGGGAGCGCCTGTTGGGGTGGTGAAGGTGGAGTCATTGTCAATATAGTTCACACCCAGGCGTTCACAGACAGTCTGAAGATGGTGATTGGATGGTCTGATGGAATTGTTCAAGTGGTGTCGACCTCTGGCAGGAATGATGGAGCTGAACGTCAGTTGAGCTCTTGGAAAAGCAGCGAGACATCTGGAGATCAGCCTTGTCCATTCCTCTGCTTGTAGAGGACCTGCACGGCAAGAGTTCACGCCAACGTGGAGTATGACATGTTTTATGCCTGGGGTTGGTGGCACTGAAGTTAGCCAAGGGAACAGATCTTGTACCATTATACCCGGAACACAGATTTTGTATACAAATTCATTTCTTGGAGAGAACCTTCTTGTATTGAAAAATCTTAGGACTGAATCTCCAATGAGGAGCACTGTTGTTCTCTCAGGAATGGATAGGTTTTTCAATATGTCCATGGAAGATGGTTTGGATGTAGACTGGGGGTTTCCAAAATCAGAGACTTGAGTCAGTCTTGGCTTTGGTAATGTTTCTCCTGTTTCGGTATACGCCGTTTCCTCTGGGTCTCTACTGAGCACTGAAAAATAATTCGAGGTGGGGATGGCGTACTCTGTTTGTCTATCTCTTTTACCACCTTTTATTTCATCATGTTCTTTACAAGGTGAGGGGATGTAGTTTGGATGCAAACTTTCAACTGATTTTAGGAGAACACAGTCACTTTCATCTTGCTGTTCTGGATCATGATTAGAATGAAAATCCCCAATATGGTCAGTTGAGCATGCAGACAATAATGGTGGCACAGGTGTTGTTTGGATGCTCATGTTTCCTGTGAGTTTTGGACTTCGAATCTTTTTCAGTTCAGACTGTACAGTTCCTTGATAGGATTTCAGAGAATGTATTTCCTTTTCAAGTGACATGTTTTTCTGTTCTAGATGTATCACTCTAGACTTCAGTTTCTCTAACTCACCATACAGCTCTTCTGATTTGTCTCCGCAGAGGATGCGAAATTCATTTTTTACATAAGCCTTCGTATCTTCTAAGAGAGAAGCAGTTATCGTTTCTGATTCTGTCATCCTGGAGCTGAGCTCTTCAAAATCTTCTTTTATCCGCTCCCAGTTTATTTGATGAAAAGTGCTTTTGGTTGAGGACAGCACTTTCGATTTTGGTGTGAAATGAAGAGCAAGTCTCCGCATGCTAGATTTTGTTTTCTTTCGTTTGGGCGTTTCTTTTTCTGAACGATTTGAAGTTTGCACAGGCTGAGAGGGATCTGTGCCTGGCAGGTCTTTGGAATGAGCATCTTTGGGGTCAGGAGTTGGAGGGAAAAGAATCACCTCAGATCTTGCAGTGCTGTCGTCAAGCAACAAAGAAGAAGAACAAGGGTGGGCGGGTGAGTCAGTCTCCACTGTAACGGAGGCAGTGGAGGACACTGGCAGCTCTATGGCAGCAGGAGTCTGCAGATGAGGCGTTGCAGGAAGGCAGGAGATGAATCAGATGGGTGCTTGATGCAACCCTTTGATAAGTTGTTGTATGTTTCCATTTTCTAGGAATGTGGAAACAAAAGTTTTCAAGGTTTCACATTCAAGGTTGTCCCAGTTTTCGCAATCCCTACCTTGGCAGAGGAGGGTGCCACCAGAATCATAGGAAAAATATAAGGAAATAGTCACGCATTTTTTGGAGTCACAGAGCAGTCTGAATTTTGTTTGTGCAAGATTTTCTGGGAGTGACCCACAAATGAAAGTGTCTGTCGTGGAAATGACCGAACCTTTTGCGTCATAATCAGTGACAGAAAATGTGATGCTTGGTTCACATAAGGCAGCATAGCGATATAGAAGACAGTTCCTCCAGATAATAAGTTCTTTTTGAGAACAGAAAAAACGTTTCTGGATTTTGTCTAAGGTAGGAAGGAGTTTATTGGGTTCAGCAGTGGCTGACTGGAACTCGGACATGTTCCCCCTTCAGCTCACACACTCACTCATTCATCTCCGGGCTATCTGGCATCTTGTCACTGAAGAAGAGCTACTCTGTCATTTCACACATGGATGGGTAGGGGAACCCCCCACAAAACTGTTGACGTAAACTTTCTTTGGTGTTTGGCATAATTATGATTGACACAACTTGAGCGTTGTTTGCAAAATTAACCACAAAACGACAACAACAAAAAACCAAAACAAAAACCAAAACAAAAAAAGCAGTTCTACCACTCCTGGATTACTGTTCTATCTGCACGTGCATTATAGACGTGTTTCACAGGATGATTTCTGCACTGTGCATTGGATTGTCTTTTGCACACTGGCCAGGTGTGCTGGCTTTGCTTTTGTTGCACCTATGCTGCACGTGCAGCCAGACACAGAATTTTGAGCAATATTTACAACTGAAAAAAATAAACAAGCCCTTCAATAATCCTTATTAATTTTCAAATGTTAATTACGGGCTTACCGTCGAATATTTTCAAAAAAGTTTTGCACATTCAGTTCACACAACACTCAATCAGTTACACTTAAAAACATCACTGAAAAGATCACACTATTTTGTACACAATTTCACTGAAAGAGGAGAGCGCTGGTTTGCACATCCGTCACCTTAGCCTAGAAGAAGAAGAAAGATTTTATTGGTGTGAGCCCAGTGCCTAGGCCTGTGTTTTTATTTATTTATTACCTTATATCGAGAATAATGGAATAAGAACTCATGCGCGTTTTTACACCTAGTCCCCGTGTGTATGGGGTTTTGTAAATTTTGACATCTGTTTCCACAGGCACACAATGGCCTACTCTTTTGAAAAGCAGAGCAGGATTTAACTTGTGCAAGATGTTCTGCATGTGTTCACACATGGGGCCTCAGTTTATAGTCTCATCTGAAGGACCTTTGGGGAGAGAGGAGTCCGCACTTATGTTAACTCCAGGGGGGAAATCCCCTTGAACAGATTACAAGCACAATATTTTAGCCACTAGGCTATCCCTGCCAATATGCTGTTATTCACAGATGTAGGCATTCACACTATAGCTGATGCTAATTATAGCAGTTACTGACCACGCTTGGGACTTGGTAAATAGAAGGATCGTGCTAAATTTAGCACTCTTGACTGAGTGGTGTTGGATTTGCTGGCTGTGATATTGATGTCACTTCGATTTATGTCTCCCAGGCCATTCATTTTTGTTGTTGTTTCTCATCTAGAGCTCTGAGATTCACCAATTGTAAGATTTTTGCATATATGCAATAGTTTTTGCCCACCATTAATTAAGGTAGCCACATTCTGACTTCAGGAATTCTTTCTTCTTTGCGTTGCCTGGGTTATGTTGTGAGGCCAGATCTGAGGAATTCAGCAGTTGCCTGCAGGTCATCCACAGTTTCTGCTCCAGAGGCGTGGGCTCAGGCCACACTTCCAGCCTTAGCGTCTGGAGAGTCCTGCAGTCTTGTAGGATGTGGGCCGTATCCTGTTCTTCTTCTCCACAGGGGCACATAGCAGATGGTGTAATTTTCAATTTTCTGTGGAGGTGTTTATTCAGCCTGTTGTGCCCTGTGCGTAGTCTGAAAATGACCACCTGTGCCTGTTGTGAAAGCTGGTGATAAGGGTCTGGTTTGAGTGGTGATCTGAGGGACTTCAGGAATGATGTCTAAGCATGATACCAGTGTGGTTTTGGTGTTTTTAAATGTTTGTTTTCTGTTCTTATGGGTCTGTAATGGCCTACTCTTCTAAAAGGTGGAATCTGTTCAAGGGGATTCTTCTCCTGGAGCTAACATCAGTACTGACTTCACTCCCCTGAATGTCCTTCAGATGAGATTATAAGCTGAGGTCCTGTAAGTGAATGCATGTAGACCATTTTGCACACATTAAAACCTGTTGCTCAAACCTGCCCTCCAAGGCAGTTAAGCCTAGAAGGAAGAACAGATTTTTCTGCATCACAATTTCATATGTGTCAGCTGTTAAGTTTGGTTTCAGAGAGTTTCATATGTGTCATGTGAAATCTGTGTCTGCATAGCGTGTTGTGAGTATTGTTCTTGACAGGGTAGTTGTTTTTTTTGGGATGCGACTTCCAAAGTTGTTTTACCAAACACCTACTGGTAGCTGGCAGAAAGAAGTCTGCAGTGGTGAGGAGTTGCAGTAGTGCAGTCTCCAGTGTGTTCTCATGACTGAATGAAACCTCAGGTGAAGTTAACTTCTTTGTTAACTTCATGATTAATCTGCTGTTTACCTTTTGGCATCCTTACGTGGGAGCAGTTGACAGCTAGTTGTTAGGGTGCAGTGTGTCAGTCTGCCTGGTCTGCCTTACCTGCTTGTGATTTTGAACAAACTTTCTGCTCAAGTTTAGCTCGTAGCTGTCTTTGGCATGCTGCAGTTTCCCTTGTGGCGTCTCTTTGAGGGAGGAGTTGACAGCTGTGGTTCTAGAGATTATTATTATTTTTTATTTTATGTACTGTGTAGCCAGTCTCGACGTGCCCCGTCTTGGGTGAAGTGACTGTCAATATATTTATGTCCCTTGAGTGTTCCTGTCTTTGTGAAATAATTGAAGAATTGTCTCTTGGGTCTTCCTGCCTTAATGTTCTGCTTTTTGTATGGCCTGATCCATAATGTTGATGTCCTGCTCAGTTATTGGCGCGTTACTCCTATTGTTTATGTAAATTTTGTTGCTGCTCTCTCTCTCTCTGTTTTAATCCCTTCTGATACCTGTACACTTCCTGAAAGTACACAGGTAATTTCCCATCTTTACAGGGTGCATCAACCCTAACTATGTATGACAATGTCTAATTTGTTCTTGGTACCCATCACTCATTTAATGATATGTATGCTTTTTCTTTTTGTATAGCTCTTAAGAGTTAATGGGAATAAAGTATTGTGAATTGTGTGAAACTGCAGAATTATGTCCCTTGGGTGTTCCTGTCTTCAACTGTGAAACTGTCTATAGACAGAATTATGTCCTTTGGGTGTTCCAATTTGACAGCGAAACTGTCTGTAGAATTAGGTTTCTTGTAGGTAAGTATGCATATGTGTGTGTGTGCGTGTGCGTGCACAAACGTGAGTGTGAGTGTGCATGTGCGTGTATTTGTGTTTGATAACCAACAAAGACAGTCTCTCTGACTCATTACAACTTGACACTGACAAAAACACACAGATATTATTTTCTCACAGCAAAGATTTACAATACAAATTTACTGTTTGAAATACCTTTTTACTGTTTTGAATCTATCTTGACATTCAGCACTGCTCTCTCAAAACACGTAGTTTCAAACACACATCTTTCCAAGTCAAAACTGCATTCCCTCACCGGAGACACGTTCCCTCCTAGACATTTTCAAACGTGTGAGCACACAGTCATATGCATGCACATGCACGCAAACACACATACACAAAATTGCACACGCATACACTCATGAGCATACAACTGCACAACTGATTGTAGTTTCACAAATAAAAACTCTAAGCTTGACACACAAAGGTCAAATATCTTGTATGCTAATTTGTGGAAATTCCTTGTCTTTATCCTTCTTCTTTCCCCTCATACATACATGTATTACCCCCAGAAACTGATATGAACAAATAGAGGCTCTGATCACTTTCATCTAATATTGCCCATTTTCTTAATTCTACATCTTCACTCTGAGCAAACACAGGTACTCACTATGTTCATCTTTTTCTCAAATCAGATATTTTTCTTCCCATTTCCCAAGTCCCCCAAATCTTAAATACAAAGTTCTTATTATGTTCTAATTATGTTCATCTAAATGTCACATTTTCTTTCTACCCAGTATCTTCAGAATGAATGAATATATGCTCACATTCTACCATCTTCTGAAACTGAATATTTCATTTCTCTCTAATCGTCCACAGGGTCTCACTGTGTCTGTTCTTTCATATCACACATTTCCTACTCTCCCAAAGCTCTCACTGTGTCTATTCTTTCATATCACACATTTCCTATCTCCCATTAGCTCTCACTGCGTCTATTCTTTCATATCACATATTTCCTATCTCCCATAAGCTCTCACTGTGTCTATTCTTTCATATCACACATTTCCTACTCTCCCAAAGCTCTCACTGTGTCTATTCTTTCATATCACACATTTCCTACTCTCCCATAAGCTCTCACTGTGTCTATTCTTTCATATCACACATTTCCTATCTCCCATTAGCTCTCACTGTGTCTGTTCTTTCATATCACACATTTCCTATCTCCCATAAGCTCTCACTGTGTCTGTTCTTTCATATCACACATTTCCTATCTCCCATAAGCTCTCACTGTGTCTATTCTTTCATATCACACATTTCCTACTCTCCCAAAAGCTCTCACTGTGTCTGTTCTTTCATAAGCTCTCACTGTGTCTATTCTTTCATATCACACATTTCCTATCTCCCATAAGCTCTCACTGTGTCTGTTCTTTCATATCACACACTTCCTATCTCCCATAAGCTCTTACTGTGTCTATTCAAGGGGATATTTTCCCCTGGAGTTAACATCAGGACAGACTCCACTCTCCCTAAAAGTCCTTCGGATGAGACTATAAACCGAGGTCCCAAGTGCGAATGCACGCAGAACATCTTGCACACATGTTAAATCCTGTTCCGCTTTTCATAAGAGTAGGCCTCAAATTTCACTGTTATTTTCCCCTTAAACTTCAGCTTAAACAAACACAGGCTCTAAAACAGTTCATCCTCCCTTGTCATACATCTTCACATTCTCCAATTTTTCTTATGAACATATGCAGTTTGCCATTATCTTTTCATACCACATCTCTTCTCTCCCCTCCCCCCCCCCTCCTGTACAGTACAAACAAATATCAGCTTTCAATACTTTCTCCCCAATCTTCAGTACAAACAAATATCAGGCTTTCATTACTTTCTCCCCAATCTTCAGTAAAAACAAATATCAGCTTTCATTACTTTCTCCCCAGTCTTCAGTACAAACAAATATCAGCTTTCATTACTTTCTCCCCAGTCTTCAGTACAAACAAATATTAGCTTTCATTACTTTCTCCCCAGTCTTCAGTACAAACAAACATCAGCTTTCATTACTTTCTCCCCAGTCTTCAGTACAAACATCCATCAGCTTTCATTACTTTCTCCCCAGTCTTCAGTACAAACAAATATCAGCTTTCATTACTTTCTCCCCAGTCTTCAGTACAAACATCAGCTTTCATTACTTTCTCCCCAGTCTTCAGTACAAACAAATATCAGCTTTCATTACTTTCTCCTCAGTCTTCAGTACAAACAAATATCAGCTTTCATTACTTTCTCCCCAGTCTTCAGTACAAACAAATATCAGCTTTCATTACTTTCTCCCCAGTCTTCAGTACAAACAAATATCAGGCTTTCATTACTTTCTCCCCAGTCTTCAGTACAAACAAATATCAGGCTTTCATTACTTTCTCCCCAGTCTTCAGTACAAACAAATATCAGGCTTTCATTACTTTCTCCCCAATCTTCAGGACAAAAAAACGGTCTCCCTTCGTGTTCCCTTGTACACTTGTCTTTCTTACCATCTTCAGTGATTTTGACGACCCATGTTGTGTGAACTGTGTGGTAGTGTTGCATGTAATAAGTGCAGGCAGTGTTGTTCTCTCCAGTCTTTAGCAGTCCTGTTGTTCATGCTGCTGCTGTTGTTGTTGTTTCATCTGCCAGTGGTGCAGCCAGCGGCAGGTCCGTCTTCTTCCGTCCTGTCTTCCTCTTCCTCCGAGGATGAACCGTCCTGACCTTGACCCTGACAGACAACACACAGAGCTAGTTTACGTCCTGACAGACAACACACAGAGCTAGTTTACGTCCTGACAGACAACACACAGAGCTAGTTTACGTCCTGACAGACAACACACAGAGCTAGTTTACGTCCTGACAGACAACACACAGAGCTAGTTTACATCCTGACAGACAACACACAGAGCTAGTTTACGTCCTGACAGACAACACACAGAGCTAGTTTACGTCCTGACAGACAACACACAGAGCTAGTTTACGTCCTGACCCTGACAGACAACACACAGAGCTAGTTTATGTCCTGACCCTGACAGACAACACACAGAGCTAGTTTACATCCTGACAGACAACACACAGAGCTAGTTTACGTCCTGACAGACAACACACAGAGCTAGTTTACGTCCTGACAGACAACACACAGAGCTAGTTTACGTCCTGACAGACAACACACAGAGCTAGTTTACGTCCTGACAGACAACACACAGAGCTAGTTTACGTCCTGACAGACAACACACAGAGCTAGTTTACCGAGTCGTGTGTTGAAAGAGTGGGTGTACTACGTGGCTTAAAGTGAGTGAGAGACAATACAATAAGAGGGTGGGTAAGCGAGAGAGAGAGAGCGAGAGAGGGTTAGAAAAGAAAAAGAAGCAAAAACATGAGATGCACAAAAGAACAGTCCATGATTCATTCTTAATAAAATTTTTAAAAAAGCAGACACTGCCCCCCCCCCCCCCCTCCCTCTCCAACAACTGGCAGTTCTGAAGCTACAACTCAAACTACTTCCAATACAATGCCTCTGACCTCTGACATTCAAGTGACTTCAGCATGTCTGTAGTAAATCTAAAACGATACAATCAAACTGGCAAAAGCTACTCATGGTGGCATAAGAGTGTTGGGCATGAGAGGAGTAACACTAGAAAAAAACAACAACAATCAGAAGATGAGGCAGAAGGCGAAGCCACAAGACTTCAGTTTAAAGATCCAGTCATCTGCTGAGTTATAGATATACCATGAAGAACGCACACTTTCTCAGTTCCCTCTGCCCTTTGTCTGATGCTGCACATGTATGTTCACATGCTAACTCCAGACCTCTAAAAGAGACTTAACCCAAAGCCCTATGAATGCATGCACATAAACCACTGCAAGCATGTTAAATAGCCTTCCATATTTGCAAAAGAGACGGGTCATCAACTGCCCAGAACGAACGGACAGCATAAAATAAAAACACATGCACACTGGTGCATCATGTTTAGACATCATCTTTAAGACTGAATGTAGCGTCACAATGAGTCACACATACGATTCACCAGTCACAGGTGAACCGCACAGTCCAGCTTGGCAACAACGACAGACAGACAGACAGAGAGAGAGAAACCTGCCTACAACAAAGGGGCAAAGAATCAAGGTTGGAGAAGAGAGGAGGAGGACTACGCCCTACCAGCTTGATGAGGTCGATGAGTTTGAAGGGGTCCTGTCCTGTGGCCAGGTCCACAAAGTCAGTAGGAACACCAAACCGAGACAGGCCGTTTGGCTGTACCCCGTTCTCATTCGCAATGCACCGAAACACCGCTCCCTGCAAACCATACAGAAAAAAAATGAATGAATAAAGAGAAGATAAAAAACACGATGATGGATCTTTTTTGTTTTGTTTTGCTGCCTCATCTTCAGTGACTTTCCAGTTCCGCTGGTCCCACATTGCTCGTTTCAATCTCTCTGGCACAGCCATGCCCAGATTCATTATGTTGCATCCTCAGGGTCAGAAGCCCACAAGGATAATGAGTATCATGCAAAACTGAGCAAATCAGGAAGAAAGTAACTGTAACACTAGTTTAAAGCCATAAGGTCTTGACAAGTGATCAGCATAGGAGGAGCCATCTATCATCTTTTTTTATATATATTATGCTACACTGACATACCTAACCAGAAAATATGGTAAATATACACAATAGAAACACATTAACTTTTAAGACATTGATGTACACACACACACACTTCAAAGAGATATGCGTACAACAAATACCACCCTTAAGAGATGAAATCAGAATGCAGGAAAATCATGGAAACCAAACAATGACACAATTGCACCCCTCTGAGGGTACACTCCATTCCTTTGCTGTCTTTTTATTTATTTATTTATTTTTTTTACATTATGTTGACAGATTTAAAATTGTTCATACCCCATCTTCTCCTCTCTCCCTATGAATCAAAGAAGGCATAAAAAGTAACATAGATCCATAATTTTCAAATGGACATGAACAGAAAACAAAAGAAAACTTTATCACAATCCATGCCTTTGCCCAGGACCACCTGGGGTGGAGACAACTGGGGTGGAATTCATCATGTACAGCCTCCAGGTCAAGGGAAATAACCTTGTGAAGTGTGTGTGTGTGTGTGTATCAGTTGTGTGTCTGTGTGTGTGTGTGCGTGAATGCTTGCAAGCACATGCACGTGCCTTGCACAAGGCTTCAAACAAATGAAAAAAAACCAACGGATAAATAAACCTGTGCAATACACAAACCACCCCCTCACTCACCTCTGATACACTGTGTGTTGTCAGTTCGTTCCAGTCAAACAGCAAGGCATTAGTCAAAGGGCCGAAGGGGTTAAAGTCAATCAGCACCACTTCATTCTGGACAACAACAAAAAAGGGAAAAAAAATTGTCAGGAAAAAAAAGAAATATAATACAATCATTACCCCAGCTTACTATAAGGACTACTTCAGACCTAACATAAAACAGTTTAAAAAAAAATCAATGAATGCTTTTTGTATATTTGGCTGTTTTATCCTTGGCTATGAGGTTTGCCAACAGTGAAATTTTGAATACGCGACTGTTTGTGCCCACCATTAGGGTAGCTGCATTCTGACATCAGGGATAATGGCTTTTTAAAAAAAAATCGGACATGCTTCATGTGCAGCCTTGACCCACAATGTTACTGAAGCCACCTTAGCAAGGCTGAAGCACTGTCTTCATTATGGACTTTGTCAGCAGCAGAACCATGTGTTCTCAATTACAGACATCAGTAGTCAGGGCAGAAGACCCTAAAGGGACAAAGTAAGTTTTAGAATAAGCAAGGGAAGGAAAGAGAGAGCGGGATGACAAGAGAGAAGCAGAGGGGAGAGAGGGAGAGAGAGGGAGAGGAGATAGGGAGAGGGAGAGAGAGGGGGGAGAGAGAGAGTGAGAGAGAGAGAGAGGAAGGGAGGGAGGGAGGAGGGAGAGACAGACAGACAGGCAGACAGACAGACAGGCACACAGAGAGACAGACAGACAGGCAGGCACATAGAAAGACAGAAAGAGATCTGCATGTAAGTTGACTCAGTTACTTTCAGATTGTTAAAAATAAAGTCACATGCATCTGACCAACTCATTTGTCAACATGATATAAAAGCAAACAATTGACACTAACTCATAATAATAATTCCAATAAAAAACAACTCAACCACACTTTAAATATGTGTACAATCTAAAATCTCTTAAATCTGCTTCACACATGCATGATATATGCACTGAAACACACCACACACCACATTCTCTTCACACACACATACACTTCATCTCTCATACACCTCTACACTCCACATCACCACCAACACACACACACACACACACACACACACACACTCTCTCTCTCTCTCTCTCTCTCTCACTACCCTCCCCTTTCTCCACACATCAAAAGTATCTGCAAATACAAAACAGAGTATTAGTACTGAATGGTGTATCCACACAACAAAGGGTATAAAACACAATAATTCTCCTATTACCACAACCCAGCCTCTCTCACACCTGTCAATTAATTTAAACTCAAAACACATTGGAATACTAAATTCTGGTACCAAATAAGGAGAGTATGGATTTGTAACCTTATAGGTTTTTCACAATGTGATTCAGGGGGAGGGACAGCATAAGAGTGTTCAGCTTGTGGTCTGATGAACCATCACCGAGGGGTTTCACCCCTGGAGTTAACATCAGTACTGACTCCACTCCCCTGAAAGTCGTTCAGATGAGACTATAAACCTGTATGTGTGCATGCCTGCCTGAGTGTGATGTTTATAACTGTGTTCCTGCTTTTGAGTCTTAAAACATTTCACTCCTGCCCCCTCTCCCATTCTAATCACTTTGTTTCTACCAATTTCCTTCTCTCCG
This sequence comes from Rapana venosa, assembly GCA_028751875.1. Classification (NCBI taxonomy): domain Eukaryota; kingdom Metazoa; phylum Mollusca; class Gastropoda; order Neogastropoda; family Muricidae; genus Rapana; species Rapana venosa. Next base: position 8,273,500 of record CM054142.1, read on the forward strand.
AGTGCTGCGATCATGTACAGGTGTGGAGATTATTACACATTCTATAAACCATACATTCACTCACTTCTTTTTTGTCAAACGCTAGGACAGCAACTATTGGTGTCTGTCATATGAACGAAAATGTGTTGCGCTGCTGTTAAGCGCTTGACAAGTCAGGCCCAGAATATCCCAACTTTAGCACGGGGCAGAATCATTATTTTAAAGTCTCTCTGGACTAAAAGTACGAGAATGGACCAGGAAGGCAGAAAAGACAAGAAGGAGATGACAGAAAGGAACAAGGCAGAAACAAAGAGAGGGATAGAATAGAAGGAAATCCTAGCACAGAATTTCCAGAAGGTGGGGATGCTTTTCATACTGACAGGCCCCTGGCATCCCCACAGCTGTCAGTTTCTCCCACTTTTGCCTGCTCTCAGCTGCTATCCATCCATACCCGGCTGGTGCTAATTACAGCAGGAACTGACTACCACACTTGGACTAGGTAAAAGGAAGGGGTACCCTAAATTTAGCGCTCTTGACTGAGCGATGTTGGATTTGTGTGCTGAGGTCCCCTCAGGGGATTCATTGCCTCATTCGTTCAACTCACATGAAGCAGACCCCGTCATAAAATCCCCGTCAATCACGTCGTGAAAGAACTCTTCAATGTCATGCTGGATCTCCTGGCGACCGTCCACAATGTGCTGGATGAACTTGGAGTGGTTCCTGGGGCAGATGCCTGCAGGCGCAGACAAAAACCACATCCCGTATTAAACAGAGAGGGAAAAAAGAAAAAGAAAAGGTGTGTGTGTGAGAGAGAGAGAGAGAGAGAGAGGGGGAGAGAGAGAGGGGGAGAGAGAGAGAGAGAGAGTGTATGTGTGAGTGTGTGTGTATAATTTACTAACAAGTCTATTAACAAACTCCCTGGTGATTTTAAAAATAAAACCTTGAAAATAATACTTCATGTACGGGATCGTTATAATGACAGTACTAAAATAACAATACAAAGAAAGAAACTGGAAACAGAAAAATACAGAAAGAGGACACTACTACTACTACCCCAATAAACAAATGATTCCCATCATAGGAAACTCCCATTTGACATACATACTTAATGAAATAATTAAGTTTTACATGCACCATGAACGCATGCATGCATACATACACAGACACGCATGCACACCCACAGAATCGTAGATACTCAGATAATCAAATATGTGAACAGGCATGTACACACAATCACATACACACACATATACACACTCCCCCCCACACAAACACACCTCCCCTCCCCCAACACACACACATCTCCCACCCACCCCACCCAAACACGCACGTGCACACACACCCAGAGTGAACTAACCAATCAGTTGTCCTTGACGAACGAAACAGCGAAACTCATGGCTGGGGTTGATGTCTGTCCAGCGGCGTAAAACCAGTTCATATTTAATGACAACATCCTTGGAAGACTCTTCACTGTCCTCACAGTGTTTAAACCTGAAAAACGACACGATCAGACATGCTCTACAGCACTGGAACAGTAGGCAGCTGCACAACATACACACACTCACACCACACCACACACCTTTAACCTTTTCCCTACAGGTAAGCTGCTATTGGGCAACCAACCATCTACTAGCCCTTCCCTACGTATCACCCACTACTGGGTTACTGTAGCATACTAATGTGCTTAGTGCAGGTGTGCTGGGAAAGACAGGTTCTCTGCCTTAATGTCATCATCATCAGACCCGTGACCTTGGCGGTCGTGGGGGAGACACGAAAGACGATGCCGTGGTAAGCCTCCTCCATCCATCTCGGTCCTCGGCTCTGCGCAGTAGTGCCGAATCATTCATCCTGGTCCATTCTCTGATGTTGTCCATGCCTTAATGTAGGGATAGTGTTAAGACTGTAGTCACTCTCAAGACGGACACTGTGAGAACACAGACATTTCAGTTCATGCTGACTGGACGTGCTGTATGCACGTGTCTGTTAACTCATTGAGGTTGTGCCGAAGCTTAAGCTTCGGCACTCTTTTCCTTTACTGTGACGTGCCGAAGCTTAAGAATCGGCAGACTTACGAATTTAAAAAAAAACACAAAGTGATGGTTAACTCAAGGGAAAATACTCTGGCCTGTAGGGCAATCATTTTTCTAAACACAGTTGCTTTCCTTGACCATAAGCTTGCCTAGTTTTTGTCTGTTGGCCAATTTTGTTTGACATGTCAACAAGTGATACCTTTGGGATTTCAGGCACTCCAGTGTTATGATTCTTTAAAAAAAATAATCTGTTGTACAAAAAGTGACATCACATGCATTCAGCCAGCTTCAGGGAACTTTACTTTGGTGAAAAATCATCACATTGCTTCAAGGGGACTAGTTGATGAATAGTTCAAGCCATTTAGGATACCAACCCTAATTTTCAAAACTTTTTATTTTTCAGCATTCGGCGACATATTTTGAAAATTTGTAAAAAATAAATACAGTCATCTATTAAAAAACTATGAAACAATCTCAAAAGAAAACATTATAAGCTTTTCAATGGTGTATAATGTGTATGTCATTATTATGTTGGGTAAGTCTGCTGAATTTTTCAAATATAGCCAAAATCACGCGTCACCACAAAATGGCGGGATCCATTTCACTGCGACTCCAATGAGTTAAGCAAACGTCGAAGACATTTATCCTGTCAGCTAAATGCAGATGATACCAACACTGAAATGCGCTTCTTGTCGTTGGGTGTTCCCCAGCTTAACACCATGAGGGTCGCCTGGAATTAGTATACACTAGATGAGAAGCTTGTGAGCATGGCTGTTTTCAAGTACCTAGATGAATAGGCAGCCACACTCTGATTTCTGACGATTTTTTCCTCCTTCAATGAAGAGTACTGTTTGTTGTGTTAAGAGCATGTAATGGATGATAAAAATCTCAACTTTAGATTTCAAAGCATTACAACATTTTAATGTATACCATGGCACTTTGCTCACAACAATAAGTGTTAAAGCTTTCAGCCCAAGGGCCTCTCCTGACAGCTGGCATGATCTGTCACAGCAGATTAACCTTCACCATAATTCGTGGGCATGGCAGATCCAGTTTTCATTTTAAAACGAATTCAGTCTCTCTTATGTATTCCTCAAGACTCAACTTGGAACCATGTCTGTACAGTTTCAGGAAGGAGCCTCAGTTTGGCCCGGCACTACTCACGGCTGTGTCAGGTCGCGGCCAATGAAGTAGGAGCTTTTCAGCATCAGGCAGATGTCACTGGAATGACAGCACTGCAGGGAGTTGTTCAGCGATATCCAGCTTGCGTCCTGCAGACATATTGATACATGACAATACTGTACAAGCACATTCCCATAGAGATACATAATATTGCATGAACACATACACAGAGATTTGCATAATATTATACATGTAAAGACTGCTCTATACACACATAAGTACATTCACATACATAGAACATTCCAAGAACATTATAAAAAAGAAAGAAATGTGACTACCTTGACGGTGGGCAAATGGTTGCACATAATGCAAAATCTCACCACTGGTGAACCTTGGAGCTCAAGCCGAGGAACGGTTAAAAAAAAAAAAAGACATAACAAAATGAGGTACACAATATTATTCAATGCAATAAAATACAACACTACGGAATACAATCCAATAGAGTTCAATCCATGGAATACGAACGAATCAACACAATTCAGTCCAATGCAATACAAAACAGCACACCACAATGCACTAAACGCAACACAATACAATAGCTGCAGCATATTACAATAAACAGAACAGCGGCATGAAGTGCTATTAACTGTTAAATCCTAAGGAAAATTGGCGACTCTAAAGATGCATCTGATGTAGAGAAAAGGGAAAAACACCAACTGTTTCAGAGTAAATATTACTGCATATATGCCTATTCACAACTGAACACATGCATTCATGTATGCACATGTGAACACACACACAGACACGCACACACACAGACACACGCATGCGTGCGCGCATGCAGACACGGCACACTTACGTGCACACACACACACACACATGCACACACTCTATACCTGGGCTGAACTCCAGTTGAGCTTTGGAAAGACCTTTCCCCCCAGCTGTTGAATGGCAGTATTCACCTCTTGCAGAAAGGCTTTACAGTCCGGCATCTGAAACCCACCAGTGAGACATGACACATTGGACACAGACGCCACAGCTGCTGGTGCCATGACACAGAATCTGATCAATACAAGGGTGGGACAGCCTACTGGTTAGAGCCACGCACTTGTGCTCTGTCAGCCACCAAGAGGAGTCTTAGTCTGGTTTGGTTAAGAGCTAGTCTGGATGTGTGTGCTGAGGCCAGCGGGCAGACCTGCACTTGCAGGCTTACAATTTACAAGCACAGAGGACCAGGTGCAATGCATCCCACCCAGTACAGCCTGCCTGCCAGAGAATGCATAAGAGGAACAAGTTCTCATGAGGAACAGAAGACTTCAACAAAATACAGAAAATGCCTATTTGCTGTCAATGTCATAATAGAAGTTTTGTGGGAGTCTGCACAACTTGGCACTGGGCTAAAAAAAAACCCCAACCAAACAACACCCCCCGCCCCCCCCTCCCCCTAAAAAAAAAATCCAAATGACCAGCAATGGAGAGGCATCCAGCTCATGACCCAGTCTCCAAGTTCCTTATCTAGAGAGTGTCAGAAGTGAAGGGCTGAGACACTGGCAAAGAGGGAGCCTCTTAATTAATTTTCGATTTAATGGATCGGTGGTCTAGAGGTAACGCGCCTGTCTAGAAAGCGAAAAGTCCGGGTCTGAAGTGTGCGCGGTTCGTACCCCGTTTGGACCGGAAACTTTTCCCCCATCCATTAGACCATGAGTGGTGGTCTGGGCGCTAGTCTTTCGGATGAGACGATAAACCGAGGTCCCGTGTGTTACACGTAATTATTTAGCGCACGTAAAAGAACCCACAGCAACAAGAGAGTTGTCCCTGGCAAAATTCTTAGAAAAAAGCCACTCTGATAGGGAAACAAATACAGTTGCAGACATGAAAAAAAAAGAAAAAAAAGGGTGGCGCTGCGCTTGTGGCGACGCGCTCTCCTGCTCTCCCCGGGGAGAGCAGCCCGAATTTCACGGAGAGAAATCTGCCGTGACTTAAAGTGGTATGAAATGAAATCTGAGCGCTTTGATTTGTTGCTTTACAAGATTCAGCGCTATATAAATTCCATACATTATTATTTTCTGAAGGCCCTCCCCTCTCTGCTGTCTCCTGCTCCCCACAACTTATTTCCTCTGGTATGTGGACTATGTTTCAGGCTTTCAGTTGTTGGTGTTGTTTCTGTACTGGGGGTTGGTGGGTTATTAAGATTAAAAAAAACAAAATCTAGTTAAGCCAGATCATTATTACAAAATGTTTGAGTCAGTTGACTTTGAATTTTTTCAAGTCTCATTTTTTCATGCATTGTGGTACTTAAATTTTTTTTTTTTTAATGAGGTATCTGGAAAGTGGAAAAGAAACAGAAAAACCATGGAGATACAGTTGGCTTAAAAAAATGTTTTTTTAAACTGACCAAAAAACAAAAAAAAGTTTGCTGCCTCTCCTTAAAAATAAAAGATGTCAAAACAACCTACACAATTTATGGACATACCCAAAAACAGGATTTCATAGATGAAACTTTGTGGTTCAAATTTCTATAGATGAAATTTTGTGGTTCAAATTTCTACTGATAATATCACACACACACACAAACGCCCATGCCCACGCACATGTAAACATACGTATTTCAAAACTTTTATCTTTTCAAAGCTTAAATTACGACAGTACCTTGGCCTCATCGCAGTCTTCACCTGACCCCCAATCCACCTGGAACAATAAAAACAAAAGAAAACCATGATTTGCATGTATACATCATGATTTTAGTATACAGAGTTTTGTAAACTAAAACACAGATAATTATAATACCCATCATTTCGCAGAGCGGGTTCAACACTGATCTATAGATAGATTTGTTCAAAAGAAACATAGTACTAGTTGAACAACACTGTGCCATGCCATCTTCAAGTTGTACCTGTGTACTGAAGTTTAAATGTCAAAACATATACACACACGCCCATGCGCACATTCACACGCACGCACACACTTTCTTTCTCTCTCTCTTGCACACACACTCTTTCTCTCTCTCCCTCTCTCTCTCTCACACACACACACACACACACACACACACTCTCTCTCTCTCTCTCTCTCTTAGCCTTACACACCCACCCACCTATCCACCCACAAATAGGAAGAAACGTTAACAGCATGTTAAGCAACACTAACCAACAAAGGCAGCGTTCTGTACTCACTGTGTCTTCATCATCACTGTCATCAGGTAACCCGCTTGTGTACGCTCCTTGTTGTGAGCTGAAACAACATGCGTGGTTTTCAACAGAACTGAATGTAGTGTGAATTTGAGCATACATGCATGCCTGTGTGTGCGCGTGACAGGCTGGCGGGGTGAAGGGGGGGGGAAGGGGGGGGGGGGAAGGGGGGGGGGGGTGTGCATGCATGTATGTGTGTGTGTATGTGTGAGTGAGTGTGTGTGTGTATCTATAGATATAGATAAATGTGTGTATCGGGGGGGGGGGGGGGCTGTAGGATGAATACAGGAGGTATCAGTAGTCTTGAAGTTCACTTCACATTCTGATTCATTTTAGTATTTTAGTTTTTACTATGCCTAGCTTAATTTCAACAGATTGAAACTGAAAATAATTACTTTTTATTAATTAGTGAGTAAAACTGAACATAATTATTCTACACACACACGTGCGCGCGCACACACACTATATATATATATATATACACTAAAAAGTACAACACCCATTACATACAATAATGTGCCATCTATAGATGACAATTTGATGTTGGTTTTGACTTGACTGACTTTGACTTTCAGTGTTTCACACACAATTTATAATAAAAAATCACACACACACACACAATTACACACACACACACAATCACACAGACTCACTCACTCACTCACATACAGTGATACACACACACATTGATTAAATCACAACATCACGACTTACCCTTCTGGGAGTACAACAGTGTCTGCATGAAGGTAGTCCAAAAACTCTTTGGGAATGGGTAAAATGGCACTGAAATTGGAAACACAAGAAGCATGATTGACAGTGACACCAGTGGAATGGTTATTATATATAGATGAATCTGATGTCAGTGTGTGTGACCATGAAAATAAGGGGACCTCGACCAAGGATGGTCACCACATGGAAGGAGAGTCACATTTATATATGAATGACATAAAATGAAACAAAACAAACCCAAATACTCCAAACTGATCTACAAAATAAAGATTTAACAAAAGGCTGTGGCCTGGAGGCTGGTTATTTTCAAAGAAAAAAAACGTTTCTAAAAATATCTGACAGATTTTCTGTGTGGGTGTTGTGAATGATTCAGTGAGTGATAAACTGATATATTAGAAATAAAATGGAGGCATATTTGAATACCCTTGCAGAGAAATTGAAGCTTTAAGTTTAATGTAATTTTTGCCCTAAAAAATGGCACCCCAAAAGGGACACTGCCACACCATTGGCAAACAAAACTCGTTCAGAGCCAAAGTAACATCAGGATATATAGACCTACTATTTCTCTTTAGTTTTACTTTTAGTAATAGAAACAAGAAAAGTCACACCAATGTATGCAGCTGATATGAATCCTGAAAATGGTTTCATGTACAAGAATACTGATTTAAAAAATAAAGTGGTCATGCATCATCTTTGGTGTAATCACCTATCCACATGGATGGTCCATTGAACTTTCTCATTGTCAATCAAAACAATGTAGTCACAAAGAACATGCTGGTGACCTTTCTTCAACTGACCAATGACCAGACTACATGGGAAGATAAGAATTGGTTAATCTTTCATTGAATTTTCTTTTCCCAAGGCAGTTTTGTCAATTATCCAGTCTTTGGTATGATCTCTAGTCTAATGTATGACAATTTAAAAAATAAGAACAAGAAGCTAAATAAGAAGTAAATTAAAAGCTATAATTTTGAAACGTTTACAACAATTCCGGTTGGTCATGAGATAGCTGCCATTCGACTTAATGCAGTTATGGTGGCAGAAAGCGTCATTGTCGACTACTACAACTTTGAAAAGGTGTGTGGTAAACAATGGCGAAAACATGAGGTGTGATTACCAAGCAAATGTCAATTGGTATGGGGAGAGATGCTTATTTTTGTGATATTTATATTATCATAATTTTGGGGGGTTATAACTGTGTAGAATAAAAGTATGTCACTATCATCAGTATCATGTGACTATGTGGTTCCAAGTGTCAGAGAGACTAGTGACAACATGATCTGGCAATATTGGGATGAATGGGATAATGTTTTTCTCAGTTTCCACAAAAATGTTTCAGGTAAGAAAAAGATGCGATGGCTGCTCCTAGGTATGGGTATTTTCAGAAAGATGTTTTATTTTGTTAAAATGATGACCTGCAGAATAAAATATAGTATATATATATATATAGTATAGTATATATATAATTATATTAAAATATATATACAATATATATCTACTAAACATTTTTTTTAAACCCCCAAAACATATTTTTGTGTGCCCAAAAAGAGAGTTGAAAGAGTAAGCTGGAGCTCAAATTTTATTTTTAAAGAAAAAGAAGAACTCGTTTCTTCTTTGATTATACAACACTAATGGAAATCAATTGTGACGAACGATCAGTTTTTGCTAGTATTACAAAAAAAATCATATGATTTACATTTTATTGGATATAATTTTGCTCAAAACTAGTGTTTTGCACTTATTCAGTTATTGTGTGTAGGACCACGAGTCATTGGGTAGATCACTAGATGGTAGGAACGATCTTGCCCAATGCAGACACTGATTAATAGTAAAAGTAGTGATGTTTTACTTCCTACCATTCTCATGTATTCAACTCTTTTTATAAAATTAGTTTTTGATAATTTGTTTCTTGAAATGAAAAAAGCCTCAATATTTATTATTATAGTATCAATATTATATCAGTGAATATTGCAACAATATATATATATATTATATATATATATATATATATATATATATATATATATATATATATACATATAATTTTTCATTAATTTTCCATCATTTATAACTATTTTAAGTATTAACTTGCTTTCCCCTGTGTATACATGTATGTCAGTACAGATTTATAAGGGGATTGATGTGTTTTATTGGAAAAAAAGAGATGAAAACTGATATTATTAGAAGATCTTTTTCAGGTTTTAACCACTAGACTGCCCCACCCCGGAAATTTTCTGGGGCTAAACCTGCACCCTATACGCCGCCTATAACCCGGAAAATTTTCAGGGTGTCAAACCGAAGTAAACAAGCCAGCTTCCTTGACTACAGTTAAAGGGAAAGAACTCCACAATTAGTCAAGATCACTCTCCTGTTGCTTGGCAACATCTAGCTGCAAAAATCATGGCAAAAACGATTGCTTTTTAGCTCGTATTTTGTGCTTTTATGCATAACTGCTCAGGCAGTTCTTGTTCAAAATGGCTGACACTTATTGTTGAAGGTATCGATAACTTTACATAGCAGAAAAAGTGGCAAATAAAACTCTAGATTTACATGACAGTGATGAAAACGATCGTGTATGATTCAGGAGATCGTGCATTAAAAAAAAAAAAAAGAGATTTGGCCTGGATTTATGTTTGACGTTATTGAGATGGGAGTACTCAGAAAGAAAGTGGTGATGAGGAAAGTGTATTTTTTGTTGATTTTTTACATTTTAAATATATTTTCGCATTGAAATATCATGCTAACTAATTTGAGCTTGCCTCGAAGTAATCTACGATATATATACTGTCATTGGGTAGACTATCAGGGTTTGAAGTGTTGACCTTTGCGCCTGGCGGCAGCATGGTTTCTATCTCTGTGTTTGAATGCCAAGTTTTTGTGTTTCTGCTACGTCTTTTCAAGAAAGTTTTGCATCGTTGTGTTTGTGTTAGAACGCAGAATCGTATGTTCAGAACCATTTTATTCATCATCATTGACTTTTCGAAATATTTCAATTAATAATTTTTCATCCTTTTGATATAGATATTTCTTTTTCCAAATCTTCAGTCGACTTATGATTTGTGTTCACCTGATCGTGCTGGTCCTTGCGACCCATTATACTCTGACCCTGCCGCAACCTGAACTTTTTCACGTGATCCACGATTTCAAATCTCCCCCACCACCACCACCCAGTGCTCGTCACCCCACAACTATGACAATAACTGTTGAAGACATAAAGGCATTGTCCTCACGTGGATTCTACCCCATACACTACGAACTTAAACAGCGTATTTCAAACTTGGGACTTTACCACCGCAAAACAAGACGAGGAACACGCGCAGGCAGACGTCATCGCCTGTGTCGTGTTTCCCCTACATCTGTCTCCCCCTTCACCTCTGACGTCACTGCCACAACGACCATAACCAGCCGCAACACTCCACATCTCTGCCCTCCAGATGCTCCATCCTCTGCCTGTGACTCTGCTGTCAGCAATGTGTATCATAGTGTGCATAAGACTACAGACCCTCCTGTTAAACCAGTTTCTTTCACCGTCTTTCACACCCTGACTCGCCATCTCAACTCTGGTCTGCTCTTCCACTGCGCACATCTCTACCATCATCCCCGTCCTCTTTCTCTGATAGTCACCCTCACTCACCACTGTCATCTTCAACCTCTCTGCCTCCTCAAACCTTCTTCACGTCTGTTTACTTAATGCCCAATCTGTTTGCCCTGATGGTTAAGCCGACCTTATTTCCGATTTCATATCTGAACAGAACATCGATATTATCTTTCTCACAGAAACCTGGCTTAACCTACAAGGTCATGAACCAAAAATAAAAGAGCTGACTCCACCTGGCTACAAAAACTGTTTCTTTCCCTCGACCCTCCCGTGGAGGTGGCATTGCCATCATCTACAAAGACACACTGCATTCAGCTATTTCTTTCTGCCACTCCCTACCTTTCGCATCTGAATCTTTTGAAGTTTGTGAACTCAACCTCACCTTACCCGGCCATTCTATTGCTTTCTGCTGTCTTTACCGCCCACCTCCTAGTCGTAAGAACAACCTGACATCTTCAGTTTTCCATCAAGAATTCCAATCTCTCCTCGATCACTACAGTTTCTCCCCCAAGAAGCTCATCATTCTCGGTGACTTCAACTTCCACTACGACAACCATTCCTCTTCTGATGTCAAACGTCTTTCTCTTTCTTTATCAAACCACTCTCTGTCCCAGCTAGTAAACGAAGCAACACATAGATCAGGTCATATCTTAGACTGGCTCATTACTGATGTTTCACATGATCTTGTCACCTCTGTCTCCGTCACTGACCAACTGCTTTCTGATCATTCCGCTATTCTTTTCATCCTTAATATCGCAAAACCTATCAGAAAAAAGAAGTGCATCACCCGTCGAAACCTCAAGGCCATAGACATTAATATGTTCTCTTCAAAAGCTGCTGAACGCCTGTCACAAATCCCTGACCTTACTGATCCCTCAAAACACTATAACACTGTTCTCAGCCAACTGCTTGATGAGCACGCACCTCCCACTAACCATTTTCTTCCCGATAGGCCCTTTGCCCCATGGTACAACCATGAATATCTTGGTGGCAAAGCGCAAACACCGACAACTAGAACGGCAATGGCGAAAAAACTAAAACTGAAATAAACAAACAGTTTTTTTCGAAAACAAACCAACAAAGTCAAAACCTTAATCCACTCAGCAAAGACAAACTACTACTCTGCTCAAGTTCTTGATGCCACGTCCATGAAATCTCTTTTTTCCCTCACCTCAACCCCTTCTTGGATCTGCAAAGACAAGTCCTCTGCTACTATCCACAGTCACTCTGAACTTCCTGATATATTTTCCTCGTTCTTCTCTGACAAAGTCCGTAACATTCGCTCCAGACTGGATCAGGCTCCTTTCCAACCTGTACCTCCTGATCCCCAAATCACCTGGCACTCTCTCCTTTCCTTTCAGCCAACAAGCGACGAAGAAATCCGGAACATTTTAAATGAAATGACCATAAAATCATGCGATCTCGATCCTGTACCTGCTTCTCTTTTCAAACAGTGCCTTCCGCAGCTGATACCAACTATCACAAAAATAGTAAACTCATCTCTTCTTTCAGGAACGTTTCCATCAACTCTTAAAACTGCAATTATTACACCTCTACTCAAAAAGCACGACCTCGACCCTAACATTCTGAAGAATTACAGGCCTGTTTCTAACCTACCTTTCATCTCCAAGGTCCTTGAAAAAGTCGTTCTGAAACAACTCAACAGCCATCTTCATTCAAATAGTCTCCTTCCCGCATTTCAGTCTGCCTATCGCGTCAACCACAGCACTGAAACCACCCTAGTCCACACGTTAAACATGCTTCTACACGCTTCTGACTCTGGGAAAATCTCTCTTCTCACTCTTCTCGACTTATCTGCAGCATTTGACACTATAGATCACTCTATTCTTCTCGCCCGTCTCAAAAAAACGTTCGGTATTAAAGGGGCAGCCATCACCCGGTTTCGCTCATACCTCACAGACCAATTCCAGACAGTTGCAATAAACAAGATTCAATCAATACCTGCCAAACTGGAATGCGGAGTCCCGCAGGGGTCCGTTCTGGGCCCTGTTCTTTTCACTCTCTACACTGCTCCACTGTCACATATAATAAACCGTCACCAGATCAACCATCATTTCTACGCTGATGACTCTCAGATTCAAAGCAGTGATACTCCTGAAAATCTGCCTTCTCTCTTGACAAATATGTCACACTGCCTCCAAGATATTCAAAACTGGATGATACAAAACAAATTACAGCTAAACGCAGATAAACGGAAGCCATGATTGTAGGGACCAAACACAAACTCTCGTCCATGACAACAGCTTCAATAGAGTTTGGCAATATAACAGTTCCTCTATCCACCACAGTCAAGTATCTTGGCGTTGTTATCGACAACACGCTTTCTATGCAAAAATTCATCACCCAGACCTGTCAGTCATGCTACTATCAATTACGGCGTATTAGTGCAATTCGAAAGTACCTGTCCACTGATGCAACATCCAAACTTGTCACATCTCTCATTCTTTCAGTCTGGACTATTGCAATTCTCTTTTGGCTGGTCTGCCAGCATCATCTATCTACTCCCTTCAACGAATTCAAAACTCTGCTGCTCGACTTGTTCTCAAAAAGAAAAAATCTGAGCATACTACTCCTCTCTTGCGATCTCTCCACTGGTTGCCTGTGCCACAGAGAGTCAAGTACAAGATCTGTACCCTCTGTTACAAATGTCTCCATAAAACAGCACCTTCCTACCTCTGTGAATGTCTTCACCTGTACACTCCTTCTCGTTCCCTCCGCTCTGCTGCAGATACCCTGTGCTTACAAATAGCTAGATTCAACCAGTCCACCGTTGGCCGTCGCTCTTTCTTTGTTTCTGGTCCAGCGATCTGGAATGACCTCCCTCTCTCCCTTCGCGAAAAGCCTACTTACAACACTTTTAAATCCAGCCTCAAGACATACCTATTTCAAACCTAAGACCTCCCCCTACAGTTTCATCTCATAATTATTTGTCCTTGCCTTCAGTGGCCTAAATTCTCATCACCCTGCTGAAGCATATAACCTGTGTGTGTGTGTGTGTGTGTGTGTGTGTGTGAGTGTGTGTGCGTGCGCGCGTGTGTTTGTGTGTATTTGAACTTTTTAAACTATTAATCATTGTTGGTTGCATGTGTAGGAGTGGAATGGATGCAAGCGCTTTGATTTGTTGTCTTTTACAAGATATAGCGCTATATAAATTCCATTTATTATTATTATTATTATTATTCATGTAGTAATTTCTGAGTAAGAGGGATATGAACATAGCAAGTGGTACATACAAATTTTATTCCCTGGCATATACTCATCATATAGGGTGCACTTGCACTGGGCATTTAAGAGGTTAAACAAGTATACATTACATGTATAATATTGCGAGTCATTTTAGTATTTTCTAATTTTGGTGCAATACTGGGTGCAACATATTTGTTTTTTAAATTTTTATTCCCTTGTTGGAATTTTTTTAAAAATCACATAAATTAAGCCTGTGCTGTAATCTATTGCATACATGAGTTACATGGAACACAAAACAGTAGCAACCCATGATATTGGTAGACAACTGCAAAAAAAAGTGCTTGATGTCACACTCTATTGATTACCACATAAAGTTGATAAACAGCTTTCCATGGCTCATAAATTATTTCAAGGAAATTTTTTTTCTGGCCATACATATTGTTATTGATATGAAAATAATCTTTTGAAATCTATTAAATTGTTAAAAATACAAACATCTGATAAACAGACTTATAAAGGTATTTGGTTGTAATCACTGAGCTTCGAGTGGACCAACCAGTCAAATTGGATTTCAAATGCTATTTTCTCCCAAACCAAAACAGGTATAAGTCAAACTATCTTTTCCTCTCACATAATGATTACACAGAAGTGTTTCTTTTCAGAAATGCACTTAGCTAAAGTTTTCCAGTTACTTTATTTTCTACCCCCTTTGTCCACTTTTTATGATGACCTTTTGGCAGTAAGGTAAAGGTAAAGGAGTCCCATAACCTATAAGGTCGTAGGGGAGCCAGGCGTCAGAGACCTCACTTCTCTAGGGCCAGCATATTGAGGGTAGCGCCCATCTCCTCTCCCTCGCTGCTTTACCTTCCCTGACCCTAAAGAGGGCAGGTACCCATTTACAGCTGGGTGAACTGGGGGAACTGTACTGAAGCCAAGGCGCGCAAACGGTCACCCATCCAACTGGTAACCACGCTCGACGCTGCTTAACTTGGCTGGGGGAAAGCGAGTGCTCCGACCACTGAGCTATCCCGTCCCGCAGTAACTTGAGTAAATTAGTAATTAATGTGTCTATACTTTTTTTCCACATGGCCCTTTCCCTGAGAAGGGGCTATCAATATCAGAACTAATAGTAATAGTAATACTACTTTACTAGTAATTCCACGCAAACGTTAAGAAAATTATTTTGATTATAAAAAAATATATAAAGTTTTTATGATTTATTTATCAATAAATTTAATTTTGTATTCATGATGCAATCTGTTAGTGTTACTAGTGTTAGTACTCCTTTCAACTGATCAACACTGGATCATGCAGTTGTTACTTACCTTTTGATCGTAACGTCTTCAAATGTCTCATACCACGCAGAAAAACTGCAGGCCATTACATCTTCCACTTTCATTTTTAATTTAAGGGCTCTTCAAAAGCAAAATTCTACAGTTCTTTCACTTCCACTGTGTACCAATTCCTTTTCGAAATCAATGACAATGGTGCAAGATCGGCTGCCGACACCGGAAATGACTCGCTTCTCCTCTGGATTAGGCCTAAAGAAGATCGAGGTGGAAGTCTCAACCGGATGTCGTTTCACATCCAAAATAAACTTTGAAGTGTTATGATCTAGATAGTGTAATTTTAAGAACTATTGCACCAAACTTGGCATGTGCTGGCATTAGTAGGACGTCCATGTTTGTTGTTAGATTCTAGGCGACTAAATACCAGAATTGCGAACAATAAGTACCGACTTGCGAACACAGTTCCGCAAAGCATTAGGCCTAGTCCCCTAATAAAGAGTCTCTCTCTCTCTCTCCTCTCCTCTCTCGAACTCTCAAGTCGGAGTATATCTCTCACTCTCTCTCTCTCCTCCCTCTCATCTCTACTATTAACTCACTCACCTTTGTTTTGTTTTGTTAGGTTTTTTGGGGGGTGGGGGGGGGTATTTTTAAGGGTTTTCTTTTATTTGCTTGCTGGGGGGAGGGGGGTGGGGAGCTGTTTTGAAAAGGGTTATTTCCCTGTTTTTATTTTGTGAGACTGAATAAGTATTGGATTATTAATATTAAGATGTAATCCCTGAACGGGCGGGAACTGATGTAAAAGAGCACATGTGGCGTATTCCATATCCTCGAAATAAAAGAATTTGTCATTGTCATTGTCTCCCAACGAGAGATCACACCAAACCAAGATCACAATACTGACCATATCTATGTATCTAACCCTAAAAACAATGTTGAAACGTGTATCCCAGATATTTATAATTGCAACCTCACCACACATCTGTACTACTGTAAAAAAAACACCGAACAAAAATCCCCAAACCTGGCCACAAAACTAAAACATATCGTTCCTTTGCTAATTTGATGAGAAATCTTTCCTGTTAGATTTAAGTAACTCAATTCTTTCGAAAAACATTCAGCATTAATGATCCCACCTAGCCATAGAAATTGATAAAAATTTTACTGCTATTTAACAACCAACATGCCCCACTAAAAATCATTAGGATCAAATATATCCCTAAACCAACCTTGGGCCGTCACAAGGACCTATGAAGAAGCATGCTATCTTAGAGACCTTTTAAAAATGAACATAAATATTATGAAAAGTCAAAAAATATAAGAAATGCCATAAACTCACAAAAACGGCGAGAAAAAAAAGAAATATTTCCAAGACCTTACTATCTTCCAAACAAAACTCCAAGATAGTGTGGCGAGCCATAAAATCAAAATAACATAAAAACAAGCATCATCCAAAAGAAATGTAATCATACGATTATTAGCCTGAACAACTAAACAATAATTTCATTATTCTCTACTAACATTATTAAAACCTTTTGAACTAAAACAATACATGAAAGGAAAAAGGCCCCATACTCCTTCAAAACTGTACATTATCCATTTTATGTCTGTTTTTGAGTCTATGGTTATTCTAAACCCCCCCCCTACAACCTCAAACAATCAAGAACGCGTGTCCTTGATGGAATAGACAGCAGAATATAGACGCTTAATCATCTCCAGTTTATCACAGACACATAACAAATAAATTAAACCTTTACTTGAATAAAAAAATCCCCATGCCTTCAAAACAGATAAAGAAATCCCACCATCTACAAGTCTGGTGACACTAAAATTCGGACCCTTCAAACTATAGACCAATTTTCCATCATATCATCCTTCCCAACCCTTGGAACAACATATTAAACAAAATCACCTAGGCCGTCATATTAGATACTACCAACTTAATTCAACCCCAA
The DNA here is from genome assembly GCA_028751875.1 of Rapana venosa. Lineage (NCBI taxonomy): Eukaryota > Metazoa > Mollusca > Gastropoda > Neogastropoda > Muricidae > Rapana > Rapana venosa. The sequence continues at coordinate 8,290,591 of CM054142.1, forward strand.
TCATCTGGATTTAGACAAAATCACTCATTCATACTGCAACATAGTTAGACCAGTATACAACTGGCTATCAAACATTAATGACAATAAATTTGTGGAGTAACATTGTTAGATCTCAAAAAGCTTTGCACAATTGGAACCACACACTTCTCATAAAAAACTAACCTGTAACCCATTCTCCTACCATACCTTAGAACAACGGTCGGAAGGACTTAAACTGAAGAACTACTACTACTAATACTACTACCTTATAACTACTTGCTTCCTATCTAGAAAACAAGCAACAGGGTGTCCATAGTACAACACATCCAAACAACATCCATCATAATGGAAGTACCTACAAGGATCCATACTAGGAGACCTATTCTCTACTCATAGCATAAACGACTCCCTCTTCCACACAAATACAATGGAACTATTTGCTGATGACAAAAACTATTCAAATGAGCAACAATAACCTTAAGTCTCTAGCAACGGCATTACAAAAAAATCTTGATACAGCTTATTGAATGTACGACTAAACAATAGTCTATACACCCCCAAAAAACAAAATTGGGCATGCTTATTACCACCCAGGACAAAAGCGACAAACTTAACCCAAAAACTTACTCCAATCAAAATTTAAAAAGGAAGTAATTGAACTAAACCATCACCACAAAGTGCTAGGGTAACAATTTCATGAAATCCTCAGTTGGTTCTACATACATCGCAACTATGCAAAATACATGACCCAAAATATACCAAGCTTCAAAAAGTCAAGCACTTTCTTGACTTTCATTCAAGAAACTATTTCTTCCAATCTTATATACAATCCTCAATAGACTATGCTTCATACCCTAGTGGGATTCCTGCTAGTAAAAACACTAATGAAACCGTTACTGAAGTGATAAATATGCTCTCAAACTGATCCTTTTAAAAAAGACAAGCTTTATTAGAAGCTATATACTCAGTTAAATATTCCTTCCCCTTACACCAAAAATTGAAATATAACAAAGATCATGATGTTCAGAATCATGACAGAACTTTCCATCATACTTAAAAGACAAATACCTCACTAATCCAATCCAGAAATATCTATAAAAGCCCTAGGTGTCCCAATTCCAAAATCGACTTTTTCAAATCTAGTCTACTTTACTCAGCTCTAGCTGTGTAACTCCCTTCCAGATTCAGTTTTAAAGAACAACAATCAATAAACAAATCTACATAACTCAATTATCAACTCAACTTACTACATCAACAATAACAAACCATCAGGCCATAGCTTAACCACAAAGTTGCATATCCTCTCTTACCTATCTGCCATGCCCTTTGCCTTCACCTCTCGCTTTCCTCTCTCTCTCTCTCTCTCAAATGCTCATTGTTGTTGCGAAAGTGAGTTTTAACCAAAAAGTGAAGCTTATTATTTTTTAATTTTAGAATACAACGATATATGTGGCTAATCTGTACGAGTAAAATCAAAAGAGTGTTGACGGTAATGTTGAGCTGTTTGAGAATTATAATTCAGTATTATTTCTTCTTTGTCTTTTTTTTTTTTTTTGTTTGTTTTACAAACAAAAAGCATTATCTCTTAACACACACACACACACACACACACACACACCAAACACCACACACCCTCTCTCTCCCACTCTCTCTCATGTTTCCCCCCCCCCCCTCCTATTTACAATGTAAAAGATGTTCATTTTATGATTTAGGATTTTTTCCCCTCCTCTTTATTGCATGAGTGTATGGGTATTGAGCTAATTTATTATGATGTTTCTATGTTGTATCGAGTATATTCAAAAAAGAATATTGATGGTGATTATGTGCTGTCTTAAAGATTATATATTTAGTATAATACTTGAAACACACACACCACTCGCTCTCATCCCTCTCTCTCACTCCTGACCTTATAGATTTGGCTCCTCCCTTTCTCTCTTCCCTTGTTTTATTGTGAGAGTGCATGGGTATAGAGTTTATTTCGATCATCCAAGACATATATTTTGTATGAGTATCAATCAAAATAAGTGTTGACAGTGAATCTTATTGTTTTTTGAGAATTATATATTTTATGTATCCCTCACCTCACACACTCACACGCGCGCGCGCCGCGCGCACAGCACGCACGCACGGCACGCACAACACACAAACAGACGGACACACACACAACTCTCATCTCTCTCTCTCTCGTCTCTCTTACTCCTCCTCCTCGCTCATCGACCATATAGATTTTGGCTGGGTTTTTTTTTCCTTTTCTTCCTTGTTTTTATTGTGTGAGAGTATGGCTATGAGTTCATTTCTTATCATGACATATAAGTTGTATGATATAATTCAAAATAAGTGTGACGGTGATCAGGTACCGTTTTGAGATTTTAAATATAGTATTATCCTGAAATCTTCCATCTCTTCTCTCTGTGTGGTGTTTTTTTTTATTTGTTGTTTGTTTTTTGTTTTTTTCCTCTTTGTTTGTTGTTTTATTCTATGGTTTTTTTGTTTGTTTGTTTGGTGGGGTTTGTTTTTTTTTTGGGGGGGGGGGGGAGGGTTTCTTTTTGCTTTTTTTGTGTTTTGTTTGGGTTTATAAAAATTTTGTCCCCCTTTGTTTCTACTCTTTGAAAGTATGATTATTGATTTTATTATTAAGATGTGTCCCTACGGGCGGGACTAGATGTAAAAGCACATGAGTAACTTATTACATTATCTGTAATAAAAGAATTTGCTCTCTTTACAAGTTAGATGTCATTTTATGACTTTTAAATGGGTTTCCCCCCCTCTGTATTGCGTGAAGTGTAATGGGTAATGGCTTTACTTCATCATCCTAGCATTCAATTTGTATGAGTATAATAAAAGTGTTGATGTGATCGTGTGCTATGTGAGTATTATATATTAGGCAATTATCCTTTAAGACAGCCCCCCCCCCCCCCCCCCCACCCACACATACATAATTATTCTCTCTCTCATGACTGTTATAGGTTTGGATTTTCTCTTTTACTTTTGTTTCTTGTTTCATTGTGTGAGTGTAGGGGTATTGAGTTTAGTTCATTATCATGACAATAATTGAACTAGTAAATAAAAAAATGAGTGTTGATGGTGAACTGTTTGAAAAATAATATTTGATATTATCTCTGAAACACACACAAAACAAACAAAACCACCTCTCTCTCTCTTTTCTCTCTCCCCTCTCTCTCCTCTCTCTCACACCTTTTATGGTTTTGCTTATAGTTATAGTGTATCCTGATGAAGGATTCATACTTTATATTTTCAATACTTTATTGGGCTTGTCGGCTGTACTTAAGTTTTAATGAATGCCCTTTTTCAATATCTTATTGTTATATGTAACAAGTATGTGTACCATTTGACAATGTGTAGATGTTTATTTTTATGACTTATTAAGTTTGGTTGTTGTTATTTTTCTTGGTTTTGTTGTTATTCTTGTTTTTTTTTCTCTTTTTTCTTTTTTTCTCTTCTTTTTTGGTTTGGGTTTGTTTTTCCTTTTCTTTTGTTTGTTTGTTTGTTTGTTTGGTTTGTTTTTTTTTTGGGGGGGGGGGGGGTGAGGGTGGTGGTGTTTTTAGAATTTTCTTTTATTTGTTTTTTTTTTGTTGTGTGTTTTTTTTTGTTTTTTTTTTTGTTTGAAAAGTGTTTTCCCTTTGTTTCTACTGTGTGAGATTTATAAATATTGGGTTATTATTAAGATGTATCCCTAAAAAGCGGGGACTGGATGTAAAAAAGCACATGAGTGCTTAGTCATTATCCTCGAAATAAAAGAATTTGTCATGTCATTGTCATCGTTTTGATGTGGGGGGAGGGGGGAGAGGGGGGAAAAGAGGGGGGGGGCTTCAGGTTAAATTAGGTTAATTTTACTTTTTAAAAAAGCCCTTTAAAGATCCCACATATATTTGTTTTCAAATTAATCTTGACATGAGGGTTTTTTTAAAACAAAAGATACTAAATAAATAAAAAAATGAATAAACCAAATAAGTAACATAAATAAATAAAAAGCAGCAACATCCAAACAAAAAGGAAACAACAACAACAGCAGCAAAAACGACCCCCGCCCCTCAGAGAGAGAGAAGGGGAGAGAGAGAGAGGAGAGAGAGAGAGAGAGAGAGGAAGAGAAAAGAGAGAGAGAGAGAGAAGAGAGAGAAGAGAGAGAGAGAGAGAGAGACAATGACAATGACAATGACAATGACAAATTCTTTTATTTCGAGGATAATGAATAAGCATATTTGCTTTTTTACATCCAGTCCCCCCCCGTTAGGGATACATCTTAAAAATAATAACCCAATACTTATACAGTCTCACAATAAAAAAAACAAGGGGGAAAATAACCCTTTTCAAACCTCCCCCCCCAACAACCACCCCCCCCCCCCCCCCCAAAGCAAGCAAATAAAAGAAAACCTAAAAAAAACCCCACCCCCCCCCCACCCCCCCAAAAAATCCCTAACCAAAACAAACAAACAAACAAAAGAGAAAGAAAAACCAACCAACAGAAGAAGATAAAAAGAGAAAAAACAGACAAACAACAACAACAAGAACAACGACAGAGCCAAAAAAACACAACCAAACTTAATAAGTCATAAAGATAACATCTACACAATGTCAAATGGTAACACATACTGTTACACATAACTATAAGATATTTGAAATAGGGCACTCATTAAAACTTGTGTACAAAGGCAATTTCCCAAAAAATATTGAAAATATAAAAAAAGAATCCTTCATCAGGATAACACATAACTATAACGAGACGATAAAAGGGGAGAAAGAGACAGAGAGAAGAAAAGAGTGTGTGGGGTGTGTATTCAGAGATAATATCCAATAAATAATTCCCAAAACAGTATGCGATCCATCAACCTCATTTAGAATATATTCGTTTCCAATATATGTCATGATAATGAAATAAATTTAAAACCCATACATCCACACAATAAAAACAAGAAACAAAACAAAGAAGAAATCTAAACCTATAAAGTCATGAGGGGGAAAGAGAGAGAAAAGAGAGAGAGAGAGAGAGGAAAAGAGAAGAGAGAGATAGAGAAGAGAGAGAGAGAAGAAGAGATGAGAGAGAGAGAGAGAGAGAGAGAGAAAATAAGTAAGGCAAAAAATCCCAACAACAAGCCAACACAAACAAAAACACAACCAAATAAAAATGGCCCCCCACCTCCCACTTCTAATGATGACGATGCTGGTGATGCTGGTGGTGGTGATGATGATGATGATGATGATGATGATGATGATATGATCATTACAATCGTTTTGGGTTTCAACTGTGTATTAAAAAGCTAGCAATAAAGTCAGTCTGCCTGGCGATCCTTGTACCTACGAAGCAGACATAAACATGGAGTGGTTCCTTCTTTTGTTGTAATGATAATCATCTTCATAATATCTTTTCCGCTTCAGTATGTGATGCTGCTCTTGGAGGCTACACTGTGACATTTCTTCACAGATGTGTGTGTGTGTGTGTGTGTGTGTGTGAAGTCAAGTCAAATTTTTATTTCCAGATGGTACATTGGATAAGCAATGCATTGCTTTGTGTGTGTGTGTGTGTGTGTGTGTGTGTGAAGTCAAGTCAAATTGTTATTTCCAGATGGTACATTGAATAAGCAATGCATTTGCTTGTGTGTGTGTGTGTGTGTGTGTGTGTGTGTGTGTGTTGAAGCTATCCTCTTTAAAATATAGATCATTACATAACCCGTTTGCCACACACACTTTTTATTCAGATTATTTTCATTTTCTTTTCGCTCCTCGGCTAGAGCTGGGTGACAAACGGGAGGATGGGAACCCCAACACTGAAAGTAGACTTACACAAAGAAGCAGCCTTGGGTCACCTGCACACCTTACGCGGTCTTCTATCGTCGCCCATTTACTAGTAGGCTGACATAAGGCGAATAGAATGCCTTTGGCTCTGAGGTGTCTTGCTCAGGGCCTAGTGATCTTAAAAACAAACTGAGCTGACGTAGTTTCCATGTTATGTTATGGCGTCATAGGATGACTGGTTTTGTACACAACGTAAATTAAAAAACCCCCCAGAAAAAAGCACATTTTTTCCCCCCCCATCTATTCCCATGAGCTTTGCCTGAAAAGCTTTAACAGCAACAATGTTGTTTAAGAGAAGGGGGAAAACCCCAAACAAACAAATCACACACACACAATAATAATAATAATAATAATAATAAATGGAATTTATATAGCGCTATATCTTGCAATTATAAATCAGAGTGCTTGCATTCAATCCGCTCCTATACTTGCAACCACAATTTAATTAACACTATTCTAACAAATTCAAATGTACACAACACACACACACACACACACACACACAGGTTGTACATTTCAACAGGGTGATGGAAATTTGGCTGTTAAAGGCAGGGATAAATATGAGATGAAACAAGAGGGAAAAATATTAGGTTTGAAATAGGTATGTTTTGAGGCTGGATTTAAAGCTGTCGTAAGTAGGCTTTTCACGAAGGGAGAGAGGGAGGTCATTCCAGATTGATGGACCAGAAATAGAGAAAGAGCGACGGCCAACAGTAGGTTGGTTGAATCTAGGTATTCGTAAGCCCAGGGTATCTGCAGCAGAGCGGAGGGAACGAGAAAGAGTGTACAGGTGACGACATTTACAGAGTTAGGAGGGTGCTGTTTTGTGTAGGCATTTGTAACAGAGGGTACTGATCTTGTACTTTACTCTCTGTGGCACAGGCAACCAGTGGAGAGATTGCAGGAGAGGAGTAATATGCTCAGATTTTTTCTTTTTGAGAACTAATCGAGCTGCAGAGTTCTGTATGCGTTGAAGGGAGTGGATAGATGATGCTGGCAGACAAGCCAAAAGAGAATTACAATAGTCCAGACGTGAAAGAATAAGAGATGTGATAAGTTTGGATGTTGCATCAGTAGATAGGTACTTTCGAATTGCACTTATACGCCGTAATTGATAGTAGCAGGACTGGCAGGTCTGGGTGATGAATTTTTGCATAGAGAGTGTGTTGTCGATAACAACACCTAGATACTTAACTGCAGTGGATAGTGGAACTGACACATTGCTAAATTCTATTGAATCTGTTGTGATGGAAGATAGTTTGTGTTTGGTCCCTACAATCATGGCTTCGGTTTTATCTGCATTTAGCTGTAACTTGTTTTGTATCATCCAGTTTTGAATGTCTTGAAGGCAGAGTGACATATTTGTCAAGAGAGAAGGCAGATTTTCAGGAGTGTCACTGCTTTGAATCTGAGAGTCATCAGCATAGAAATGATGGTTGATCTGGTGACGGTTTATTATATATGGAGTGGAACAGTGTAAAGAGTGAACAGAACAGGGCTCAGAACTGATCCCTGTGGGACTCCACATTCCAGTTTTGCAGGAATTGATTAATTTTGTTTACTGTGACTGTCTGGAATCGGTCAGTGAGGTATGAACTAAACCAGGTAAGGGCTGCACCTTTGATACCAAACGTTTTTTGGAGACGAGAGAGAAAGAGAATGATCTATAGTGTCATATGCTGCAGATAAGCCGAGAAGAGTGAGAAGGGAGATTTTCCATGAGTTACAAGCGTTAAGAAACGTGGACTAGGGTGGTTTCAGGGCTGTGGTTGACGCGATAGGCAGACTACAATGCAGGAAAGAGACTATTTGAATGAAGATGGCTGTTGAGTTGTTTCAGAACTACTTTTTCAAGGACTTTGGAGATGAAAGGTAGGTTAGAAACAAGGTCTGTAATTTTTCAGTATGTTAGGGTCTAGGTCGTGCTTTTTGAGAAGAGGTGTAGCTATTGCAGTTTTGAGTTCTGATGGAAAAATTCCCGAAAGAAGAGATGAGTTTACAATCGTCGTGATAGTTGGTATAAGCTGCGGAAGGCACTGCGGGAAAAGAGAAGCAGGCATAGGATCAAGATCACATGATTTTTTTGGTCATTTCATTTAGAATTTTTCTGATTTCTTCCTCACTTTTTGGCTGAAAGGAAAGGAGAGGAGTGCCAGTGAATTGGGAATCAGGAGGTACAGGTTGGAAGGGAGTCTGATCCAGTCTGGAGCGAATGTTACGGACTTTGTGTGAAAAGAACGAAGAAAATATATCAGGAAGTTCAGAGTGACTGTGGACAGTAGGCAGAGGGTTTGTATTTGCAGATCCAAGAAGAGTTGAGGTGAGGGACAAAAGAGATTTCATGGATGTTGCATTGAGAACTTGAGCAGAGTAGTAGTTTGTCTTGGCTTAGTGGATTAAGGTTTTGACTTTGTTGGTTTATTCTAAAGAGCTGTTTGTTCATTTCAGTTTTTGTTTTTCGCCACTGCCACACACACACACACACACACACACACACACTACACACACACAACACACACACACACACACACACACACACCACACACACGCACACACACAACACACACACACACACACTCACACACACACACTCACACACACACACACACACACTAACACTACACTAACACACTAACACACACCCACACACCAAAACAAAACAAAACAAAACAAACACAAACACAAAAAAGCAACACGCAAACAAGCAAAGAAGGGAAAAAATACAGCAATCATACAGTTTGCACCATCAGTGTTTTGTTGAGCATGCTGTTATGTTATGATGTTGAATCCATGTCACGATGATTGTTTGGGCTGTAATGAAATAGTTTTTTACTTCTTAACTAAAATATGCCTTGTGCCCAATCCCCACATTGTAAAAGGGCTTATAAGTTAACCACAATAAAACTATTGGCATTGAACTTTTCTGTCTCCCAACACCCCACGCAAGAGACAACGTCAGTTCATTTTTCTGTCTACGCGTGAAGCGTGAAGCATGAGGCATGAGACACTAGTTTCTTTGGGCCGGCTGTTCCCGTTTGAACTATTCAAGTTAAAATATCGAGAGGCTTTCCTCTTGCTTATCTATGGTGTGTGTGTCCTTATTTTATTCTTTTACATTGAGGATAATGGAATAAGCACTCGGGTGCATTTTTATTTTATTTTTTACATCCAGTCCCAGTGTGTATACAGCTTTGTACATTTTGTCATACGTTCCCACCGGCACACAATGGCCTACTCTTCTGAAAAGTGGAACGGGTTTTAACGTGTGCGCAAGATGTTCTGCGTGCATTCGCACACAGTATCTCGGTTTATAGTCTCATCCGAAGGACTTTTTTGGGGGAGTGGAGTCGGCACTGATGTTAACTCCGGAGCAAAAAATTCTCTAGAACAGATTCGAACTCGGGTCAGCAGATCACAGCGCATCACTTTAACCACCAGGCTACCCCCCCCCCCCCCCCCCCCCCTCATTGTGTGTGTGCGTGTGAGAGGGAGGGAGCGAGCGAGCGAGCGAGCGAGAGAGAGAGAGAGAGAGAGGAGAGAGAGAGAGAGAGAGAGAGAGAGGAGAGAGAGAGAGAGAGACTCGGACTCGGAATGATTTAATGTATAGGCCTTGACCCTTTACAAGCAGGATGAACATAACATTTCGTAATTACAACATTAAACAAAACATGTTGTTATCTAATCTCAACGTTAAACAAAACATGACATTCCGTAATCACACCATTCAACAAAGCATAACATTCTGTAATTACAACATTAAACGAAATCCGATATTCCGTAATTACAACATTAAGCTCTGTTTTCTAATGTTAAATGTTTTGTGGACAAAAGTGGCAACTTTCATCACAATTGTTCTGTTTTCAGAAGACAATAATTATGAACATTTAAACATACATGGATGGCTTGGATTTACTTGAATCAGTTCTGCTCTAAAATCACTGTACTTTTGGA
>CM054142.1:8300831-8327528 GCA_028751875.1 Rapana venosa
TTAAATGAGGTAAAAAAAAAATTAAAGAAATGCCAAAAAAATCACAAAAACGGCGAGAAAAAAAGAAATATTTCCAAGATTTTTACTATCTACCAAACAAAACTCCAAGATTGTATGGCGAGCCATAAATCAAATAACTAACAATCAAGCATTTTCCCAAAAAGAAATGTAATCAAAGAGTTACTGCTGAACAACTTAACAATAATTTCAATAATGCCCTCTCTACTAAATTATTAGAAATGATAAATCAAAGTCCAATAAACTCTTTGAACTAAAACAATACTTGAAAGGAAAGCATACTCCTTCAAAACTTCACATTCCATTTATGTCTGTTTTTGGAGGTCTATGGTTATCTAACTCACCTCAAAACAATCAAGAACGGTGGTCTTGATGGAATAGACAGCAGAATATTGAAGCTATCAGCTCCAGTTTTTCACAGACACACTAACATATTATTTTAAACCTTTATCTTGAAAAAAAAATCCCCCAAATGCCTTCAAACAGATAAAGTAATCCCCATCTACAAGTCTGGTGACACTTCAGACCCTTCAAACTATAGACCAATTTCCATCATATCTATCCTTTCCAAAACCCCTTTGAACAACCATATAAACAAACACATAGTCCCGTCATTTAGTACTACCAACTTAATTCACCCCAATCAGTCTGGATTTAGACAAAATCACTCATGTCATACTGCACTAGTTTAGTCTCGTGGGACAACTGGCTAAAAAAACCCATTAATGACAATAAATTTTGTGGGAGTACTTTGTGTAGATCTCAAAAAGCTTTGACACAATTGACCACACACTTCTCATAAAAAAATAGACCTTACCATTTCTTACCAATACCTTAGAACTACGGTCGGAAGGACTTTTAAACTGAAGAACTACTACTATATAACCTTAGAACTACTTGCTTCCTATCTAGAAAACAGGGCAAAAAGTGGGTCTAAATAGGTACAACTAAAATCCAAACTACATGCCATCAATTATGGAGTACCACAAGGATCCATAATAGGACCTATTCTCTTCTCATTTGCGTAAACGACCCCTCTCCACATCAAATTCAATGGGGAACTATTTGCTGATGACAAAACTATTTATATGAGCAACAATAACCTTAACTCTCTAGCAAACGCATTACAAAAAAGCGTTGATCAGCTTATTGAATGGACGAAAAATAAACCAAAATGTCTATACACCCCCAAAAAACAAAATGCATGCTTATTACCACCAGACAAAAGCGGTCAAAACTTAAACCTTAAAACTTACTCCAATCAAAATTAAAAAGGAAGTAATTGAACAAACCTATCACCACAAAGTTCTAGGGTAACAATTCATGAAAATCTCAGTTGGTTCTACCATACATCTCAAACTATGCAAATACATGTCCCAAAGAGTATACCAACTTTCTAAAATCAAGCACTTTCTTGACTTTCATTCAAGGAAACTATTCTTCCCAAACTTTCTATAAAAATCCTCAATAGACTATGCTTCTAACCCTGTGGGATTCTGCTAGTAAAAACACTATGAAAAACCGTTACTGAGTGTATAAATTGCTCTCAAACTGGTCCTTTTAAAAAAAGACAAGCTTATTAGAAGTGGACTATACTCAGGTTAAAACATTCTCCATTACACCAAAAAATTTGAAATATAACTAAGAGTCATGATGTTCAAGATTCATGACAGGAACTGTTCCATCATACATTAAAAGGACAAAATTTCCTCCTAAAACCAATCCTAGAAATTACTATAAAAAGCCTAAGTGTTTCTCAATCCCAAGAATAGACTTATTTCAAATCTAGTTTACTTTACTCAGGCTCTTTGGATGTGTAACTCACTCCTGATTTCAGTTAAAGAAACATCATCAATAACATTTCTACAAAACTCAATTATCATCTCACTTGTAAAAACATCACAATAACAATCCCACAGGTCCATTAGCCTTAAAATAACAATGTTGCATATCCTTCTTAACTATCTTTGCCATGCTCCTTTCCTTCACCTCCTCTCTCTCTCTCTCTCTTCTATCTCTCTCTCAAAATGTTCATTGTTGGTTGCGTTAAGTGTGTTTACCAAAGTGAAAGTTATTATTTTTTTGAATTTTAAATTACACGGAAATATGTGCTTATTCTGTAGAGTATATATCAAAAGAGTGTGACGGTGATGTGCTTGTTTTGAGAATATATTTCAGTATTTTCTTCTTTGTCGTTTTTGTTTTGTTTTTGTTTGTTTACAAAAAAATGCATTACTTTAACACACACACACACTCACCACTCTCACACCACACCCCTCTCTCTCCCACCACTCTCTCTCATTTCTCCCCCCCCCCCCCCCCTCTCCTTATTTACCCCAAATGTATGATGTTCATTTTATGATTTAGTGTTTTTTTCTCCTCTTTATTGCATGGTGTTTATGGGTAATATGGGCTTATTTTTATTATGATGTTTCAATGGGTTACGGAGTATATTCCAAAAAGGGAATTTGTGGTGATTATGTGCTGTCTTAAGGATTATATATTTAGTTAATACTTGGATAAACCACAACACCCACACACTCTTATCTCCCTCCTCTCTTTCGCCCTCCCTGACCTTATTGATTTGCTCCCCCTTTCTCTTCTTCCTTGTTTTTTATTGTGAGTGCTTGGGTATTGTGTTTATTTCATCATCAAGCCATATATTTTGTAGGAGAATAAATCAAAAATAAGTGTTGACGTGATCTGTATTCTTTTGAGGGAATTATATAATTTAGTTGTTATCCCTCACACACACCACTCACACAAACACACACAACACCACACACACACACACACACACACACACACGCACGCACGCACGCCACCAACACACACACCCACACCCACACAAACGATTTAAACACACACGCACTCCACAACACACCACCAACACACAACAAAACAAAAACAAACAAAAACCAAACACAAAAATGCAAAACACGCAAAACAAGAAAGGAATGAAAAAAAAACCCAAGCCAATCATAACATTTTGCACTACCAGTGTTTGTGTTGAGCATGCTGATATGTTATGATGTTGATTCATGGTCACGATGATTTGTTTGGGCTGTTTTGAAATTAGTTTTTTACTTCTTAAACTAACATTTTGCCTTGTGCCCAGTCCCCACATTGTAAAAGGGGCTTATTAAAAGTTTACCAAAATAAAACTATTGTACATGACATTTTCGTTTCTCCCAAACACCCACGCAAAGGGAGGACAAAACGTCAGTTCATTTGTCTATCTCGCGTGAAGGTGAAGCTGGGGGGCATGAGGACAACTAGGTTTCTTTGGGCCGGCTGTTTACCGTTTGAACTATCAAAAGTTAAATATCGGAGAGGCTTTCCTCCTTGCTTATCTATGGTGTGTGTGTCCTTATTTTATTCTTTTACCAATTGAGGTTAAAATGGAATAAGCACTCGGGTGCGTTTTATTTTTATTTTTTACTGCCCAGTCACAGTGTTGTATTAACAGCTTTGTACATTTTGTATACGTTCACCACCGGCACCAAATTTGGCCAAATCTTCTTGAAAAAGTGGGTACGGTTTTAAAACGTGTGCGCAAGATGGTCTAGCGTGCATTAGCACACAGTTATCTCGGTTTATAGGTTCTTCCGAAGGGACTTTTTTGGGGGGGGAGTGGGGTCGGCACTGATGTTAACTCCGGAGCAAAAAATTCTCTAGAACAGATTTCGAACCGGGTCCCAGCAGAATCACAGCGGCATCACTTAACAACCAGGCTACCACCCACCCTCCCCACCCCCCCTCATTGTGTGTGTGAGTGTGAGAGGGAGGGGAGGGAGCGGGCAGCGTGCGAGAGAGAGGAGTGAGAGAGAGGAGAGAGAGAGAGGAGAGAGAGTGAGAGAGTGTGAGGAGGGGACTCGGGTCTCGGACTTCGGAATCGGAATGGATTTTTAGTATTGGCCATTGGGACCCTTTACAAGCAGGTTGAACATAAACATTTCGTAATTCAACATAAACAAACATGTGTTATTCTAATTTCAACGTTAAACAAAAAATGGACATTCCGTAACATACATTTCAAACAAATGCATAACTTTCTGTAATTACAAAACATTAAACCGTAATCGATATTCCGTAATTAAAACATTAAGCTCTTGTTTTCTAATGTTAAAATAGTGTTTGTGGACAAATGTGGGCAACTTTTCATCACAATGTTCTGTTTTTTTCAGAAGACAATACTAATGAACATTTAAAACATTACATGGATGGCTGTTGGTATTACTTGGAATCAGTTCTGCTCTAAGAATCACTGTACGTTGAGCTGAGCAAAAAAAGTGTCTTCTGTTTCTAGTTTTACGTTCATACAAAAGGGGGAATACCGAAGTTATGGATTCAGATTTTGGGCTTCAGATTCTGATTATTTTAATTGCCATTTTAAGTATGTAGGACTTATTGACCACAACAAACATCATTTTATATTTTTATATTTTGGCTTAAAAAAGTGATGTTACACTAAAAAAACATGTTGTTTTCTACTTCTCTTTCTCTCTTTTTTCAAAAACTTCATAAAATATCTGATTGATATCTGCTTGGTCTTTATATAACTGGGATTATGTCCACTAATTTATGTACAAGGTTTTTGCGTTCTTTTGTCCTTTCGTTTGATTTTTTAATAACAAAATAATTCTGGTTTCTCATATATAAATGCACATCATCAAGTAAAATGAAAATTTTCAATCTGCCAAAAATTTTTTGTTTACCAGTGTTCTACATTTTGTCCTCTCTGGATATATTTTGGTGTCTCCCTTTTCGCTATCATTACAATTGTGGACAGCCTTGTTGGCGAAATTGACCAAAATAATCAAATTTGTCTTCTTATGAAGTTTTGTTTTCATAGTTTTTTAAAAAAACTAAGGTATGGTTCCAATCTGTATTTTCTTTGGTAGCAAATTTTAATAAAATTTTAGTTTTTGCAAAACTCTTTCTTTGGGTAGATCCATAAATGTTTGATACCATGGTCTCAAGTTTATTATAACAGCTTAACTCACCGATGAACGTTAAGAGTTGCTTTGGTTTCTTCCTAGGACATGTTTGAAATTTTCCTATTTGTGTACAGTATTTTTTCACTGTGTTTATTCCATTTATTCGTTATCGTATTCTTCTGATACAAATAAATCCGTTACTATTCTTATTATGGAGGTTGGTTTTGATTCTGTCAAATTGGAATCCAAATGGTATTATTGGCATATGATTTTAAGGGTCTGTGGATCTCCCTAATTCAACAAAGTGGGGTAGTACTAAATGCTTTTTTTATTGGATACTCCTATCATTTGTTACAAAATTTTACATTGGAAAATTCTCATCAAATAAACTGATTGGATAGCCATGCCTTGTAACTGTTTATCATTATGAATTTTCTGTATTTTCCCCTTTTAAAACAAAAAGGAAAAAACCAAACTTTGTTCCATAGGTTAAAACAGGGGGTTAATCTGTGAGTCGAATAAAACGCATTTTATAGTCGTCTTTAAATTTTGTCCATGAATTGCCCTTTTTAAAGGCGTATATTGCTTTGGTGGCTTTGTTTTACTAAATGTTCTTGTGTGCTTGAAATTTCCGATCTGTGAAAAAACGACACCTAGATATTTATAAGTTTCCTACTGTTCAAATTTACTGCTCTCCACATTTAAAAATGATATTTGGAATTTAGGAGGTGAATCTCGTTAAAAGATATTACCTTGTTTTGTGTTGTTTTATCTTTAAACCATATTAGTACAGTATTCTTGCAGTTTATTCAGTTTAGTTTTGAAGAACTATTTGGTTTTTTGATAGCAATGCCAGGTCCTTCAGGCATAGAGTAAATAAGGAATTCTGTCTTTTGCGGTTATAATATGGCGTATTCTTTTCTCATTCAGTTATTTGAAAACTATATATTGAACTATACATTTAAATAATGTAAGATAACTTTAATGTATTTACCTGGATGTAACCCCTTGTCTTGCTATGATTTCAATCTGTTGTTTGCCTCTATTTTTGTAAAATATTGTTGCTTGGAATACATGTTTTTAATGGTCCATTAAAAAGTTTTTGCCTGTTATTTCCTTTTCGTTTACTTTTATAAGAAAGACCCTCGTGCCACACATTATTCAACGCTTTCTGAAAATCTACAATGCAGCAAATAAAGTCTTTTTGTTTTTACTTATCAGTACAAAGATTCTATTATAATGTTAAAGTAGGAAAGGATATGGTCCGTTGTTATGCATGCTTTTCTGAATCGGGCTTGTTTCTCTTACAAATACTAATTTGTTATTTTTTCTAAAATATTCAGATAATTCTATGGTTCAGTATTGGACAAAAAAAGTATTTTTCAATTGTGTTTGTCATCGTTATTCCTCTGTGTTTTTTCTTGGGTTGTTATATTGATCCGTTTCTTTATTAGATTGGGACATTCACTCCTTACTTTCTAGTCACAGGGAATATATACCCGTTTTCTAATACTTAAATTGAAAATTTATTTCCGCATTATCTCTTATAACATTAGATGAAATGATTTGTTCTTTTTCGTTTGTGATTCCATCTTTTCCAGGTCGATTTGTTATTTTTCAGCTTTTTGATTGTTTTTGTTTAATTTCCTTCCGTTGTTAATTTGCTTATATAGCAAGTGGGTTATTAGATACTTTTAAGTCATTTAACATGGCTTAGTTTGCCTTTTTTGTGGTCTGGATTTATTTGTCGGTTCTTTTACCAATAAGTTTTTTTAAAGTGTTTAGTTCCATTTACTGCTACTAATATGATTATGATGTTTTATAATCCATCATCCCTTCACTTTCTTTTAATTTTTGTAAAGTTTTTTCCAACAATTTTTACCTGGGAATCTTCGTCAATGGCATCATGTAGCTGTGATTACCAGTGAATTTTTTGAAGATTTTCTTTTTCTTTTTATTAAGTTTATTTATATTGTTTTCTTTTCATAAAGTATTTTTCTCGATAGTTTAGGTTTATACGGGGTTCTATTTATTGCATTTAGGTAGAGGACTTTTCTTTTTTTTTGTTCTGTGTACATTTTCCTAATAAACACCATTTTTTTATTTGTGTTTAATTCTTCTTTCCGGTTTTGACTTTTCTGGTCCTCAAGCTTAATTTGTTGCCACTTTGAGTAAGGATTTCAGACAGTTGTCTGGAATGTTCAAATTTACGACGTTTGTGGAATCATGGTGACTTTGTACTTGTTTTATTGTTTTTAATACTGTATTTGTTCAGTTTTTATTTGTGTTTTGTGTGATTGTATTGCTGGTAGTAGAGTTGCCTTTCAAAAATTTTCCTTGGAATTTGTATTCCCATACAAAAACGTGTTGTTGTGGTGTTCTTTAGTTATCATATTAACTCGCTTGTGTGTCTTCTTTACTATGTTTTTTATAGGGGACTCTGCAAACGTGTTTTGTCTATATCTGGTATATCTATATCTAAATCTAGTGGGCAATGATAAGGAGTAATTCCATTAAAATCTCTAAACATTCATAAAGTGATTTTGAAACAATGAATTAAATCCACAACACTAAACCTGGAGGTTTGAAATGCATGTTAAATCTACCCTGTATATCTCCTAAGTTTCTGGCAATTTAATATATATAAATTGATTGTTCTGTACTATTATTAAATAAAAGTCGTCATATTTTTGTAAAAATGCTATCCATGAGCCACCTTTGATAACATTGGGGTTCTTATTCTTTTTTCTTCAGTAACTTGGTTCTGGATCTATTCTATAAAGTCAGTCGTTCATCTGAATCGGCATTTAGATCTTCCGCACGTATTATCAGATCCTCTTTCAGGACAAACTTTATATGTCTTGTTCTAAATTTTCTCATATTTTCTGTGAATGAACCATTTTCCAAAAAGAAGAAAATTTCGGGTGGAATAATATGCACATCTATAAAAATATTCTTGTTTGATGATATTTAATGAGTTGCTCCTGGTATCATTTTGCTTCCACACAATAATTGAACTATTTTTGTGGTAAAAAATTTTATACTTTCTTCGTTAATCTCCTTATTGAAACTGAAATACCTCTTCAACGCACTGACAGATCGATTTTCTTTTTGGTTCTGCTGTAGTGGATCTGTACATATATTCCTGGTAGAAATTAACATCTTCTACAGATTTTTTATCTTAAATGTGTTTTTCTTGTAAAAATTATTACATCGTATAAATCAATTGTCTTTTATGGTAGTCTTTTAGGTTTTGTTCAACATTAATTCCATCCATTTTTTTTATTCCATAGATAACGTTATAATTATTCCACGTTTAATTATTTCAATGTTTTTACTTCATTTGTTAAATATGTCATGTGAATCACAGAGTTCTTTTCAATGTGTAAAACAACCATGTGCATATCTTTGTAATGAATTGTAGGTTGTTTCTTTTCCGTTATAATATACTCTAAACTATAGGAATTGCGTTCCATCTTCTTTTCATGTGTAAAAACTTGTCTACGATAGGAAAAAACAACAAACGGCAAAAAAAATTATATATATCATTAAAAAATTTAATAAGTTCAGAGATCATTTTTTACCTTTATTTTTTTTATTATTTAAGAGTGTTAATTCATATTTTAACTATTAATTATAAGAAACTTGGACTAAAAACTATCCATTTGTATCCGAAAAATAACAAAAATTAGATTGGATATATTAATGATAACATGTGTTCAAAAGACTTTTTAAACTGACAGGACTTTCTTTGGGTTAACATCTTGTAAGAGGACTGGTGTTTGTGTTGTGTTGGTGTGTGTGTGTGTGCGCGCACGTGCGTGCGTGCCGGTGTGTGTGTGTGTGTGTGTTTTTGTGTGTGTGTGTAACCTACATACATTCTTATATTTCACCATCTCTTAGGACATGTTTATTTCTATAACAATGTATGTAGATCTATTTACGCATCGAAAAAAAAAAAAGTGTTACAGGGCTTATGTACTTTTGATCAACATTGAAAAATCAAGATTTTTTTTGTTTTTTGTTTTGGAAAAATTGTCCGTAGTGTCATCTGGCTCACAATTGTGGTTATTTTGGTTCTGGATGCTTATAGTGGTGTGTGTGTTGGAATGGGTGTTGACGTGGAATGTTGCGTGCGCGTTTGTGTATGGTGAGTGCGCATGGCGCCGGCGGTGTATTTATATGTGAGGTTGTGGTAGGCTGGCCTATGTGTGTGTAAGGGTTGTGTATCATGAGGGCAGGTGCATGTATGTGTATGGGAAGGGGGGAATATGGAGGGGGGGGGGGGAGTTGCCTCATCTGCATTTGGGTGGGGGTTTCCTATTATTTGTTTTATGTACGTGATAGATGTATTATGTTATCTTAAATCTGTATGTGCCAGTTCTTGATTACAACATTTCATTTTGTATTTTCTCCAGTCATGGTGTTTGATATGGTCTCCGTTTTGTTCCTGTCTATGCCAGATGGTTGTAACCTTGTTGGTCTCCACGTCACAGTTCATTTTCCTCCTTTCTGTCGTAATGGTTGTACTTCAGTCGGTTGTAGTGCCAATCTGTGGCTTAATCCAAGTCCTTCCACAACCACCTTCCCTGCTCACCTTCTCCATCCTGTTGGTTCTTTCCTTGTTGGACGTTGTCTGTAGAAACTGATGCACCATCTGTCCAGTCCACGGTCGTGATGTTTGGTTACTTCCCATGTCTTTCTGTCTCCATGCTGTGTGAGTCTCTTCCATTGTCAGTCCGTTTTCATCCCAAAGCAGTGTATCTTTGATGTGTCGCACCATTTCTTGTCCCGTTCTGGTGAAATGGCTCTTTTCATTCACATTTTCTTGAGTTTCTGTATTGGTTTCGTTGGTATTGGCCTATTTCCAATTCTTTTTTGCATATGCTGATTGTTGTAGGGTCACAGTATCGGTCTGCATTGTTCATTTGTAAATTATTTGAACGTCATTTTGGTCGTTTTTCTTTCAGTTACTGTCTCTGTTGTCTTTCAGGTCGCCATCCTAATTTCTCTATTCTGTATTTCAAATTGTTTCTTGCCGGAATTTTGTCGTGTTTATGTTTTTTGACTGTCCAGCACCGTTGAGTGTAAGTGTCGACCTATGCTGCCTGCTAGTATTCCACAGTCTCGTGCTGAGGGAAGGGGTGGTGTCCCGGAACAGGGCTCTGTTTTGGGGTTCAGGGTGTGGTCGATGAAAGGAGTTATTGTTCAAGTTGGAAACATTCACCATACACAAAAGCGTTGATTAATTTTCTTTTAGCTTCTAAGTTCTTTTTCGGTTGTAGAGAATGTGTGGCTGATAACATTTGTGTGTCTTTGAATTTTCCTCATTGATTTTTGGCGGGACCTGTGTCTTTTCTTGACTTGCTGTTTCTCGCTGTTTTCCTTTCTTTAAAAGTTGTTCAACACTCAGTGAATTAGTATTACTTCAGGGGTCGACTTGATTTTTTTCTTTTCTTTCTGACAGTCATTTGTTGTGTATATATTTTTTCTTCTTGAAGGCAAGTCCGTATGAGCTTCCTATTCGCTCAGCGTCTATACCATCCATTTACAGGAGTCATGAAAACATCAGTAAATATGGAAGGACTGCCTGAAGTCATGTTTTCTTGAAAATTTTATCACGAATTCTTCTTCTTCAGTACCTTGAGCTCAGAGTACCATCGTTCTTCTGTGAACACAATTCTATCTTTCTGGTTTGGTCTTCGTCATCGCTTATATCTTAAGTAGAGGGCGAGGCTGTGTTTTCTGGAAATGTCATCGGTGTTACTTTCCGACAAGGTAGTTCTGGGGTTCCCTCGTTATTTTGCATGTCTTTTTTTCGTGCTGTCTTGTTTTGATTTTTGGTTTGTTAGTTTTCTTTGAAGCTCTTCGTTTTCTTTTTGACTGTTTCATTATTTTTATTATTTGTTTATGTTTTTTTTTCCGGGGTGTTCTGTTTGCTGATGGTGCGTAATTCTTTCAAAGACTGCCGCATTTGATGTTTTGAGGTTCTGAGTTGTACCTGGTTTGTTATTGTTCTTTCAATTCATTGAATGATGAGTACCATGTGCTCTGCTTGTGTGCTCACTGCCCTTTT
The DNA here is from genome assembly GCA_028751875.1 of Rapana venosa. Taxonomy (NCBI): domain Eukaryota; kingdom Metazoa; phylum Mollusca; class Gastropoda; order Neogastropoda; family Muricidae; genus Rapana; species Rapana venosa. The sequence goes on from CM054142.1 coordinate 8,311,866, forward strand.
AGGTTACAGACCATTTGCCTTAAGTTCTGTGGACTTTGCTTTTAAGATCTTTTTGTCATCATTTGTGATGACTTTTTTTTCGTTGATGTTGGAACGTCCCATTTCTTGTATTTGCGTCATTTGTCAGCTGGCCTGTTCTATCGAATTTTCCTGTCTGTGTGGTTGCTATGATTGTTAAATTGCAGGAAAAGCTACAGTTCAAAAAGGGGACGAGACATTCCAATTCCTCAGGTGGGCCAGATCCCATTCTTACAGTAAGGCTTTTTTGTTGCTTTAATATACACTTTGTTCAATGGGATTATTATGGTTCTAAGGCGAAAGCCAGTTCTTTGTTTGAAACAGGTTATAATAGCGTTGCTTGAATTCAGATACAAATTGTTGCTATATCCCCCCACCCTTGTGTTTTCCCAGACACTTCCGAACCAAATTTATACAAAAAATTTCTTACTCCACTGCCCATGTGAAAGTTTTGTTCCCTGTAGAGATTAAAGAGGCTTATTGTTAGGCTTTTCGTGGAATATCTGTTGGTATCCATACAAACAATTCGTAAACCAAAAATTTGATGCACTTTACGAAAAAAGTATTTCACCTGTAAAGGATGTCTGCCTGGTCTCTCCATACACAATGTGGTCTTGGTGACTTTTGGGCATTACACCCAAAACTTTTTTAAAGGGGCAGGGACAAAAATGGACTCTTTCCACATATATTTTTGTTTCAGGTACTTTAAAACCCCAGAATCTCAGAGCGTAAGTCAAGATGGGTGAATTTGACAATCAAACAAGCTTAAAAAAGAGACTTGGCGAGTGTTCCCAATAGACCAAAGGCATTCTTATAATGGCTGGAACACCTTTCTTTGCTCTGTCAGCGAGATCAAGACCATGGTATACGAAAATGAAAGGCGGTAGATGAGAATAAACACCAAGATACGTATAAGTGTTGACAATTTACAGTTCCAAGCAACCATAGGTGCCAGTTTTCCCATGGTTAGGCAAGGATACCACCATTTGAAAGACAACAACGTTCGAATTTCTCTAAGTTTTCTATTAAATCAAGTTCGCTTTAGATGTGTTTCATACATTATAATCAAACTGATTTTGGAGACCTAGCAATCTGTCAGAAAATAAAACCCCCACCCCCCCCCCCAAACATCATTAAGCTTATAGGCCAATATCTACCAATTCAACAAAAATCTGGTGACAAATTTGAATAACCGTGTTGTCCCTTTATCGTAAACCATCTTGGTAAGTTTCATTGATGAATAGTTTGAAAACAAAATACAGGTGAACATATTTTCTCCTTGTTTTAAAGCCAGTTAGGGCATTGAATAAAACATCAGTAAAAGTCCCACTGCCAGAATCGAATAACAAGCTTTAACAGTTGAATTACTTGACTTTTCTGAGCAAAAGAATTTTTACCTATTTTAAACCATTATTACTCAGTACATTCCCATAGATTTTCCCTACATAACAGAGTTCAAAAAGCTTTACGAAAAAATCGATGAAAGCACATAGAGTTTGCACATGACGAATCAAAAACTGTTTCTGAGTGAGAGCAAAAAAGAGTAAATATCTATGGTCAGTTGTGCTGTGTTTTTTCCTGAAATCCTGCCTGTTCCTCCCATATTAGCTCCTTTTCTCTAAAATCCACTTGGTAATACGCTTGTAGTATAAAAATGTACGTTTTCTGCTAATGCTAGCAGGGAAATACCTCTGTAGTTGTCAGTTACATTTGGAATTGGCCATTTCTTCCAGATGGAGTGCTGGAAATTAATTGTAAGATCCCATTCATCAGGATACAAAACTATGGTCAAATAGATAAGTGAAAAACTTGAGTTAAATTAAGGCAAAATTAACATCGCACTGTGCTTAAAAAATTCCACAAATCCAATCCTATCTAGCACCAGGCAGCCTTCTGTCTTTCCTAGGCTCTTAATTGCCTGAGCTATTTCACCTCTCTGTGGATAGGCTGGTTTCTGATGCTCACCAGTGGTTTTGATGCTGGTATCAGTATCATTCTCCTGGAATGTTATCAAAACATGCAACCCTTGTCATCATCATGCACACCTGACACTTGTGACATTAACAGAATCACACTGTCTAAACTCATCCTGAAAGTGAGAAAATACCACTTCGTCTTTCCGGTTATGTTACCCCTTAAAGCGCTCTTTTAGCTCGAAACACATGAACTACTAACTAGCTATTCCAGGAGTATATTTCTTGGATCATGCAAGTATTTTCAAGAGGGACACTTCATGCTCTAATATCAGCGCTTTACGTCTTCGTGTTCTGCTTTCCAAGTCTCAGGGAAGTTGTTTGTATTGTGTGTGTGTGTGTGGCGCTGACGCACATACCATCATCCAATTTTTTGTGAATAACTATCCCGGAACTCTCCTCAATTGTTTCCCAGTTTGCCGCCGTTCAATTCGATCCTTAGTATCTCTCCACAACTTTCATACATGTTACTGATGGAATTATTTTCGCAAGCTCTTTTCTGACTGATTTCTGTGCTCACAACATTCCACTGTCAAACCAAGTGTTTTTCCTTTTGGCATATCTACAAAATATATACCAGCTTTTGAATCAATACACTGCCTGGCATATTTCAAGGATTCATTAAATTCAAATTAAGGAGGAAAAACATTAAGTAAATTCTTGTCAAACTCTGGGACGCATTATTCAGTTTATTTCAATATAAGCGCAGGAATGGATCTTATCTAACAAAAATCGCAGACATTCTCTTTCCTTCAAAAATATACTCTGGATCATGAACGAGTCTGGCGTTTTTGTTTGTGGTTTAATGGTCTCATTTTTTAGTGAGCTGTTATGACACACCAATGCCTGGATGTTTGGACTCAGTCATCGAAGGAGCTTTAAGTTTTCGCACCTTGACAACAGAGTCCACGTGAAACAATAAAGTAGGTCTATTTACCCGTCAGCCAAATCGGTGAAATTATAAGTAAACTTGCCTGGGAACGTTTAATGAGTTTCATTCAATTCAATTATTTGCCAAATTTAAATTCTTACACATTCGCCTTACCAAAAAAACTTTGCCAAAAGGAATTAAGGGACAGAGTCACTGATTGTCTACCAGTCTTTTTCAGAAAAATTCGGTCTCGTTTTTTAACACTGTCAAAACATTTTCCACATGCTAAACTAAACTCAATCAACAACATCAAATAATCTCTAGCATTTCAGGTCAGCTGTCCTGGAGTTAAGGTCACCATATATGATTCAAATGGGAGGTCAACGCAAACTCATTAAATTGCTTCCAGCAAACTGTCTTCTTAATAGTGAAAAACCAATTTAGATGGTCGGTCCTTCTAGTAGGGCAGGAGTTCTCAGGGGGTTAAATTTTGCTCCACAAGAAGACAATCGGATCAGTCTCTAGCAAATGTCTCGAACATTTTAAGAATAAATGATATTGTCAATTTCTGTGTCAATGGGCGTTCAAAATAAATTAACATTCCTTTCTGACTATTAAGCACAAACACCACCTGAAACCGCCCATGGAGGCTGTCAGATATCTTCACTCCAGGAGTTACAAATGGCTTATGACATGGGAAAAAAGATTCAGAGGGACAGGATGCCGCAAAGGTTTCAACAAAGAGTGCCAAAATCATTGGTCAGTATGAAAGCAGCTAGATTGATAGTTTCAGCAATACTAAATCAGGGGACCTTCATTACATGGAGGGTTAACAAGGATATGCTTTCAACCAAAAAGTGCATGATGTGTTTTTCTTGGCTTGTGCATGGCATTGGACATATAGGGACTTTGTGTTCCCTTTAAACAAACTGATTTTAATTGGTGTATAGGGGCACTGGCCTAAACACTATCTATTTATTTGCTCTTGGCATGCAACTTTTTTGTGGTGGAGGTGCACATCTCCAAGAACTAGGCATTTGGGGGGGACACATGTAGGTCCTGGTGCCCATGCTGTGAGGAGGGAGGTGGAAACTCTGCAGGACGGTTCTGGGCACTACAGGGGAACAGTTGGGAAACGCCAACCCTTGTCAGTCGTGATGGTCATGGGGCAACCAGGCTTGGTTGGTTCTACTCTTCCTTCCCCCTCCCTCCACTGTTCTACACTTCCCTTCTGTGTTCCGGTTTCACGAGGAGAATTGCTCTGGAGTTTCCCTTCCAAAATCCATGTGGAAACTTTGATGAACCGGTTGCTGTTGCTGGTGAACAAGGCGTGGGCTCACTCTACCGTCATCCACCCTAATCCAGGTCAACTGTGAAACCGGGTGGCATGCTCCCTTACACCTCGTCTCACCTCCTAATTCTGTGGCACATCTGAAGACAGCATTCTCCGGTTGGTACACCCCGCCAGGTGTTCTGGGGGTGGTGTCATGGGAAACGTTTCTTTTCTGAGGATGGGCATGCTGCTGCTTTCTGCATATGGGATGATGATGTTGCTGTGGAGGCCTCTGTCCTTCACACGGTCTGTGGCGTGGACGAATAGGAGAGGGGTTCTGTCTGAAATCCTGGAACGTTAATGCTTTCCATTGACGTAGTAGGGCGTGTTTGTTTGAGCTTGTAGTACTGATGGTGTCCTCTGTTGTCGGGTCAGGTTCCGCTCCCTCTCCTTCAGGTCCCCCAGATTTTCATGGCGCTCTTCCCTTCCCTGTCCCTCGCATGTATGGGGCCATGGGCGTCACCGAACTTGTGGAAACCGGGATTGATCAAGGGACGAGGGACGGACGAAACGTCAGTGGTGGACTTCTTTCACAAGGCGGGGGATCCGCTCTATTGTCATCCTCATCAGCTTCTCTGAGGAAATGATTGCTGAAGTATTGCTGATGCCTTTTTCCGTTGCAGGCGATATAAGATTCCTGATTCCGCAGGGTCATTCTTTGACACCATATCAGCTGCACATTGGTCGCCGTGAGGTAGGCGTTGCTGGTCTTTCCCCACTTCTGACTCCAGCTGAATGATCCTGGACGATTGTGCAGGTTTGCTCTTCTTTGGGCTGTTATGTCTTGTGGTATGCTGTCTGACGTCTGGGCCAAGGAGGGACAGGGACCTGTGTTCTCAAGGCGGCATGTAACTGGGAATTTTAATCTTTTCATTATTCGCTGTTTGTTTTTTCTTCAAAGTTTTGCAATCGGTTGCCAAGTTCGGCCCCATATTGTTCCTGGGGCAATGTGCCATGAGGTCCAAGTAGTTTTCTGGGTTTTTTTTCATTAAAAAACGCTCTCCGTGGACTGTCAACTTTATTCTCAGGTCTCTGGACTTGTTCGTCAATTGGAAGGCATGGGATTAGATTCAATATCACCACAATGGGAAGCATGAATCTCAAGTTCGGAGGCGGAATGCGTTTTACAATTTCTTCAGGTGACTAGGGAGATGCCAAGTTCGAGCTGTGGAGCATTAAGGGGGTAGACGCGGAATGGTCGTACAGCCTGCCACACCCATCAGATGATCAGAGTCCTAAGGAAAAGAGTCAAACAGTGGACAGCCGTTTCTAAGTGTGAGTATCCCACAGTAAAACCAGCCTCAGGAAAAAAGGTATGAAAGTTGAAGAGCAAGATTGCTGCGGTGCTGTGCACAATGCAAAACAGAGCTATGTCCATGCCACTGTGTATCTTGCCTGTCTCCTCTTCAACGGTCTCTTTTTTCTCTCGATTTTCGATCTTTTTCAGCAGGAATCTCGAATTGACAACGCAATCGAAACCAACAGATTGTTCGATATGCTTGTATGGCCAATCGTCATTTCGCTGAGTCTGTACAACGATTTAATATTGTAAATTATTTTCTAATTTAGTTGCACTGAAAATTTTCTGCTGCTGCACAGGAAATCGGAATACAACTTGTTAATGCCCAGAGAGAGAGAGAGAGAGAGAGAGTGCGTGTCCTTGTGCTAGTGTGTGTGTGTGTGTGTGTGTGTGTGTGTATGTGATTCCGCCACTTGGATATTACACGATAGTTTGTGGTATTAAACGGGTATTTGAGAAGCACATTGTAACTTTGTAAATTCGCCCACTGGGGCTTATCAAAATTGAGAAATAACACAACAGGCCTACACGCAAATTTTCAATCAATATAGGGGAAAGGCATTTATTTCACCACTCCTGCAATTTCATTGTTTTTTAACAAAAAAAAAGTCAACACTTAATTTCATAAGGGACGCTGCAAGATCTTTTAACATTGTCTTTTTGTAATTGAAATTACCAGTTTGGATTAAAATCTGATTATTGTTTTTAAAACAGTCTCTCCGCTCTCGGCTCAAGTTTCGGACGGTTGTTCAAAGCTAAGGTTTGGTATCATAGGTACAAAACTACAATTCCAAAAACTACTTGCCTCAATTATGGAGACAACCAAAGGATCCATAATAGGAACCTATTCTCTTTCATTTTGCGTAAACGACCTCCTCTCCACATCTTATTTCAATGGGAACTATTTGCTGATGACAAAAACTATATTGAGCAACAATAATAACCTTAAACTCTCTTAGCAAAACGCATTACTAAAAAAAAAGCGTTGATCTGCCTTATGGTTCTGGACGAAAATTAAACCATATGTCTATACACCCCAAAAAACAAAATTGCATTTGCTTATTACCAACAGACATAAAGGCGGTCAAAAAACTTAACTTTAAAAAAACTTACTCCAATCAAATTTAAAAGGATAAAGAATTGAACCCAAAACCTATCACCACAATTTCTAGGGTAACAATTCTTGATAATATCTAAGTTGGTTATACCGTACATCTCAAAACTATGCAAATATCATGTCCCAATGAGTATACCATACTTTCTAAAAATCAGCAACTTTAAAAAGGGGGAAAAAATTTACTTAAAAAAGTTTTGGGTTTTTAAAACTTTTTTTAAAATTTTTTTTTTTTGTTTTCCGTCACAGATGGGAAAAACCTTTTTACCCAAAGAGAAAAGAGGGGAATTCTGCTGTGTGGGGGTTTGTGTGGGGAAAATTTCCCCACCCCCACCAAGGCTGTTAACTTTTCCAAACTTTGTACATCGCCAGGCTAAAAATATAACCAACAGGCCTACCGCACTCATGAGCTTATTCCCACTCGCAATTCAGTTAAAAAAATCCCTATTTCTAAACCTCACTTTCATGCTTAATACCAGTTGGTTAAAATCTGATTATTTTTAACAGCTCCCCCGCTCCGGCCAGTTCGACGTTTCAGCAGGTAGTTTTGCCGCCCCTTTCCCCCTTCCATTCAGGCAGCGCTTCCGATCGGATAAGCAGGGTTGATGTGTATCCTCAGCACCGCCAACTCAGGTTCCCATGTTGCTTCCCCAAACCCCCCCCAACCCCCTTCCCCTCCCTCTTCAATGGTAAAATCAAGGTAGCTTCGTTGCGGGGTAAGCCTCGGGTATACAAGCCTCAGACACCGCCAACGTCAGATTCCTACTCCACAACCACTCAACCCACTCCCAAACTCATCGAGAGAAAAAGATGTATAAGTGATGCGCGCGAGAGCGCGGGCGCAAGAGACACAGACGAGAGCAGACAAGACAGAGACAGGAGAGGACGACACAGAAAAGAGAGGAGAGAAGAAGAGAGAAGAGGAGGAGAGGAACGACGAACGAAATACAATTCAGAAAGAGATGAAGAGTATATTATGACAGATTGATGATATTTGCGAAATCGGATCGAAGTATGGGGAGAAGAAGGAAACCGAACGAAAATTAGAAATTTACTGATGACCATAGATTTATATCATTTTACTACAGATTGATAAAACCTGCTAAAACGGCCACCTCGATCAGTATAACAGAAAAACACATGCAGAACCAAATCAACAACAAACAGAATTCACAACACACACACCCGCACCACGCACAACACACACACACACAACACACACACAACACACACACACACACCACAAAAAACACACCACACACACACACACGCTCGCACGCACCACACACACACAACACAACACACACAACACATTACAACACCAAGCAAGACCGTACGCAGACCACCATCCATCCATCCATCCTTTCCCACCCACCCATTTCCATTCTATAATAAAATCCATAATAATTATCATTATATACCTACATTCGTTGAAAAGGCAAAAAATAAATAATTTTTAAATATTAATTTTAAGTAGGATTTTTCCGTGAAATTTGGGCCTCAAAGCGAGAATTCCCATTTTAGGTGGCAGTTCTCCCAAAATTTTTCCGGTGTAGCAGGGTTTTTTCTATTTGCGGGAACCTTTTTCCCTTTTTTTTTTTTTTTCTGCGCTTATTTGTTTCCACAGGAGGTTTTTTCTTAAAAAATCCCCGGGGCCCCCAACTTCTAATGGTTGGGGGTTTTTGGGTCCAAATTTCGGGAACGCCGACCTGCGGTTTTCGTTTCTGAAGGCTGCGCCTGACCACCACACGTATTGGAGTTGGAAAATCCCTCCAAACGGGACGACCCCAACCACTTCACCCGGGCTTCCCCTTTCTCCCACCTTTCCTTTCTAACCCCACCCCCAATCAAACAATTACACATACATACACAACACCACACCCCACCACACTACAACCAACCCACTTTCCCCCCGGGCCCCTCCCCTAATTCCCCACAATCTCTCATCTTCCCTTCCCACCCCCCCCCCACACCACACCACAACACCACAACCCACCACACCCACCACACCCCCCAATTTTCCCCCCCCCCCCCTCCCCCCCCCCCCCCCACCTCCCTCCCCCCCCCCACCCACACAAACAACTCACACACACAACCAACCACACCACACTTCATCCCCCCCCCTGCCCCCCCCCCCACTAAACCCTGACTCCCACACCATCCCATTCTTTCCCCCCACACCACCCACACACACATTCATCTCCCCCCCCACCAACCCCCCTCCCCAAAAAACCACACAACACCACACCCACCCACACTTTCACCCCTCCTGCCCCCCACCCCCCACTCCAACCTGCACCAACCATCTCCCATCTCTTTCCCTCCACCCCCCACACACCCCATCACAAAAAACACATCACCACACCACCCCCCCACCCCCTCCCCATACACACAAAAACAAACACCACCCCAAACACTTCCACCCTCCCCTTCCCCACCCTCTCCATCCTTCCTCAGCCCCTTCCACCCCCATCCTCCATCCACACACACACACACACACAACACACACCCCACCCCTCCCAGAAAAACAACACTTCCAAACGATGTTTGGCTTTTTAAACTCATCAGCAGGCGGGGGCACAAAACTTTTTAAAATGCTAAAATCAATGACCATCCGGCCTTGCCTTTCAACCCGCGACTCAAAAGTCCCTCCCCGGTCCTTCGATCTGGGCGAGTTAGAGGGCCGAGGGAAGAATAAGGGTCTCCCACAGGCCTTGAAACAACACATTGTGGCTGATGTGGCCGTGTGGGGATGTGGGGGTGTAAAGGAGAGTTTGTCACGCTCAGGCCTTCTATTCTGTGTGTCTGTTTTGAGGAGAAGGAAGAGAAGCGGGTGGTGGGGTGGTGGTGGGGCGTTGGGGGGGGGGGTGGTTTTGGGGGTGGGGTGGGAGGTGGTGGGGGGGGTGGGGGGGGAGGTGGTGGTGGTGGTGGGAGGTGGTGGTGTGGGGTGGTGGTGAAGCGATGGTGGTAACGGGGAAATAATGTGTACAATGCTAGGTAAAAAGAAGCAGTGTGGGAAGGTTCCATGCTCGTACATAGATCACACATACATCCTTCTACATACGTACACGCACGCATACAAACATACACACACATTTACACACACACACGCACGCGTGCGCGCGCGCGCACAGTTACATATACATTTATGCACATACACACACACGCGCACGCGCGCGCGCACACGCACACATACACATACATTTATCATCATTCATCACTTTCATCATCTTTCATCATATCAATCATCATCATCATCAACATTTACACACAACACACCACAACACACCACACACCACACACACACACACACACACAACCACACCACACAACACACACACACAACACACACACACACACACGCACGCACGCACGCACGCACGCACGTGTACGTGGGCAGACATGAACAGAGGGCCACCATGCTCAATTTTATTCAGATTTTCTCACTAAAAGCGTCTATTTCAGAAACTGTGGAACTATTTTGGGCTCAGTGCTATGGGTCTTGCTTGAACAGACTTGTGAACAAAGAATTTTATCCCTGGATCTCTGGAGGTATAAAGACACCAGTCTCACATCCTTTCAGTAAAGAGCTTGTTTTGAGAGAGAGAGAGAGGGAGAGAGAGAGAAGGAGGAGAGGAGAGAGAGAGAGAGGAGAGAGAGAAGAGAGGAGAGAGAGAGGGAGGAGAGAAGAGAGAGAACTCAAACTCAAATGTTTTTCACAAAAAAGCCATTGGCCCATACATAAAGGGGGTTCCCAAAACTGCTTAGTTTTTGGTGGGGGTAAAAGCTTTAGTAACGACAACATGTTATTGTATAACAAAAAGTCAGCTACAAAAAATGGACTTAGGATAACAAGAGGAGGAGAGAGAGAGAGAGAGAGAGAGAGAGAGGGGAAGAAGAGAGACAGACAGACGACAGACAAAGAAGAACAAGGACAGAGATATACAGAGACAGAGAGAGACACAGAGACAGAGACACAAAGAGAGACAGAGACATACAGAGACAGAGACAGACAGAGCTAAGAGATACTGAAAATAACAACTTTTATGATTTGCTCTCCATATGCACACTCAAAATTAGTGAAACCAACAGGCCACATGAATAAGCAAAGGGTGGTTAGACCCATTGTATGGAAGTCACTGGGGCGCTGTACACAGGCTTCCCTGCACTGTGTCTTGGGATTTCTGTATGCTTTCCAAATGTCTCTAAGATGGACCATCTTTCGTATGGTTTGAGCGAAAGATTCTCGCTGTGATACCTCTGCTGATTTGTATGACCCACGGTATTCAAAGCGTTTAACAAGAGAGAAGTTTCCTTTTCCCTCCAGATCTTCGGCTAGAGCTCCGAGGTTCACCACCGTGGAATTTTTGCGTGTGCGACCGTGTTTGCCCAGCGTTAAAGTAGCCGCATTCCGATTTCGGGGATGTAACAAAGAAATTGGCCGTCTCATCTTCCAACGTTCTTGTACAATTGTTCCCACGCCGCTCATTCGATCTCTCCACCCCAGCCATACCCAGATTCGTCATGTCGCTTCCTCAGGGTCAGAGGTCCACAGAGAGCCCATCAATGTCATGTCGTCGCTGGGCCACCAGTCAGCGGTGCCTTGCACTGCTGCTGGGTCACTTTGGTGGGGTTCAGTGGTGCCTGTTCTGAGCTAACAATCACACAGGACGCCATTCTACCCAGCCCCATACTGACGACAATGATAGCTTAGTCGTCAAGCCAGGCTGAGTGAAACACCCACCTGGAGTGGTGACCACCACAACGACCCTCCAACCACCTTCTCCCGTGAATACTCAACCCCCCCAAGGCTTTGACTCTAGCTCACTACAGGCACAGAAGTGTACGGGAAAACCGAAACTGAGGTCACCATAAAACCAGAGCAACCGGGACCAACGAATCAGAGGCAATTTTCTTATTGTCAGATGGTCAGTGATGATGAAGATGATGTCATGCTGCTGCTCTGGAAGCGCACGTGCTTTGAGTCTACGTGGCAGGGCCATCTGTATCCCAGGGTCAGCCGTGCTCGTAAGGTACAGACGACACCTGTAGGAAGCAGAGGACACCTGTAGTGTTGGCCAGGCGATTTGATCAACACTCTCAAGTTATCCACAGAGAAGGCGAAGCTCGACAGTGTGGTCCCAGTCTTCCCAATAAGCCATTAGCAAACTCACTCTGGGTAGAGCTGGCTGGAGTACGAAAAAATCCCTGTGACCAGTATCACATTCGAACCCACGACCTTCCAGCCCGTGTAACCCACAGCGTTGACCACTACGCCGTGGCGGCTGGTCAAATGAGTCAATTTGATAAATATGTCACAATACCATAAGCTAAGGTACTGAAATTGTATATAAAGGAAGACATTAGATGAGTCAGTTTATTAGAAATATCATTTATTTAGTTGTATATTCTTTTATATCGAGGATAATGGAATAAGCACTTATGGTCCTTTTTACACCTAGTCCCCGTGTGTATGCGGTTTTGTAAATTTTGTCATCCGTTCCCACCGGCACACAATGGCCTACTCTTACGAAAAGCGGAACAGGATTTAACGTGTGCGCAAGATGTTCTGCGTGCGTTCGCATACACGGGGCCTCGGTTTATCGTCTCATCCGAAAGACTTTTGGGGAGAGTGGAGTCTGCACTGATGTTAACACCAGGGGAAAATATCCCCTTGAACGGGAATCGAACCCGGGTCGTCAGATTGCGAGCGCAATGTTCTAACCACTAGGCTATCCCGTCCCCTTGAAACGCTGTATGTATGTCAGGTGCAGTTTTTGCAAAACTCTTTAAAATGAACTAGTTTTAAAAATCAAAGGGAAAACGTACATAAAATAGTTTTTAGGCATTTTAAACTGGTGTATTGTGTTTTTGTGTGTGTGTGTGGGTGTGTGTTGTGTGTGTGGGGGTGTGGTGGGGGGTGTGTGTGTGGTGTGTGTTTTGTGTGAATGGTGGAAAATGTTTGTTCATTTCACATTTTCAAGTAATGGCTTTTATTGGTTTTTTTCCTGTGTTTAAAATTTTTTTTCTGTTGCTTGTTGTTCTTCATCAAAAGGTTTAATCTTAAAAACAAACACAGTTCAGACACAGAACGTACGACACAACACAAAACACACGCACCACCACACACACAACACACACACCACACACACACACCCCCACACACCGCGCGCGCGCGTTTCACCAAATTGCCCTTTCACCGGTTTTTATGAGCTTACCACAAAGAAAAAAAGAAAGAAAGAAAGAAAGAGTGAGAAGAGATGAAGTGAGAGGGGGAGAGAGAGGAGGAGAGAGAGAGAAGAGAGAGAGAGAGAGAGAGGGGAAGGAGGAGAGAAGACAGAGGGAGAAAGAAGAGCGAGACGAGAACAGAGAGAGAGAAGGGAGAGAGAGAGAGGAGAGAGAGAGGAGAGGAGGGGGGGGGTCACTAACGGGAGATTAGCGTGCAGGACAGCAGTCCTAACGCTATTTCCCCCCTTTCACCCCTCTACTCATCATCAAGTCCAGTTATATTTTTCCCCACTTCGATACACAACTAACACAAATCGTCCTTCATGCCAGTCACCTGCCTCAGGGGCTGCTGATTCCAGAATTTGGCATCGGGCAGGCAGACGACATTGTTGGGCTGCCAGTTTATCCGAGATTTGTGCCAGACGAGCTTTAATTTTTGGGACGCGGTAGGGTAATCGTGATTAGCCCTGACCGTATTCAGGACTTAGTGTGACAGTTTGATTGGGGGCTGGGTTAGAACAAGTACGGGAGAAGAAATTGAAAGGACATCGACAAAAGTCTGGGGGAAAAAAAACTCCCAGAGGAAAGTCAAGAACATAAAAGAGAGGTGAAAACGAAGAATAGATAATAAAAGGAAAAAAAAAGGAAATGAAACACGGAGGAGAATAATATTTCTTGTTGTACTTTTTTGGGGGGGTTTTCAAAATTTTTTGACAACTGTGCAATCGTTGTACAGAGTGTAAAAAAAAAAGTAAATTTCCATTGGACAACTGAGGAAGGCAGTAAAACTATTTGTCATATTTTGGACACAAATTGGCTACAAAAAACCCCCCCCAAAAAAAAAAAAAACGAAAAGGAAAAAAAGGAAAAAAAAGAAAGAAATTAAAAAAAGAAAAAAGAGGAAACCCGGCCAGAGGACTTGGCAGGTCTTCGTCAAGTGGAAGGGACGTTCCCGGGTCTTAACTTAGCTGACGTGATTTTCGGTCAGTCTCTCCACTTTTCGACTTCTGCGACCACTTTAGTACCGTATCTTCTGACTGTGTGAGGTAGGGAGAGTTTTTCTTTATTTCTTTTTATTTTGTTGGTGTTTGTTGTTATGTTGTTGTTGTGGTTTTGTTGTGTTGGTTGTTGGGGTTTTTGTGGTTGTGTGTGTGTTGTTTTGGGTTGTGTGTGTGTGTGTGTGTGGGGTGTGTTTTGTGTGTGTGTGTGAGGGCTTTTTGAACGCAGGGAAATTTTGTCTGTTGTGTGTGTTTTGTATGTATGTTTATGTATGTATGTATGTATGTATGTATGTATGTTGTAATGATGTATGTTGTGTGTGTTTTGGTATGTATGTATGTATGTATGTTATGTTGTATATATGTATGTATTAATGTTTTATGTATTGTATGTATGATTTAGTATGTTGTTTTATATGATATATCTATCTGTCTATCTGTCTATTATCTATCGTATCTATCTATCTATCTATTAAACTATTATCTATCTATCTATCTACTATCTATCTTTTGTCTGTTTTTTGTCTGTCTTTCTGTCTGTCTGCCTGTCTGTCTGTATACTGTATGTATTACATGTATGTATTACATGTTTGTATGTGTGGATATATGTACATGCGAATATGAGAGAGGGGAGAGAGGGAGAGAGAGAGAGAGAGAGGAGAGAGAGAGAGAGAGAGGAGAGGGGAGAAGACAGAGACAGAGAGAGACAGGAGACAATGCCCAAAGGCAATGACAATGTTTAATGAATTTAGGCCTTGCCCATTTTCCCGGGGTACATAAATGTCTACAGACACATGAATGATATATCAAGAAAAGTGACGCCCAAAGAAAAGTGAAAAAAAGCATATAAACCATATGTAAATTTACATCAAGATTTGCAAAATTCTATGTATAAATGGAGACTGAGTTTACTGTCTCTGAGTTTGAAGGCTTTGTACAAAAAACCATTGCTAGTTGTCTGATTATTGACACATTCTGGGTGGCCATAAGCTCACATACTTTGCTTTCTGAAAATGAAATTTGGATCTCCTTCAGTATGTATGGTCTCAAAGCAGAGTATGTGTCACACTGAAACACATTTTGAGTTCATTTTCTTCTGACCTGGACAAAATGGACATTCATTGTTTATATCATCTGCACACATATAACGATTCTAATGGTTCGGAGTCACTGATTCCAAGCCGTACTCGAAAAAAATTTTCTCTGAAACACTTTTGCTGCACACAATCTAAATAAGTTTCTGGGATAAGGGAAGACTTGAAAACGCGTAAAGATTAAATCTGTCACTGTTACAAGCATTGTCATCCCTTTTGCATGTACACGTCCCGAGTGTCTGCTTAAATGATAGCAAGAAATTGCCCTCCCTTATCAACTCTTTGATTTATCCAAACATACCAAAACCACACTTTGTAAATAGTGTAAGCTTAGAAAAAAAAGTTTATTTACCAGATTCGTTAAGTCATCATCATTTGATAAGCTTGTTTTGGCAGTCGAGTATAATCATTTTAAGTATACGAAGCCAATATTTTAAATGCACGCATGCGACAGTTGATTTGTAAAGGATACCTCCCAGGTCACCATATACCATTTTATTTGGAGTGCGGCCTTTGGTTTTAACATTTTTAAAAATCTTTTGAACGATAAATGTACACTAACCAATTTTTCAGGACCAACAACCTCCATTCAGAAATTACCTTTGAAAAAAATTTTGATTTTTTGTAATTTTAGAAAAATGTTCTTAATTATTAATTTGGGTTTTTTTTGTTTTTGGTTTTTGTCCCCCCCAAGGGTTTTCAAATTTTTTAAAAAGGTGGGTAAAGAAACCCAA
>CM054142.1:8328028-8403028 GCA_028751875.1 Rapana venosa
AAAAAATTTGGGTTCATGGAAACCACACCCTTCAAAATAACAAATCATGGAAGTGTAGCAATTTAAACATACATTTAAAAAAAAAACACCCCAACTTAAATTTGGGAAACAAGCATTTTTTAAACTTATTCAAAAACTGTTTTATCATTTATATTAATTTTTTAGGGTGGTGACATCGAGCCTTTTGGTTTGACATGGAAACCACACCCCTAAAGCACAAATCATGAAAGTTAGCAATTTAAGAAAAAAATTTGAAAATCACATCCCCCAAATGAAAAAAAACTGCATTCTTGAACTTTTTTTACATTGATTTATTATTTAAGACTTAGAGTGACTGATTTATATCAAAAAACATTATCAATTTGATTATCATGTGGAGTGATATAATTAAATCAACACAGCTAAGTCCAGTTTCTCTCATCTGCCTAGGACCCTTCATAATTAATGATAAAATATGAGTCATGAGTGCATATGCTTTTATATCAATACAAAATGCATGTTTTAAAAACGAAAAAAAAAAACCAATGAATTCATATTCTTTTTTTTTTTTTTATAAAAAAACAAAGCTTAATTGTCGATAAAAACTTTGTTTGATTGTCAATTGAATACAAATCATCACCTTTGCTGTGTTGTTGGGGTTTTTTCTTTAATATTAAAAACTTTGAATAAAAAATAATCTAAGGTTATTTTCTTCTTTCTTGTTTTAAGGCAAAAAAATTCTTTTATTTTATGGGCAAATAGAAAACCCTTTAAGCACTTCAGCATTTTCCGGTGCTTTTTTTTGCAGCTGCTTTTTTTTTTTTCCCCCCCCCTCTAAAATGATCTAACATAATTTTTAAACTGATTTAGGACTGTTAATTTTTCTTCTTTCTTCTCTCTCTTCTCTCCTCTTCTTTCTCAACACACACACACTCCACAACACACACACACACCCCCACCACCAAAACACATGATTTGATTTATATTGTAACAGTTAAAAAATTGTTGGCAAATTTACATGCATCCATATGTTTGTGGGACCCTGCCCCCCCCATTTTCTATCTAAGCTCCCCCCTGGTAAGCTACTTTTTTTAGACACTGTTTCTTTGTAAAGTCCCCCCTCTTAGATTTCCCTTTTTAACACAAATTTTGTGTGTGTGTTGGGGGTGTGTGTTTTGTGTGTGTGTGTGTGTGTGTGTTTTTTTTTTTTTTGGGGTGTTGTGTGTGTTTTGTGTTGAGAGGAGAAGAGAGAGAGAGGAGAGAAGAGAGGGAGGAGAGGAGAGAGAGAGAGGACAGAGAGAGCAGAGAGCAAAAAAATTATATGTATGTAAAAAGTATGTGTTTTTTGTGAGACAGAGAGAAGAAGCAAATAATTATATGTATGTAAAAGTATGTGTTTGTGTGTTTTGGGGTGTGTGTGTGTTGTAAAGGCATGAGAGAGAGATGTGGTGTGTGGTAGTTGTGTGTGCGTGAAAGTGGTGCGGGCGTGTGTGTGTGTGTTGTGTGTGTGTGTGACCCCAATTAAAATTTTTTAAACTGTGAACTGCTTATTCTGCTCAATAAATGTTGAATTTTTTTTTTTGGGAAAAAGGGGATGGGTTTTTTGTCTTTAAACCCAAATTCAACTGTAGTGTTCTTCTTTTTTTTTATCAAGTGAATGTGTGTATTGTGTGTTTTTTGTTTTGTTATCAACGTTGTCTTGCACATTTAAAAATGAATTGGTTCCAAATGTTACAAGGGAAAACGGAAAAAAGAACCAAAAACAAAGCAAAAAAAACCCCTCTCTGATGTGGTTTTCATCATAACTGCAGGACTTGTAAAATTTTAGGAGTTTGAAAAATGTTAAGTTGGGACTTCCATTGTATCCTACTCTAAAAAGAAATAATTTAATCAGAAGAAGTCATTTTTTGATTACATTTGAAGCCTACTGAACAAAGGGGTAGAAAACGAGTGAGTGTTTTGGGGTGACCAGGGAAAGGGCGGCTCTGTCATCGGCGCAGTTTGTAGCAAACATTTAACGTCACTGCAATGACGTTTACGTGGTTTTCGGTTGATCTTACATTTCAACGTTGTGTAGATCAATCACTTCCCCGAAATCAAAAAATAGAAATCTGTTGAGGAAAAAAGGGGCGATTTATTACAGTAGATCAGGTCGTGACACAAAACCATAATCCCTTTTCCCGTCAGCTAACACGACCCAAAGTTTTAGGCCCAAAATTTTAACGTGCGAGATAACCAAAACAAAATTGCTGCAGGTTTTTATTTTTTAAAAAAAACATAACCAGAGCATCATATAAGAATCAATACTGAATGACGAAAACGCGAGATAATTTTACATAGCTTCTAGATCTAAAAGGGGCCCAAAGAAACCCGTATTTGGGTTTTGTGCACAAACAACGTGGTTAAAACAGAGTTTACGATCAACGAAAAAATTCCCCATAAAATACATTCAAACACTGAAAATAATCACTTTTGTCGCTAATTGTTCGAAATAAAACACGAATAGCATCTTTTAAAAGAAAGAAAAGTAAAACTAAAACAAAATGTTGGGGGTCGTACAAAAACCGTACTATTTTCGTTTTAAATGCCCTAACCGTAATGCCGCACAGCAAAAACTGGATCTATTTTAATATTTTGTGCAAATTTTTTCTTGCACTTTAACAACCCATTTCCACAAATTACAGTAGATGGCTTTTTATTTCTTTCCAAGTAAGAATAAGGGGTCATCAAATCAAAGATCGGTAAATGAAACCCACAGCTAACAAGCCAAACTGTTGACAAGAAAAGAGAACCAGACAAAAACAAGCAATTTCATAATTTAAACACAAGTTTACGATTATTAAACCCGGGGTTGGCAAAAGTAAAATACTTTGAAAAGAAATATTCCTTCTCCTTCGATAAAAAATGCGACAGAAGCGAGTAAAGGCATCTTGATCAAATGTTTCCCGTGCTTTAGCGGTCGGTCGTGACATGAGAAATTTTGGAAGAAGACAAAGACCGGCACCCTAGTTTAGCATCGCGATGTTTCTTTGGGGGGAAAAGTACGTGCCAGAGATATTTTGGGTCAAGGTGAAGGCCACGATAAAAATCTCGGTCAGTAAAGGAATGTGCCGAGTTTTGCACCAAATTTACGTCGGTCGGTTGTGACGTTAAAAATGAGAAACGATGTTGATAATCTGGAGTTTCAAGCCATGAACGAGGGTAGGAAGGCTTGCTGATCAAAAACATCGTTTTTTTTATATACTTTAACTGTTTACTTTATCAGTGGAAGCTATAATGTGTTGATGATTATCGTATAGTTCTTTGTGAGTGAATTTTAAAATTGGGCCTGACTTTGGAAACCAAGCGTCACGACCACAACAGGTATTCAATCCACCCTCTATTTAATGTTCATGATAAAAATGAAGATGTTTCTGCTTGGGAGTTTGAAAAACAAACTGGGCATTAAATTTAATACAATTGTGTTTCAAATTAGCAGTCTTTGAAGTCAGAAGAACAATCTGAATAACGTATGCACCATCATGTCACAAATCTGCCATGTTGGAATGAGCACATTTGTAGAAGAAAAAATTTAATATTTTAAAAACAAGCACAAGTACTTATTACAACTTTTAAAATTGATTTCTTTAATTCAAACATAACCAGTAACCAGCATTCACTACAGTTACAAACTAAATTCAGTCAAATGGTAGATGTGTGAAGTAGGTCACTATCATACCTCACATGTTTCTGAGAATGACCTATATATATATATATATATAATTTTTCATTAATTTTCCATCATTTATAACTATTTTAAGTATTAACTTGCTTTCCCCTGTGTATACATGTATGTCAGTACAGATTTATAAGGGGATTGATGTGTTTTATTGGAAAAAAGAGATGAAAACTGATATTATTAGAAGATCTTTTTCAGGTTTTAACCACTAGACTGCCCCACCCTGGAAATTTTCAGGGGCTAAACCTGCACCCTATACGCTGCTTATAACCCTTTTGGCAGTAACTTGAGTAAATTAGTAATTAATGTGTCTATACTTTTTTTCCACATGGCCCTTGCCCTGAGAAGGGGCTATCAATATCAGAACTAATAGTAATAGTAATACTACTTTACGTTCAGAAAATTATTTTGATTATAAAAAAATATATAAAGTTTTTATAAATTTTTTTAATTTTGTATTCAGGTTTGCAATCGGGTTACTAGTAGAAATTTTTTACTATTTGTATACTAGTACTGTAGTATTTAAAGGGTTAGTACTAGTATACTATATGTAGTATTTTACTTTTACTTTTTAGTACCCCTTTTCAACTGATCAACACTGGTTTTGGTTTGGGAAAATCAATAGTCGCATTTAAACCACTTCGGGCTTTACGCAAAGGGTTTTGGGGGTTTGGGGGCTTAATTTGGTGTTCTAATGTGGTTGGTTTGATCCTAGTGCGGTTCTCCCTGGTGGGGGGGCCCCTTTTTGAAGGAGCTCGGGGGTTTTGGGAAATTTGAGGGTCTGGTGTAAAGGGGGTTTTCGTTTAAAAACCGTCTGACGAAGAAGGGAGTGCTTTATGGTTGCACTTGCTGTCTGGGACTGGGTGGGGCCTTTGTTGTTTTTTAAGGGCTGTCCTTTTTTACTATGTTTACTGTTTTTTTAGTCCTTAAAAGTCTTGTTTTAATTCTACTTTTAAAATTTGGGGGTTTGGGGGAAAAAAAATTTTGGGAGGGCGGCAGGGCCCGGGACAATTTCCCCCCCCAACCCCCTTTTTACAAAAAGGGGCAAAACAAAGCTGTCCCCTCCGGTCTTGTAATTTCGGCGATGCAGGTTTGGGGCATGGTCGTGACACCCCGGGTTCTTTTTGGGTTTAGTCTTGTTTTTTTGAATCTGGCTCCCCCTGTTCTGGTTTACGTTCTAATTTTTATGTCTTTTGGGGCGTGGCTTTTCCCATACTGGGGGCCCCATTTCAAAATGTGGTTTAAAACTAGTGATAGTTTGGCAAATTCCGACTTCCCTTGGGGGCCCTGTTTTGAGGTTTCGCTGAAAAAATTTCCTAAATTGAGCTTGTTTTTTGGGTAATTTTGTTTATGGGGGTTTGGCCCATTTAAAAGGCGTTGGAGAGTGGACCCCTAAAATTGGGGGTTTTGGGGGGATGCCACTTGCTGGGGAGGGTAATTTATTTGGGTGGGAATTAGTCTGATTTTTTTTTTTTATTTTTTAAAAAAATAACACTTACTGGCGTTTTAAAAGCTTTCCCCCAATTTTCTCCCCGGGGTTTTAAATTTTTTTGGGTCTTTCTGAAGGGGGATGGGGGTCATCGAAGGGGGCCTATTTCTCTTTTTAAAAGGACAGTCTTTGAAAAAAAAGTCTTACTTGGGATAGCGACTGATGTTGGTAGGTCATTAATGTGGTTGGGGGAAGATTTGGGGGGCCCTAACCATTTCCCTTTGTGGTACCCTGATCTACTCTAATTCTTCTGGGGTTTCTCCTTTAACACTATCTCTTTGTTCTGGGGGTTGGGGAAGTTTTTCAGCAGGTGTGAATTTCTCCTACTATGCCATATTTTTCTAATTTTTAATATTTTTTCCCTGTGGGGGACTGTATCAAAGGCCTTGCAAAAAATTTAAAGATTGCTACTTTCTATTTTTTCCCCCTTTTTCTAAGGGTTGAAGGGGAAAGGCCGGGGGTGGTGGTCAGGGATTTGGGGGACTCACGGAGTAGCCAGAGGGGGAAAAGCCGGGGTTTTTTAATTGTTAGAATATTATTCCTTTCTAGGTGTTCCATTAGGTGGGGGGCCCTATACTATATTTTTAAAAATCTTGCGGGGTTTTACTGAAGAAAGGGTAAAAACTGGTCTTTTAGTTGGTTGCTGTGTGTTTGCCCCCTTTTTTAAAGTCCCGGATTTTTTTTGTTGTCCCCGGGGTCCCCCGGTATTTTTCCTGTGTCTAATGTTTTTTTGGTTTGAGGGTTGTTAGTGCGGGGTGCTAATATGGTCGGGGCATTTCCCTTTTAGAAATTGTTGGGGAGGGCCCAACGGGTTCCGTGTCCCTTTGGCTGGGGGGGGGGTTTTTTTAAGAGGTTTTTTTTACCCCATTATTTTGGGGAGGGTTTGATGCTCTCTAGGGGTTTGGGTGATGTAGATTGTCCTTGGGGGTTGGTGGTGGCCTACCCTTTGGGAGTAAAAAACTGTTTGGAATTTTTTTTAATTTTATTCGGGCCTTACCTAAGAAACGCTAATTTTGGGTTTTGCCCCTTTCCCTTCAGTGGTGCTATCCTACATTTTTTTTTTCCTTTTGTTTTTTTTTTTATATATCCCCCAAAAGGGTTTTGGGTTTTGTTGTTTGCTTTTTAGCCCTTTTTAGTTTGGGTGTGTTGTTTGGGGTGTTTCGCTTTTGGGCTTTGGGTTTTCTTTTTGCATTTTTTTGGGGTAGTTTTTTGTGGGTTGTCCCGTTGTTGTGCTTCTTGGTTTGGGTTTGGTAGGTTCTGTTTTTTCCTGACATGGTTTTATATCTTTCGTTACCCTTGGTGTGCTTTTGGGTTTTGGTCTTCATCTGTTGAGGGGGATGTAGGTGTCTATTTTTGCATTTTTTTCCCTTTTAAAAGGTTTGGCCCAATAGTTTTGTTGGGCGTCTTTCCACCTTGTTTTGGTTGTTACTAATTGTGCCCTTTTAGGGTCGTTTTAATCTTCTCTAAAGTCCTGCCCGTTTGCTTTGTAAAGTTGTTGTATTTCCTTCTTGCCTTTTTTGTTTTTGGGGGGTTTTTTGTGTCGATTTTGTTACAATTGGTATGGTGGATATTTGGGCCGAAAAAGGGGGGATTGTGAGTGAAGGGTTGGGGGTAAAAAAATTAGTGGGTTTCTTTTTCTATTTGCTTTCTTTGGGGGATCTTTTTTAAAACCCTGTTTCCCGGGCGGTGCCCTTTGCTAGCTGTTGTAAAATGGTCTCGTGGTGACCCTGGTGGTACAGGGGTTTTGTGCCCCGGGTTCGTCGGGACAGTTGGGGGGCCCCCTGCTAGGATGGTTTGCCCGGTTTTTTCCGGGTTTTAAAGTTCCCCCTAGGGGCTTTTTAGTTTTTCATGTCCTTTGTGTTTCTTAGGTGTGTAAAAGGCCCTATTTTAAAAGGTTTCTTTTGCTTTGTGGAGTTTTACTCAAACCCCAGATTTTTTTCGATTTGGTGTTATTTTCCTTTTCTTTCTTTTGAAAAAATTTTCCTTACGTACTTGTATAAATTTCCCCCCCCCCTAATGCCCCTTGTTTTTTCTATATACTAAATTTTTATCGGGGAAAACACTTCGGGTTTTAAAACGTTGTTGTGAGTTTGGATTCGGTCCCCAAAGAAAAGGGTAAAGGTTTTTGATGTAGTGGAGGGTTGGCTTCTAACTTGCTTTTTTTATTTCAAATTTTCCTCTGCAGTTCACTGTCTTTAAAGTCAAATTTTTTCCCTCCGGTAGTTGGTATGCTGGAGTGTTGGAGGAAAATGTTTTGGGGTGGGGGGTTTATTTTTTATTTTTATTGGGTGGCGTAACTTTTTTGTGGGTTTGGAGAATCATTGTTCTAGCTGGTTGGGCTTTTTGGGGGGGGGTTTGTCGGGTTTTGTAGGGGGGGTTGGTCGGGCTGGGGGTATTGGTTGTCAGTGGGGGCTTAAGTTTTCAAGGGCGTTCTATTTTAGGGTGTCCTTGGTAGTTTGGGGTGGTGGTGTGTTTGGGGGGGTTGTTTTTTTGGGGGGGTTTAAATTTATGCGTGGCCAGTCAAGTGATTGTTGGGGTCAGGGAGGGGTAAAATTTGTTGTTTGTGCTGCTTTCAGGTTTTCCTTTTAAAATTTTAAATTTTTCGCAGTTGGGGAGAGGGTTTCATCTTTTAGCAATCCACTGTGTGTTTTTTGTTTTTCTAATGTTGAAAGGGCTGTGCTTCATTTGTTCTAAGCCCGGAAATGTGGAACCCGGGTTCCACAGTGTCGCAGGCTTATTTCCCCTTTCAGCTCCTTTTCATGGGTGAATCCAGAGGGCCCCAAGGGTAGGTGGGGTGTTGCTGTGGGTCCCGGGTTTTTTTGTTTTGTTCCTGAAAAGGAGTATGGGTAGGGGATAAGTAAGTGGGGGGTTTGTTTCGCGGTCGTTGAGCGGGGATGGGGGTTTTGGGGGGTTTGAAATGATGAAGGCAGCGCATGTTGCGTCAAGGGGGTGTTGGCTGTTGGGGGGGTAAAAGTTGCTGAGGGTTTGGGTGTTTGTTTGTTTTTAGTAGTGTTTTTGGGGCGGGTAGGGGAATTTTTTTACAAAAAAAACTATAACTAAGAGTAGGCCAGTGTTGTTTTTAAACTTTTTGATAGGTTGTCTAGTTTTAGTAAAAATTTTTCTTCTGGGTTTCCCGGGTTTTTGGGCCTTTGGCCAATTTAGTGGGGACATGACCAATTTTTGTTCGTAGTAATGGTTAAATTTTAAGTCTATGCCCCAATGATGGGTGAAATGGTTCGTTTTGTAATACAAATGATGTTTTCAACACTTTGTAATATTTAAGGGCCTTAGGGTGAGGGTGGTTTTGAGATGAGGGGTTGGGCTAGGGAAAGGATCATCAAAAAGAGGTTGAAAGGTGAAGTTGGCGAGATGGGGTTGAATAGTCAGTTAAATTACTACCTAGTAGTAATTTTGTCCTAGTATGAGATTGGGGTTGACTGTTCATTATTCAGGGAGGGGGGTTGACAAAATCAGTAGGTGAGGGGGAGACAAGGGTAGGTTGGCGAGATTTTAGGTTGACTAGGTCAGTTTTACTAGGTAGTAGTTGGTAGGTAGATGACTAAACCAAATTTTTCAGTCTTTTAAAAAAATAATCTCCCGTAGGGTTTAGGGGGTTTACTAGGTCGTAGGGTTTAGGTAGACAAGGGGAGAGTTGGCGAGATGAGGTTGACTAGGTGACTAGGTTTAGTTGGACTTGGAAATAGTTTGGGAGGGAGTTTAACCTTTTGCCCAAATTTAATTTAGTCTAAAATTTTAATTTAAGTCATTGGGGATGTCTCTATGAAAATAAAAAAACTAGGCTTTGGGAGTTAAAACTAAGTTTAGGAGTTATTTTGTTCGGGTCTGTATATAAATTTACTGGGTTTTGAACTGGTGGTTTCCTTTACCGGGTTTCGATGTTTGGCACAAAGTGGGTCATTGGGTGACACAAAAAAAAAGTTAAAAAAAAACACTAATACATGAACAAAAAAGAAGACAATGGGCTGCCTGTCGCAGTTGGTTTGGGGGCAATAGTGGTTGGGCCTTTAAACCCGGGTTTTGATGATAGGGACAAAGTGGGGCATTTGGGGGGATACAAAAAGAAAGTTTTAAAAATTTCACTAAACAAATGAATTGAAGAAACAAATGGGTGCCCGTCGCAGTTTGGTGGTCGGCCCAAACAGGGGAGTGGAGGTAATGTTAAAAAATTTGGAGGTATTGTTGATATTTTGAAGGGAAAATTTAAAAAAAAAAAGGCAACCCCACCCAAAAAAAAAAGGGTTTTTTAAATTTTACGTTTTCGCCCAAAACCCCCTAAATTGGGTAAAGAAGGTTTTTAAAAAACCTTTTGTCGTAAAAGTTTCAAATGTTTCATACCACGCAGAAAAAATCAGGGCCCTTACATCTTCCACTTTCCCTTTTTTTAAATTTTAAAGGGGTCTTCAAAAGCAAAATTCCTTAAATTTTTCACTTTTCCCCTGTGTACCAATTTCCTTTTGAAAAACAATGACAATGATTTCAAGATCGGCTGCCCACCCGGGAAAAGGGCTCGCTTTTCCTCTGGATTAAATTTTTCAACCGGGTTTTGGTTTCACATCCCAAAAAAAAAAATTTGAAAATGTTATGATCTTGGGTAGTGTAATTTTTTTGAAAAAAATTTTTCATCAGAAAAATTTCATTTTGCTGGCATTAGTAGGCGTCCAAAGTTTTTTTTTAGGAAATTTAGGCGATAAATTTCCAGGGAATTTCGTACCCAAAAAGTAAAAGACTTTGCGGAAAAACAGTTCCGAAAAAGGGAATTTTGGGCTAGTCCCCCCAAAAACGGTTTTCTCCCCTCTCTCTCTTCTCTTTTCTCTTACTTTTGGTTTTAAATTTACTACCTTTGTTTTGGTTAGGTTTTTTGGGGGGGGGGGGGGGGGGGGGTATTTTGGGTTTTTTTTTTATTTGCTTGCTTGGGGGGGGGGGGGGGGGGGGGGTGTTGGGGGGGAGCTGTTTTGAAAAGGGTTATTTCCCCTTGTTTTTATTGTGAGACTGTATAAGTATTGGGTTATTATTGTTAAGATGTATCCCTAACGGGCGGGGACTGGATGTAAAAAAGCACATGTGTGCTTATTCATTATCCTCGAAATAAAAGAATTTGTCATTGTCATTGTCACCCACGAGAGTCACACCAAACTCAAGCACAATAACTGACCATATCTATGTATCTAACCCTAAAAACAATGTTGAAACGTGTATCCCAGTTTATAATTGCAACCATCACCACTCAGTCTGTACTACTGGTAAAAAAACACCGAACAAAAATCCCCAAACCTGGCCACAAAACTATAACATATCGTTCCTTTGCTAAATTTGATGAGAATCTTTTCCTGTTAGATTTAAGTAACTCAATTCTTTCGGAAACATTCAGCATTACTGATCCAGACTTAGCCATAGAATTTTGGATAAAAACTTTTACTCCTATTTACAACAAACATGTCCCACTAAAAATCATTAGGATCAAATATATCCCTAAACCACCTTGGCTCACTAAGGAACTAGAAGAAGCATGCTATCTTAGAGACCTTTTAAAAGAACATAAATATTATGAAGAGTCAAAAAAAATTAAGAAATGCCATAAACTCACAAAAACGGCGAGAAAAAAAGAAATATTTCCAAGACTTACTATCTACCAAACAAAACTCCAAGATTGTATGGCGAGCCATAAATCAAATAACTAACAATCAAGCATCTTCCAAAAGAAATGTAATCAAAGAGTTACTGCTGAACAACTTAACAATAATTTCAATAATGTCTCTACTAACATTATTAGAAATGATAAATCAAAGTCCAATAAACTCTTTGAACTAAAACAATACTTGAAAGGAAAGCATACTCCTTCAAAACTTCACATTCCATTTATGTCTGTTTTTGAGGTCTATGGTTATCTAACTCACCTCAAACAATCAAGAACGCGTGGTCTTGATGGAATAGACAGCAGAATATTGAAGCTATCAGCTCCAGTTATCACAGACACACTAACATATATATTTAACCTTTATCTTGAAAAAAAAATCCCCAATGCCTTCAAAACAGATAAAGTAATCCCCCATCTACAAGTCTGGTGACACTTCAGACCCTTCAAACTATAGACCAATTTCCATCATATCTATCCTTTCCAAACCCTTGGAACAACATATAAACAAACACATAGTCCGTCATTTAGATACTACCAACTTAATTCACCCCAATCAGTCTGGATTTAGACAAAATCACTCATGTCATACTGCACTAGTTAGTCTCGTAGACAACTGGCTATCAAACATTAATGACAATAAATTTTGTGGAGTACTTTGTGTAGATCTCAAAAAAGCTTTTGACACAATTGACCACACACTTCTCAAAAAAAAATAGACCTGTACCATTTCTCTACCAATACCTTAGAACTACGGTCGGAAGGACGTTAAACTGAAGAACTACTACTACTACTACCTTAGAACTACTTGCTTCCTATCTAGAAAACAGGCAACAGTGTGTCTCAATAGGTACAACTACATCCAAACTACATGCCATCAATTATGGAGTACCACAAGGATCCATACTAGGACCTATTCTCTTCTCATTATGCGTAAACGACCTCCCTCTCCACATCAAATTCAAATGGGAACTATTTGCTGATGACAAAACTATTCATATGAGCAACAATAACCTTAACTCTCTAGCAAACGCATTACAAAAAAGCGTTGATCAGCTTATTGAATGGACGAACTAAACCATATGTCTATACACCCCCAAAAAACAAAATGCATGCTTATTACCACCAGACAAAAGCGTCAAAACTTAACCCATAAACTTACTCCAATCAAAATTAAAAAGGAAGTAATTGAACAAACCTATCACCACAAAGTTCTAGGGGTAACAATTCATGAAAATCTCAGTTGGTTCTACCATACATCTCAACTATGCAAATACATGTCCCAAAGAGTATACCAACTTTCTAAAATCAAGCACTTTCTTGACTTTCATTCAAGGAAACTATTCTTCCAATCTTCTATACAATCCTCAATAGACTATGCTTCTACCCTGTGGGATTCTGCTAGTAAAAACACTATGAAACCGTTACTGAGTGTATAAATGTGCTCTCAAACTGGTCCTTTTAAAAAAAGACAAGCTTATTAGAAGCTGACTATACTCAGTTAAATATTCTCCACTTACACCAAAAATTGAAATATAACAAAGGAGTCATGATGTTCAAGATCATGACAGGAACTGTTCCATCATACTTAAAAGACAAATTCCTCCTAAACCAATCCAGAAATACTATAAAGCCTAGTGTCTCAATCCCAAGAATAGACTTATTCAAATCTAGTTTACTTTACTCAGGCTCTATGCTGTGTAACTCCCTTCCTGATTCAGTTAAAGAACATCAATCAATAACAATCTACAAAACTCAATTATCAACTCACTTGAAACATCAACAATAACAAACCACAGTCCATAGCCTTAAAAACAAAGTTGCATATCCTCTCTTACCTATCTGCCATGCCCTTTCCCTTCACCTCTCTCTCTCTCTCTCTCTCTCTCTCTCTCTCAAATGTTCATTGTTGTTGCGTAAGTGAGTTTACCAAAGTGAAAGCTTATTATTTTTTTAATTTTAAATTACACGATAATATGTGCTAATCTGTACGAGTATAATCAAAAAGAGTGTTGACGGTGATGGTGTGCTGTTTTGAGAATTATATTCAGTATTTTTCTTCTTTGTCGTTTTTGTTTTGTTTTGTTTGTTTACAAACAAAAAGCATTATCTTTAACACACACACACACACACACACACACACACACACCCTCTCTCTCCCACTCTCTCTCATTTCTCCCCCCCCCCCCCCCCCCCCCTCTCTTATTTACAATGTATAGATGTTCATTTTATGATTTAGTGATTTTTTTCTCCTCTTTATTGCATGAGTGTATGGGTATTGGGCTTATTTTTATTATGATGTTCAATGTGTACGAGTATATTCAAAAAGAATATTGATGGTGATTATGTGCTGTCTTAAGGATTATATATTTAGTATAATACTTGAAACACACACACACACACTCTCTCTCCCTCTCTCTCTCCCCCTGACCTTATAGATTTGGCTCCCCCCTTTCTCTTCTTCCTTGTTTTTATTGTGAGTGCATGGGTATTGAGTTTATTTCATCATCAAGACATATATTTTGTATGAGTATAATCAAAATAAGTGTTGACAGTGATCTGTATTCTTTTGAGAATTATATATTTAGTGTTATCCCTCACACACACACACACACACACACACACACACACACACACACACACACACACACACACACACGCACGCACGCACGCACACACACACACACACACACACACACTATAACACACACACACACACACACACACACACACACCAAAACAAAACAAAACAAAACAAACACAAAAAAGCAACACGCAAACAAGCAAGGAATGAAAAAAACCCAGCAATCATACATTTTGCACTACCAGTGTTTTGTTGAGCATGCTGTTATGTTATGATGTTGAATTCATGTCACGATGATTGTTTGGGCTGTAATGAAATAGTTTTTTACTTCTTAACTAACATATGCCTTGTGCCCAGTCCCCACATTGTAAAAGGGCTTATAAGTTAACCAAATAAAACTATTGACATTGACATTTTCTGTCTCCCAACACCCCACGCAAGAGACAACGTCAGTTCATTTTTCTATCTACGCGTGAAGCGTGAAGCATGAGGCATGAGACACTAGTTTCTTTGGGCCGGCTGTTCCCGTTTGAACTATTCAAGTTAAAATATCGAGAGGCTTTCCTCTTGCTTATCTATGGTGTGTGTGTCCTTATTTTATTCTTTTACATTGAGGATAATGGAATAAGCACTCGGGTGCATTTTTATTTTATTTTTTACAGCCAGTCCCAGTGTGTATACAGCTTTGTACATTTTGTCATACGTTCCCACCGGCACACAATGGCCAAATCTCTGAAAAGTGGAACGGGTTTTAACGTTGTGCGCAAGATGTTCTGCGGGGCATTCGCACACAGTATCTCGGTTTATAGTCTCATCCGAAGGACTTTTTTGGGGAGTGGAGTCGGCACTGATGTTAACTCCGGAGCAAAAAATTCTCTAGAACAGATTCGAACTCGGGTCAGCAGATCACAGCGCATCACTTTAACCACCAGGCTCCCCCCCCCCCCCCCCCCCCCTCATTGTGTGTGTGCGTTTTGAGAGGGAGGGAGGGAGCGAGCGAGCGAAACGAGAGAGAGAGAGAGAGAGAGAGAGAGAGAGAGAGAGAGAGAGAGAGAGAGAGAGAGACTCGGACTCGGACTCGGACTCGGAATGATTTAATGTATAGGCCTTGACCCTTTACAAGCAGGATGAACATAACATTTCGTAATTACAACATTAAACAAAACATGTTGTTATCTAATCTCAACGTTAAACAAAACATGACATTCCGTAATCACACCATTCAACAAAGCATAACATTCTGTAATTACAACATTAAACGAAATCCGATATTCCGTAATTACAACATTAAGCTCTGTTTTCTAATGTTAAATGTTTTGTGGACAAAAGTGGCAACTTTCATCACAATTGTTCTGTTTTCAGAAGACAATAATAATGAACATTTAAACATACATGGATGGCTGTGGTATTTACTTGGAATCAGTTCTGCTCTAAGATCACTGTACGTTGAGCACTGAAGCAAAAAGTGTACTTCTGTTTCTAGTACGTCATCACAAAAGGGACATACCGAAGTCTGATTCAGATTCAGATTCAGATTCAGAATATTTTATTGCCATTTAAGTCATGTAGACTTATTTGACACAACAAAAACATCAATTATAATTATATATTTTGGCTAAAAGTGATGTACACTAAAAACATGTTGTATTCTACTTCTCTTTCTCTCTTTTTTCAAAACACACATAAAAACTTTGTACCTTGAAATTTCAAGTATTTTTTCCCTTAATTTTTTACTCATTTTTTGGGTTTTTCTTGTTTTTATTTTTAATCAAATTTTTTGGGGTATATTGCTTCTGTAAAATAAATTTTCTTTTTTTCTGTTACTTTCGGGTCCCCGATATATTTTGGGTTCTCCCTCCCCCTTTAAATAAATGGACAGTTGCGAAAAAACTATTTTTTTTTGTTTTTTTTTACTAAACCAAATTCTTATTCTTGAGTAAATTAAAAAATTTTATTTTGAAACCTTTTTTTTGTAAATAAAATTTTTATACATGGTTCCCAAGTTTTCTTCTGCAAAAATAACCCGGAACTTTAAAAAAAGGGGTTTTGCTTCCAGACTTTTAATAATTTAAAATATTTTTCCCTTTTTACCTTTTCGTATTTTTTTTTTTCATAAATAATGTATACTTTTTTAAAATATAAATTTTGGTTTTTTTGCAAATAATCCAAAAAAATTATTTTTTTATTTTAAAAAATTTAATTCAAATTTATAATAATTTTTTTTTTAATTAAAATTTTTAAAAATTTTCAAAAATTTTTAATAAAAACTTTTTAAGATTTAAATTTATAATTAAAATCTTTATTAAAAAAAAAACAAATTTTTTTATTTAAAACTTATATGATCAATAAAGTTATTTTTTTTTAAATTTTTCTGTTTCCTTTTAAACTTTTATTTTTGTTTTTTTTTATAATTTCTTTTTTTTGAAATTTCCCTTTGTAAAAAAATAATTTTTTTAAAACTACTTTTTTTCTTTAAATTTTAAAATTTTTTTGTTTTGGGGTGTTTTAAAATATTATTTTTTTTTTTTTTTTAAAATTTTAAAAATTAAAAATTTTTTCCTTTTTATTTTTTTTTAAGAATTTTTTTTAAAAATCCAGGTATTAAAAAAAGGAATTCCTTTTTCGTTTTTTAAAACAATCTTTCTTTTCTTTTGAAATATCATTAAATTTTCTTAAATTTTTAAAATTAATTTTTATTTCCCAAATTAACCCCCCTTTCTACTTTTTTTCATCTTTTTGCCCTTTTTTTAAATATTTTCAGAATAAAATGTTTTTAAAATTTAAAAAATCCCTTTTCCTATTCTTTAACTTTATAAAAAAACCCCTCTGCCACACTTTACAAACGTTTTCTGAAAATTACAAACAGCAAAAATCTTTTTAAATTTTTTTTTCAGTACACAAATTATTAAATTTTTTAAGTGGGAAAATGGCCCTTTTGTTCTGCTGTTTTTCTAACGGGCTTTTCTCAACAATACAATTGTTATTTTCAAATATTTCAGAAATTCTAGGGGTTCAGTATTTAAAAAAAAAATTTCCAAAATTGTTTGAAAAAGTTTTTCCCCTCTGTATTTTCTGGGTTGTATATGCATCCGTTCTTATAGATTGGGACTTTCACTCCTACTTTCATACGGGATATAAACCCCTTTCTAATCAAATTGAAAATTTTCCCATTTTTCCTATAACTTGATAAACTGATTTTCTTTTTCTTTTGTGATTCCATCTTTTCCACATTGTTTTTTTTTCGCTTTTTTTTGTTTTTGTAATTTTCCTCTTTGAAATTTTGCTTACTACAGGGGGTTTATAATCTTTTAAATCATTAAACCTCTTGTACTTGCTTTTTTGTGGTCTGGACTATTTGCGGTTCTTTACCAATAAGTTTTTAAGTGTTCAGTCCTTTTACGCAATAATATGATTATGATTTTTAAACCCCAAATCTTCACTTTCTTTTTTTTTTTGTAAATTTTTCCACAATAACTCGATCTCTCAAGGGCATCTGTAGCTGTGATCCATGAATTTTTGAAGTTTTTTCTTTTTCTTTTTTTTAAAATATTTTTGGGGTTTTTTTTTCATAAATATTTTTTCTCGAAGTTCGGGTTTTATAGGGGGTTCTATTTATTATTTAGTAGAGATTTTTAACTTTTTTCTTTACTGTTACATCCTAATCAAACCATTTTTTTATGTGTTTAATTTTTCTTACCTTTTGACTTTCGGGTTAGTTTTAATTGTGCCAAAAATGGGAGAAGGGATATCAACGTTGCGGAAATTTTATTTAATTTTGTGGAACAGGCTGTTTTTGAACTTTGTTTTATTTGTTTTTAATCTGTATTTTTTCAGTTTTTATTTTGTTATGTTGATTGTATTGCGGGTAGTAAAGTTCCCTTTTCAAATTGCCCTTTTGGGAATTTTAACCCCATACAAAACTTTTGTTGTGGTGAATCTTAAATTTAAAACCTCTTGTGTGTCCTTACATTTTTATAGACCTGAAAAGTTTTTTGGGTTTATTTTGGTTATCTATATCAAATCTTGGACAATGCCCCGAGTATTCCTTAAAATCTCTAACTTCAAAAATGATTTTGAAAAAATGAAAAATCCAAAAAAAAACACTAAACCGGGAGGTTGAAAGCAAAAAATTTCCCTAAAAACCCCAATGTTTGGGCATTAATATAAAATTGATTTCTGAAAAAATTTTTAAAACAAAAAGTCTTCCAATTTTTAAAAATTTCTACCTTTTGCACCTTTGAAAACATTGGCATATAATTTTTTCATAACGGGGTTCGGATTTTTTTTTTCTATAAGTCAGTGTCCCTGATGTTTAGTCTCCGCCAGTTTTATCTGCCCTCTTTCAGACAAATTTTCTAGTCTTGTTCTAAATTTTCTATATTTTCGTGAATAATTTTTTCCCAAAAAGAAAATTCGGGGGGGAATAAGCCTCTATAAAAATTTTTGTTTGATGATCTTAATGATTTTTTCCGTTCTTTTGTTTCCACACAATACTAACTATTTTGGGGTAAAATTTTATACTTTTTCGAAAATCTTCCTTAAAAAACTGAAATACCTCTTTAAACACTGACAGATCTTTTTTTTTTTTGGGTCCATAGTGCACTGACATATATCTGGGAGAATTACATCTTCTACAATTTTTTAAAATAATGTTTTCTTGTAAAATTATTTAAATAATATCAACATTCTTTTATTGTATCATTTTTTTTGTTCACATTAATTTATCCACTTTTTCCATAGATCGTCTAATATTCCCCGATAAAATTCTCATGTTTTATCATTTGTTAAATATCATTTGAACACAGAGATCTTTTCAATGTTAAAACAAACCCGGGGGGGGGGGGGGGGGATATCATTGGGAGAAAATTTGTTGTTTCTTTTCCTTATAAAACCTAACTAAGAAATGCTTTCCATTCTTATCATTTTTTAACTGTCTACGATAGGAAAACAAAAACGGCAACAAATTATATAAAACAAAAATTACTAATAAAGATCAAATTTTTTCCTTTAAAAGGTGTATATATTTTAAATATTAATTTAAAAAAACTTGACAAAAATATCCATTGTATCCCAAAAAACAAATTAGATAATAATTAAAAGATAAAATGTGTTCAAAAAACTTTAAATGGGACAGACTTTTCTTTTGGTTTAAAATCATGTAAAGACTGGGGTTTTTTGTTGTGTGTGTGTGTTGTGTGCCGCACGGGTGCGGCGTGGTGGTTTTGTTTTTTTGGTTTTTGGGGGTGTGTAACCTACAACTTCATATTTCACCTCTCTTGGGCATGTTTATCTATCAAGATGTAAAACTAATTTTTCCCCTCGAAATGTTTCGGGCAAGTACTTTTATCAACAAAGAAATCAAAATTTTTTTTTTTTTTTTTTTTTGAAAATGACTAGTGTCACTGGCATCACATTGTTGTTATTTTTATCTGGGGTAAAGTAGGGGGGTTTGAGGGTGTGGGTTTGGGGGGGTTTGTTATGTGATCGAAAAGGGGTGTATATATATGGGTGGGGGTAGGTTTTCCTATTTTGTAAATGTGGGGGTTATTTTAGGGAGGCTGATGTGATTTAAGGGGAATATGGGGGGGGGGGGGGGGTTTGCCTCTATCTGCATGTTTCCTATTATTTTTTTAATTTTCTGATAATTATATTTTCTTATATCTTATTGCCATCTTTGATTACACTTTCATTTTTATTTTTTTCCCGTCATGGGGTTTTATTGGCTCCTTTTTTCCTTTATCAAATGGTAGTAAACCTGTGGTCCCACCTTATTTTTCCCCCTTTTTCCATGGTTTATTCCATCTGTTGTATGCCATCTGTGCTCATTTCCCGTCCTTTAACACCTTCCCTGTCCCCTCCTCCCTTTTGGTCCTTTCTTTTGATTTCTGTAGCCCTATGCCCACTGTCATCCACGTCGTGATGTCTGGTTATTCCCCCCTTCGTCCCATTGTGGCCTTTTTCCCTTGCGTCCTTTCCATCCCCAACATGTATCTTTGATGGTCCATTTTTTGCCCGTTTGGGAAATGGTCATCACCATTTTCTTAGTTCTTATTGGGTTTTTTGGTAGGCCTATCCAAAATTTTTTTTCATTTTATTTTTTGTAGGTCCGTATCTGTCCCGCATTGTTCATTTGAAATTTTTTGAAGTCATTTGTCGTTTTTTTTTCAGGGACTTTCTGTTTTTTCACGCCCTCCAATTTCCTTTTCATTTCAAATTTCTTCCAATTTTGGTCGGGTTTAATTTTTTTACTTCCAGACCGGCGTGTAGGTGTCGACCTATGCTGCCCGCTAGTTTCCACTTCGTGCTGAGGGTGGGGGGGTGTCCCCGGAAAAGGGCTCTGTTTTGGGGGTTCGGGTGTGGGCGATGAAAGATATTTCAAGTTGGAACAAATTCACCAAACAAAAAACGTTGAAAATTTTCTTTTTTGCTTTAATTCTTTTCGGTTGAGAAATGGTTGGCTGATAACTATTTGTGTTCTTAAATTCCTCATTATTTTTCTGACGACCTGTTCATTTTCTATTGCGTTTCTGCTGTTTCCTTCTTTAAAATTTTCAAAAACCCTGAATTAGTTTACTTTAGGGGGCGACTTGATTTTTTTTATTTCTTTTGACAGTCATTTATTGTGTATTTTTTTTTCTTCTGTGGGAATCCTATGAGCTTCCAATCGCTCAGCGCAAACCATCCAATCAGATCAGTAACATCAGAACATAGGAAGACTGCCTGAAGTCATGTTTTTATTGACATTTTTATCATCGAAATTTTCTTCTTTAGTACTTTACTCAAGTACCATCGCACGGACACAATTCCTTTTCTTTTTTGTTTCGTCATCGCAATTTTTAGAGAGGGAGGCTTTTTTGGGAAAAGTCTGGTATACTTTCCGACAAAGGGAGTTCTGGGTTCTCGTTATTTGAAGCTTTTTTTGTCGTCTTGTTTTGATTTTTTGTTTTTATAGTTTTCTTTTAAGCTCTTCGTTTTTTTTTTTTGACTGTTTATTTTTCGGGGTTTCCCTTTTTCTGATGGTTTGCGTAATTCTTTTTTAAACTGCCGCATTGTTTTTGATTTTTGAGTAGTCCCCTGGTCTGTATTGTTCTTTCAATTTTTTTAATGTGAGTACTTGCTCTGCAATGTGCCAATGCCCCCTTTTAGGGTTACAACCATTGCCTTTAATTTTTGTGACTTTGCTTCTAAGCATTTTTTCATCATTTGTGCATGACTTTTTTTTTCGATGAGGACGTCATTCTTATTCGTCATTTGTCATTGCCTGTCTATCTTTCCTTTTGTGTGTTGCATGATTGTTTAAATTTCAGAAAGCTACTTTCCCAAAAAGAATTCCAATTTTCCCTCGGCCAGATCCCCTTTTTACAGTAAAGGGTTTTTTTTAGCTTAAATTTTACACTTTTGTTCCAATGATTTTCTAACTGTTTTTACACTTTGTAAAATCAGGTTTCCCAAACGAAAGCCAGTCTTGTTTAAAAAGTCTATAAGCCGTTGCTTAAAATTCAGATACAAATTTTGTTTTAAAAAAATTTTTTCCCCACCCCCCTTTGTTTTCCCGCACTCCGGGAAAAATTTTTTTTTTTTTAAAAAACATTTCTAACCCCAAAATGCCCTGGGACATGGGGTTTTTTGTTTCCTGTAAGTTTTAAAGCATTTTGTAACTTTTCCCGGGGTTACTTGGGTATCCTTTACAAAAAATTCGAACCAAAATTTGATCCTTTTTTAAAAGTTTCACCTTTAAAGGTTGCCTGCCCCCTCCAAAAATTTTGTGTTTTGGGAAATTTGGCTTACACCCAAAAAACCCTTTTTTTAAAAAGAAAAATAATTTAAATTTTTAAAGTAAAAAACCCCCAACCCAAGGGCCTTTTGGGAAGATGGCTGAATTTGAAAATCAAAAAAAGTTAAAAAAGAAAAGGCGATTGTTTTCCCTTTTTTAAATTTAGCATTCTTTTTTAATGGATAAAATTTTTTTTTGCTCTGCCCAGAATTTAAAGGGGGTTTTAAACAAAAGAAAGCCGGAAGAAGTTTAAATCCCAAAATTCTTTAAAAGTTTTAAAATTTTTCTTTCCAAATCACCTTTGTCCATTTTTTTCCCACTGGTACAAAAAACCCCAAATTACGAAAACAAAAAAGTTCGTTTTCCTCTAATTTTTAACTTTTAAAAAAAAACCCCTTAGATTGTCATACAAATTTCCCTGTTTTTGGAGACCTATCACACTGTCAAAAATAACAAAACATCATTAGCAAATAGCAATATCAACAATTCAACAAAATCTTGAAAATTTAAAATCCCGGGGTTTTTCCCCTTTATCGATAACATCTTTTGGGGAAGTTCCCTTGATGAAATGAAAAAAAAAACATGAACATTTCTCCTTTTTTAAAACCTTTGGGGGACCTAATACATCAAACAATCCCCTGCCAAACCCAACACAAAGGGTTTTAAAATTTTTAATTTCATACTTTTTTAGAACAAAAAGAATTTTTCCATTTTAAACCCTTTTTAAATCAGTACATCCCATAGCTTTTTCCCACATACAAAATCAAAACTTTACGAAAATCGATAAACAACCCTAAGTTTTTTTTATTTACAACAACTGTTTTTTGAGTGGGGCAAAAAAAGTAAATT
Source organism: Rapana venosa (assembly GCA_028751875.1). Lineage (NCBI taxonomy): Eukaryota > Metazoa > Mollusca > Gastropoda > Neogastropoda > Muricidae > Rapana > Rapana venosa. Next base: position 8,350,075 of record CM054142.1, read on the forward strand.
TTTTTTCAATTTGTGCGTGTTTTTCCCCCGAAACCTGCCGTTCCTTTTTTCCCCTATTAGCTCACTTTCCTCAACCATTTGGGAATTCGCTTTTTAAAAATAAAACTGTACATTTTTCCAAAGGGTGAGCAGGGAAAACCCTGTTTTGCATTACAAATTTGGGTTTCCTTTCTTCAAAGACCGAATTTAAAATTTCAACTTTCCCTTCATCAGATACAAACTATGGGAATAATATTAAAAACCCAATTTAAAAAGGCAAAATAACAACAGCACGGGGCTTAAAAAATTCCCCCAAACAATCCATCACACCAGCCCGCCTTTTTTGCTTTCAAGGCCAATTGCCTAGCTATTTCCCATTCTGGGTAGGGGTTCTGTCTCACATTGGGGTTTTGATGCTGGGCCCTATCAACTCACTTTTATTGTATCAAACATGCCCCGGTCATCACATCAATCAATGTCTTTAACAAAACATAAAACATCCCTGAAGTGGAATACCACCGTCTTTCTTTATGTTACCCCCTGTAAACCTCTTTAGTCAAACACACCTAACGTATCCCAGAATTTCTTAGATCATCAAGTTATTTTCAAGAGACTTAAAAATTTTACGTTTGTGTTCTGTTTTCTTAATCCAGAAGTTTTTTTTCTTTTTTTTTGGGAATACATCCCTTCTTCCTAAAATTCTACTTTGGGTTTTCATAATCGTATCCCCAAAACCCCAATTTACTTTGGAAAATTTTTTCGAAAGGGTTTTTCTGAAAATTTTTCTTGCTCACAACATTCCCTTCAAACCAAGGTTTTTTTTGTCTTATCACAACTACATTTTTTAAACATACACTGCCCAGCATATTTCAAGCATTCATTAAAATTTCATTTAAGGGAAAACATTAATATCTCTGTAAACCTCTAAACACATACCCCATTTATTAATAAACCAAAAGGGATCTTCTAAAAAACCCAGACTCTCTCCTTCCAAATATACTTCTGGATTGAAGTCTGCGTTTTTGTTTTTTTTTAAATGGCCATTTTTGGGAGAAATGACAACAAAAACCTGATGTTGGACCATCATCCGAAGGATTTTAAATTATCCACCTGAAAACAAATCACGTAAACAATAAAGTAGCTATTACACACAGCCACTCGTAAATATAAGTTTAAAATGCCAGGGGAAACCCTAAAAGTTCATCCATTCATATTCCAAAATTTAAAATTTTCACATACCCTTAAAAAAAACTTGCCAAAAAATAAGGGCGAGTCCTTGATTTTCTACCATCTTTTTAGAAAATTCCACCGTTTACACTGTCAACTTTTTAACATCAACTAAATCACAACAACACAAAACTCTACATTTGGCAGCTTCCTGGGGTTTAAGGGCCCCCAAATAGTCAATGGGGGGTCACCACACTCATTAATTGCTTCCCCAACTGTCTTCTAATATACACACCTTAAAAATTTGTCTTTTCATATAGGGAGATTTCAGGGGGAAAAATGCCCCACAAAAACAAACGATTCATTTCCCAACAAATGTCCGAATTTTAAAATAATGATATTGTCAATTTTAGTGTCAATGCTTCAAATATTTTCACAATTCTTCCTGACTAAAAGCACAACACCCCCTGAAAGACCCCAGAGAGCTTCAAACTTAACCCAGGAGTTAAAAAATGGCTTTTAAATGGAAAAAGATTCAAACAGATGCCGCAAAGGTTTCAACAAGAATCAAATCATATCATTATGAAAGCAGCTAGATTGATATTTCAGCAATACAAACAGACCTTCAAAATTTAAGGTTTAAAAAGGAAGCTATCAACAAAAGTCATGATGTTTTTCTGGCTGTGCATGCTTGACATTTTAGACTTCTGTTTCCCCTTTTAAAAACTGAAAAAGGGTGTACAGGGGACGGGCCCAACCCTATCTATTATTGCTCTTTGCATGCAAATTTTTTGTGTGGAGGTTTCACATCTCCAAAATACACCTTCTGGACAAGTAGGGCAATTTCCCTCTGGAGAGAGTGGAACTCGCGACGTTCCGGCACTACAGGGGGAAAATTGGAACGCCCAACCCTTGTCAGTCTGACTGGTCATGGCACCAGCTTTGGTGGGTTTTACCTCCCTTTCCCCCTCCCCACTTCTACCATCCCCCCCTGTGCCGTTTCACGGAAATGCTCTGGGTTCCCCTTCCAAAACCATGGGAAATTTTAGAACCGGTTTCTTTTTGGGGAACAAGGGGGTGGGTCACCCCGTATCACCCTTCCAAAACTGTAACCGGTGGGAGTGCCCCTCCACCTACCCCTCCTCATCTGTGCAAAATCTTGCAGACCCATTCCCCCTTTTGGTTTCAAAAACCCCCCCAGGTTTCTGGGGGTAAATGGGAACGCCCTTCTTCTGGGGAGGGCAGTTTCTGTTTCTGCAGGGACGATGACTGTTTGGAGCGCGCCTTCACAGGGTCGGGTGCTTGACAAAGGGGAGAGGGGGTTCTGTCTAAAGCCCGGGACGATAACCTTTCCATTGACGAAGAGGCGTTTTGTTTTGAGTTTTTGTATCTCTGATTGCCCTCTTTGTGGGGTCGGGTCCGCTCCCACTCCCCAACCCCCCACATTTTTCAGGCGCTCTTCCCCCTCCCTGTCTCGCATGATGGCCGCCACTTGTGGAACCCGGGTGATCAAAGGGACAGGGCGACGAAAAGTCAGTGGTGGAAATTCTTTTCCCCAAACCCGGGGGGATCGCTCAAAGTCATCCCACTCCACTTCTCTGGGGGGGAAATGAACTGAAAATGGGTGACTTGCCTTTTTCCCTGCAGGCTTTTAAAAATCCTGATTTTGCAGGGTCCTCTTTTGAAAACCATACAGCCCATTGGGCCCCCGGGGATAGCGTTCGGGCTTTCCCCCTTTTGACTCCAACCCCGAAACCCGGGCATGTGCAGGGTTTTCCTTTTTTTGGGCCCTTTTTAAAGTCTTTTGAAAGCTGACTACCCCTGGGCCCAAAAGGGCAGGGCTGAGTTCTCAAGGGGCATAACTGGGATTTAAAATTTTTATTAATCCTGTTTTTGGTTTTTTTTCAAGGGGTTTTTCAATCCGGGTTTTCCCCAAATTCTGCATATTTTCCCCGGGTATGTGCATGAGGCCAGTAGTTTTTTTCATTTTTTCTTCAAAAAGCTCAAACCGGGGAAATGTCACTTATTCCCCCATCCCCTGGGCATGTCGGGCAATAAACCTGGGTTAGATTTAAAATTTTACCACAAAGGGGAAGCATAATCCCCCAAATCGGAGGCGAAAGCTTATACATTTCTCAGGACTCAGGAATTCCCAATTCGAGCTGTGGGGCATAAGGGGGTTTAAACCCAAATGGTCGTTCGGGCCCCCCACACCCCCTCATTTTCAAGTCCAAAGGGAAAAAATCAAACAGACACGTTTCAAATTGGGGATTTTCCCCACAGAAAAAAGCCTACAGGAAAAAAAGGGAAATTGAAGAGCAAGATTGCTTTCAGAGCTTGGGACAAATGCAAACAGGGGCAAAAACCCAAACCAAATGTGTATCTTTCCTGTCCCCTCTCACTGTCACCTTTTTTTCCTCGATTTTCGCATCTTTTTCAGCAGGAATCCTCGAATTGACAACGCAAATCGACCCACAGATGTTCGATATGCTTGTATGCCAATCGTCATTACGCTGATGACTATACAACTAATTAATATTGTAATTTATTGTCTAATTTAGTTGCACTGAAAATTTTCTGCTGCTGCACAGAATCGTGAACACTTGTTCATCCCAGAGAGAGAGAGAGAGAGAGAGAGAGAGAGAGAGAGAGCGTGTCCATGTGCTTGTGTGTGTGTGTGTGTGTGTGTGTGTGTGTGTGTATGTGAATTCCGCCACTTGGCTATACACGATAGTTTGCTGGTATAACGGGTATTTTGAGAAGCACATTGTAACTTTGTAAATTCCGCCACTGGGCTAATCAAAATGGAAGAATAACAACAACAGGCCTACACGCAAATCAACTCAAAATAGAAGGCATGTTGTTTCACCCATTCCTGCCAATCATGTTTATAAAAAACCATGGCAACACTTATTCCAAAGACGCTGTAGGTCTTTTAAAATTGTCTTTTGTAATCAAATAGTAAAAGGAAAGGAAAGGAGTCCCATAACCTATAAGGTCGTAGGGGAGCGAGGCGTCAGAGACCTCACTTCTCTATGGCCAGCATATTGAGGGCGGCGCCCATCTCCTCTCCCTCGCTGCTTTATCTTCCCTGACCCTAAAGAGGGCAGGTACCCATTTACAGCTGGGTGAACTGGGGGAACTGTACTGAAGCCAAGGCGCGCAAACGGTCACCCATCCAACTGGTAACCACGCTCGACGCTGCTTAACTTGGCTGGGGGAAAGCGAGTGCTCCGACCACTGAACTATCCCGTCCCCCAAAAAGTAGTTTGGATTAAAATCTGTCTCATAGTTTTAAACAGTTCTCCTCCGTTTCTCGGCTCAAGTTCCGAGTTCACCAATGGTGAGATTTTTGACCGCCTCCATCCCCCCCCCCCCCCCCCCCCCCCCCCCCCCCCCTGTCATTCAGTAGCCGCATTCCGACTTCGGGATAAGCAGGGTTGATGATGATAATGCCTCAGACACCGCCAACTCAAGATTCCTCAGTGTCTGCTTCCCTCAACCTGCCTCAACCCCCTTTCCCTATACTCTTCTAAATATGTAATAATATAAGTATATGTATAAGTGTATGCGCGCGCGCGCGCGCGCGCACCACCACACTCACACCACACCACCACCACGCACACACACACACACACACACACCGCGCACCGCGCGCACGCACCAGGAGAAGAGAAGAGAGAGAGAGAGAGAAAAAGAGAGAGGAGAGAAGAGAAGAGAGAAACCCATCGAACGAAATTCAAATTCAAACTGAGTGCCATTGATTGTATAAACATTTATTTACGATTGAATAAATTTTAAATGGATCCGCCCGGGGCAAAAAACCCAAAACCCCCAAAAAAAAACCCAAACCCCCCCATTTGGGGGAAAAATTAAAGGGGAAAGGAGTTTAATTAAAGGGGGGGGAAGGGAGGTTGGGGTTTTTTTTTTGGGGGGGGGGGGGGTCATTTGGATTTTGAAAAAAGGGGGGGGGTTTTTTCGGGGGTGGGGGGGGAAATGTAAAAGGGGGGGGGGGGGTTTTTGGAAAGGAGTTAAAATGGGGGGGAAAGGGGGGTTGAAGGGGGGGAAAAAATTTTTTTCTTTTTTTTTAAAATTTTTTAAAAAAAATTTTCCCAAATTTTTAAACCCCCCCCCCCCCCCCCCCCCCCCCCCCCCCAAAAAAGCCCCCCTTTTTTCCCCCCCCCCCCCCCCCCCCCCCCCATTTTGGAGGCCGGATTGGGGGAAAGGGGGTTTAGAAAAGGGAAAAAGAAAAAATTTTAGGGAAAAAAATTAATTTTATTTTTTAAATTTAAAAAAGTTTTGTATGTTTTTGGGGGCCGGGGGAAAAAAAAAAAAAAAAAGGGGGGAAAAACAAAAACAAAGGGGGGGGGGAGGGGGGAGGGAGAGGAAAGGGAAAGGGGAAAAGGGGGGGGAAAAAGGGGAAAAAGAAAAAAAAACAAAGATGAGTAAGAGGGGGGGGGGGGGTTGGGAAAAGGGGGGAATGTTGTTGGGGGAAAAGTTAAAAAAAAAAAAGGGGGGGGGGGGGTAAAAAAAAAAAAAAAATTTAAAAAAAAATTAAAAAAATTTTTTTTTTTAAAAAAAATTTGCCCAAAAAAAACCCCAAATTTACAAAAAAAAAAAAAAATGGGGCCCCCCTTTTCCCCTTTTTTTTGAGAAGGGAAAAAAAAAAAAAAAAAAGGGGGGTTTTAAAAAAAAAATTTTAAAAAACGCCCGGGGGGGGGCCCCCCAAAAAAAAATTTTTTAAAAAGGGAAAAGAAAAAAAAAATTTTTTTTAATTTTTTTTTTTTTTTTTTTTGGAATTAAATTTTTTTTTTAAAAAAAAGTTTTTTTGATTTTAAAATTTTTTTTTGGAAATTTTTTTTGGGTTTTAAATTTTTTTGGGGAAAAAAGGGGGTTTGGGGGTTTTTTAAGGGGAAATAAATTTGGGGGAAATTTTTTTTTTTTTTTTGGGGGGGTTTTTAAAAAGGGCCCCAAAATTTGGTTTTTTAAAGAATTTTAGGGGGGGGGGGGGGTTTTTTAAAAATAAAAACCCAAAAAGGCCCGGGGGAAAAACAAACCCCCCCCCCCCAAATTTTTCTGGGTTTTTTAATTTTTTTAATTGGGGGAAAAAAGGGGGGGGGGGTTTTTTTTTTTAAAAAAATTTTTTTTAAAAAAATTTTTTTTTTAAAAAAAATTTTTTTTTTTTTAAATTAAAAATTTTTTAAATAAAAAATAAAAAAAAAAAAAAAAAAAAAAAATATTAAAAAATTTTTTTTTTAAAAAAAAAATTTATTTTCCCCCCCCCCCCCCCCCCCCAAAAAAAAAAAAAAAAAAAAAAACCCCCCCCCCCCCCCCCCCCCCCCCCCCCCCCCAAAAATAATAAAATAATCCCAAAAAAAAAAAAAAAAAAAAATTTATGGTTTTTTAATATAAATTTATTTTTTAAAAAAAAAAAAAAAAAAAATAAAAAAAAAAAAATTTAAAAAAAAAAAAATTTTAAAAAATTTTAAAAATAATGATAAAATTAAAATTTTTAAAAAACAAATACAAAAATAAAAAAAAAAATATAAAAAAAAAAAAAAAAAACCCCCCCCCCCCAAATTTCCCAATTTAGTTAAAATTTAAAAAAAAAAAAAGGGAAAAAAAAAAAAAATTTTAAAAACAAAAACTTCCCCCATAGGTTTAAAAAAAAGGGATAATGTTTTTAAAATTATGGTTTTTTTTTTAAAAAAAAAAGGGGTTTGAGGGGGGATTTTTGGGGGAGGGAAGAATGGGGGGGGTTAAAAAATTTTGGGGGATGGGGGGGGATTGGGGGGTGGAGGGTGGGGGGGTTTCTATTTTGGCTTTTTTAAAAGGGGGAAAAACGATTGGGGGGTTTGGGGGGGGTGGGTGGGGGGGGGGTGGGGGGGAGGTGGGGGGGGGGGGGGGGGGGTGGGGTTGGGGGGGGGGGGGGGGGGGGGGGGGGGGTGGGGGTTTTTTCCGGGAAAAAGGGGTGGGGGGGTTTTGTGGTAAAAACATTTTTCAAAAAGCCTTTAAATACAAAAAATTTAAAAAAGGTGGGGGGAAACTTTAAATAATTTAGATTAAAAGGAAAGCCAAAAAAACTTTTAAATTTTAAAATTTTTTTAAATAATATCTCAAAAAAAAAAAACAAAAAACAATTTAAAAAACCAAAAAAAAAAAAAAAAAAAAAAAAAAAAAAACCGTGAGAGAGCAGAAGAGAGTGGGGGAAAAATGAAAAATTAATTTTTTTAAATTTTATTAAAAATTATTGGGAAACGGGGAATATTTTGGGTAGGGGGGGGTTTTTGAAAATTGGAAAAAGAATTTTTGGTTGGGGGGTTAAAAAGGGGAAATTTTTTTTTAAAAGTTTTTTGGGGGGGGGAGGGGGGGGGAAAAAAAAAGGGGAGGGGGGGGGGGGGGGGGGGGGGGGGGGAGGTGAATCTGTTTTAAAAAACCCGGGGCCCAAAAAAGGGTTTTTCGAACGTTTTTTTTTTTGGGGGGGGGTGCAAAGAAGAAAACATGATTGTAACAAAAATAGCTAAAAAATTTTTTGGGAAAAAAAAAGAAAAAAGGGAGAGAGAGGGGGGGGAAAAGAGAGGAGGGAAAGAGGAGAGGACAGAAAAAACAGACAAAACAAAAAAAGGGCAGAGAAAAAAAAAAACCCAAGAACGAGACACAAAGAGAGAAAAGACATACAGGGGCAGAACAACGAGCAAGAATTCTGAAAATAAAACTTTTATTATTTTCCTCCATATGACACTCAAAATTGGTGAAACCAAAAGGCACAAAGAATAAAGCAAAAGGGGGTTAGACCCATTTTATGGAATCACTGGGGAGTCACTGGGGGCCCGTACACAGGCTTCCTGCCCGTTCTTGGGATTTCTGCATGCTTTTCCCAAATGTCTCTAAATGGGCCCCCTTTCGTAGGTTTTAGCGAAAGATTCTCGTGGATCCTCGCTGATTTTTTTGACCCACGGATTCAAAAAGTTTAACAAAGAGAAGTTTCCTTTCCCCCAATCTTCGGCTAAGCTCCGGGGTTTACCACCATGGAATTTTTTTCGTGTGCGACCGTGTTTGCCCCTTAAGGTACGCATTTCCCATTCGGGGATGACAAAAAATTGGCCGTTCACTTTTAAAAATTCTTGACAATGTTCCCCCCGCCGCTATTCGTTCTCACCCCACCCAAACCCAAATTTTCATGTCGCTTTCCCTAGGGGCAAGGTCCCAGAGAGCCCTCAATTCATGTCGTCGCTGGGCCCCCTCGCGGGCCTTTACTGCGCTGGGGCCTTTGGGGGGTTCATGGGGCCTGTCTGGCTAACAATACACAGGACGCCCCTTCTACCCCCCCATACTGAGACAATGATAGTTTGTCCAAACCAGGGTGAGGAAAAACCCCCTGGAGTGGGGCCACCACAACGACCCCCCAACCACCTCTCCCGGAATACCAACCCCCCCAAGGGTTTGACTCTAGCTCATACAGAAGAAGTTTAGGGGAAAAAGAACTGAGGTCACCCTAAAACCAAGCAACGGGCCCAAAGAATCAAGGGAATTTTTTTTATTTTCAGATGGTCAGTGTGATGAAATATTCATGCTCTGCTCTAACGCACGTGCTTGAGTTACGTGGCAGGGCCACTGTATCCCGGGTCACCGTGTCGTAAGGGACAACACACCGTAGGAAGCAGAGGGCACCCGTAGGTTGGCCAGGCGATTGATCAACACTCTCAAGTTACCACGAGGGGCGAAACTCGACATGTGTCCCAGTCCCCAATAAGCCATTACAAACTCACTTTGGTAGAAGCAGCTGGAGACAAAAAACCCCGTACCAGTATCACTTCGAAAACCCCGACCTTCCCCCCGTTAACCCCACGTTGACCATACCCTTGGGGCTGGTCAAAAGAGTCAATTTGAAAAATTCACAAACCAAAGTAAGGTACGAATTGAAAAGGGAAACATTTAAAAGGGCAGTTTATTTTGAAAAATCTTTTTTTAGTTGTAATTCTTTTAATCGAGGGGTAATGGAATAAGCACTTTTGGCCTTTTTACACCAGTCCCCGTGTTTTCGGGTTTTTTTAAAATTTTTTCATCCGTCCCACCCGGGAACAATGGCCACTCTTACAAAAGCGGAAAAAGGAAATTTTTCGTGTGCCAAAATGTTCTGCGTGCGTTCGCATACACGGGGCCTCGGTTTATCGTCTCATCCGAAAGACTTTTGGGGAGAGTGGAGTCTGCACTGATGTTAACACCAGGGGAAAATATCCCCTTGAACGGGAATCGAACCCGGGTCGTCAGATTGCGAGGGCAATGTTCTAACCACTAGGCTATCCCGTCCCCTTGACACGCTGTATGTATGTCAGGTGCAGTGTTGCAAAACTCTTTAAATGAAACTAGTTTAAAAATCAAAGAATACGTACATAAAATAGTTTTTAGGCATTTTAAACTGTGTACATCTGTGTGTGTGTGTGTGTGTGTGTGTGTGTGTGTGTGTGTGTGTGTGTGTGTGTGTGTGTGTGTGTGTGTGTGTAGTGGTGTGTGAATGGTGCAATGTTTGTTCATTTCACATTTTCAAGTAATGGCTTTTATTGGTTTTATCCTGTGTTAAATCTTTTTCTGTTGCTTGTTGTTCTTTCATCAAAAGGTTTAATCTTAAAACAACACACAGATACAGACACAGACACAGACACAGACACACACACATACACACGCACACACACACACACACACACACACACACACACACACACACACACACACGCGCGCGCGCGTACACAACTTGCCCTTTCACCGGTTTTATGAGCTTACCACAAAGAAAAAAAGAAAGAAAGAAAGAAAGAGTGAGAGAGAGAGAGAGAGAAGAGAGAGAGAGAAGAGAGAGAGAGAGAGAGAGAGAGAGAGAGAGAGAGAGACAGAGAGAGAGAAAGAGAGAGACAGAGACCGAGACACAGAGAGAGAGAGAGAGAGAGAGAGAGAGAGAGAGAGAGAGAGAGAGAGGGGGGGGGGGTCACTAACGGGAGATTAGCGTGCAGGACAGCATGTCACTAACGCTATTTCCCCAGCTTTCACACTCTCACCCTCACTCACTCAAGTCCAGTTATATATTTTTCCACTTCGATACACAACTAACACAAATCGCTCCTTCATGCCAGTCACCTGCCTCAGGGGCTGCTGATTCCAGAATTTGGCATCGGGCAGGCAGACGACAATTGTTGGGCTGCCAGTTGATCCGAGATTTGTGCCAGACGAGCTTTAATTTTTGGGACGCGGTAGGGTAATCGTGATTAGCCCTGACCGTATTACAGGACTTAGTGTGACAGTTTGATTGGGGGCTGGCTTAGAAACAAGTAACGGAGAAGACAGTTGAAAGTACATCGACAAAAAGTACTGGGGGAAAAAAAACTCCCAGAGGAAGAAGTCAAGAACATAAAAGAGAGGTGAAAACGAAGAATAGATAATAGAAAAGGAAAAAAAAAAAGGAAATGAAACACGGAGAAGGAATAATATTTCTTGTTGGTAACTTTTTTGGGGGGGGTTCTCAATTTTATGACAACTGTGCAACTCGTTAGTACACGAGTGTACAAAAAAAAGTACATTTCCATCTGGACAACTGAGGAAGGCAGTAAAACTATTTGTCATATTTTGGACACAAATTGGCTACAAAAAACCCACCCCCCCCCAAAAAAAAAAAAAACGAAAAGGAAAAAAGGAAAGAAAAGAAAGAAATAAAAAAAGAAAAGAGAGGAAACCTGGCCAGAGGACTTGGCAGGTCTTCGTCAAGTGGAAGGGACCGTTCCAGGGTCTTACTTAGCTGACGTGATTTTCGGTCAGTCTCTCCACTTTTCCGACTTCTGCCGACCACTTTAGTACCGTATCTTCTGACTGTGTGAGGTAGGGAGAGTTTGTCTTTACTTCTTTTTTATGTGTTGTGTTGTGTATGTTGTTGTTGTGTTATGTTGTTGTTGTTGTTGTTGTGTTGTGTTGTGTGTGGTTGGTGTTGTGTGTGTGTGTGTGTGTGTGTGTGTGTGGTGTGTGTGAGGTCTTTTTGAACGCACGAATTCTGTCTGTGTGTCTGTGTATGTATGTATGTATGTATGTATGTATGTATGTATGTATGTATGTATGTATGTATGTGTGTGTGTGTGTATGTATGTATGTATGTATAGTATGTATTAATATATGTTATATGTGTATGTATGTATGTATGTATGTATGTGTGTATATATATATCTATCTGTCTATCTGTCTATCTATCTATCTATCTATCTATCTATCTATCTATCTATCTATCTATCTATCTATCTATCTATTTGTCTGTGTGTCTGTCTTTCTGTCTGTCTGCCTGTCTGTCTGTATACATGTATGTATACATGTATGTATACATGTTTGTATGTGTGGATATATGTACATGCGAATATGAAGAGAGAGAGAGAGAGAGAGAGAGAGAGAGAGAGAGAGAGAGAGAGAGAGAGAGAGAGAGAGACAGAGACAGAGACAGAGAGAGACAGAGAGACAATGACAATGGCAATGACAATGTTTAATGAATTTAGGCCTCTGCCCATTTTCACGGGGTACATAAATGTCTACAGACACATGAATGCATATATCAAGAAAAGTGACGCCAATGAAAAGTGAAAAAAAGCATATAAACATATGTAAATGACATCAAGATTTGCAAAATTCTATGTATACTGGAGACTGAGTTTACTGTCTCTGAGTTTGAAGGCTTTGTACAAAAACCATGCTAGTTGTCTGATTATTGACACATTCTGGGTGGCCATAAGGCTCACATACTTTGCTTTCTGAAAATGAATTGGAATCTCCTTCAGTATGTATGGTCTCAAAGCAGAGTATGTGTCACACTGAAAACACATATGTAGTTCATTTTCTTCTGACCCTGGACAAAATGGACATTCATTGTTTATATCATCTGCACACATATAACGATTCTAATGGATTCGGAGGTCACTGATTCCAAGCCGTACTCGAATAAAAATGTCTCTGAAACACTTTTGCTGCACACAATCTAAATAAGTTTCTGGGATAAGGGAAGACTTGAAACACGCGTAAAGATTAAATCTGTCACTGTTACAAGCACTTGTCATCCATTCTTGCATGTACACGTCCAGGAGTGTCTGCTTAAATGATAGCAAGAAATGCCTCTCGTTATCAACTCTTTGATTTATCCAAACATACCCAAATCCCACACTTTGTAACATATGTGTAAGCTTAGAAACCCAGTTTATTTTACCAGATTCGTCTAAGCTCATCATCATTTGATAAGCTTGTTTTGGCAGTCGAGTATAATCTATTTTAAGTATACGAAGCCAATATTTAACTGCACGCATGCGACAGTTGATTTGTAAAGGATACCTCCCGAGGTCACCATATACCATTTTATTTGGAGTGCGGCTGGAAACATTTAAAAATCTCTTGCAAGCGAATAAATGTACTGACTCAACCAGATGATTTTCAGACAAAATGCCTCACACTTCAGAAGAATACAGAAGAATTGGTTGAATTTTAGTGTCGAATATTTTGAAAAATGTTTTCCTAGATATATTATTATATTGGTTATATATTCTGATAATATCAAATAGCGCTCTTTTGTCCCTTTCTCCCAAGGTGTTTGGCATTTTTATTCAAACTCATGGTGGTTGTAAACGTAAAGCCTAGATACACATATTTGTTCAACACTTTTACAGGAACACCGTCAACAAACCACTTCTCACTCCTACCTAGAAATCCTCCTTTTTTGAAAGCCATAACTTTTGTCTTATCTTTGTTAATTTTCAGACCAAGATCAGTACATACTTTAAGCATACAGTTAATCTGGTTTTGTAGTCCATTTGGTGTGCAAGACAACAACCAGATCACTGCAAATATAAAAATAATTCAGCTAAACCGGGTCCCCAGTTTTTTTCCATTCCCTTGATCTTCTAAAAATATTAAAATTCATATTACAACCGAAAAACAAGTGGACTTAAAACACAGCCTTTGGGCGCAAACCCCGGACATTCAAAAAAGGGAGAGACAGAGGAGAGAGAAACAGGAGAGAGAAAACAGAGGGAGAGAGAAAAAAAGGGGAGAGAGAGAGAGAGAGAGAGAGAGAGAGAGAGAGAGAGAGAGAAGAGAAACAGAGAGAGAGGCAGAGAGAGTGAGAGAGAGAAAACATATCAAAAACTCGGACAAGAAGACAAAGAGACACAAAGGGCTACTTGAAGTTGAAAACCGTGTCCTTTTTAACCTCTTTCTCATTGTTTTATGTCTATTTTCAGAAACATCGGCCACAACAGACTCGGTGAACGGCAAGAACAGTTAAACCGGAGCAACAACAAGCCCAACTGCAACAACAACAAATACTGCTATTACTACTACTACAGCACCACACAACCAACAACAATCGAAGCATCGCCACCCATAACCAACCACCCACCATCAACCCCCCCACCCACCCACCACCAACACACCCACCACCCCACCACCCACTAACCACCCTCCCCCCACCCCGACCATCCCACTCACACCCCCCGAACCACAACTCAACACAACCAAGCCAACCCTAACCAATCCACGAGCTATCAACATCACCACCAACACTACCACTACCACTACCACCAACACTAAAAACTCCCACCAACACTAACACTACCACCAACACCAACACCAACACTAACACTACCACCAACACTAAACACACCACCAACACTACCACAAACCACCAACACTACCCCACTACCACCAACACGAACACTACCACCAACACTAACACTACCACCAACACTACCACCACTCCCACCAACACGAACACTCCCACCAACACTAACAAACACTACCACCAACACTAACAAACACTCCCACCACACTAACCACTACCCCCAACACTACCACTACCACCAACATGAACACTACCACCAACACTAACAAACACTACCACCAACACAAACAAACACTACCACCAACACTAACACTACCACCAACACTACCACTAACCACAACACGAACACTACCACCAACACTAAAAAAACACTACCACCAACACTAACTAACACTACCAACCAACACGAACATACACCAAACCCAACGAACACTACCACCAACACAAACACTAACAAACACTACCACCAAACACTAACAAACACTACCACCAACACTAACACTACACCAACACTACCACTACCACCAACACCAACACTACCACCAACACTAACAAACACTACCACCAACACTAACACTACCACCAACACTACCAGCACCACCACTACTACCAAGACCGCCACGCTCGTCCCAAGGACCAAGCCATGCCCCAGGTGTGGAACCCCTCTGTCTCCACGGAGCAGGACTCGGGCGGCTTCAGCAAGAACTCCCGCTACATGAAGCTGGCCAACTTCTCGGAGGCCTCTCTGAGGAGGATCAAGGTGCGCAACAGCCTGGAGAACAAGCTGAGCCACATCCAGCAGGCCTACATACGGCGCCACTCCGCCCTCTCCGTGGTGAAGATCGAGCAGGCCCGCAAGAACATTTTGGATGTGAGTGTGTGTGTGTGGGAGTGTGTGAGTGAGTAGTAGTAGTAGTTCTTCAGTTTAACGTCCTTCCACTAAATAGTGATATCAGACGGGAAAGTGTGTGTTTTGTGTGGTGTGTTTTGGGGTGTGTGTGTGTGTGTGTGTGTGTGTGTCTGTCTGTCTGTGTGTATGTGTGTGTTGTGTGTGTGTGTGTGTGTGTGGGTGTGTGTGTGTGTTGTGTGTGTGTTTTGGGGAGTGTGTTAGTAAGAAAAGGGTATGCACATAAAAAACAATAGCAATAGTGAGTGATGAGTGAGGATGGTAGGTGTTTGGGGTGGGGGTTGGGGTTGGGGTGTTGGGGTTTTTGGGGTTGGGCGTTGGTTTTGGTGGTGGGGGTGGTGGGGTGGTGGTGGGGGTGGGTTTGGGGTTGGTGTGGGGGGGGGTTGGGGTGTGGGGGTTTGGGGATGGTAGAAGCGTGTGTGTGTGTGTGTGTGTTTTGTGTGTGTTGTGTGTGTGTGTGGTGTGTGTGTTTTGTGTGTGTGTGTGTAGTGAGTGAGTGAGGATGGGTAGGGTTTGGGTGGGGTTGGGGGGTGGTTGGGGTTGGGGGTTGGTGGTGGTGGGGGTGGGGGGTGATGGTGGATGGTTGGAGTTGGTGTGGGGTGGGGGTTGGGGGTGTGGGTTGGAGGATGTAGGAGCGTGTGTGGTTGTGTGTGTGTGTGTGTGTGGGGTGTGTGTGTTGTGTGGTGTGAGTGATGAGTGGGAGGGTGGGTGTTTGGGGTGGGGGTGGGGGGGGGGGGGGGGTTGGGGGGTTAGGGGTTGGTGGGGTTGGTGTGTTGGGGGTGGTTTTGGTGGAGGTTGGAGGGATGGTGGGGAGCGTGTGTGGTGGTGTGGGTTGTTGTGTGTGTGTGAGTGTGGATGGGGTGGTGTTGGGGTGGGGGGGGGGGTTGGGGGGGGGGTGGTGGGGTTGGTGTGGTGGGTGGTGGTGGGGGTGAGGGTTGGGGTGGGGGGTTGGTGGGTATGGGTGGTGGTGGGTTGGGGAAGGGAAGGGGTAGGAGGGGGGTTTTTGAGTGGGTTTGGGTGGGTGGTGTGGGTTGGAAGGGGGGGGGGAAAGGGTGGAGTGGGTATGGGATGTGGGGGTGTATGTGTGTTTTGTGAGTGATAGGGTTGGGGAGCAGGGGGTGGTGGCGGTGGTGGTGATGGCGTGTGATGTTTGGGGGGAGGTTGGTGGGGGGGGGAAATGGGGTGTGTGTGTGTTCTAAAGACGATAATGATGATGATGATGATGGCAGTTATGAAAAGCTACCGCCACAGCCACCATCACCACCCATCATCTTCATCATCATTATCTCCTCCTCTCATCTTCACCTTCCACCTGCTCCTCCTCCTTTTTAACTGTGTAGTGTAGCGTAGTGTAATGCAGTGTGAAGTGTAGTGCGGTGTAGTGAAGTGCAGTATAGTATAGTGTAGTGTAGTGTGGTATGGTGTAGTCAAAGTCAAAGTCAAAGTCAAACTTTTATTTTCAGATGGTACAGTGAATAAGCAGTGCATTTGCTTTTTTCATCAAGCCATCTATCTAAAGAAAAAAAAGCGAGGAAAAAAAGATAATGTATATGCAGACATAGAATAAAAAAAACCCTAATCTATGGTAAACAATATAGAAATCAAACAAGAAAAACAATAACATATGGAGTGTAGAGCAGTGTAGTGTGGTGTAGTGTATGTAGTGTAGTGTAGTGTAGTGCAGTGTGTGTAGTGTAGTGTGGTGTACGTAGTGTTGTGGGTGTAGTGTAGTGTGTGTAGTGCATGCAGTGTATTAGTGTAGTGTAGTGTAGTGCAGTGCAGTGTAGTGTAGTGTAGTGTGGTGTAGTGTAGTGAGTGTAGTGTAGTGTAGGGTGGTGTACTGTAGTGTAGTGTGGTGTGGTGTGGTGTAGTGTAGTGAGTTTTAGTGTAGTGTAGTTAGTGTAGTGTAGTGTAGTGTGGTGTGGTGTAGTGTAGTGCAGTGTAGTGTAGGTAGTGTAATGTGGTGTAGTGTGTATGTGTAGTGTAATGTAGTGTAGTGTGGTGTAGTGTAGTGTAGTGTAGGCAGTGTATGTGCGTGTGGTGTAGTGTAGTGTAGTGTGGTATGTGTGTAGTGTAGTGTAGTGCAATGTGTGTGTGGGTGTGTAGTGTAGTGTAGTGCAGTGCAGTGGAGGTAGTGTAGTTAGTAGTGTAGTGTGGTGGTGTAGTGTAGTGGAGTGCAGTGCAGTGTAGTGTAGTGTAGTGGGGGTTTAGTGTAGTGTAGTGTAGTGTGTGTATGGGTGTAGTGTAGTGCAGTGTAGTGTAGTGCAGTGTAGTGTAGTGGTGGTGTAGTGTAGTGTAGTGTGGTGTGGTGTAGTGTATAGTTCAGTGTAATGTAGTATAGTGTAGTGAGGTGTGGTGTATTGTAGTGTAGTGTAGTGTAATGAGGTGTGGTGTGGTGTAGTGTAGTGTGGTGTAGTGTAGTGTAGTGTAGTGTAGTGTAGTGTAGAGTAGCGTAGTGTGGTGTAGTGTGGTGTAGTGTAGTGTAGTGTAGCGCAGTGTAGAGCAGTGTAGTGTAGTGTAGTGTAATGTAGTGCAGTGTAATGTAGTCCAGTGTAGTGTTGTGAGGTGCAGTGCAGTGCAGTGTAGTGTAGTGCAGTGTAGTGCAGTGTAGTGTAGTGTAGTGCAAAGAAAGTTACATGACATTTATAATTCAAAGGATGGGGGCAGTGAGGATGATAATGATGTCGACCACGTCTGCCTTGTGAACACATTCATCATTTCAGGACACAGCATCGACAGAGGCACAACTGTGGTGTCCTTAAGGGGCTAATGTCGTCAACTGATCAGGATGAACAGAGAGGAAGAAACTACTCCCCTGATCTGGAAATATTGTTTGGAATGATGCGTGCTGTATTTGGTATAAAAGAAATGAATATCTTCAGCTTAAAACGCCGCATTCTCAATCTCGATATACATGGATCTCAATATTATCCCATGTTGATATTACCTACCAGCTTCTGTCTTTGAAATGGGTCAAACACAGCAGATTTTCCCCGGTAAACTTCGGGTGTACTCTTTATGTTTGCAGTCATGACTAAGTTTTTTTTCTATTTTATTTTATTAATACCTTTATATTGCCGTACATTTGGTCGTGTATACATCTGTGATGAAACGAAGACTGTTTTGCTTAGCAGTTTATCACTTTTTAAAAATTTTCGTTCCTCGGCTAGAGCTTTGAGGTTCACCAACGGTGACCGTTTTTGTCCACCATGAAGCTATCCGCATTCCGACTTCGGGGATGTATGCTGGGTGTTTTCGTGTTTTCGTAACCCATTGAACGCTGACGTGAATTACTGGATCTTCACCGTGTATATAAACTATTATCTACATATATGATCTTCCACACGAAGGGAATGAAGACACTGGCAGGTCTGCATTTGAAGTTGATTTGGGATATCGTAAGAATCCCTACTCGTAATTCACCAGACACCGCTGAGATTCGAACCCACGACTTCGCGTACCCACAGGGTTTATGTCAAACAGTCTTAACCACTCGGCTATGGCGTCAGTCACTTTAGAACTAATTCCTGGTTGTTCAAGGACCGGGGTCGCACAGTCGAACATCATGTATCAGTTAAGGACAAGAAAACTTTATTCGTTACTTTATAATTAAAGAAAAAATTCATTTACTTCCAGAATATGGAATAGCACTTATGTGCTTTTTTGCATCCAGTTCCCGTGTGTATGCAGTTTTGTTCAATTTTGTCATCCGTTCCAACTGGTACACAATGGCCTACTCTTACAAAAAGCGGTACGGGTTTTAACGTGTGCGTAAGATGTTCTGCGTGCGTTCGCACACGGGGCCTCGGTTTATAGTCTCATCCGAAGGACTTTTCTGGGGGACTGGAGTCGGCACTGCACTGATGTTAACTCCAGAGGAAAAGTCCTCTTGAACGAGATTGGAACCCGGGTCAGCAGATGACGAGCGCAGTGAACATCACTCTAACCACCAGGCTATCCCGTCACCCCCACTTAACGCCAACAGACGATAAAAAAGGTAAAGGTGTCCCATAACCTATAAGGTCGTAGGGCAGCGAGGCGTCAGAGACCTCAACCTCTCCAGGTGCCAGCCTATTGAGGGCATCAGCGCCCATCTCCTCTCCCTAGCTGCTTTACCTTCCCTGACCCTAAAGAGGGCAGGTACCCGTTTACAGCTGGGTGAACTGGGGGAACTGTACTGAAGCCAAGGCGCGCAAACGGTCACCCACCCATCTAAGTGGTAACCACGCTCGAGACTACTTAACCTTGGCTGGGGGAAAAGCGAGTGCTCCGACCACAACTGCGCTATCTCAGACGATGATCATTCGTCTGCCTGGGTTTCAGAGACAGCGCCGCTTCACGGCCTACAAGCTGGTGGTGAGGAAGCACCCCATCAAGGACAGGCCCAGCTACCAGGCGGCGCTCAACGACAACTACTCCCTGCACGCCCTCCGCCACGAGCTGCGCCGCATGTCCCGAGACATCGACCCCGAGAACCCGACGCAAGCGAAACCCGGCCCTTGGTGCGCATCCCGCAGCAAGAAAGTTCTACCTCTGGCCCCGGGGCTTTTCACAGTTCTTGATTAAACCATTGATGCTGGGGGAAACGAAAGTGAGGGGCTGTATGCCGTGGTTTTCCACTCGGGAATTCCCTTTACAGCTTAGTCTTTGTATCGACTTGACCCCTGACGAGGGGGTTGATTTGCACAGTCCTTATGGCTGGCCGGGGGCAAGTTGGCCTTTTGGAGAACATCCCAAACGCCCCCACTTGGCCGAGAGAGTGGGGATTGTGTGGGAAGCATTCCACTATAATAAATTTTGCCCCTTTCCCAAACAGCGCTGCCTCCTCTGCGTTTTGGGGGGTCATCGTCCCAACACGACGGACAAACAAAAATACATACAAGTCTTTGTCAAAAAATTGGAAGGGGGAGCTTTTCCCTTCCCCTTTGGGGTCCCGGGAACCGTCAGTGAAAAAAACATCCCTCACCTTCTGAAAAAGTTGTTGGGAAAAGTCTATTTTTTGTCCCTATCTTTTTTTTTCCATCTTTATTTCCTTCCTGTCACCTCTTTCCTGTCAATTTTTGTTCTTGGGCCCCTTATCCCCCATTTCCCCCCCCGGAAAAAAATTAAAAAAATAACAATTCTCTTCCACGCCCAAGTAATGTGCGGGCCTGATTGTTTAGGCGCTGAAGGGGCGTAAAGCATTTTGTCAAAATAGACAAAAAAAAGCTGTGTCTGAGCGTTCAACGCGTTTACGAAGAATAAAGGGGGGGAAAATTGTTTTTTTTTTTCCCAGGGGGTGGGTAGCCTAGGGTTAGAGCGTTTGGGTTTTTGGGTCGATGAGGGGGGGGGGAGGGAGGGGTGGTGGGGGGGGGAGGAGGTGGGGGGGGGGGGGACTGGGGGTTCGAGTCACCACTGAGACGCCTGTTCATGGGGATTTTTTTTATTGGAGCTAACACCAGTACCAACCCCGCTCCTTGGAAAAGTCTCTCGGATGCGACTCTAAAGTGAGGTTTCGTGTGCGAACGTATGCAGAACATCTTGCTCACGTGTTAAAACCTGCTTCGCCTTTCGGAAGAGTACACCATTGCATACCTGTAGAAAGGGATGAAAAAAAAAAAGCAAAAACAACAAAAAACACCGAAAACAAAACAATACAAAACAAAACCAACCGACCAACCAACAAACAACAACAACAAAACCCGCATGCACACTGGTATTATGTTTAGATATCCCTGCAGTCGGCATGCGGTTGCCTTAATGGAGCACAAACGGTCGCATATGCAAAAATCTCACCATTGGTGAACCAGAAGCTCTTAAACAAGGAGCGGTAAAAGTCCAACCAAAGCATGATGCATTACACGTTGTGGCCTTATTGAATGCTGCTACCAAAATCTGTCTGTCAATCTGTCTGTCTGTCTGTCTGTCTCTCTCTCTCTGTATATATATCTATATCTGTCTCCCTCTCTGTTTTAGATCTGTCTATCTATCTATCTATCTATCTATCTATCTATCTATCTATCTATCTATCTATCTATCTATCTATCTATCTATGTGTGCGTGTGTGCGTGCGTGCGTGTGTGCGTGCATGCGTGTGTGTGCGCGCAAACACACCCAATCGCGCACGTGTACATGCAGTGCGCGAACGCACCATGCCATGGTATGCCTGCATCAAGTTGTCTAGCATGCGTATGGCCATCATTACATAGAGCAGCACGCACGTAACAACAACAAGAAGCCAGCCTTGGTCCAACTATTCCCCATGCTTCACCCTCTGGAGGTCACGGCGTACATTGTTTTCAGGTACGCAGACACCGTCAACAAAAACAAGGAGGCCATCGTGGGCATCATTCCCAAACCGAAGCCGGACTTTGCCTTGGAGGAAGAGGAGGAGGAGGTGAGGAGCCCTACCCCTCCCCCACCCCCAGCTCCCTTACGCCGGTCCATCGTGGGGCCTCCGCTGCGGGGACTGGCCAACAAGGCGCAAGCCGTCACCCTGCAGATGGTGAAGGAGAACACGTGGCTGAGTGGCGCCCCCTCTTCACCCGACAAGAGCAGAGCCACCGCTGCTGCCGCTGCTGCTGGCGGCAAGAACCTGAACCCCCATGCTGTCTTGCCTGCCATCCAAACGTGAGGAGTTACTGTTCTTTGTGACCTAGGGTTGTGACCTTGCGGCTAAGATGGAGACGTCGTCTTTTGTGCAAATTGATGATTGGATTGGAATCAGTGGATTGCATTGGGTTTGGACTACTGGTGTGGCTGAAGTCGAGTTTTTGGTCTTTTATTCCATTGGATTGATATTGCATGGCTTGTGGTTTGGGCTGTACATATAATGGAGATGGAAGTCTGGTCTTGATAACTCTGCATGCATTGCTCGTGTTTTGGTTTGATCTTGAGATTGAAGTTGGTTTCTAAGGTAGGGTGGTTTTTTCCACCTGAACTGACTGTATGTATAGCTTGCTTTGACTGCGGTTGGAGACTGAGATTAAAGCTTGGGTTTATATAAAGGGGTGACAGCAGTAGGCATCCCGTTTAATTGCTGAATCAAAACGAACATGGACCCTGGCTTATTCGTTGAGAAATGATTTATCATTTAATTTTTTTTCTCTTTAGAAACAGAGGCTGCTAGTCAATATATCCCATGATTGTTAACATGTCCAAATGTCAAAAAAGCATTTACACTCATTGCCATGAATACATCTGTCACCAGACTACAACAAACCCAGTGGCGCTTTCTCACAATGGCTTCAATCCACTCAGTTCACTCCCTGATTGTCTTGATCGTATTGCACGCCTCTTTCAGTCATCTCTGCTTGACATGTGGGATGCTGTGACCTGGGAGAATGGATGGCGGCATCAGCCAGTCCTCTGTTGAAGGACTCCTCTGTCTTCCCCGCTGGGTCAGTCAGTGTCCTGCAAGGTGTGCTTCGCCAGGCCAGGTGGTCAGCTGAGGTGATGTGACCACCACAGCAGCTGTGGCTCCTTCAATCATGTCACTGTCTGACTTGCTGGTTTTATTTCATTTCTTCTTCGTGGAAAGCTCAGCCAGCAGCTACAGTTCTCTGTCACATGATCAAACATGAGTTGGCTGCCGCTAAGCGCCTGACTGCAGTATTTGCCTTGCAGGGTTGATAAACCTTTTAGCATTATTTGCCCTGCAGGGTTGATAAATCTTTTAGCGTTATTTGCCCTGCAGGGTTGATAAGCCTTTTAGCATTATTTGCCCTGCAGGGTTGATAAGCCTTTTAGCGTTATTTGCCCTGCAGGGTTGATAAGCCTTTTAGCGTTAACCTTTTAGCGTAATTTTGAATGGCTATAATTATGAGCCTTTCAGCATTATTCACATTGGTTTGATAAGCCTTTCAGCATGTATTAGCCTCCAGCATCATTTCCTCTGGTTTGATAAGCTTTTCAGGATTAGTCACCCTGGTTGCACGAGTCTTTCAGCATTATTCACCCTGTTTGTACGAGTCTTTCAGCATTACTCACCCTGGTTGCATGAGCCTTTCAGCATTATTCACATTGGTTTGATACGCCTTACAGCATCCATTAGCAGTCAGCATCATTTCCTCTGGTTTGATAAGCCTTTCGTCAGTATTCATCCACCCTGGTTGCACAAGCTTCTCACCGATATTCACCCTGGTTTAATAAAGAAAGCCTTGCCGCATTATTTGCCCTGGATTTATTTTTTCGTTTCTCGGCTAGAGCTCCAAGGTTCACCAAAGGTGAGATTCAGCACATGCAACCCTTTACCCACCATTAAGGTAGCCACATTCCGACTCCGGAGATTTCACCCTGCTTTGATAAACCTTTCAGCATTATTCGCCATGATCAACATGTTTGTATTGGAATTGAATAGAGTTTAATACGACATGAAAGCTATTCCTAAAGCTGTACGGATTCCATAAAATGTGTATGAAAAAAAGGTGGAAACATTGAATGAAATAAACAATGGAAAATTTGATAAACTAGATGTTTTCTGTTGTTTTCTGCTTTTTCCTTTTTTTGGTGCTATTTTTAACTTGAGTATTTGTGTACAAGGAGAGCAGGTTCAATCCCAGTTGCTCTCGTGCGTGCGTGTGTGTATGTGCGTGTGTGTATGTGCGTGTGTGTATGTGTGTGTGTGTGTGTGTGTGTGTGTGTGAGTGTGTGTGTGTGTGTGTAGATGTTGTGTGTGTGTGTGTGTGTGTGTGTGATATTTTACCTTGGTTCAGTTAAAATGATTGTGTGTAGTGTGTGTGTGTTGTGTGTGTGTGTGTGTGTGCGCGTGCATGTGCGGGTACGCATGCACTGAACAGGTTTGTAGGCGCGGTGCTATGATGGCTGCTGATTCATTCTATATATTAATGATAGATGATGACAACAGGTAACTTATGTAGCCACAAGTTTTCATAAGTCACAGGGAATTAAAAGAGGAGGAGGAAGAAGAAGAATAATAATAAGAAGAAAAATGCGAAGAAGAAGAAAGAAGAATGCAAAGAAGAAGAAGAAGAAGAATGAGAAGAAGAAGAAGAAAAAGAACAAGAAGAATGCGAAGAAGAAGAAGAATTGCGAAGAAGAAAGAAGAAAGAAGAAGAAGAAGAATGAGAAGAAGAAGAAGAATTTCGAAGAAGAATTGCAAAGAAGAAGAAAGAAGAAGAAGAAAGAAGAAGACTGCGAAGAAGAAAAAGAAGAAGAAGAAAGAAGACAGAAGAATGCGAAGAAGAATTGCGCAGAAGAAGAATTGCGAAGAAGAAGAAGAAGAAGAAGAAGACAGAAGAAGAAGAAGACAGAAGAAGAAGAATGCGAAGAAGAAAAAGAAAGAAAAAAGAAGAAGAAGAAGAAAATGAAGACAGAAGAAAAAGAAGAAAATGAAGATATTTATACAAAATGAAAGCAAGGCATTTAAGGGCAAGAAAAAAATAGAGGAATTTTTTAGTTCAACAAAATGAAAAGCAAGACTCCCCCCCCCCCCCCTCTGTTTAAATGGTTAGACTATAGTCTTCACTAAAAAAAAGTGACAAAACTGTTTGATGGCTGATAGATTCAAAAAGTCGATTATCATGGACTATTTTTTTTCTCTGCCTTGAGTCAATATACTCCACGCTTCTCTCCTTCACTCAATATTTTACTCTCAGTGAAAACATAGTCTAAAAATAGCAATCAATGGGAGAAAGTACAAAAAAAGTTACATCGTCATACAAACGACGAAATGATAATAAACTAGCCACAAAGCAAGTGATCATAGTTAGCTGTTTAACGTGGATGACAAATCATCCAGTTTTCGCCACGGTACAATTCCCAGAAATATTGTTTACCGCTGAGGGATAAGATTTTTTCGTCTTTTTACCGAAAAACAAGTTCCGCAACTCTGCTCGGAAACGGGACGACTGCGTGATGTAGACGAAAAAGTTGACAGAGCTGTTCATCATCAAGATGACGGTGGCGGCGATGTGTGTGATGTAATACATTCGCCGATACCGACTCTGCGCCCAGAATTCAGACACGAAAAGGCGAGTCAAGGCCACGCAGATTGTCGGAGTAGCGCAGATGACGTAAATACAGGACAACGTCACCAGCATCTTCATCAACGTTATCTGACGTCTTTCAGCCGATGTTCCGGTGCCCATTTGCTGCCGCCATGCCATAGCATTCTGGAGCTTGACCACCGTGATGAAAGTAGCGATGGAAACGACCACGAAGCTGACGAAGGTGATAGTAGACAGAACAACGTTTTCGATGATGTCAATGACGAATTTGTGTCTTTTGTAATAGGACGACGCTGCCAGCATGACGACGGCTTGTCCTGTAGTGACGTCATCACGGATTACTACGTCATACTTAAAGCCGTAGACGGAACACAGAGCATTCATGGAGAAAATGGAAAACAGAATCAAAATCGCCATGGTTCTGGTCTTCATGATGGTGGCGGCTTTCATGGGGAGCACCACACACACGCACCGCTCCACGGCGATGATCATGGTCAAGCAGCCCGAGGAATACAGAAACCCGAACACGAAGTTCACCGCATTTTTCCGAACCGTGTACTTCCACACCTCTCGTAACATACTGTTGCTTTCGCCCACGAAGCAGTAAGACGCCATGACGAACTTGGAGATCACGTACATCAGATCCACAAAGGCCAGGGAGAAGAGACACAAGTTCATCCGATCTCGAAGACCTTGTCGGAAAAACACGATCATGTTGAGCAGGTTCGTAGGCGCTCCCAGGAAGAAAAACGTCAACCGACCCCCGCAGTCGACCGCTTTTTCCACCACGCGGTACGTCGCTTCGTCCAGAATCCCCGGTTTTTCGCCACCCGGGCTGACGTCAGTGCTGACGTCATTCGAACCGCAGGTGACGTCACTGCAGTTGGCGATGCCGTTTGTGTGGTTGGTCATGAAGAAAGACATTGCTGCTGCTGTGGGGGGGTGTCAGGCTATGAATATCTGAAACAATATTATGAAAAGGGTAACAGATAGTATTGTGAGGGAAGATGGTATCAAGCTTTGCAAAGTGAGAGGCTGTATGACCAGTGGCTTTCTTTTCCACTCATGGAATTCCACTTTACAGCTTAGTCTTTAGTGATCGACTATGACTCTCTGACTAGGAGGCTTGACTCGCACAGTCCTTATGTGCTGCAGCCCTGGGGGCTGGTTGGCCTTTGGAGAACATCTCCAACGCTGACTGTCCTTATGCCCACTTGGCCGAGAGAGTGGGGATGTACAGTGGGCAAGGCATCTCCACTATAATCAAATTTCTGCCCAATTTCCGAAACAGCAGCTGCCTCCTCTGCTGTTTTGGAGGTCATCGTCGAAAACGACGGACTAACATAATACATATCAAGCTTTGATTTGTTGGTTTACAAAATTCAGCGCTATATAAATTCCATACATTCTTCTTCTTCCTGATAATTATAGGACTTAAAGTTCTACTAATACACAACCAACTTTTCTTATGGTAGCCTGCACAATCTCATTCGAGATCTTCTTTCTCAAAGATTATCACTGAGAAAGCGGAATGCATTCACACGAAAAGTGAACAGAGACAGACACGAAAAGATGAACGGTATCAATCAGTTTCACGTTGTGTGTTCTCCTCGTTCTCTCTTTTGTTCAGTCAGCATACATACACTTTCGAACATACCACACACACCCCTCACTCACACACACACACACACACACCACCACGCACGCACGCACCACGCACGCACGCACGCACCACGCACGCACGCTCGCTCGCGCGCCCGCGAGCGCACACACATCTATCTATCTATCTATCTATCTATCTATCTATCTATCTACTATCTATCAATCTATCTATCTCTCTATCTCTCTATCTATCTTTCTATCTAATGAAATGCTTGTATTTTGTTTATTTTATTTTTCTCTTCCATTATGGACGGGATAGCTCAGTGGTCGGAGCACTCGCTTTCCCCCAGCCAAGTTAAGCAGCGTCGAGCGTGGTTACCAGTTGGATGGGTGACCGTTTGTGCGCCTTGGCTTCAGTACAGTTCCCCCAGTTCACCCAGCTGTAAATGGGTACCTGCCCTCTTAGGGTCAGGGAAGGTAAAGCAGCGAGGGAGAGGAGATGGGCGCCGCCCTCAATATGCTGGCCCTAGAGAAGTGAGGTCTCTGACGCCTCGCTCCCCTATGACCTTATAGGTTATGGGACTCCTTTACCTTTTTTTATATTATGAAATTCCACCTCTCCATTAGCCCATAAACACAGCCATTGTGTAGGAATAGCTCAAAATTCACTTCTTTGCCCACAAAACCCTAGTTTGTTACTTGCTAATTTTTGCGAATGCAATAATTCTTATTCGCGTATTTCTCTTTCGTAAAAGGGAGAATGTATTTAACGTATATGCAAATTTGTTTATACATGCATTCATGCGCACGACTTCAGTTTAAAGTCTCATCGCGCGGCCAGATGATATAAAATACCAACGATCAACACTTTCGCTTGCCACAGCAAGAATCAACCTCAGTTGCATATAAACGCCGTGATAAAAACTAGCCAGTGGCAGTCAACATGGTTTTGGATCCCAACTTTTCCGAATCAAAAGTCAAATTTATATTCTTGGGAAAAAGACTTTGGACAAACTAAACATGTTTTGATGGCTTCGCTCTTCACTGACAAAAAAGTATTGACTACAAGCGTTTCACTTTTGCCAGGTAAACAGCCAGCCAGCCAGCCAGCCAGCCAGCCTCTGAACATCCAGTCTGCACAACGCCCTCTCCCCACAAATCAAACAACAAATTACCAGCCCCCTCACTCCCCAAAAAGAAAAGAAAACAACAAAAACAAACAACTGCCCCCCCCCCCTTTCCCTCCCCAAATACATAAACGTTAAAAGGCTAAAAATCGACAAGTTTTACTACAGAAAGCTGAGAAACGCGAGGAGGGGAGGAAGCTGGTTGCAAAATCTTCAGTGGTGCCCCGGTGGTTGACCAGACTACCGGATAGGTGAAGGTGAAGGAAGACTCGAATTTTACATTTCACGTGGAGACAAACAGCTGCTAGACATACACTTTTTTTTAAAAACCCAATCACAGCAGCTTTTGTTATAAACTGCGGTACTGCCCACAAAAATCTGCATGTTTTTGTCTGATTTGAATTACCGGCTGTTCAATTAGTTTCCGTTTTACCCCCCAAAATGGAAAAGTCTAGCAATGATCCCAGTTTTAATGTAGAGTAATTGAAAACAATGTGTTGGAAAGGTTGTTTTTTCCTCTTCTTTTTCTTCAAACGTTCAGACAGCAACTAATGTCGTCTGCCACACCAGCGAAAAATTAATGTGTTGTGCTGCAGTTAAGCGCCTTACAAATTAGGCCCAGCGCATCCGATTTCGGCATGGGAGAGAAGTTTGAATGCATAAACCAGCGCAATGATATACATTATGTTGAGGAGCAAAGAATAAAAGTGAGCGTTAGTTTTGAACAAAGGCAAGTTTAGGTTCCGAAATTGTAAATCTAAATCTTTAAAAAGCTTGTTTACTGTTTTTGACAGAAAATGTCCTGATCCTGTGTGTTCTCTTTTTGCATTATTATTTACTGTCTAAATGTTTGTTGAGAGAGATCTATTTATTTTATTCTTTTATTTGGAGTATAATGGAATAAGCACTCGTGTGCTTTTTTTCATCCAGTGCCCATAATGCAGTCTTGTACATTTTGTCATCCGTTTCCACCGTCACACAATGGCCTACTCTTCCGAAAAGTGGAACGGGTTTTAACATGTGCACAAGATGTTCTGCGTGCTTTCGCACACGGGACTTCGGTTTATAGTCTCATCCGAAGGACTTTTGGGGAGAGTGGAGTCTGCACTGATGTTAACTCCAGAGGAAAAATCCTCTTGAACGGGAATCGAACCTGAGTCAGGAGATCGCGAGCGCATCACGCTAACCACCAGCTAGAGAGAGAGAGAGAGAGAGGAGAGAGAGAGAGAGAGAGAGAGAGAGAGAAAATTGTTTATTGTTCATTTAGCAATGAGACCATGTAAAACATGGGGATGACGATAATAATATCATTGTACATAAACACTTTCAGTAAATTTCATTTATAGTCATCAATACTACAACTATTGATAATTATCTTTTCCAATATGAATGAGTTAGTTACATATTTAATTCACACAAACACACACACACACACACACAAACACACACACACACACACTTAAAGATGTACTTGTGTTGGCTCACACACGCACATTTCTGTTCCTCAGTTAACCAATGGCGAGATGTTGTGTATGCGACCATTTTTGTCCACCTGTAAGGTAGCTTCATTGCGACTTCGTGGCTATAAGAACATAATGAAACACATCTATGACACAGGAGCCTACCCCCTCCCCCTCCCCTACCACCACCACCTCTTTTTTTCCTCCCATTTCCACTTTTCCTTTCCGCCGCTCGTACACTAAGGCCTACCCTTGCACATGGCATGAATGGCGTGTACTTCAAACTTCATCGCGCTTTGTGACATTAATGACTTGGTCCTTTCATTTCTCGTAAAGTACTGGATGAATGGCATCAAAGAATTAAAACTAATTCACCTGATCAGGAACATCTATCGCTTCCCATTCGACAGCAATATGTTTCATTTTTACTGCTGAATTTTATCATGCTCAGTGTGTTAGTCTGATTTTCGTGATTTGGGGTTGTTGGCATATTTATTTTTTCTTTTATTTCAAGAAGAATGGAATAAGCGCTCAAGTGCTTTTTTTAAAGGTGTTTTTACATCAAGTTTTCGAAATACGTTGTGTAATGATGGTCGCCATTTAAGATGCGGCAAGCTTGTGCGAAAAATTCGGTTTAACATTTGGTTACAAAAACCTGTGAAAAAAAAGTTTAAAAAGATTCTGGTTGTATTTTTTCACATTTATGTAGCGAATGTACATCAATGAATCAGAGGTTTGTTCAGCTTTTTCTGAAAGGTGAAAATTTCAGTAGAATAAATGTAGATTGTATGTTTATGACTTTTTGCTTATGTAAGAGAGAGATAACACTTTGTGGACAATTCGATACAACGGTCAATAATTTACACATCTGGCAAATGGAGTTTCTTCTTAAAGTCTATTCACTTCAAGGTGATATAGATACGAATGTATGAAATAATAATGAAGAGGAAATAAAAGCAAAAAAAAAATGATGATGATGAAAGGGTACAAAGCAGGGCGGGGAGGAGACAAGTTTTCTGTTTCTATTGCATCGGAATAAATGACTGATAATCGTAATGACAATCACAGTAGTTTTCCAACTGTAGACTTTAAAATCACAACTGCAAATGATATAATCAAGAGTTTAAAATAGTACAACACACCATAAGTATTGCTATACTTTGTGCTTACATATTATCCTTCACTCTGATAAAACTCTGTAAGGACAGGGCATTAATTGAAACAATAAGTAGTGGACTGAAACGGCATCAAAACAGCCCCATCTTCCGAAAACTTTGTGTTCCATACATTAAAGCATAATTCAGATACGATAGTTTTTGCACTCTGTGGACAAGAAAATCTTAAAAACAAAGTGGAAATGTTTTGCTTGTATTGATATCATTAATATCAAATTGATTTCACATGACCATAACTTCAAACTTAAAAGTCAAACTGAGCAAGTTGAGCAAGATATGAAAAGATGAAAACATTGTCCCCCCCCCCAGCTTTTTGGTAAGTAAAAAAAAATCGATTTTATTCATTCTCAACACTTTACTTGAGGAAATATTACATAAAGACAGTGATTAAAAAGACATTTAAGAGACCATTTCAAGGAAATAAGTTTGTGCTGGACACAGAGAGAGAACAGGAAGAAAGGAATGTTGCCTTTCAATTTTCTTGCAACATTTTCTGTCTCCCCTTTCCCTAGTCTCAGAAACATTTTGTTAATCAGGTTCAATCCTTGATTATTGTCAATCAGGTTCAATCCTTGGTTATTGTCAATTTGGTTCAATCCTTGGTTATTGTCAATCAGGTTCAATCCTTGGTTATTGTCAATCAGGTTCAATCCTTGGTTATTGTCAATCAGGTTCAATCCTTGGTTAATGTCAACCAGGTTCAATCCTTGGTTATTTTCAACCAGGTTCAATCCTTGGTTATTGTCAACCAGGTTCAATCCTTCACTATTGTCAGTTTGGTTCATTCCGTGACTATTGTCAGTTTGGTTCATTTCTTGACTTTTGTCAGTTTGGTTCATTCCATGACTATTGTCAGTTTGGTTCATTCCATGACTTTTGTCAGTTTGGCTCATTCCTTGACTATTGTCAGTTTGGTTCATTTCTTGACTATTGTCAGTTTGGTTCATTTCTTGACAATTGTCAGTTTGGTTCATTCCGTGACTATTGTCAGTTTGGTTCATTCCATGACTATTGTCAGTTTGGTTCATTCCGTGACTATTGTCAGTTTGGTTCATTTCTTGACAATTGTCAGTTTAGTTCATTCCGTGACTGTTGTCAGTTTGGTTCATTCCGTGACTATTGTCAGTTTGGCTCAGGCCTTGACTATGTTAACAATGTTTCATTCCTTGACAATGGTCAGATTGGTTTATTACTTGAGTATTGTCAGTTTGATTCAGTCCATGAGTATTGTCGATTTAGTTTATTGCTTGACTATTGTATGATGGTCCCATTTTGTCATCCTTTCAACCAGTTTCTGTGAAAGACATCCATGAAGTAATTCTGTCCATGCCAACAAAAAGCTGTTGTTTAGATCCTCTGCCCACTGTTTTGATAAAGCAAAACCTTGATATTTTGGCACCTATGGTAACAGACATCATCAATGCATCTCTGTCGGCGGGCTCTGTACCCTGTCAGTTCAAAAATGCTATTGTTATCCCACTCCTCAAGAAAAAAGGTCTAGACTGCAATACTATGAAAAATTACAGGCCGGTTTCCAATCTTCCTTTCATTTCAAAAGTTCTGGAGAGAGTCGTCCTCAAACAGCTTCAGAAGCACCTAGCTTGTAACCACCTTTTGGAAGATCATCAGTCAGCGTATAGGGCTGGTCACAGCACGGAGACTGCCGTACTGAGTGTCACCAGCAGCCTGCTTTTGCAGAATGACGACCGCAGAGTGTCAGTCATGGGCTTGTTGGACCTCAGTGCGGCATTCGACACGCTTGACCACTCTATTTTGCTCAAAAGACTAGAATACTCTTTTGGAATAAGAGGTGTTGCCTTGGCATGGTTTACCTCTTATGTCTCTGATAGGTCGCAGAGCGTGCTGATAGAGGGAGTTAAGTCACAACCTGCCCCCCTCCTGTATGGCGTACCTCAAGGTTCTGTTCTGGGTCCCGTATTGTTCACACTATATTCTCAGCCTCTGTCTAATGTGATGACCTTACATGATTGCCAGTTTCATAAATATGCAGATGATACAGAAATTTCGGCAAATGCAACACCTCAAAATTTTTCAGACGCCACACGCACACTGGCAGATTGCACGCACAGTGTCCTTCAGTGGATGGACAGCAACAAACTCAAATTAAATACAGACAAGACAGAAGTTATGGCAGTTGGTTCACCATCTAGTCTTATGCGGGTGTCAGAGAGTTCTGTGGTCTTGGGTGGCTGTGACATAGCTTTTCAGAGTTCTGTGCGGTATCTGGGTGTTCAGCTAGATCCTACTCTCTCCATGAAAGACCACATTAGTAACGTCTGCAGAGCATGCTTTCTAGAGCTGCGCCGTATTGCACACATTAAGAAATTCTTGCCTCGTGATGCAGTGATCAAGCTTGTTTCAGCGACCGTCTTGTCGCGACTGGACTATTGCAACTCCTGTTTTATCGGTATAAGTGATGACCAGTTTACACGCCTGCAGCGAATTCAGAACTCTGCTGCCAGGCTCATCCTTGGAAAGAGCAAAAGGGACCATGTGACTCCCATGCTTAGGGAGCTTCATTGGTTACCTGTAAGGGCACGCTGTCAGTACAAAGTTGCGGTCTTGGCATACCGTCACTCTGAAGGCTCGCTTGCTCCATCTCTGTCAGCTGCCTTGAAAACACGCACCACAACTAGAACCCTGCGGTCTTCGAATGATAACTTACTTGTTGTACCCCATTACAACCTCAAAACCGCAGGTCGTAGATCTTTTGGTGTTGCTGCGCCCACGATCTGGAACTCTCTGCCACCAGCCGTCAGACATGCTCCCACTTTATCCCAGTTTAAGTCTTCATTGAAGACACATCTCTTTAATGCATTTCTTAGCTAGTTAATATATTGTGCTTGTCTTGACGGTCGCCGTTTGTCACACTGTAGGCTACTTCATGTGCATGCCTGGCTGTTGGTTATGGGTTTTTGTTTGTTTGTTAGTTATGTTATTGCTAGTGCCTTTTCTCTTGAGTGTACTGTTAATTGCCCTGCTAGTGTGTGCCCGGCGCAAGTGTGTGCCTCTACAGTGCGATAGGTATCTCTTGTAAATTTATTTGCGCTTTAGAAATGCTCATTATCATTGTTGCTGTTGTTGTTGTTGTTGTTATTATTATGTGCTGTGTGTGCATGTGTATAAATGCGCATGGTATGAAAGCGCATTGAGTCATTGCTTTGAGAAATGTGCTATATAAATGCTATTCATTATTATTATTTATTATTATTATTGTCAATCTTATTTGTTCCTGACTGTGGTCAACATGTTTCTTTCCTTGACCATCATCAGCCTTTCTCAGGGGGGGCTTGGAGACTGAAATCAAGCAATAGAATGGAGGGTAACTATTATGTGTGAAAGGCCAAGGCACACCGCAAAATGCCAGTGCCGCTATGTTTTCGGCCCAGAACTATCATATCTATCTATCTATCTATCTATCTGTCCCGTAGTCTGACGACCGTGGGGGCACCCTCAAAGACTCAGCAACCAGTTCCCTCCATTCCTCTCTCTGTTCTGCCTTTCTCAGGGTTTTGTTGAGTTCTAGGCCTGTCCATTCACTGATGTTATCCTCCCAGCTCTTCCTTGGTCTGCCTCTTCTTCTTCCTCCTTGGACAGTGCCTTGCAAAAATGTCTTTGTAATTCCTTGGGATCTTGTGACATGCCCATACCACTTAAGTTTACGCTTTTTCACGATCGTTAGAACTATCATATAGGCAACCGAAATTACAGGGACATCAACACAGGCAGGATGGAACATGTCTGGCTTTATTCATTCCTCTCTTTCATGCTAGTACTATTGGGTAACCTATGCAAAAGGTGTACACGTTGCTTACTGCAACACATTGCTTGTCGTGTTTTCGTTTCAGTCTTCAGCCAAACCTAGCCATCTGTCTGGAACAATCATTGAAAATTAACGTGTGGACAAGGCTTTTGCAGCTGCCTGCACTCAGAGCCTTGATCACAGAGTCATCCGGTGTTAAAAGCGCAGAGCCGGATCCAGCATTTCCCCCGCAACAGAGCGTGCGGAGCTGATTCAGAGTGGCGCTCTTCACATAGCCTGCAATCACAGGCCATACCCTTTGCTACCAAGCTACCAGTAGCCTGGCCCACTTGGTTTCGTATGCTTAATTTTCCATTTTATATCGTGAATTTGTCTTTACTCAGTGAAGCCTCAAGTGGTATCGTTTAAAGATTTCATGTTCTTATATTTTTGTTTGCTTTTTACTTTTATTGGTGCTTTTCTGTTCTTCAGTTCAATTCAATTCTTTAGTTGTCCGCTATTAGCGCTTCGATTTGTTTGTTTTTTTACAAGATTCAGCGCTATATAAATTCCATATATTATTATTATTATTATTATTATTAAAGGAAATTTGTTTTGCAGTTATCAAAAACATATCTAGACAACTACTACTAATAATAATAATAATGTATGGAATTTATATAGCGCTGAATCTTGTAAAGCAACAAATCAAAGCGCTCAGATTTTATTTCATACCACTTTAAGTCACGGCAGATTTCTCTCCGTGAAATTCGGGCTGCTCTCCCCGGGGAGAGCGGGAGAACGCGTCGCCACTTAGCGCTGCGCCACCCTTTCACCCTTTTTTTTTTCTGCAGCTGTATTTGTTTCCCTATCAGAGTGGCTTTTTTCTAAGAATTTTGCCAGGGACAACTCTCTTGTTGCCGTGGGTTTTTTTACGTGCGCTAAATAATTACGTGTAACACACGGGACCTCGGTTTATCGTCTCATCCGAAAGACTAGCGCCCAGACCACCATATAATATATATATATATATATATATATATATATATATATATATATATATATATATATATAATAAGACATAGACATATATAATTTGAACGCGCTTGCTAAAAGTAATAAAAGTCTTTCATAAATCATTAACTTAAAAAAAATAATGAGGTAGTTTGTAACCGGTTATCTACGCTTGCTTCCCTTCGTCTATTATAATTCTCAATTAAGAGTTTAATAAGTTAAAAAAAAAGCTTCGAAAACAGGAGAAGCCACAGCCCAAAGCCAAAACAAACAAAGATTGTTTGTGTAACAACACAGCCATATGTTTGTGACTTCAAGCCAGAACAAATGGTTTGGAATGCACCACAATCAAACTCATCCATTACCAACTGGTCTCACACAATGCTCACAAACAGGGCGTGAGATGGACTAGGACAAAGTTTGACCAGAACGACCATGACCTTCGACTCGTCACGTGAGCACTAAGCAAGTCATGGACTGACTGGCGAAACCCCGTAGAAGT
Organism: Rapana venosa; assembly: GCA_028751875.1. Lineage (NCBI taxonomy): Eukaryota > Metazoa > Mollusca > Gastropoda > Neogastropoda > Muricidae > Rapana > Rapana venosa. Next base: position 8,385,349 of record CM054142.1, read on the forward strand.
GCCACTGGAGCAGATCGTCTGCAGATTCTGTCCCCATCACCATCTGTCCTCAGCTCCGACTTAGGGTCTGCATAGGTTCTGAATTGGCATTTGTCTTTCTTCCTCATCAACCACTCTGACAGTAACTTTTGTCATAGGAGCCAAAATGCGTTGCCCTGCCGTTAAGCGCTTGACAAGTCAGTCCCAGGGCATCCAACTCTGGCATGGGAGAGAATTGTTATCTTTTAATTCTTTCTGGAGAAACTGCATTAGAATGGACCAAGAAGGAAGAAAATGGACAAGAAGGAGGTGACAGGCAGAAAAGGAACAAGGCAGAAACAAAGAGAAGGATAGAAAAGATTAAATTGCTAGCGCGGAGTTTCCAGAAGGTGGGGATGCTATTTGTAATGACAGCCCCCAGGCATCATCACGGAGAAGTCTGCTAGATTCCACCAAAACTCAAACCCATGACTAGACTTTGGGGATCCAAAGTCGAAGTATCCACACGTTACAGATACCCCGCCCCGTATTACAAGGGCCACAGCTCTGTCCTCTATGCTAAAAGCTGCTTGGTAGTGGTGGTTGGTTGATACAGTCCCTAGATCGGACAACTACGCTGGGACTCTATTATAATCAGGAAAGAAAGATTGGCAGCTATGTTGAGAAGAGCCGGGTAATAAGGCAAATAATAAGCCCGCTAAGATAATAAGATGATAAGCTTCCTCTATGTCTGCCAATCTGTCAGTCTATCTGTCAATCAGTCTCTCTTTTTCTCTCTCCCCTTCTCTGTTTCATGATAAATTTTGCTTTTGACATCATCAAAAAAAAGACTGCATTCATAACCTTGCTGTGTTTCTTTATAAACCTTTCAAAAGAGGAAGTAGTTTTGTTGGGTAAAGCAAACAGCTGACCATTATCATGTTGTGTGTGGGGGGGGATTAGGTGGGTATGATAAATTATTCATGCTGCACATGATGGTCTGTAACTACCGGCTTCCGGTAGGGCTGTGGCCTTCTGGAATACCTCTTCGTTATTTTTTATCGTTATTGTTATCGTCATCCATCTGTGTGTGTGTGTGTGTGTGTGTGTGTGTGTGTCTTATTCATTATCCTCGAAATAAAAGAATTTATCATTGTCATTGTCATTGTCTCTGGTGCATGCAAAGACCTAGCAATCACAGCCAAACGTGCGTTGATTTGCATAGCACAAAAATTGTCTGCCTTAGAAAATCAATCTTTTGAATTATTTATGAAATTATTCGATGCTCATGTTCAACCCATCACTCAGAGTGGAAGCTGAAATATGGGGGCTTTATTACTTTGCATACCACCGTGAAAAAAATCCCTCTGTTTGCATTGAAACAATTTCTGGAGCTAGCATGCAAACGCCTAATGAGCTAGTTAATGCCGAAACAAATTGATATTCAATCATTGGGAATCCCATCCGAAGATGTGTTCCTTAGTGAATGAAAATGATACGAGTGGAAGATCATGGGTTGCCAAAGACAGCAAATTATACGTTGTATAATTTACATGAAAGGGGGACAATAACTGGGTATCAAACATGACGATCAAATTATGTGAGTTAGGAGTTGCTTATGTCTGGTTGAATCAGGAAGTAGAGGATATAAATGGGTTTATAATAGCACTCCTTGCTAGATTGATAGGTTATAGGGTGTCCAGCCATTTTCAGAAGAGTAATCGTTTTTGTTTGTATATGCAGTTTAGTTTATTAGGTAAAATTCCCGTATATTTGTCGATGAACATGGACAGACACCTTAAACATCCTACAGCAAAATTTAGATTTGGGGTGTCTGATATTGTCTGTGCTCATCTTCGCTACAGACAACACTGTGATACAGATTTTCTTTGTCTACAATGTAAAGGGTCTGTTGAAGACGAAGTTCATTTTGTTTTCTGCTGCCCTATGTTAAATGATCTCAGAAGTCACGTAATACCCAAACATATGTGTGGTGTCATTCCATGCTTAGACCTTGTTTACTTATATACCATCTACTTACGAATGCATTAATAAGGACCTGCAAATCATTTGTATCCAGCTTTTAAAATCAGAAATACTACTTGTGTCCGAGGTTTCATTCTTCCGTTTACAAAATTAATGTTTCCTATGCAATTTGTTTTGGAATGTGGTGTCATTCATCAGACCCTTTGTAGCTTATCAATCATCACTTCTTCTCTACTAGACCTCAATCTTTTATCCGTCTTTTAATCAAATACTACTTGTTCCGATCGTTTCATTCTTCCGTTTAAACCATTAAGTTTCCTATGCAATTGTTTTGGAATGTTGGTTAGTTCACAATACCTTATGAGAATGCCAAGAGCCAACTGACTTGTTTCAATTTCGCATTCTTCTCAGCCTCGATCTCATCACAACTCTCCTCTCATCTCATCTGCTTCTTCTCTCTTCTGCTCTCTTCATCTCTCTCTTAATTGTAACTGAAGGTTCACTTTTATCTTCTGATGCAGAAAACATTGCTGATTACTGAAAAAAGTTAAGTAATTGCTAAGAAGAACTAGCATGTTTTTTCCAATTTTTGGACAGTTCTTGGCTGCAAGCAGCATCTGAAGGATAAGGAACGTCATACATGGACATCCGCGATAAACTTACGTATAGGTTTGTCCTTTGGCTATCAATCTTTGACTTAATTTCTAAACTGACGGGTTACAAGTAGTTTGGTCATGCTGATAGAAAATGCTGCGCAACTCTCTCGATACACTTGTGTGAATTAAACCATGTTGTTTGTATCTTTTTCATTCCTGGCTCGCTAGTGGCCCAATGGGGAGATTTTTGCAATGTAAACAACTTTTCCCCGCATTGAAAGTAGCCTTTTCCAATTACAGGGATGCTGGCCACATAAATCCATTCTGCATTTCTGATACCCGCCACCCACCTTTCCCACTTTTCACTCCTCCAACATTCACTGCCCGCGCGCGTGCTCAATACTAGCCCCATAATAATAATATTGTTACTACTACTACTACTACTACTACTATCACTTCTTAAGAAACAAAACAACAATAAATTCCATGCACTCAAAGTCACACATTTTCAAAACTTACCTTGTACACTCCACTTCACACTCACTGTCTTGTAGAGAGATACCCGTCAAGGCAAGAGGAAAATGGACAGAAGGTTGTGTGCAAACCTTGAGTTCTTCGGCCAAAACAAGATCGTAAAACAATAATCCACCGTAACACCAGCTGTGTGACAGTGTTACCTCTGAAACTGCGATGTCCATCACAAGGGCCTTCAATGCGTGGCTGCCTGCGTGTGAGCATTCTGATTGGTCGGCTCTGCGGAAACCCGTTAATCAGTTATTATCGTCTGCCTGCCATTGTGTTACATAAGAGGACCCTCCAATTGGAGGTCATTTCGTCATTGAATCGTCTCTTGATTGCAAGAAGGTATCCACTGTGGCGTGATAGATTTACCCCCCCACCCTCTAAACTTTTACCCCTGGAGAAAAAAGTTGAAGAAATGTTAAGGTTGGCCAACTGAGAGATTTTTTGCGTACGCGACCTTTTTGCCCACTGCAAAGGTAGCCGCATTTCGATTTGAGGGGTGTATGCTAGGTACGTTTGTGTTTCCGTAACCCACCGAACGCTGACATGAACTACGGGATCTTTAGTGTGCTTATTTGATCTTCTGCATCAGTATACACATGAAGGGAATTAAGGCAATGGAAGGTCTGCATCTTGAAGTTGACCTGGAAGATCGTAAAAATCCCAACTCCTAATTCACCAGACGCCGCTGGGACTCGAACCCACGACTTCATGGACCTATCCATCAGTGGACATCTTAAAAGACTCTGCTGTGCCGAGATGAGGATCACAGTCATCACATCAGTATGAGCTCTTCTCCCGAGGAAGAAGGTAAAGCTGAAGAAGGTGTTCCACAACCTATGCGCTCATTTGGGATCGAGATGTCAGACCTCAGCTTATCCAGGAGCTAGCATGATAAGGGCGGCGACCATTTCCTCTCCCTCACTGCTTTACCTTTCCTAACCCTAAATTTAGAGCTGGGTGAACTGGGGGACTGTACTGAAGCCAAGGCGCACGAACAGTCACCCATCCACTTGATAACCACGCTCAATGCTGCTTAACATTGGCTGGGGGAAAGCGAGTGCTCTGACCACTGAGCCACCCTATCTCCCAACAGGCGACCTCTGAAATAATTGTCTCTGGGGGCTCATCAGACAGTGTGCTGCTGCCTCTTGCAGCTGACCCAGCACTCCATAGAGTCACTGACATGACTAGCTGGCTCTTGGTACAATGACCATACTCTTTTGCATTGAATGCAATGGGATTATTTATGATTTTGGTCGTGGCGTTCACATAATATTATTTGTTGTGCTTATCGTGAATACCCATCCTAAGAGAAAGATAAACAAGCAATTTAAGTAAAGTTAAACAAGCAATTTGGGTAAAGTTAAACAAGCAATTTGGGTAAAGATAAGCAATTTGGGTAAAGTTAAACAAGCAATTTGGGTAAAGTTAAACAAGCAATTTGGGTAAAGTTAAACAAGCAATTTGGGTAAAGTTAAACAAGCAATTTGGGTAAAGTTAAACAAGCAATTTGGGTAAAGATAAAGAAGCAATTTGGGTAAAGATAAAGAAGCAAAATGTGGGTAAAGATAAAGAAGCAATTTGGATAAAGATAAGCAATTTGGGTAAAGATAAACAAGCAATTTGGGTAAAGATAAATAAGAAATTTGGGTAAAGGTAAACAAGCAATTTGGGTAAAGATAAACAAAACAATTGGGTAAAGAAAAACAAGCAATTTGGATTAAAGAAGTGTTGACAGGTGGGCACAAGGGATGCAAACAAGCCGCATGTACCATAGGAAGTTTTACTAAAAAGCACAGTTTGATTCAACTGCCTTAGAGCACGTTCACTTTATGAAAAAAACCCAGGGACTGAAAGCTATCCCCACTGTGTGTATTAAGACCAGTTTGACTTTAAAACTTGCTCCCCATTCTGGCATCCGGGTCCTGTCAGTATAAACAGCATTCCCTCCCTCTGGAAATTTTGTGCTAGGTTTCCCTCTTTTCCATCCCTCTCTTTGTTTCTTCTAGCTTCTTTTCTTCCTGTACCTTTTTCTTGTCTATTTTCCGCCCTTTGGTCAATTCTCCTGCTCTTTCCCCCAGAAAAGACTTAAAAGATAACAATTCTCTCCTATGCGGAAGTCAGATGCGCTGGGCCAGATTTGTCAGGCGCTTAACGGCAGCACAACGCATTTTTCATAATTATATACAGGCAGCAGTAGTTGGTAGTTGCTGTCTGAGCGTTGGACGAAGAATTTGAGTTTTCTTTCTTTATATATTTTTCTTTTTATATAGCTGGTCGATACTTCCCTAGTACACGCTTCAGACAGGACGGACCAGAAAGATTTTATTCATGGCTCCGATTTGATGTAGTGAAAGAAAATTACACTTTGACCAGAAATCGAACAAGGGTAGAAGCCTCTTTTATTGCCCAGCGTAGTACTGGGCCATGGCACACTGGTGTCTGCCGCAAAACGCCTCTGGATGTTTAGTTAACATGTCCCTGACAACCCCAAATGAGTGTGTGACACATCGTTTCCAGAAAGCAACAGCCCTCCAGTGACAGTTTATGAAACAGCCTTTTACGATTTGTTCCTCATAGCTCGTGCTAAAATGTTCCCAAGAAGGCGTGGCTGGGAGAGGGATGTGCCATAGACGCTACACCACATCTTGCCGCTTTGTTGCATGAACCATCAGAACTATCAAGCAAGCTGTTGTTAGGTAGTTGTGGTTCCTCTCTCCTGTGACGCTCTCATCTCTCGCTCAAGCTTTGTTTTCTTTTATCAGTCTTCCCACTGACTGCGGGGAGTGGAGGAAGCTGGTTGAAAAATCTTCAGGGGTGCCTTCACAGTCTAGAGAACTACTGGATAGGTGAAGGTGAAGAAGAAGACGATCAGTCTTCGATGTCCATTAGCCTGCCATTTAAAAAAAAAAAGCTTTTTGGTGACAGATTGTATTTGTATTGATGTTGAGGGAAACTGCCCTATATGAAAAGCTATGCCATCAAGATTCGGTAGGCAAGTTCATGCTGTGAATTTATGAGATTGCACTTAGAGGCATAGGAGAGAGTTGGATGCCTGCATTGTCATCTGCGGAAAGAAGGAAAAAAACCTCCCCAACAGCAACAACAAGCCACTTATCCCCATGCATCTTGCTTTCACATTTTTTTTTCTGAAAGGAAATCAGGGTATATGTTGTATAGTATGACTACAACGACTAAATGTTATAAAGGGAGGTGAAAACGCCTTTGGGTATAAGGTTGTATAGTATGATGACAACGACTACATGTTATAAAGGGAGGTGAAAAAACTTCTGGGTATAAGGTTGTATAGTATGATGACAAGGACTACATGTTATAAAGGAAAGTGAAAACTCTTCTGGGTATAAGGTTGTATAGTATGATGACAAGGACTACATGTTATAAAGGAAAGTGAAAACACTTCTGGTATAAGGTTGTATAGTATGATGACAAGGACACATGTTATAAAGGAAAGTGAAAACACTTCTGGGTATAAAGGTTGTATAGTATGATGACAAGGACTACATGTTATAAAGAAAGTGAAAACACTTCTGGGTATAAGGTTGTATAGTATGATGACAAGGACTACATGTTATAAAGGAAAGTGAAAACACTTCTGGGTATAAGGTTGTATAGTATGATGACAAGGACTACATGTTATAAAGGAAAGTGAAAACACTTCTGGGTATAAGGTTGTATAGTATGATGACAAGGACTACATGTTTAAAAGGAAAGTGAAAACACTTCTGGGTATAAGGTTGAAATAGTATGATGACAAGGACTACATGTTATAAAGGAAAGTGAAAACACTTCTGGGTATAAGGTTGTATAGTATGATGACAAGGACTACATGTTATAAAGGAAAGTGAAAACACTTCTGGGTATAAGGTTGTATAGTATGATGACAAGGACTACATGTTATAAAGGAAAGTGAAAACACTTCTGGGTATAAGGTTGTATAGTATGATGACAAGGACTACATGTTATAAAGGAAAGTGAAAACACTTCTGGGTATAAGGTTGTATAGTATGATGACAAGGACTACATGTTATAAAGGAAAGTGAAAACACTTCTGGGTATAAGGTTGTATAGTATGATGACAAGGACTACATGTTATAAAGGAAAGTGAAAACGCCTGTGCTTGTGAAGGGTAGCTGGGAATTGAACTCATTTCCTTCTGTATTATTATTTACTATCAACACTCAAACCACCCAGCTGGCCAGAAAGACATTTCCTTAACATAATATTTCTCTCTGCATAATCTATCTTTTTTCCTTTCGTTCCTCGACTTAAGTTCAGAGAATCACCAATGGTGAGGGTTGTGCGTGGGCGACCATTTACCTGCCATCAAGGTAGTCATATTCATACTTGGGGGACTACGTATTAACACGACACTAGTGTGCATGCGTTTTATAAATGTTGTCATCCATTCCTTCAGACACGCAAGGCCTACTCTTCGTAAAGGTGGAACGAGTTTTAACGAGTACGCAGGATGTTCTGCGTGCGTTTGCACACATACATGGGACCTCTTCTTACAGTCTCATCCTAAGGGTTTTCTGGGGAGAGGAGTCAGTACTGACACTAACTCCAGAGGAAAAATCCCCTTAACGCTGGGGGCTCGATCCTAGGACGTCTGATTAGGAGCTCAAGGCTCTCACCACTCAGCTATCCCACCCCGCGGTATGCTATCTAACTGTACAGTTTTGGTATGACAACTTTTCCCCGTAGAGGGGCTGGAGTTCTTATCATCCGAGGGGGATGCATGGGATAGCCTGGTGGTTAGGGTGATGCGCATTGCGCTCCTGATCTACTGACCCTGGTTCGAATCTCGTTCAAGAGGATTTTTCCTCTGGAGTTGACATCAGTGCCGACTGCGTTCCACCTAAAAGTCCTTCGGATGAAACTATAAACCGAGGCCCCGTGTACCAACGCACTCAGAACATCTTGCACACACTTTAAAACCCGTTCCGCTTTTCGGAAGAGTAAGCTATTGTGTGCCGGTAGGAACGGATGTAAAAATTTACAAAACTGCATATACACGGGTACTGGAAGTAAAGAAAAGCCCATGAGTATTTAGTCCATTATCATCGAAATAAAAGAATAGACAAAACTAAATAAAAGCATATAACACCTTTCTGGAAATTCTGTGATAGAAGTATTTCTTTGCCAATGCACTTTGTTTTTCACTGAATTTTGTTTTTTTTGTGAAGTTGTGTTTCTATTAATTAGTTTTTGCTCTACTTTCTGTCGCAGCGTGGATTTTGTTTTAAGAGTTCTTCTTTAAAGGGCGTTTTTGTTGCAACGTTTTCAAGAGAAATAGCTCGAAAAAAGTAATGTCCGGGTCTTACTTTTCAGGGCCTTAAAAGGCAGCGCAACACATTATCGCTCATCTAACATACAACAATAGTGGCTGTCTGAGCGTTCGACAAAGAACAATAGAATAAAAAGTATTGTAAGCGTGTGTGTGTGTGTGTGTGTGGGGGGGGGGGGGGGGGGGGGAGGGGGGGCGGGGGGGGTAAGCGCACGCGCTCTTGCTTGCGTGTGCGTGCGCGTTGTGTAAATTTTTATGAACTTTTTTTTTTAGTATTGTATCGGTATTTTCTGCTTTCTCTATAATATCTCCATGTCCGTAATTCAAAGACCCCGCACTGGACACAACAGGCTGAATCACCACATGTTCACAAAGCTGAAACTCGTTCCTTCTTCCCTGTGTGTCTGTGGTAAAGAAAACCGGACTGACCAGCACATCCTTCAGAGGTGCAGCACGCTATACAGCGACCTGAGGAAGATTGTGTGACCAATGGAGATAGATAACCCTGCAAACCAAGCTGTACGGTCCCCGAGAGGAGCTGGAAAGGACATGTCATTATTTTTTCAGACACAACTAACGGTGTAAAGCGAACGAGAGATCTGGTCAGAAGCATGGCACGAGGATTCATGGTTCTTCTTCTTCTTCGTTGTCGTCGTCGTCGTCCATCGCTCAGACAGCAACGACTGTTGTCGACATGTCACACTAGCGAAAATGCGTTGCGCTGCCGTTAAGCGCCTGACAAGTCAGGCCCAGCCCATCCGATTTCGGCACGGGAGAAAATTGGTATTTTATTAGTTTTTCTGGAAAAAAATCAGAAGAATGGACCAAGAAGGCAGAAAAAAAGACAAGAAGGGGGTGACAAGAGGAAAAAGAACAAAGGCAGAAACAAAGAGAGGGATAGAAAAGAGGGAATTCCTAGCACAGAGTTTCCAGAAGGTGGAGATGCTTTTTATACTGACAGGCCCAAGGCATCCTCACGTGGATTCATGGCTCAGGCTTCATGGTTTGGTGACATGTTTTTACTTTGCCAATGATAATCTTTTCCAGCATTCTTTTATGATCAAAGTTTGTTTCATTTATTAGCATTTTTTAGACTCAAAAACGGTCATCTGGATTTTAAGCCTAATGAGTAAGCTGACAACTGCTGAGAATTTAACCAGGGGTAACATTTAGATGGCAGCCACGTCAAGTTCCTTACACCGGATTGTAGTCTCAACCATAACGGAAGGGGTTCCATTGTTATGTCACATATTCTTCGATCTGCACAGTATGAGCAGGTCTTTTTAAAGGGGCTTTTTTTTAGTGTGCACTTGTTTGGCTGTTTATCCATCATTCACTTGTTTATCATTTCTGTTCACTGTATGTATGGAAACTGCTCGCTACGTGTATGCGTATACAGACTCGCAAGTGTGCTTGCAAACGTTCGGGCATGTACACACGCACACACACACACACACACAAGCCCACGCGTGGGAGCCCTCCCCCCTCCCCGCCAACAGGATATTACACTGTTAAAGGGAACATGAAGTGATCAGAAAAATTGCCGTCAAAATGATCAAAAATATTCTAAAACAATTGACATTCACATTTTGTTTGTTTGTTGGAATGGTCTCATATAAAGCAAACAAAAGACCCCCCACAATCCTATACTGACTTATATTACACACTGTATTCAGATTCAAAATAAAAAGAATTTGTAATCATTTCTTGCAATCGACTTCCACAGTTTTGGGTGGCGTGGTGTGATAATGTACACATTTTGTGAGTATCAAAACTTGGAACCACCCCCCTCCCCCCTGAGTACACTGTAAGTATTCTTTGTAACCAAGTAAACTGGCTTCATCTGTTGATGCAAGGATAACAAATATTGAATGTTTGGGGAACTTGCTGTGAAGTAGCTTTAGTTTGCCAGTTGACTCACTGTACAAGGGCTGATTTCAGCAAACTGTTATAAAGGTAAAGGTGTAACATAACCTATGTGGTCGTAGGGGAGTGAGGCATCAGAGACCTCAGCTTCTCCAGGGGCCAGCATATTGAGGGCAGCGCCCTTCTCCTCTCCCTCGCTGCTTTACCTTCATTGACCCTAAAGAGGCAGGTACCCATTTGCAGCTCGATGAACTGGGGGACTGTACTGAAACGAGTGCACAAACGGTCACCCATCCAAGTGGTAACCACGATCGATGCTGCTTAACCTTAGCTGGGGAAAGTGAGTGCTCTAGTTTCTGGAAATATTTGCATTTAGCAAACTAATATGGCTTTTGTTTGTTTATGAGGAAGTTTTCCTGAAAATTATGTTAGGATTACAAGGATCAGGGAAGTTTTCTTTCATTCATTCATTCATTAAAAAAATATTAAATGCAGGTTCTTCTACAAGTGTGGGTTCCTCTTCACAGACCCTCTTGATGGGTAAGCCACTGACGTCATTAAACATGGCAGCAGCACATCAGGGTACTAAGTTACTGCTGTGGCCTTATGACATACATATTTTGGTTGCTAACTGCTTTAAAACTTTAAACTAAACCAACCTGATGTAAAAATGATGGAAATTGACTTTAACCTGCTTATTGCACCATTTTATATCAACACATTCATGCCTTGTCTGCAGACAGAAGAAACAGAACTCCAAAGGGAACTACAGCTCCTCACACAAAACAAACGTGTAATGTTGCAATAGATCCTTCCCCACTGTGGTATACCTGGCAACAAACAGACTGATGGACTTGCAAAACGGGGGGCAGCACAGAAAGAACAGTGCAAAAGCAGCCTCACCTTCCATGAAGAAGACAATCATCAAATCAATGGCCCAAAACAGAGTAGAGAAGAGCAAGTCATAATTCTAAGACTCCGCATTGGGCACAACAGGCTGAATCACTACATGTCCACAAAGCTGAAACTCGTTCCTTCTCCCCTGTGTGCCTGTGGTAAAGAAAACCAGACTGGCGAGCACATCCTTCAGAGGTGCGTGATGGAGATAACCCTGCAAACCAAACTGTAGGGCCCACATGAGGAGCTGGAAAGGACATGGCATTATTTTTCCCAAACACATCTGTCGGGGTAAAAAGGGAACAAGAGAAGAAGGTATCAACACAGATGAAATAACAGCCCCCAGTAACGGCAACAACAAAAGATATTCAATAGCTAGAAACTCAGTGGAGGCTGCAAACTGGAAACCAGCACTTCCTTACCAAGTACAAGGCATCGCATCCACAGGAAGTTTCCACAGGAAGTTTCCAGTTCGGGGGAGAAGTTATTATCTTCGTTGAGCTTATACACATAGGGACAACAGCCACTTTAAGACACAGCAGACGCCACCATACATATTCACATTTTTTTTAACTGGAAAAAACGTATTTTATCGTTTTTAATTCTACCTTTGAACATGCACTGAACAAGTCTACACAATGAACTATACATTTTGTTTCACCAGAACAGTGGCAAGCCTTTTATGTGGTCAGGCAAAACTATTTTGATTGCAGATGACGTTGTGCTAATCCCACTTCCAAAGGATTGAATATGCACCCTGTTAACCTTTATTTGAAACGTGACATTTTGTTTTCTTCTAATGTCCACTGGGGCTCTTCTTCTTCTTCTTTCCCCACCTGTCATTAGTGACCAAGCTGGCATTTGATTTTTGCCCACTTAAAGAATAGAACAGGTCAACCGAATGCAAGCACAGTTGATGAATCAATCGCTGCCTTACGTCTGAATGCCTCCTTGATTGGGTGTGGAAGACTGAACTCTAAGAGAGCAAACAGATGACCCCTGTTGTCGAGAGTAATTTTTGTTACACCACTTAAAATCATGGCAGATTGCTCTGTGTAAATATCGGACTGCTCTCCTTGAGGAGAGCGCGTGGCCATAAGAGCAGTGCTACCCATTATTTTTTTCTTTTCTTGTCGTCAACTGTATTTGTTTCCACATCAGATTGTTTTTGTTCTACAAAATTTTGCCAAGGACAACTCTCTTGTAGGTTCTTTTACGTGCGCTAAATAATTTCGAGTAACACACCGGACATGGATTTATTGTCTCGTCTGAAAGACGAGTACCCAGACCACCACTCACTGTCTAATGTTCCACCAAGAGTTTCAGTCCCTCCTTGACCATTACAGCCTCTCCCAAGAAACTTATTATACTTAGTGACTTTAATTTCCACTTTGACAACCAGTCTTCTCCTGATGTCAAGCGTCTTTCTCTTTCTTTATCAAATCACTCTCTTTCCCAGCTGGTAAACGAACCAACACACAGATCAGGTCACATTTTAGACTGGCTTATCACCGATGTTTCACAAGGTCTAGTCACATCTCATTCTGTATCTGTCACTGACGAACTACTCTCCGATCATTCTTTTCTTCCTCAACATTGCAAAGCCTATCAGAAAGAAGAAGCGCATTACCCGTCGCAACCTCAAGGCCATGGATATTCAAACTTTTCTTTCCCAAGCTGCTGAACGTCTTTCACAAATCCCTGACCATACTGACCCTTCTAAACACTACAATACCGTTCTCAGACAACTTCTTGATGAGCATGCACCTCCTACTGACCATCTCCTGCCTGATAAGTCATGTGCACCATGGCACACCCATGACATCCTGGTAGCAAAGCACAAACGCAGACAGCTAGAGCGTCAATGGCGAAAAACAAAAACTGAGATAAACAAACAGCTTCTTTGTAAACAAATCAACAAAGTTAAAACCTTAACACATTCAGAAAAAACAAAGTATTACTCTTCTAGTTCTTGATGCTACGTCTATGAAATCTCCCTTTTTCCTCACTTCCACTCTTCTTGGATCTGCGAAGGCTATCCCTCTGCCTTCTATCTACAACCACTCTGAACTTTCTTCTATATTTTCTGCATTCTTTTCTGACAAAGTCCGCTACATTCACTCCAGTTTGGATCAGACTCCTTTTCAGCCTGCAATTTCTGACCCCCAACTTTCTGGCAATCCTCTCCTTTTCTTTCATCCAGCAAGCGAGAAAGAAAAACGACAATTATGAAAGAAATGACAATAAAATAATGTGATCTTGATCCTATACCTGCTTTTCTTTTCATTCAGTGTCTTCCACAGCTTATACTCACTATCACAAAAATAGTAAACGCATCACTTCTTTCAGGAATTTTCCCAACAGATCTCAAAACTGCAGTAGTTACACCTCTACTCAAGAAGCATGACCTCGATCCTAACACTCTGAAGAATTATAGATCTGTATCCAACCTACCGTTCATCTCTAAAGTCCTTGAAAAAGTTGTTCTGATACAACTCAACAGCGATCTTCATTCAAACAGTCTCCTTCCCCCTTTTCAGCCTACCTATTGCGCCAACCACAGCACCAAAACCACCCTAGTCCACACCTTAAACACGCTTCTACAGGCGTCTGACTCGGGAAAAATCTCCCTTCTCACTCTTCTTGACTTATCTGCAGCCTTCGATACTATAGACCACTCAGTTTTTCTCTCCCATCTCCACAAAACTTTTGGTATGAAAGGCACAGCCATCACCTGGTTCAGTTCATACCTTACAGATCGATTCCACACAGTTGCAGTAAACAAGATTCAATTAAAAAAAAAGCAAAACTGGAATGTGGGGTCCCACAGGGATCAGTTCTCGGCCCTGTTCTTTTCACTCTCTACACCGCTCCTCTTTCACACATAATAAATCATCATCAGATCAACCATCATTTTTATGCAGATGACTCTCAAATTTTTAGCAGTGCTACTCCTGAAAATATGCCTTCTCTCTTGATTAATATTTACTACTGCCTTCAAGATATCTAAAATTGGATGATTCAGAACAATTTACAGCTAAATGAAGATAAAACCGAAGCCATGCTTGTAGGAACCAAACACAAACTCTCTTCCATCATGACAGCTTCAATAGAATTCGGCAAAACGTCTGTACCTCTATCTACTGCTGTGAAATATCTAGGGGTCGTTATAGACAACACACTCTCCATGCAAAAATTAATCACCCAAACCTGTCAGTCGTGCTACTATCAATTGCGGCGCATCAGTGCAGTTCAAAAGTACCTGTCCACTGATGCAACATCCAAACTAGTCACGTCTCTCATTCTCTCACGTCTGGACTATTGCAATTCTCTTGTGGCTGGTCTGCCAGCATCATCTATCCACTCCTTTCAACGTATACAAAACTCTGCAGCTCGCCTAGTCCTCAGAAAGAAAAGAATCTGAGCACATTACTCCTCTTTTCCGATTTCTCCACTGGTTGCCTGTGCCACAGAGAGTAAACTATAAGATCAGTACCCTCTGTTACAAATGTCTCCATAAAACAGCACCTTCCTACCTCTGTGTATGTCTTCACCTGCACACTCCCTCTCGTTCCCTCCGCTCTGCTGCAGATGCCTTGTGCTTAAGAATACCTGATTCAACCAGTCCACCATTGGCCATCGCTCTTCCTCTGTTTCTGGTCTATCTATCTGGAATGATCTCCCTCTCTCCCTTCGCCAAAAGCCTTCTTATGACGCTTTTAAATCCGGCCTCAAGACACATTTATTTGAAACCTAAGATTCTCCCCTCTTGTTCCATTTCATTTTTTGTCCCTGCCCTCAACAGCCCAAACCCCATCACCTTGCCGGAGTGTACAACCTTTATGTGTGTGAGTGGGTGTGCGTGTATTTGCCTGCGTGCTCGTGTGGGTATACATTTGAATTTGTAAAAAAAACCAAACTAATAATCATAACTGGCTGCATGTGAATGAGCAGGATGAATGAAAGCTCTTTGAATTTGTTTTTTGCGAGATATAGCGCTATATAAATTCCACTTATTATTATTTTGAATGAATGGAGAAACATTTTGGGCCCAAAAAGGGATCAAACCACCGCACACTTCTAACCTGGACTAAAGGCTTTCTAGGCAGGCGCATTACCATATCACCACCGATCAGCCTCCTTGTGCCTGCATTTATCTCCCTTTATGATAGGGGTGGGGGTGGAATGTAAGGTTAATGAGAGCGAGCGAGCGAGCGAGCGAGAGAGAGAGAGAGAGAGAGAGAGAGAGAGAGAGAGAGAGAGAGAGGTAAAGGAGGGGGGCAGGATGGAGTTGGGGCATGGGGGAAAATGAGTAGGACAGATCATTTGGATAAACGTCTGCAAGCTGCAATGATCGCTTAGTAATATGCAGAGAACTCTTTGGTTGTGTGACAGATTCCCCAATCATCTTCATGAAAATTTGTTTTAGAATATCTGTAAGTAGTCACATCATGGTTGATTTTGCTTTCTTGTTGTTGTTTTGTTGTTGTTGTTGTTGTTTTTCCTCAGCTAGAAGTCCCAGATTTATCAATGGTGAGATTTTTGTGTATGCACCGTCCCAACACCCCACAATTTAGGTAGCGCATTCTGACTTCCGGGATAATGTCTAAACACGACGCTTGTGTGCACGCATGTTTGAAATTCTGTCATCAGTTCCTACCGGCACGAAATGGCCTATTGTTCCGATTTTGTCTAAACCCGCCATTGTGCTGAATCATAATTGTCTTTTGAGTAAAATAGGGCAAAATTTTTGATGAGTTAGTATAAGTTTTGGTAGAAAGTTGAGCACGTGATCTCATTAACATAATTATATGCTAACAGATGCTACAACCACATGCAAATGACCATCCACTTGATCTTGCAGAAGCCCTCCAGAGAGGCTGTAGCAGAGGCCATACACAAGATTTGTCGACGGTCCTCTGCATGGACGTCCTATCAGAGGAACGGTATAGGATGTGTTCAGAGTTCTGACAACAGCCCATTGTGGGAAAAGGGTTGCCCCAGAGCACGGTATTGGCAGTATCCCCTTCTGTGTACAGGGGCAGCACCCTGTTTACTTCCCTTCCTTCATTGCCTTACCTCCCCTGCCTCTGAAGACGTTAGGTAGCCACCAGTATTCACAGCTGCGTCAATTCTGCTGACAGTATAAACCGAAGTCCCATATGGAAACGCACACCACACGTACAGCACTTTGCTTACATGCAACACTCCATCTCGTTCTCATGGTTCAGCTGCGGATGCTCTCTGCTTTCGAACATCCAGATTCAAACAAACCCACTGTCCGCCGTGGCTCTGTCTCTATTTGCGGTCTGTCTACCTGGAATGACCTTCCTCTGTCTCTTCAGCAAGAGCCTACATATAATACTTTTATATCCAGCCTCAAAATACACTTATTTCCCACCTAAGACTGGGTAGGGTAGAAGGGTAGGGCTAGCGGGCTGTTCTTGTAAAGACGCACTCCCCCCAGGGGAAAAGGAGCCCGAATTTCATGTAGAAAAATTTGCTGTGACTCAAGGTGATATAACACACACACACACACACACACACAGATTGAAATGTTTTGCTATCTCTGGCCTGAAAATTAAAAAAACCCCAACCAATTGTCTTAAGAAGGGTTTTTCAATACTTATCCCTGAACTTATACCATACTTAAGGCACTGATTATCATTAGTAATGTAATTTTGCATCTGTTAACATAGTTTTTGTGTTGATTTAAAGTCAGTATTGTATAGTTTGGAGACGGGATAGCTCAGTGGTCGGAGCACTCGCTTTCCCCCAGCCAAGTTAAGCAGCGTCGAGCGTGGTTACCAGTTGGATGGGTGACCGTTTGCGTGCCTTGGCTTCAGTACAGTTCCCCCAGTTCACCCAGCTGTAAATGGGTACCTGCCCTCTTTAGGGTCAGGGAAGGTAAAGCAGCGAGGGAGAGGAGATGAGCGCCGCAGAGAAGTGAGGTCTCTGACGCCTTGCTCCCCTACGACCTTATAGGTTATGGGACTCCTTTACCTTTACCTTACCTATTGTATAGTTTACAAGACTGGAGCTCAAAGCTAAGGACAGATTTAATTGTTTGAAATGAAACGATTGATACATCATATCATAGCCAGGGGTACCATAGTAGATCTTTGTTGGATTCTTTCTCACTGTGGGAACCACCGGAATGAAGTATCAGACTGTCTAGCAAAACGAGGTGTAATGAGAGAATTCCCAGAACATAACTTTAAAATCGATTGTTGCGAAATCTTACGATTTCTTGAAAATCATATACATAGAAGCTATTCTCAAAGAGCACATAGAATATACCCTTTTCAAGATATATATTCCAAATCTCATCTTTAGCTTTGCTTAACTTCTTGATAGACTAAATTATTATCGAAATGTGACACATACCTCTTCTCGGCGACTATCCAGTGAACATTTTCTTTTTAAGGACCTGTTAAAAAATATTGTTCACAAAGATTCCAGCATTGGATATCGAACGGAACATGTTAGCGTACTTTCATATATGCCAGTATTTATTGATGTGCCAAGGGATTTTTTCCAGATC
>CM054142.1:8408028-8438028 GCA_028751875.1 Rapana venosa
CCTCTTGAAGGAGGTTCGAACCTGGGTCAGAAGATCACGAGCGCATCACTCTAACCACCGGGCTATCCTGTCCCATCTGTTGCAGCATACAGAGGTATAGTTTGGGGGTGGCATAGCTTAGTGGTTAGAATGTTGAAGTCGTGATCTGACAGAAACCGAAGGCACAGGTTCGACTATCTGCTATGTTTGTTTAAGAGATTCTCTCCCCCTTGAAGTGACCATCGCCTGCTGTTCAATTCTCCTGCAAGTTTTTTGGACGAGATCATCAACTGCCCCCGTGAGGAGGCCGGGGACTTGTCAGTTTAAATCGCATCCCCACCTTCTGGAAATTCTGTGCCAGGAATTCCCTCTTTTCTACCATTTTTGTGTTTCTACCTTGATCCTTTTTTCAGCCTTCTTCTGGTCTCTTTTCTGCCTTCTTAGTCCATCCTCGTTTTTCCAGAAAGGCTTACAGCAGAGCAATTCTCCCCCACGTCGAAGTCCGATGCGCTGGGCCTGACTGGTTAGGCGCTTAACGCAGCGCAACGGATTTTGCTCGTGTGACAGACAACAATAGTTACTGTCTAAGCGCTCGTCGAAGAAGATCATAAACTGGAGCCTGTGTGTGACAGTATGCAGCACATCTTGCGCCCATGTAAAAACACCAGTCATCTTTGGCAGAAGATTGGGCCACCCATGGCAAGGAGTATGGATGACAAGGGCATACCCAGCATGCAGCTTACCATCTGAAGAGGGATGGGCTCCGGCCGCAGCTTCGATTCGCTCAAGACACTCTGCTTGACCACTACGCTTTGGTGCCTCAACAACCCCTCAAAGAGGTATGGGAAGAGCGCAGTCAGGAAGTAGAATGGAATGTTTTGCTCCACAGCTGAGATGGCTTTCGGAGGTGTGACACATGTCCACCCAGGCATAACACATGTCCCCATGATGTTCCACAGCTGAGATGGCAGTAGGAGGTGTGACACATGTCCACACAAGTATAACACATGTCCTCATGATGTTCCACAGTTGAGATGGCGGTAGGAGGTATGACACATGTCCACACAGGTATAACACATGTCCCCATGATGTTCCACAGCTGAGATGGCGGTAGGAGGTATGGTACATGTCCCTATGATGTATCACGGCCTTCCCCATGGAGATGCCGGGGGCCTGTCAGTATAAATACCATCCTCACCTTCTGGAAATTCTGTGCTAGGAATTCCCTATTTTCCCTCTTTGTGTCTGCCTTGTTTCTTTTCTTCCTGTCACGTCCTTTGTGTTTATTTCCTGCCTTCTTGGTCCATTTTCTTGCCTTTTTCCAGAAAGACTTAAAGAGATAACAACTCTCCTATGCCGAAGTCAGATGTACTGTGCCTGAGGGCAGCGCAGCGCATTTTCGCTCATATGACATACAGACAACACTAGCCGCTGCCTGAGCGCTGGACGAAGAGGAGGAGTACCATGGCCAGGGGCTGCAGGGACCAACATCTCCTCACACACCCAAAGGAACAGTCCCGCCAAGGAATAGGGAAGATTATTTGGGGTCGGGATAGCTCAGTGGTCAGAGCACTCACTTTCCCAAAGCCAGTGGTAATAAGCAACATCGAGCGTGCTTTCCAAGTGGATGGGTGACCGCTTGCCTGCCTTGGCTTCAGTACAGTCCCCCAGTTCATCCAACTGTAAATGGATACCTGCCCTCTTTAGGGTCAAGGAAGGTAAAGCAGCGAGGGAGAGGAGATGGGTACTGCCTGCAATATCCTGGCCCATAGAGAAGCTGAAGTCTCCGATGCCTCGCACCCACCCCTACGACCACATAGGTTACGGGACACCTTTACCATTACCTTTAAAAAAATTTTTTTGACGATAAATATTTTTGGAAAGTACACAGTTTCTTAGCTTGATAAGCCATGGCAGGGGTCACAGGACGATGCTGAAGGCTGCAGTCAAGTCAGTCAAACTGACCAGCAATGATACGGGTCGACAGAAGAAAGAGGTCGTCTCTCACATCTCGTTTCTTCAGCCAATCCGTTTCATCCCCGGAATCCTTTAGACAGACACATTCCACGTTACAGAGCAGAAGTGTACAAAGCGCCTTTTTTCCTTCTGCGATATGTCTTGGAGTAATTTGCTGGAATAAGTTAAGCAACATAAAAAGGAGGAGGTAAAGGAGTCACATAACCTATAAGGTCGTAGGGGAGCGAGGCGTCAGAGACCTCACTTCTCTATGGCCAGCATATTGAGGGTGGCGCCCATCTCCTCTTCCTCGCTGCTTTACCTTCCCTGACCCTAAAGAGGGCAGGTACCCATTTACAACTGGGTGAACTGGGGGAACTGTACTGAAGCCAAGGCGCGCAAACGGTCACCCATCCAGCTGGTAACCACGCTCGACGCTGCTTAACTTGGCTGGGGGAAAGCGAGTGCTCCGACCACTGAGCTATCCCGTCCCGTCCCTATGTTAACTCCAGGGAAAAACGTCCCCTCGAACTGGTGTCTCGGTAGAGGCTCGAACCCGGGCTGTCAGACCACCAACTCCACGCTCTAATCCTCTATCCCGCAAGAACAAATCTGTAATGAGAGCAACAACAAGCCTAGAGCTTTACTCAAAGAGTTTTGCAAACCCTCCTACCTCCCGGCAAAGAGTGACAGGCAGTTTGGTTGGGCAGGTAGCCCTCTGTACAGACCAGTTCACACTTACCACCCTTAGTGGATCAGTCTTCTTCTTCATCTAACGCTCAGACATCCACAATTGTTGTCTGTCATATGAACGAAAATGGGTTGTGCTGCCGTAAAACGCCTGACAAGTCAGGTCCAGCGCATCTGACTTAAGCCATTTTTTTCATATAGAAAAGACAGGAGAATGGACTAAGAAGGCAGAAAATGGACAAGAAGGAGGTCGCGGGAAGAAGAGGGAGAAGGCATGAACAAAGAGAGGGGTAGAAAAGGGGATTCCTGGCACAGAATTTCCAGAAGTTGTGGATGCTAGTTATATTGACAGGTCCCCGGCATCCTCTGGGAGGGGGGAGAAGCGGAATGGGGGTGGGTGGGGTGGGGGTGAGGGTGGGTGGGTGGGGAGGGGTGGTGGTGGTAATCAGTCCTCGTTAAAGTACAGGTCCCGTCTCATTTGCACAAGATATCTGTGAGTGCAGAAGATTCCATGCACTTACCAGCACACTGAAGTTACAGAGAGTGGAAACAAGGGGGTTAGGGGTAGCCATGGACAGAGAGAGGAGTTAGATCCTTGAAAGTCATCTGATAAATCAAAAAGATATGTTCCTCAGTTGGGATGCCGGAGGCTTGTCAGCATAAATAGCATCCCCACATTCTGGAAATTCCGTGTTAGGAATTCCCTCTTTTCTATCCCTTTCTTTGTCTATGCTTTCTTCTCTCCTGGGGTGAATATTCTGGGTGACCCGAAGGGTTTTAAGCTGAGAAACGAACAACAACAACAACAACAACAACAACAACAACAACAACAACAACAACAACAACAACAACAACAACGTGCCCGACAATTTTTCTTTCATCCACTAGACCGTGAGTGGTGGTCTGGGTGCTAGTCTTTTGGATAAGACGTAAACCGAGGTCCCGTGGGTAACACGCATTTAACACGCGTAAAAGAACCCACGGCGAGAAGAGAGTTGTCTCTGGCAAAGTTTTGCAGAAGAAAGCCTCTAAGATAGGGAAAGAAATACACATGCAGACAGGAAAAAATAATCTGTGGCGCTGCTCTTGTGGCGACGCGATCTCCGCAGAGAGAACAGCTTGAATTTCACTCCGAGAAATCTGTCCTGACTTAAAGTGGTATGCAAATACAAACAAGAGCAGCAGCAACAAAAACAAGAAGAAATGTTGTACGTCTGAAAGAAGAGATTCACCCCAAATACTTTGAATTAGTGGATACCTGACCAAGGTATAACTCATGAGGATGATGATGATGATGACGACCACGACAGCAACAACGACAATGATAATAATAATAATAACCACAACAACAACAAATGGAGTTTAAATAGCGCTATATCTTGCAAAAACAAATCAAAGCGCTTACATTCGACCTATTCTTACAAATGCAACCAATAACAATTAATAGGTTTAACAAATTCGAATGCACACACACACACACACACACACACACACACACACACCAGTCGAGCCATGGCGTTTTGTTTTGTTTTGATTTTTCTTTATCTATTGCACAGTTGTATGAACACGTGAGTGTAACATGCTCGTGAGTGTGTGTGCCTGCCTGTTCATGCGTGTGCATGCACATTCATCGCGGTATGTGCACGCGCGTAGCTTTTATGCTTATAGGCCCTATTTCATAAACACATTAAAAATGTCAGTAAAGAGCAACACTTGAAATCGTTCCTCTGCCGTTTAAAAATTGCACGACGGCAATATTACCCTCGTTGTTTCAATTGGTCTGGGATATCTGTCTTTTCTTCTTCTTTGTCATCGAACGCTCAGACAGCAACTATTGTTGCCTGTCATATGAGCAAGAATGCATTGCGCTGCCGTTAAGCGCCTGACAAGTCAGGCCCAGCATATTCGACTTCGGCGTGGGAGAGAATTTTTGTCTTTTATGTCTGTGGAATAAAAAGGCAGGAGAATGGACCAAGAAGGGAGAAAATAAGACAGGTAAAAAAGGAACAGGGCAGAAACAAAGAGAGGGATAGAAAAGGGAGAATTCCTAGCAGAGAATATCCAGAGGGTGAGAATGCTAATCATACTGACAGGCCCTGGCAGCCCACGGGAGAAAATGCCATTTTAAAAGCACGATAATACTCAGATCAGAAGGCAACCATTCGATGGAATAGCGCGAACTGCAGGGTCTTTGATTTTTTATCTATCCATCTATCTATCTATCTATCTATCTATCTATCTATCTATCTATCTATCTATCTATCTATCTATCTATCTATCTATCTATCTATCTATCTATCTATCTATCTATCTATCTATCTATCTGTCTGTCTGTCTGTCTGTCTGTCTGTCTGTCTGTCTATCTATCTGTCACTGTCTGTCTGTCTGTCTGTCTGTCTGTCTATCTGTCTTCTATCTATCTATCTATCTATCTATCTATCTATCTATCTATCTTGTGTGTGTGTGTGTGTGTGTGTGTGTGTTGTGTGTGTGTGTCTGTCTATCTATCTATCTATCTATCTATCTATCTATCTATCTATCTATCTATCTATCTATCTATGTATCTATCTATCTATCTATCTATCTATCTATCTATCTATCTATCTATCTGTGTGTGTGTGTCTGTCTGTCTATCTTATCTATATCTATCTATCTATCTATCTATCTATCTATCTATCTATCTATCTATCTATCTATTATCTATCTATCTATCTATCTATCTATCTATCTATGTCGTGTTGTGTGTTGTGTGTGTGTGTGTTGTGTGTGTGTCTGTCTATCTATCTATCTATCTATCTATCTATCTATCTATCTATCTATCTATCTATCTATCTATCTATCTATCTATCTATCTGTCTGTCTGTCTGTCTGTCGATCTATCTATCTATCTATCTATCTATCTATCTATCTATCTATCTATCTATCTATCTATCTATCTATCTATCTATCTATCTATCTATCTATCTATCTATCTATCTATCTAAGAAAAGGAGTCCGTCATGGTTGCACATCACCCCTGCATCTGTTCAGCTTAGATATAGAAACAATCACGAGGAAGGCGGACATAGATGACAAGGCATTGATACAGGAGGCATGGATACAGGAGGCAGACACACCACTAGCCTCAGGTAGGCTGATGATACAGCACTCGTGGCCAGGGATATCACAAGCAAGAGGAGAATGTCTGCACAGAGTCGATGCAGACCTCAAGTCAAAGGCTTACAAATTCCA
Organism: Rapana venosa; assembly: GCA_028751875.1. Classification (NCBI taxonomy): domain Eukaryota; kingdom Metazoa; phylum Mollusca; class Gastropoda; order Neogastropoda; family Muricidae; genus Rapana; species Rapana venosa. The sequence goes on from CM054142.1 coordinate 8,413,885, forward strand.
AAGTGATACACATGATAGTAACGACCCTCCACCCCCATCAAAATAGCGAAGTAAATGGAAAAGATGTGGAATGAGTTAAAAACTTGAATGTTTAGGCTCCATGGAAGAGCCCAATCTACAAGGTGTCAAGGCTAGAATCTGTATGGCCAGGCAAAAGATGAGCCAGTTAATTAAACACTATGTGGAAAGACAGACATGCCTAAATATCAAAACACTAATCTGGTCTCTTTTGCTGTATGCGTCAGAAGTCTGGACACACTGTAAAACTTGGAAAGACAAAAATAAACGCATACGAAATACTAATACTAATAATAAATGGAATTTATTTAGCGCTATATCTCGCAAAAAAACCCAAATCAAAGCGCTTTCATTCATCCTACTCATTCACATGCAGCCAGTTACGATTAATAGTGGGATTTTTTTTTACAAATTCAAATGTATACCCACACGCTCGCGCGCACGCACGCACACACAAAAGGTTGTACATTCCCGCAGGGCGATGGGGTTTTGGCTGTTGAGGGCAGGGACAAAAATGAAATGCAAGAGAGGAGAATCTTAGGTTTGAAACAAATGTGTCTTGAGGGCGGATTTAAAAGCGTCATAAGAAGGCTTTTGGCGAAGGGAGAGAGGGAGGTCATTCCAGATCGATGGACCAGAAACAGAGAAAGAGCGACGGCTACGGTGGACTGGCTGAATCTAGGTATTCTTAAGCACAAGGTATCTGCAGCAGAGAAAGAGAAACGTAGTTCTACAGGCGACTTTTAAGAGACAAATGGTCAGACAGAAGAACAATTGAAAGTATTCTTGATGGACTCTCAGTGCAAGATAAAATGTTGGCTGAAAATAATAAGCGCACAAAGATATGTCGGTCATGCAGACAGAGACACACAGACAAATCTGATGACGACAGTTCTCCAAGGTAAGGTTGAGGGCAGAAGGAAAAGAGGCAGACCACCAACATCCTACATTGCCAACATCACTGAGATCAGTGGTCTGGGAGGAGGGCTACAGGAGATCATAGAACTCAGCAGAGACAGAAAAAGATGGCGAACCTTGGTGGCATTATCAGGAACTCCTACCGTCGATAGCGGCGATAGTGACAGGTGACATGTTGAACGTGTGATTCACATTTATGTCAATATTTTTTAATCGTTTATGCCACCATCCACTATTCCTTCATTTTTTTTTCTTGCTGTCTAATTCATCGTGTTTTTCACAATATCTGGTTTTGTTTCCACGTTACGGAAAAAGGCCAGTTTTGTAGAGGAATTGATGTATGGGAGACAACTAGCTCTTATACAGGATTGCTGGCTTGTGGTTGATAGAGGACGAGTTAGTTACCTTGGATAAATTACAAGATAGTTGATTTGTCAGTCTAGCTCGTTTGTTCATCTGCGAGCAACTGCAAATAATATGCCAATCTGACGACTTATTCGTTTAAAACTCTTAATTTCAGAAAATCAGACAGAAAATCTATACAATATAAAGAAAGAGATACCACGGGAAAAACAAGCCAACAGGTGATAAGTGTGCCAAACACAAAATCTACTACATTGAACTAAAATCTGCTTGTAGCGAATAAGCATGTGGTCCGAAACAACACAAGAAGTTTTTTAAATAATAACTTCGATTATAACATAATAGATAATGCATTTTCAATTAATTATCGCTGCGGTCACAATTGTACTTTGCTAAAAGTCAAAGCAAAGGCGCCTGCTAATTACTGAAAAACAACAACACAGGAACTGCCCTCGCTGTGGCTAGAAGAGTTGGACCTAGATACAAAAAAAGAAAAGAAACCCCAAACCCCAAAAGCTTCCCCCCCCATCCCCTTCTCAGAAAAGAGGGGAGAAAAGCCAAACCCCCCCTTCCCCTAACTAAACAACAAGCAAAAATACCCCTCCCCTTTCGATTGTAAATAAGTATAAGATGAATTCATCAAAGATGTTTAAAGAGTAAACCAAAAAACCCCAGTCTGGCTAAAAACAATAATCTATGATATCAAACAATAACAAAACAAGGACAACAGCAGTAGTGGCAAAGCAAACAAACAAAGAAAACCAACAAAATATCCAACTCGATAACAACAACAAGAAAACCTTTCGGCAGATATTTGGATTTTATCCCCCACCAGCTGTCTGCTCCGTCACAAAATCTTTGCGCTAGCTACCATCAGTAAGTGAATACTAATTAAAAATACCAAAACAGTTTTATCAACTGATCTGTTATGGGCTAGCCTACCCATTGAAAGTTGCATTAAAATGTTGTTTTTTACACACTCACTTGTCTGTAGAGTCTAAACAATAATAGCAGTAATGTAAAACACTACATCTTCAATGGGGAAAAAAGGAATAATATTGTGCTGTAAAATGGTTTGTTATGTAATACATATTGCTTATTATATAACCTATTCTGTAGAACCGAGCTTGAACTATATTATTCTTTAATATGGCACAACAGTTTGTTATGAAATGTATATTGTCTTATTCATCGTGTATTATGATGGTTTGGTAGCATTGATTTGTTTATCGCATTTTTCATACTATTACTAATACTCTACTAATGTGCAACATTAGCAGTTTTTGGCTGTTGGACCGATCCAATATTGATCTACAATGTGGATTACAAAAATACCCATTGCTCATTTGCTTTCTGTGTTTTGTTTGTTTGGTTTGGTTTATGATATTTTGCTTTACGCTAGATTGATGAGTAAACACCCACATTTTTAAATACTGATGGTGCTATAAAACGCGCCATATAGACAACCAGTATACTTTTATTTCACAATCCACATAAGTATGACAACAGCGCACACTAACACAAAACACCACGAGTCTTGCTTTAACAAAGAAATCAGAGCGCATAAACCCAACTAAAACAGCCGATGTAATTCAGTATTACACAACAACCCATTTTCTGTGCTAAGCCATAATATGATCCAAGAATGATATCATTTCATAAAACAGCAATGTTTTATCTTACTGCTGGCTGAATTGTATTAAATTCTGCTGTTAAATAACTGCGCAGCAAAAATTAAACAAAAATACACATCGTGCTGGGGGAGAACTGGCTCATTAGTTTTGGAAGTTGGGGGCGGGCACTTAACAACATAGATATCAGATTTCATAAATTGCCATTGTTGGCATAATCATATCCAACTTTATATTTGGTTCTTCATGAAGTTAGTGACGAAGCCAGGTAGGTATCAGTACTGATTCTACTTAAAGGTGGTTTTTACGTTTGTGGTTGTGCGATGGCTATTGTATTGTACTAAATCATTGTATACCACTGCCAGTTACGGCAGATTTGTGTGTTAAAGTCGGGGTTCTTTCCCCTGGGAGAGCACGTCGTCACAAGAGCAGTGTTACCAGCTGGTGTGGATAACCTCTCTCTCTCTCTCTGTCTCTCTCTCTCTCTGTGTCTCTCTCTGTCTCTGTCTCTCTCTCTCTCTGTCTCTCTCTCTCTCTCTGTCTCTCTCTCTGTGTCTCTGTCTCTCTCTCTCTGTCTCTGTCTCTCTCTTTATTCATTTTGATTTTTCAATTTCTTGATTTTTCAATAATTGAATGGGAGTTTGAGTAATTTATTTCATTGTTATTTGAAATTATCTTGTTTATTAATTAATTGATTTTATTCATGCTTGTTTTCAATTTTCCCCCATGAGGGCTTGGTGTAAAGAAGCCTCTGGCTTATCCATTTACCCTCATTAAAATAATCGAGTTCGAGTTCGAGTTTTGTGTCGCGCGCACGTGGAAGTGTGGTTCTGTTTTTGTTTTCTTCTGTTGCTTGTTGCTGTTGTCTTGCTTATGGTTTGTTGGTATGTCTGGGGTGGGGGAGGGGGGGGGGAAGGAATGGGTTGTCTTTTCTGGCACAAGGGCCTTAAGAGCCTCTCTCTTTAGCATGAATCATGATGCTGTTGCTTTTTGTTGTTGTTTTTTAACTGTTAAATCTGTACAAAGTTTACACTGTCCTTGTTTACAATCCGGAAGGTTTTTTAAATTGATTAGTCAATTTTGCCCTTTTTTCTTTTCTGTTTTAAAATTTTTTAAAATTTTACTGTAGTGTGTATGTGTATTTTACCTCGCCATGAGAGTGGCTTTTTCTACAGAACTTTGCCTGGGACAACTTTCATGTTGCTGTAGGTTCTTTTACTTACGCCACTTTTTTTACTTACACTACAACTACTGCTCGTTCTTTTACTTACACTGTTTTACACTAAATGTGTGCTGCATACGGAAACTGGGGTTTTGGTCTGGTAACTGACCTGTTTCATGTTTTGCACTTGAGATGTGTCATGATTTCGACTTTTGTGCAGTGAATGGTGTGTGTGTGTGTGTGCGTGTGTGGTTGTGTGTGCATTCTGTATGTTTACTTATTCATTTATATTCTATTTCATTAACCTCTTCTTTTATTCCGAGGATAATGGAATAAGCACTCATGTGCTTTTTTTATATCCAGTCCCCACGTCAGGGTTCAACTTTGAACCCTCATAGTTGGTCGAGCGGTCAGGTTTTCCTTTACCTTGATGTTGGATCACCACTGATCCATGAATACCTTTCGGAAAAATATTCCACAAGCATTTAATTTTTTTTTTAAAGTACAATAAACTTATTTGTTCTAAATACACTGACGTATTACACACGAAGTTTGGTCCGTGTATGCATGTTTTATTAATCTTTTGATATCACTGCATGGTCATTGCTAGATAGATATGAGCAGAAGCTGTGAAGCAGCTCACTTGTCGGCGTCACAGGGTATTTCATGCGTCAGCCCCAGCATCTTAGACACGCACATGGTGATACATATGCAAACTCCTTGTTCTCACTTGCTAAGAACCGCACAATCAAAAAATGTGAAGTTTTCAACATCTAGTATGGAGTCAGACAAGGACGCGTCCTCTCACCTCACCTATCCAATATATACACCTAGAAGCAAGTCATGGCAATCTGATATGGGTCTCAGAGAGGTGGAAGAAATATAACAGCTTTGTGTCTTTGGTGATGATACAGCTCAACTCGCCGACAGCATGACCAGCATGGAGAGAGTATTACACAGAGTGGATGAAACAGGAAGAGCTGGTCTCAAGGTCGGTGCCACAAAGAACAAACAGTGCTGCATGTTGCCAGAACCAGCTGCCAAACAGAGCAGAGAATAAAGATTGACAACACTCCTTCAGAAAATGTCAAACACTTTAAATATCTCGGCTCTGTTGATAAAGATTGACAGCACTCCTTTAGAAAATGTCAAACACTTTAAATATCTCGGCTCTGTTGATAAAGATTGACAGCACTCCTTCAGAAAATGTCAAACACTTTAAATATCTTGGCTCTGTCAAAACAAGTGACAGATCATGTACCAAAGACACAAGGTCAAGAATATTCATGGCTGAAAGTAGAATGAACCACCTGAAGAAGATATGGAAAGATCGCGGCAGTTCTCAGGAGCTGAAAATGAAAAGTGTGAAATGTTTAGTATGGCCAGTCATGCTACATGGCTGTGAACCCTGGGCGCAAAGAAAAGACGACGAAAAAACAATGGAAGTAGTTGAGATGTGGTTGATTTTAGAGAGCTACAAGGGTCAGCTGGACGGTAAAAAGCAAATGAAAGCATACTACCCGAACTGGGAACAACAAGAACACTCTGACTTTACTGAATGAACGGAAGCTAAGATATGTAGGCCATGCGCTAGGAAAACAAGGCGCAGACCTCATGAAGATTGCTTTCAAGGCAGGACCAGGGGGAACTTTCCTGTGCAGTCAGACCTTCTCCTCACCTTCACCAGGTGGGCTGCCAATGCACAGACTGCGAATTGCAAGACGAACGATTCCAGATCTGACAGTAGAACTGCCTCTGTGAGTGTGCAAAACAGTGAAGTAGCATTTACCCAGGGAAGTGAGGGAACACTCGTTTTACGTCGGCTGTATGAACTGTTTTTAAAAAAAATGTAATATCTTTACATTGCCATTTTCCCGGCTATATTTGTGTGTGTGTGTGTTTGTGTGTGTGTGTGTGTGTGTGTGTGTGTGTGTGTGTGTGTGTGTGTGTGTGTGTTGATATAAAACGATGTGCTAAGCAGTATCGAAAAGTAATTTCCAGTGACTTTTTGTCAAGGTTTGCACGTAGTCGAATGTCTCCATCCAGTTTGGGAAAAAAAAACCCATAACAGCACCACACCCTGCTCTAAAGCAGGTCAGGCACAGACAAACTACAAGATATCATACAACAATAGCACTCTTCAAATGAAGATTTCAGTGGATTTTTTTCCCCAGGGCAAGGCGAGACTGAAGCGTCAGGAAGGGGGACGTAGTGGTGGTGGTTGTGGAGAGGGGGGGGGGGGGGGAGAGGCACGTCTGAAAACACAAAAGAAAAAGTTAGACAGCACCACTGACTGAATCTCCCCCCTCCCCCCCCCCCCCCCCCCAGCATCACTGACTCATAATCTGTTAAAACCACGGCCCCCCAGGGGAGGCATTAATGTCAAACCGTTTGATTCAGGACTGACGCTGGTTTCACCAACCCCTTGTCCGCAGCAGCAGGGAAACTCACTCTTGGTTGTGTCAGCGGTGCGCATGGCTGCACGCCCAGGCCCTTGCCTTGCTCTGTCCTGCCTTGCCCTGCCTTGCCCTGCCCTGCCCTGCCTTGCCTTGATGTGGGCTGCCTGCCTGCCTGCCTGCAGGGACTACTTCAAACGCTTGGCCACTTCAGGCTGATTTGATTGTCAGGCTCCGGGAGAGCAGAGGAGGCAGAGAAATTATGGATGAAGGTTCGGGCAATGACAGGGGCAGGTTTGGGTGTCGGTTGTGTGTGTGTGTGTGTGTGTGTGTGTGTGTGTGTGTGTTTGTGTGTGTGTGTGTGTGTGTGTGTGTGTGTGTGTGTGTGGTGCCTGTGTGTGTGTGTGTTTGTGTGTGTGTGTGCCTGTGTGTGTGTGTGTCTTCATGCGCTGCCTTCAGCCAGTTCTTACATTTATGGGATTTGGGGGGATAAAGGAAGCTGTAATGCCTGGGTGCTAATGCACTATCCTCCAAATAAAAGATATCAAATAGGAAATAACAAGATATTAGATATACGAAACCTCAGTTGAGACTGTCATCCTAACACGAGTAGTCCCTAATCAGTCACAGTCTGTCATTTTTGGGTTTTAAAATATATTTACAATATTTTATTTCGAGGATAATCGGATAAGCACTGAAGCGCTTTTTTGCTTTTTTGCATCAAGTGCCTGTGTGTATGCAATTTTGTAAAGTTTTCCATCCGTTCCCGCCGGCATACAATGGTCCACTCTTCCGAAAGGTCGTAACGGGTTTTAACGTGTTGGCAAAATGTTCTGTGTGCGTTCACACATGGTACTTCAGTTTATAGTTTCACCCAAAGGACTTTCATGAGAGTGGAGTCGGTACTGATATTATCTCCAGGGGAAAAATCCCCTTGAAGGGGCGTCTCGGTGGTGACTCGAACCCGGGCTCAGACTTGGGTCATCAGAGTGCCAGTGCAACACTCTAACCACTAGGCTATCCCGTCCCTGATAGTTTTAGCTGTTCGTGTCGCCCTCTCTTCTTCCAATAGCAGAATGTATGCGTTTTGGGAGGCTGGTGGATGTGATGGTAGAGGTACTTTTTATCCAGTATGCCAGCTTGTCTGGTTCCGACAGTTTTTCCTGGGATGATTTTTGGTACAGAGAAATTAATCAGTGCCTGCTTCCTACGTCCGCATATCTAATGATAATTGCTAGTTACTTTCAATGTCAGAAAATGTGTCCCCCAGCTCCGATAGCACAAGTTAGGCTTTTAAAATTTTATTTTATTTTATTATTTCATTTTATTCTTTTATATCGAGGATAATGGAATAAGCACTTATGTGCTTTTTTACATCCAGTCCCCGTGTGTATGCGGTTTTGTAAATTCTGTCATCTCTTCCCACCGGCACACAATGGCCTACTCTTACGAAAAGCAGAACAAGATTTAACATGTGCGCAAGATGTTCTGTGTGCGTTCGCACACGGGGCCTCGGTTTATAGTCTCATTCTTGTGGGCACATTTGATTCTCGCGTCAAGAAGGTGGCGACAAAACATTACGATGCAAAATAGCAGCCCTGATGGAAACCGTGACACAAGCCAACCCAATCCAATCTTCTTGTTTATAGCCTTGCCGACCGCAGAGGTCACATAGGGACCACATCTTGCTGGTGACACATTCTGGTGGTTTTCTGCAGTGAAGTTGGAAACAAAAATCAGATCGTTTGAAGCCGAGAGGTTGTCATCAAGCATAGTTTAATTTGTGGTGTTCTTCCTTCGTAAAAAGGCGGTTTTGTTGTTTGTTTTGTTTTTGTTTCGTTTTGTTTTGTTATTAGAGTTAGGGTTAGAGTTAACTTCAGTCCATACTCCCCGTGGGGATTCCGGGAGCCTGTCAGTATAAACAGCATCCCCACCTTCTGGAAATTCTGTGCTAGGTATTCCCTCTTTTATATCCTTCTCTTTCTTCATGCTTTATTCCTTTTCTTCCTGTCGCCTCCTTCTTGTCTAGTTTCGGCCTTCTTGGTCCATTCTCCTGCCTTTTCTTGTTCTCAGAAAGACTTAACAAATAACCCCCCCCTCCCCTTCCCATACCGAAGTCGGATGCGCTAGGCCTGACTTGTCAGACGCTTACTCAGTGCAACGCCTTTTCATTGATATGACAGGCAACAATAGTTGCTGTCTAAATGTTAGAGGACCACGATGGCGACGACGACGACGAAGAAGAAGAAGAAGAAGGAGGAGGAGGAGGAGGAAGAGGAGGAGAAGAAGAAGAAGAAGAAGGAGGAGGAGGAGGAGGAGGAGGAGGAGAAGGAGGAGGATGAGGAGAGGGAGAAGAAAAAGGAGGAGGAGGAGGAGGAGAGGAGGAGAAGGAGGAGGAGAGGAGGAGGAGAAGAAGAAGAAGAAGAAGAAAGAAGAAGAAGGAGGAAGAGGAGGAGGAGGAGAGAAGAAGAAGAAGAAGGAGGAGGAGAAGAAGAAGAAGAAGGAGGAGGAGAAGAAGAAGAAGGAGAGGGAGAATAAGAAGAAGGAAAACAACACATTTGTTGACAGGGTAAGCTGAATTTCACATGGAACGTTGACTAGTAAGGCCTACTATATCATTCTTGCGCTCGGCAAACGCATACTACAAGTTTGTCTTTCTCCCCCGCTCAGCCAACAGAATTAGGTTAGTACAAACGGTTTTTTAACAATGATAGAAAATTGAACGCAGCACCGCACACAGCGTCGTTGTTCTATGCCGTCCAGCCATGTGTGAATGTTGTAGAATGTGTGTGCATGGCACTGATCTGTCTTTTTCCCTTCTCCATTCAGTCGAAGTGTGGGTCATGGTTGCGTGTTGGAGTATGAAAAATGCAAAGATACACACACGGTCGGGAAGCCTATTTGAGTGTGCATATTTTGTGTTTATTACTCTGTGCAAGTCAAAAAGAATGTTGAATAAGTTACGAAAGCGTAAAAATGTTTAAAAGGTAGGGGATGCATTATGAAAAACCTCAAGTGGCAAAACGAAAATATATGACCAAACTTTCTTTTAAAAACCCAACAAACTGAAAACAGCAAACAAAGAGGAAGGACATAAAAATCCCATCAAGCAACTATGCAACTTCAACTATTCATAAGCATTCTCTTCAAGGAACCAACCAGCCAGCCAACCAACCAGTCGACGAATCAGCCAACCAACCAGTCGACGAATCAGCCAACCAACCAGTCAACCAATCAGCTAACCATCCAGCCGACCAACCAGTCTACCAACCAGCCGGCCAACCAGCCGACCAACCAACTAACCAACCAAAAACAACCAACCATTCAGTCAGCCAACCAACCAATCAAACAACCAACCAATTTACCAATCAGCCAAGCAAGCAACCAGCTAACCAACCAACCAACCAACCAACAACCACCAACCAACCAACCAACCAACCAACCAACCAACCAACCAATCAGCCAACCAACCAATCAACCAACTAAAAATCCTGAACAAAAACAGAGAGAAGGACAGAAACAGTCAACCAGTCCACCTGTCCGCCTTTCTCTGAAGTAGTCCACACCTTGGTGTAGTGCATGGCACACACGTGCACATGGAATAAATAACGCCATCTTTCACTCAGAGCAGAATGTGAGCCCAAGGTTTTGTCCCCGTCCACTAGACCTTGAGTGGTGGTCTGGACGCTAGTCTTTCAGTTGAGAAAATAAACCGGGGCAACACACACTCAGTGCACCTCACGGACAAGAAAAAACGGGATGACAATTTTTTAAAAATGATTTTTATTCTTTTATTTCGAGGATAATGGAATAAGCACTTATGTAATTTTTTCATCCAGTCCCTGTCTGTATCATCATCATCATCATCATCAGACCCGTGACCTTGGCGGTCGTGGGGGAGACATGAAAGACGATGCCGTGGTAAGCCTCCTCCATCCATCTCGGTCCTCGGCTCTGCGCAGTAGTGCCGAGTCATTCATCCTGGTCCATTCTCTGATGTTGTCCATCCATGACTTGTTCTGTCTTCCCCTCCTTCTGCCACCTTCGAGTGTTCCCTGCAGTACTGTTTTGGGCAGAGTGTTGTGGCGGGTGACGTGGCCGAACCATGTCAGCTTTTTCTTCTTGACGATGGTGAGAAGGGGTTCCTGTGGACCTGCCAGCCGTGTTATTTGACTCTTGACAAATTCATTGGTCTTTCGTTCTCTCCAGGATATGCCCAGTAGTTTTCTATGGCATTTTGTTTCGAATGACTGGATTCGCTTTGCTGTTTCAGCAGTCAATGTCCAGGTTTCACTTCCGTACAGCAGGATCGACTGAATTAGGGCTTTGTAGAGCTTTAGTTTGATTGGGAAACTGATCTCTTTACTTTTCTATATGGTGGTGAGTTTTGTCATGGAAGATGTTGCCATGGCTATTCTGACATACCATTTTGAAAATTTGCCATTCATTCCCACCGGCACACAATGGCCTACTCGTCCGAAAAGCGGAACGGGTTTTAACGTGTGCGCAAGATGTTCTGCGTGCGTTCACACATGGGACCTCGGTTTATAGTCTCATTCGAAGGACTTTTGGGGAGAGTGGAGTCAGCACTGATGTTAACTCCAGAACAAAAATTAATCCTCTTGAAAGAGATTCGAACACGGGTCAGCAGATCATCAAAACCGCATATACACGGGGACTGGATGTAAAAAAAAGTACGCAAGTGCTTATTCCACCATCCTCGAAAGAAAAGAATGAAATAAGATAAAAGAAGACTAAGACAGATAAAACAAAGTGGGTGGAGCTGCCCTTGTGGCAACGCCCTCTCTTGCCAGGAAAAGCAGCCCAGCTTTCGTACAGAGAAATCTGCTGTGACCTAAAGGGGTAATGCTCCCTGTGTCTTAGCTCCTCCTCATCTTTACAATATCACATGGGGAAAAAAATCTATGTATGCTATAAGATATGAAAAAAAGGTTAAGGGGTCAGTCTCTGTGTTAGGTCCCTCTATGTGTTCTTCTGTCAGTGTGTGGGACTGTCTCTGTATTAGGTCCTTCCCTGTGTTCTTTGGTCAGTGAGTGGGACAGTCTCTGTGTTAAGTCCCTCCTATGTTTTTCTGTCAATGAGTGGGACAGTCTCTGTGTTAGGTCCTTCCCTGTGTTCTTCTGTCAATGAGTGGGACAGTCTCTGTGTTAGGTCCTTCCCTGTGTTCTTCTGTCAGTGAGTGGGACAGTTTCTGTGTTAGGTCCCTCATGTATTCTTCTGTTTGTGAGTGGGGCAGTCTCTGTGTTAGGTCCTTCCCTGTGTTCTTCTGTCAATGAGTGGGACTGTCTCTGTGTTAGGTCCTTCCCTGTGTTCTTCTGTCAGTGAGAGGGACAGTCTCTGTGTTGGGTCCTTCCCTAGCCCTGTGTTCTTATATCAGTGAGTGGGACAGTCTCTGTGTTAGGTCCTTCCCTGTGTTCTTCTGTCAATGAGTGGGACAGTCTCTGTGTTAGGTCCTTCCCTGTGTTCTTCTGTCAATGAGTGGGACTGTCTCTGTGTTAGGTCCCTCCCTGTGTTCTTCTGTCAATGAGTGGGACAGTCTCTGTGTTGGGTCCTTCCCTAGCCCTGTGTTCTTATATCAGTGAGTGGGACAGTCTCTGTGTTAGGTCCTTCCCTGTGTTCTTCTGTCAATGAGTGGGACAGTCTCTGTGTCAGGTCCTTCCCTGTGTTCTTCTGTCAGTCAGTGGGACAGTCTCTGTGTTAGGTCCCTCCCTGTGTTCTTCTGTCAATGAGTGGGACAGTCTCTGTGTTAAGTTCTTCCCTGTGTTCTTCTGTCAGTGAGTGGGACTGTCTCTGTTTTAGGTCCTTCCCTGTGTTCTCTTAGTGAGTGGGACAGTCTCTGTGTTAGGTCCCTCCTATGTTCTTCTGTCAGTGAGTGGGACAGTCTCTGTGTTAGGTCCTTCCCTGTGTTCTTTGGTCAGTGAGTGGGACAGTCTCTGTGTTAGGTCCCTCATGTGTTCTTCTGTTTGTGAGTGGGACCGTCTCTGTGTTAGGTCCTTCCCTGTGTTCTCTTAGTGAGTGGGACAGTTTCTGTGTTAGGTCCCTTATGTGTTCTTCTGTTTGTGAGTGGGACAGTCTCTGTGTTAGGTCCTTCCCTGTGTTCTTTGGTCAGTGAGTGGGACAGTCTCAAATTCAAATTCAAATTCAAAAGCTTTATTATCTCAAAGACAGAGAAATTCCGGCGGGTTACTCGCCATACATAAAAACAATAAACATTTAAACATAATATTTAAAACACACACACACTGTCCAACATCAGCACGCACCCATCATGAGATAAAATGCACCACAAATCAGCAATATCTCAGCCAGCCACAAACCCACCCCAGCAAAAATCACTTTACTCATGTGCGCACAAGTAAACCCGTACGTCCGCACATTCAAATTCAAATTCAAATTCAAAAGCTTTATTATCTCAAAGACAGAGAAATTCCGGCGGGTTACTCGCCATACATAAAAACAATAAACATTTAAACATCTGTCTCTGTGTTAGGTCCCTCATGTGTTCTTCTGTTTGTGAGTGGGACAGTCTCTGTGTTAGGTCCTTCCCTGTGTTCTTCTGTCAGTGAGTGGGACAGTCTCTGTGTTAGGTACTTCCCTGTGTTCTTCTGTCAATGAGTGGGACAGTCTCTGTGATGGGTCTCTGATGTGTTCTTTTGCCAATGAGTGGGACAGTCTCTATGTTAGGTCCTTCCCTGCGTCCTCTATCAGTGAGCGGGACAGTCTCTGTGTAAGGTCCCCCTCTCCCCTCTGTGTTTTTCTGTCAGTGAGTGGGACAGTCTCTGTGTAAGGTCCCCCTCTCCCCTCTGTATTTTTCTGTCAGTGAGTGGGACAGTCTCTCTGTTCAGCCACCTGACTGTCTGTATTTTACTCTGTGTCCAAAACCATCACGTTTCCGAGTCCAGTTTAAAAACATAAGCTGCATGAAGGTATTCCATAGGGTCTTGTTTATCTGTCACTGAGGTCAGTGGTCTGGGAGGAAGGGCTACTGAAGTTAGTAGAACCCAGCAGAGACAGTGAAAGATGGTGAACCCTGGTGACATTGCGTGGTGATCCAACCATCGACAGCAGCAGCGATGGAGACCGTGACAAGTAACAGGCAGCGTGTGACCTATCATTCATTCATTCATTCATTCATTCATTCATTCATTCATTCATTCATTCATCAATTCATTCATTTATTCATTCATTCATTCATTCATTCATTTGTCTGTTTATTTACGCACGTATCCGTCTGTTTGTTTGTAAAAGCACTTTCTTTTATATGGATTTGAGAGTGATTTTAAAATCGATCACTATAAGTATACTGCCCTCCCGGAAAATACAAGACAGCTGCCTTTATGACTTAAAGTGGTATAAATAAATAAATAAATAAAATAAATAAATAAATAAATTTGTAGCGAAGAAAACAGTCTACCTTTCTATCTTTTCCTCTATTATAACAAGCTTTGGAGGTATCCATCCTGACGATTTTGTATCAGTCTTGCTTTCTGTGGTTTTAGAAAAAGGAAAGAAAAAGTTATGATGTACAGCTATCGAAGAATGGAAGTGGTAAATAAATATTCTACTATGCTATTGGTGTGTGCTGGTCCTTGTGCTGTTTATGTGCATCTCTGGTGTTGACACGTCTCCAGGTTTCGAAGAAGTCTTCAGTATTTATCTATCTTATTTGTTTATGTCATATCTTTAACTGATGTTGGCCCAAAAGTTGCAAGGGGAATAAGGAGTAGGAGACCATTTTCTTTTCTTCATTTCGTTTGTACTTTTTCTGTAGGGCTCTCTCACTCTCTCTGTCCGTCTGTTTGTCTCTGCCTCTGTCTGTCTCTGTGTCTCTATCTCTGTGTCTCTGTTCTGTTTGTCTCTGCCTCTGTCTGTCTCTGTGTCTCTATCTCTGTGTCTCTGTCTCTCTGTCTCTGTCTCTATCTGTCTCTCTGTCTCTCTCTCTTTCCAAAAGTTCTGCTTTTTTTCTCTTTTTTATCATTTCTTTTTTTCATACCCAAAATATTTTCAGCCTTTTACCCCCTCCTTTGGAAGCATTCTTTTCTTCTTCCGCATCATCTCTCTTTTTCTGTCAGTATGAGTGGCAGCTTGATTTCTAAATAATATAGGTAAGTGATAGGGGATTTATGGAGGGTTCTTTATCAATTAAAAAAAAATTTCTCTATCGAGCCTGTTCACTTTACCATGACAACCACTTAAAGACGTCACAGCAGCATCAGGTCTGTCAATTCATTAGAATAAAAAAACTCAGATCAAAAGTGTGACTCTGTTTACAAACTGAAACACCAAACTCCTGGCAAATACCGAGTCTTTCCCCGTCAACTATTTTATTTATTTATTTATTTATTCATTCATTCATTCATTCATTCATTCAGTCATTCATTCATTCATTCATTCATTTATCTAAGCAGCGAGGGAGAGGAGATGGGCGCCGCCCTCAATATGCTGACCCCTAGAGAAGCTGAGGTCTCTGATGCCTCGCTCCTCTACGACCTCATAGGTTATGGGATACCTTTACCGTTTCATTTATTTATTTATTGATTTGTTTGTTTATTCTATTCTTTTATTTTGAGGGCAATGGAATAAACACTCATAAGCCCATGCTTTTTTTTGTATTCAGTCCCATTGTGGATACGGCTTTGTCGATTGTGTCATGCATTCCTCCAGCACATAATAGCCTATTCTTAAAAAAATGTGGACAGATTTCAACGGGTGGGCAAGATGTTCTGCATGTGTTCACATGCGGGGGCCATGGTTTATAGTCAGCACCCTAGGCATGTGAAACGTGGACTGTAACAGCAGACATTAAAAAAGGATACAGGCAATGGAGATGAGAGGCTTTCGCAAACTCCTTGGTATCTCAGAGATCACATCGCTAATGAGGAAGTGAAGGCTAGAATTAGAAACGCCATTAGGCCATATGCAGAGCTCCTGACTTCATGAAAAGACACAAACTAAAAGTGGTACGGGCACGTCCCACGAACATCTGGACTGGCCAAGACTGTCCTACAGGGAACAGTACAAGGAAGGAGACGAAGAGGCAGACAGAGAAAACGATGGGAAGACAACATCAGAGAGTGGACTGGCCTTGAGTGGAACGACTTGCTACAAGAAAGCAGAGGACCGCGGGGAGTGGAGGAAGCTGGTTGCAAAATCTTCATTAGTGGCCCCTACGGTCCAAGGGACTACGGGATAGGTCAGGTGAGGTGAGTCAGGTGACTCCTTCTGACTCCTTCTTTTCCTTCAATATCTGCCCGTCTTGATCAGTCAGGGGGGACGGGACAGCCTGGTGGTTAGAGTGATGTATTCGTGATCTGCTGACCTGGGTTCCATTCTTGTTCAAGAGGATTTTTCCTCTGGATTTAACATCAATGCCGACTCCACTCTCCCCAAAAGTCTTTCGGATGAGACTATGATAACAAACCGAGGTCCCATGTGCGAACGCACGCAGAACATCTTGCGCACACGTTAAAACCCGTTCCGCTTTTCGGAAAAGTAGGCCATTGTGTGCCGGTGGGAACGGATGACAAAATCTACAAAACTGCATAAACACGGGGATTGGATGAAAAAAGCACATGAGTGCTTATTCTATTATCTTCGAAATAAAAGACAAAAAATAAGATAAAATAAAATAAAAGCACCTACGTAGTTGTATATATCTCAAACACACACACACACACACACACACACACACGCACGCACGCACGCACGCACGCACGCACGCACGCACGCACGCACGCACGCACGCACGCACGCACGCACGCACGCACGCACGCACGCACGCACGCACGCACGCACGCACGCACGCGCGCGCACGCACGCACGCACGCACGCATTGTCATTCATTCGTAATAATGTTGTACTTAAATATCAATAAAATTGTTTTTGGTTTTGGATAGATAGCGCTGGAAATAAAAATATTGACTTTAACTTTGACTTCGGTCTCTTCCCTTGATAGGTGAAGTTTTAGCAAATGCGACTTTTCTTTGACTTTTTCAAGCAAGGCAAGGCCGAGAGAAACAGAAGAAAGGCAGACCCCCAGCTTCTCTCACTGGCAACATCACCGAACCCTGTGGCCTGAAAATCCATGAAGTCAGCAGCAGGGCAGTACAGCCAAGTCAAGTCAAGTCAAGTCAAACTTTTATTTTCAGATGGTACATAAAAGTTTGACTTGACTTGTCTTGACTTGGCTGTACTGCCCTACTGCTGACTTCGTGGATTCGCAGGCCACAGGATTCGGTGATGTTGCCAGTGAGAGAAGCTGGGGGTCTGCCTTTTTTCTCACTGACCGGAGAAGCACATGGAGAAGGAAGGAAGGAGGATCATGTCGGTGTCATTGGGTGTGGCGGCTAACACCCAACTCAGTGATGCCGACAGGTGAGAGAGGTAAGAAGGTAGCCACATTCTGACTTCGGAAATGTCTGTACATGATACAAGTATGGATGCGTTTTTTAGATCTCAATTTTGTCATGTTAAATATTTGAAATTTTGAAAGTATTCCAAATCTGTTCCAGTGATTTTGATATTCTGAGGGGTTACTGTATAATTAATGTGCACCACTTTAGACGTTTGGGCATTAATTTTAAGTGAAGGTCAGCAGTGTTGCCCTCTGCATCGACCCTGTAGAGAATTCTTCTCCTGCTTGTTATATCACAGGCCACGAGTGCTGTATCATCAGCGTAGCCGAGGTATGAGATGTTTCTGCCCTCTATATCAATGCCCATGTCAACATGTCCGCCTTTCTCGTGATCACTTCTGTATGTATGCTGAAAAGATGTGGGGATAATATGCAACCCTGACGGACTCCTTTTTATAAAAAACAAAACAAAACACTCTCACACTGGTCACCATCTAAACTCTGTAACAGAGAATAATGGTTCCTGTCTACAAGACGTTTATACCAGAATCGGTATGGCCAAGAAAAAGATGATTCAGTTAAACAACACCAGGAAACACAGTTATCTCCAGATTAAAATTGTCAAAATACTTATCTGTCCTGTCTTGCTGAATAGGTCAGAGACCTGGACATTACGAACATGGGAAAAAGAAAACATAAACACAGTCGAAATGTGGCTCTGCAGGCGACTTCTTAGAGCCAAATGCTCATACGGGAAAAAATGGACGCTTTCTTGATGAAATTTCAGTGCAAAGACAAAAACAATACTGGCTGAAATTAATAAGTGCAGACTTATGTTGGGCATACAAACAGAAAAACAGACACATTCGATGACGACAGTTCTCCGAGGCTATGTTAAGGGCAGAAGGAAAAGAGGCAGACCACCAATATCCTACATTGCCAACATCACTGAGATCAGTGGTCTGGGAGGAGGGCTACAGGAGATGGTAGAACTCAGCAGAGACAGAGAGAGATGGCGAACCCTGGTGGTGGCATTGCGTGGAGCTCCTACCGACGACAGCCGCAAAGGAGACAGTTGAGTTTTGTCATCCATTCTTATGGGCAGGGCAGGGGACTGAATGTAAAACAAAGCACACGAGCGCTTAATAAATATCCTTAAAATAAAATAATTTGCTTTTTGATTTGATTTAGATATCCAACTCTTCCAACAAATAGAACGGGTTATAACGTGTGCATGTGCGCAAGAGGTTCTGTGTGCGTGCGCACATGGCGCCTCGGATTATAGTCTCATCCGCAGGACCTTCGGGGGAGTGGAATCACTACCGATGTTCACTCAAAAAGGGGAAAGATCCCCTTGAACGGATGTCTCGGTGGTGGATCGAACCCGGGCCGTCAGATCGCGAGCTAGTCTAAGGCTCTAACCACTGGGCTCCCCCCTCCCTCCCCCATTGTTTTAAAATGATGTCTTTGTTCTGCATATGAAAAGGCCAGATTACTCCTCTCGCGTCATCCTGTCTCTTTTGACTATTTCTAGAAACCCTGTCACTTTTTTCCCCACACATAGCGCAAGCCTTGCACGGTCTTGTCCCAGTCTGCCAGCCAGACACATATCATCAATGATTCAGAAGCGGAACTATCAATAACCAGCTTGTGAATGGAGCACACCACCCCCCCCCCCCCCCCCTAGTGTTTCCCAGACATGGGGGTCTCACCCACACACTCCCACTCTGTAACCTAACAGCCATCCTGACTTCTAGACTTCAGATCAGAAGAAAGTGAAAAAACAAAAACGAAAAGGGGGTAAAAGAAATAGAAAACTTAAATTATATAAAAAAAACTAAGTAAAAAAAATGACTACCCACAAACTGGTCAAAAAAAAAGTGCACTTGACGTGGCAAACCCAGCAAGAGCCAGTCACAGAGAGACAGAAACAGAGAGAGAGGTAGGGTGGGGGGGGGGGGGGGGTGGAAGGGAGAAAGGGGGGGGGGGGGGGGGGGCGGGGGGCGGAACAAACGGGTGGCTTCCCCACACTTTGATCCAATGGGAAGGCCGGAGAGGCGATAAGAGAGGCGCCAATAATAGACCCCCGTGACGAGACAGGGGCTCGCCCCCACACCACAGACTCCCCCTACCTAACCCCCCCCCCCCCCCCCCACCCCCACTAACCCTCAACCCCCCCTTACCCCCCACCCCCTCTCCCCCTCCCTCCCTTCCCCCCCCCCCTCATCTCTCTCTCTCTCTCTCACTCCCTCGCCAGAACGCCGCGGCGAAGTTGTTGTAGTGGTAGTAGAGGTAGTAGAGGTAGTAGTAGTGGTAGGAGGAGGAGGAGGAGGAGGAGGCCTAGCCCTGCGTCAAGTCTGTGCCGTCTGGAAGAGACAGAGACAGGGGGAAGGAAGGAAGGCGAGGAGTGAGAGAGAGAGCGAGGGAGAGGGAGAGAGAGAGAGAAAAAGAGAAAAAGAGAAAGAGAGGGATAGGGAGCGAGTTGAGTTACCTGGGCGCACTTGGTTGGTGTCTCGCTTTCTTTCCACTCTCACCTATCCCTGGCTACTGCTCCGATCGGACTGGGAGGAGGAGGGTGGGTGGGTGTTGAAACCTTACACCCTAACACCAGCAGTCGTTTGGTTTGAGGGATTTTATAAATAAAATTTGGTTTTTTTTTATAGCTTTCATTCTTTGATCGACTGCCAGGAGAAGAAGAAAGAAAAAACCGTCGATTTTTTTGTTGTGTGAGGAGGGAGGAAGAAAGTGCTAGAGGATTTTCTTGAAAAACGCGCCGTGATAGAATTTGTTTGTGTGTGTGTGTGTGTAATATATTTTTTGTGTTTTGTTTTCTTTTTTTTCGACGATTTAAAACTCGCGACAGTTTTAAGTTGAAAACCGGGAGTTGATTTTTTTTCTCCACCCTCTTCTTCCTTTAAAGAAAATCAGTTTCCACAAATTTTTATCCAGTCTCCCGTAACAATTTTTGAGGGGAAAAAATAAGATTTTTTTTGGGTGGATTTTGGTGGATTACTCCAAACAATTTTTGTTGTTGATTTTTTGGGTTCTGAAGGATGTGGCAGTGTCTTTTTCCAATCCTGAAGGAAACGAGGGATTTGCAATGACCTCAGCGCACGGGCATGCATGCCCACTCGTGACATGACCATCAACCTGTGCGTGCACATGCGGCGCATGTTCCAGCAGACTGCGGATACCCCGGGTGGATTACAGTGGCAGCAAGGGGCAGTGGTGTTGGGGCGTGAGGAGGGGGGTGGTCGTGGTCGTCGCGGTGGTGTGGTGGTGGTGGAGGTGGTTGTGTGATGATGGCGTGTGACCAGTGGTCAAGGCGTGGTCGTGGTGCTGGTCGTGGTGTGTGGAGTACTTCCATGATCCTGGGGTTGATTCTCCTGTGCCACAGCCATCTGTGTATGCCCGCTGTGGCCACTTCTTGGATGTGAGTGCCCCTAAGTGCTTCTCTCTTGCTCCCTGTCATTTTCCATCAGTCCCATTTTTATTTTACGATCTCCCCCTTTCCAAGCCTAGCCCCCTCTCTGTTTTAAAGTTCTCATCATTTTTCCTCTTCTAATCCCTCTCTTTTTTCAAATTTTTGTCATTTTTTTTCTGTCTGTTTTCCTATTTGCGTGTATAAAGTTATTATGTCTGTCTGCCTAATGTCTTCCTGGGTCGCCTAGCCTCTTTGTGTATGTGTGTGTGTGTGTGTGTGTGTGGTTGTGTTGCTGCGTGCTTGTGTGTGTGTGTGTGTTGTGTGTGTGTTGTTTTCTGTTTGTCTCTTTCTTTGTCTGTCTGTCTCTTTCTCTGTCCTCTCTCTCTCTGTCTGTTTGTCTCTCATGTCTCAGTCGTGTCCGTCTCTCAGTCTCTCTCTCTCGACTTCTTTTGTTTTGTCTCTTTTATAAGATTTTTGTTGTTGTCGTTTTAGTCTTAAAAATGAACTGGTAAGTCTTTCAAAGATGATGTTTGTGTACACGTGCTCAAATATTTATTTTAACTTACATGTATTTAGATGAATTTTATATAATGTTTTTATCTCTCTGTACGTACATGTATGTGTGTATGTATGTATGTATGTATGTATGTATGTATGTATGTATGTATGTATGTATGTATGTATGTATGTATGTACGTATCTATCTATCTATCTATCTATCTGTCTATCTATCTATCTATCTATCTATCTATCTATCTATCTATCTATCTATCTATCTATCTATCTATCTATCTACTATCTATCTATCTATCTGTCGTCTCTCTCTCTCTGTGTCTATCTATCTATCTCTATCTATCTATCTATCTATCTATCTATCTATCTATCTATCTATCTATCTATCTATCTGTCGTTCTCGTCTGTCTGTCTGTCTGTCTGTCTGTCTGTCTGTCTACATCTATCTTCTCCATCTTTCTGTTATCTGTCTATATTCCTGCCTGATCCTGATCCATCCATCCATCCATCCACGTTATCGATCAATCCATCACCACACACACACATACACACACACAAACACACACACACTGCACACGCTCTCTTCTCTCTCTCTCTCTCTTGTCACACTTAATCAATAATAAAAAAAAGCACCCAACCAAATAAACGACCAAAAACACACTAAGCAGTCATGAAGGTGACTTATAGTTTAATCAAAAAATGAAAAACAACAACAAAACCGATGATTACAGCTGTGAAGTAAATCTGGAAACCTTAACCTTCTCGATTCTGTTCCATCGTTAAGCATCACAGGCAGGATTTTATTGTACACTCAAAATCAACTTTAGTGCATTTTGTGGAGCACTTTGAAATTGTACACACTAAGTCATTTTCTATTCTGGATTGGACTGAGGATTATTTGTTTTGTCTCTTCTTGTTTTGTATTGCATTGCATTGCATTGTACTTGTCTTGTGTTGTCTTGTTTTGTATCTTATCTTGTCTTGTGAAAGCACATGAGTGCTTAATCCATTATCCTCGAAATAAAGGAATAAACAAATGTCTTGTATTGTATGTATGTATGTATGTATGTATGTATTGTATAGTATTGCATTGTCTTGTATTGTAAGCTACTTCAAGCCTGCATGAAATTCAGGATGCTCTCCCCGGAGAGAGCGCGTCACCATACGAGCAACGCCACCCCGACATCCTTTTTATTTCCCTGTCTGCATGTGTATTACATTTATTTCCCAATAAGACTGTCCTCTTCCAACAGAATTTTCCCATGGACAAATCTCTCCTTGCAGCAATCTTTTTTAAGCGCACTTGTTATTTGTTTCATTGAAAAACCTAGCACCAAGACCACCGTTCAAGGTGTCTATAATCGATTGAGGGAACAGTTTAAGATTTCATCCGGGGGATGGAACCCATGACTTCTTGGTTTCGTAGAATAGGTGCGTGAGCTGTAGACCACGGTCCCAGTGATGTGCAGTGCCAGGCAGACAGGCAGACAGGCAGGCAGACAGGCAGGCAGGCAGGCAGACAGACAGGCAGGCAGACAGGCATTTTCATTTCATTTTTTCCATACCATTTTAAGTCACGTCTGATTTCTCTGCGTGGAATTCGGGGATGGTCTCCCCGGGGAGAGCGCGTCGCCACAAGAGCAGCGCCACCCATTGTTATTATTTTTTCCAGGCAGCCATGAGTCATGGGTTTGTCTCCGGCAGAAGACTCCTCAGGTGCTCTGACACTGCTGTGAGTCACTCGCCAACAAAGACACACCCACACCCTGGCAGAGCAGTCACGTTGGGGTGGTGGTGGGGGTGGTGGTGGTGGTGTTTTTAAGTGGAATATTGTTTTGGGTTTTTTCATTTGATTATGGGGAAGTATCAAGTACAGTTTTAATGATGGTGGTATCTCGACTGTTTGTAATAAAAATAAGATGGTACCGATTCTATGATGATGGTCATTGTTGTTACGTTATGGTCTTTTTTGTGTTTGGAGGTTGGGATTTGGGGCGGATTTTTTTTTAAAGACAAGAACGATGGTGTGTATGTGCTTGCGTGTGTGTGTGTGGATGCACGCTTGAATACATGTTTGTGTGTCGATGTGATATTTGTCTTTGAATGATTGTGATAGGTGAGTGCCGTGCTGATAGAATTAATGTGAACATGTATAACAAGATGAAGTAACTATATGGAAATGTTGGATGACAAGTCAAGTCAAAAATACTTTAATCATCCCATGAAGGGCAATTACAATACTGACAGGCAGATTGATACGCATCAAAAATCTCAAAGACACAAAAAGCTATATTTCATATTGGTTAAAACATTCCAAAATGATTTCAAATAAAAATGTCACGAACACGCACACGTGTAGGTTACATTGTTTCGTGCAGTCGAGAGCCATTTTTTCACGTATAGGTGGACAATAACGGCTGGCAGTGCTTTAAATTGAATGAAAAGCAAAGTGTGAAGGGTAACAGCGATGTATCAGTATCCTCAAGAAAAGGATAGTTTTTGTTCTGAGTTTTCTCCGCTGCAGGTAAAACGTTGGTTTACAGACTGGACAAAAAGTCACTTAGAATTTAAACCACACATCGATGGTGGTTTTTTTGTTGATGAAAGCAATCTCATGTAGATTGTTTTTCTCTCTCTCTCGACAAAAAATGTTTTATTATCAAAGTGTTCTACTGAAAGCCTTTCTAGCAAAGATATAGATGTCTGTAGTTTCGTTTAAAAAGGAATTGAAGCGAAGGGTCTCTTCTGTGCCCTACGTGTTATCCCAGGCCTATGGTTTTTTCTTGATATTTCATTGTTCAACAGTTCCAGTATATGGAACAAAGGGATCGGTGTAGTTCTATTTAGAGAGATAAAAATTGAATTTAATCAAATATCGCTTTTAAGTCCCGGCAGATTTCTCGTCGTGAAATTCAGATTGTCCTTCCCACAGAGAGCGCGTCGCCACAAGTTGTCCACGAAACTGACCCCACGTGTTCAAGATGACGCCATGGGTGGGATCGGCTAGGTTAAGTTTGTTCAAGACACAACACCTGAAGAAATGAGAGTCCTGTCCCAATGACTCTTATTATGGGAGTTTAGTCTTTTCTCGTCTGCATGTGTGTTTGTTTTCCTACCGTCTAGTGTTTTGTTGTTGTTGTTGTTGTTGTTGTTGAGTTTTGCCTTTTGTTGATGTGTGTGTAAGTGTGTGTGTGTGTGTGTGTGTGTGTGTGTGTGTGTGTGTGTGTGTTCTCTTACCCTGTATTTCTTTCTCTATCGCCTGTCTACAGTTTCCCTACCACCACCACCACCACCCCACGTCTTTCATAAATTTTTCTATACGTCTGATAGATATAATTTTATTT
>CM054142.1:8445528-8453028 GCA_028751875.1 Rapana venosa
TGAAATATGGATGAGTAAAAGAAGCAAGCAGCAAAACTAATAAATAAGTAGATTAAAAAGATGACTGAAGATATGGATGAAAAAAAGCAAGCAATTTGTAAAAGTAAAAGTAATAAGTGTAAAAAGTGAAAAAAATATGAACAAAGAAAAATAAATGAAATAATGTATAAATAAACACAAAAATATGAAAATAAATGTACATACATAAACGAATAAGTAGAATATGAGTGAATGAATAAAACAAACGAATATAATTTAATGGGTAAATACCTAGATACATTTCTTTTGTCATCTTTGTTGTTTGTTGTTTTTTTCGCACAGTAACAACAATAATATTAATGTAAACTTGGTTTCGACGACTGTGTAAATATTTCATCAGTGGTATGCATCTGCCCGTGCAGATAACCTTAAAGAATGTAAAAGCAGAAATATTTCTATCTATTCAAAATTCTGAGTCAGAAATGTCATTGTTTTCTAGAACTTTCTTTGTCTCTGAATTTTCCCTTTGTTTCTGTATGACCATTCTTGCTTGCATATCATTTTCTTCTTCTTCTTCTTCTTTTCTGTCTTTCTTCTTCTTCTTTTTCTTCTTCTCTTCTTCTTCTTCTTCTTCTTTCTTCTTCTTCTTCTTTTTTCTCTTCTTCCTTCTTCTTCTTCTTCTTCTTCTCTTTTTGGTGTGTGTGTTGTGTGTTTGTGTGTGTGTGTGTGTGTGGTGAGCGTGTGTGTTGAGCGAGCGTGCGGCATGTGTGTGTGTGTGTGTGTGTGGTGTGAAAATCCATGTTTTATTTTGTGAAGACACTACACGACCGATGCTGAGAGTGGGACATTTTTAGTGTTACCCTTTTGCGATGTAGGTATGTAAATTGTTTTGAGTGTGTCATTTCATGTATTTTTGTATGTATTTAAAAAACCCAACTTTAGTTAGTACAGACATTCTTTTGTTTGGGTTTTATTTGCCTCGGGTCATTACTTGACAGTCAACAACACAGGCCAAGAACATTTCTTCTATTAGTGACTTCACATTTCATTGTGCTTCAGTATAAAGCAAAATAATATTGACACCATTTCTAAGTCTGTCTACAAGCTAATTCTGACTAGTTTTGTGGCACAGATAAACACAGTGCACATCAACAAAAGGAAAACATATAAACAAGCAAGAAAACAAACACTCCCCTAAACTAACCCAAACAAACTCGAAACCCCACATACACAAACAACAACAAAACTTTGAACAGCTGATTGATTGTATTTATTCACTGATTTTATTCGGATAATAATTGTTCGTTCACTTTATCACAACAGCGGAGAGAACTAAACTACAGGCTGAAGTACATTTTAGAAGGTGGTTGCTTGATTCGGCGATCTGTTTATTTGTTTGTTTATTCTCTAATTTGTCCGTCTATCAGTTGTTAAGCTAGTTACTTTTTTAACCATAGAATGGAAATAGTGCATGTTAAAAAATAATGGACACAGATTACATAACCGCTATTGAGACCGAATAATTATATTTGAAGGTAGTTAGTTAGTAGTTACAGTCAATTTTGGATGACTGGTTTAACTGGGACATTTTGTTGAAGTTTTATGAGATACCTTTCATAACTGTGCACGGGCATCATAATGTGTAATAATCTTTGTAAAGTACTGTCCACAATGCTTGACTATTATGATTGAAAAATGAAATCACAAACAGATATTTGAAGACATCTGATTTTATTTTCCTATTTCCATTGGCCAATAAAAAATGGCATCATTTATTTCATTTCACCCCCTAATTTCACGAGTTATGGTAAAATGCTACATTAAATTCTCCTCCTCCTTCTCCTCCTCATCGTTGTCGTCATCATCGCAAGTACAACCATTATTATATTATATTATTATTATATTATTATTATTACTACTACTACTACTATCCTCCTCCTCCTCCACATCACCACCATCATCATTGTCGTCGTCGTCGTCGTCGTCACCATCATCATCATCATCATCACACTGTTAGTATAGCTGTTTTTGTCATAATTTATTTTCCATTGCTAGTTTACAAAAATAATTGATATATTTCTTAATTACAATGCATCGGGATGTAGGTTGACATTTTCGTTGCATCAGTCAGTCAGTCAGTCAGTCAGTCAGTCAGTCAGTCAGTCATCATCATCATCATCATCATCATCACTCATCATCATCATCATCACACATCATCATCACATCATCATATCCATTGTTCTAATAATAATAATAATAATAAATTATTATTATTATTTATTATTAGTATAGTATAGTATAGTAGTAGTAGTAGTATAGTAGTAGTAGTAGTAGAGGGGCTCTTACGAATTGAACGTATTCAACAACAACCAAAAGAAAAAAAGGCGCATTTCTAAGCAGATTTATACTCATTGATGCATATTGTATTACATTGTATTGCACTGAATTGTATTGTGTCGCAATATATTGCATTGTATTTCATTATGTGGTAATTTATGTATGGCGCAGTCGTATGATGTCATTTCGCATGACCCCCCCAAAAAAAACAACAAAAAAAAACCCCCAACAAAACCAAAACAAAAAATCTCCAACATTTGTATAAAGTATACTGTCCAGCTTTTTTTTTTTTAATGCACTGCTTATACTATTAATTCGTAACTCTTCTTATTATAATCATGAACATTCTTATTGCCATCATCATAATCATAATTCTTGTAATAATAATAATAATAATAAATAACAACAATAACAATAATAATAATAATGATAATAATAATAATATTTGTTGTTCTTACGTTGATGTTTTTGTGTTATTGTTGTGCATTCCCCAGCATGACGCTGTTTGGGTCACCCAAATACGCACCCTGATTCAGTCAGTCATCCCACGGGAAATCACATTGAGACTGTAAGCACACACTGCATGAGAAGCGCAGACCAGATACAACACTTACAATAATAGCAAATAACTGGAGTATGAAAGGCATGTTGTATGTTTTAACAGGAACAATTCGCTTGTTGCCCTGGGTTCTTTTGCATTCCCTTTAATTCCAGTTGCTCTGTTTTTGTTTTGTTTGTCACACCCTAAAAAATTGACGCCCATACCATCATCATCATTCACGCTGAAGTGGATGAATATTAAACTGGAACAATTTCATATATGTGTTTGTGTGTGTGTGTGTGTGTGTGTGTGTGTGTGTGTGCGTGTGCGTGCGTTCGGATGAGACTATAAACCTAGGCCCCGTGTTCGAACGCATGCAGAACATCTTGCGCACACGTTAAATCCTGTTCCGCTTTTCGGAAGAGTAGGCCATTGTGTGCCGGTGGAAACAGATGACAAAATTTACAAAACCGCATACACACGGGACTGATGTAAAAAAGCACACGAGTGCTTATTCCAGTATCCTCGATATAAAAGAATAAATAAATAAATTTAAAAAACACACACACACATGTACACACACATTATTGAAAATTAATAAATAAACTCTATTTCATCTTTTATTATTGTCATGTGATTATAAATGAACACCTCTCTCATTCTGAACACGTACAGTTAAGTACCTCTACAACATAAATAATTCTCCCTCATTCTTCATTTCCTAAGGTTCTCTCTGTCTCTCTGTATCTATCTCCTCATATCTCTGTCTCTGTCTCTCTCTCTCTCTCTCTCTCTCTACCTCTCTCTGTCTCTCTGTATCTATCTCCTCATATCTCTCTCTCTCTCTCTACCTCTCTCTGTCTCTCTGTCCCTCCCTCTGTGTCTGTCTGTTTGTCAGAGCTATAAAGTCAAGTCAAAGTCATATGCTCATATTCCAAATGGTACTGACGTGCGTGTGTGTTATCATTCGTTCATTTACACATACTCAGATGCATGCAAGTTTCGGTATTTCTGACTGTGGAGATTTCTGTCTCTGCTTTTTCTTGGAGTATGGACAGTGAGAAGAAAAGAAAAAAGACAGTGTGTGTGTGTATGTGTGTGGGAGGAGGGAGGAGGAGGAGAGGAGGAGGAGAGAGAGAGAGAGAGAGAAGAGAGAGAGAGAGAGAGAGAGAAGAGAGAGAGAGAGTGTACGTACCATATGTGTGTATGTTGTGTACTCTCTCTCTCTGTGCATGTACGTGTATGTGTGCGTGAGTGTGCATCTATCTATCTATCTATCTATCTATCTATCTATCTATCTATCTATCTATCTATCTATCTATCTATCTATCTATCTATCTATCTATCTATCTATCTACTTGCCTACCTACCTACCTACTTAGTACCTATGTATGTATGTATGTATGTATGTGTGTATCCATCCATCCATCTATCCATCCATCCATCCACCCATCCATCCATCTCTCTACCTATCTACCTATCTCTCTCTATCTCTCTCTCTCTTTATCTCTCTATCTCTATCTATCTATCTATCTATCTATCTATCTATCTATCTATCTATCTATCTATCTATCTATCTATCTATCATCTATGCATGGTCATGTGCTGTGTGTATGTGTGTATATGTTTGTGTGTGAGAGAGCACACGTTTACAAGTATGTATGTATGTGTGTGTGCTTGTGAGTGAACGTGTATAGATGTTTGTGTGTATTATTCTTTTTTAAAATTCTTTTATTTCAAGAATAATGGAATAAGCACTCACGCACTCACGTGCTCTGTGTGTGTGTGTGTGTGTGTGTGTGTGTGTGTATGAACGCACACGTTTATAGGTACGCATGTGTGTGTGTGTGCGCATGTACACGTTCGCATGTATATAATTATGTATATGTGTGTGAGCGCATATGAATAAATGTGTGTGTGTGTCTGGTGTGTGTGTGTGTGCACGCGCGCGCGTGCGAGTAGTGCGTACGTGTTGTACGTGCGTGTATATTTCTGTGTGTCTGCTAGGGGAGGGTGGAGGAGGGGTGTGGGTGGGTTGGGGGGGGGGGGGGAGGGAAGACAGAAGTTGCAGCCGGGACGTAAATCTGTCATAGGCAACTGTGAAAATGGTTTGGCGGCAGCCAGGTACTGGCATCAGAGTCTGGAAAAGAAGACACCAACCTCCCTCCCCCCCCCCCCTCTCTGTCTGTCTGTCTGTCTGTCTCTGTCTGTGTGTGTGTGTCTCTCTCTGTTGTGTCTCTCTCCCTCTCTCTCTGTCTCTGTGTGTGTGTCTCTCTCTGTGTGACTCTCTGTCTCTGTCTTTGTCTGTCTGTCTGTCTGTCTTTTCTCTCTCTCTCTCTCTCGCTTCTCCCTAGGGTTGGCATCAATGTGTGTGTGTATGTGTGTGTGTTTTGTGTGTGTGTTTTGTGTGTGTGTTTGTGTGTGTGTGTTGTGTTTGTGTGTGTGTGTGTGTGTGTGAGAGAGAGAGGGAGGGAGAGAGAGTTTGTGTGTGTTTGTGTGTGTGTGTGTTTGTGTGTGTGTGTGAGAGAGAGAGAGGGAGGGAGGGAGAGAGTTTGTGTGTATATGTGTGTGTGTGGAGGAGTGGCGGGGTGGGGGGAGACAGAGAGAGAGAGAGGGGGTGGGGTGGGGAGAGAGTGTGTGTGCACGTGTGCAAATGTGGGTGTATGTATGTATGTATGTATGTATGTATGTATGTATGTATGTATGTATGTATGTATGTATACAGTGGTATTTGTGTCTGCGCATGCATGCATTTAGAAAAGGAATGGGGTACAGGTTTTATTCCTCTGAAAATCTTGAAGATTTCAGACATGCGAGGATATTGCATAGCAGTAAGAGTAGTAGCTGCATAGAAAAAAACTACTACTACTACTACTACTACTACTACTACTACTACTACTACTACTACTACTACTACTACTACTACTACTACTACTACTACTACTACTACTACTACTACTACTACTACTGCTGCTGCTGCTGCTGCAGCATGCTGCTGCTGCTGCTGCTGCTGCTGCTGCTGCTGCTTCATCATTCATTATAACAAAATCTGGCATTTTGGTAGATTTAAATATCTTCTTTCTGCTGAAACGTGTTGACTGTTTTGCGTCCCACAGCTCACTTTCATTTACCTTCCTACCCTTCTTCCTTTTTCTGTTGTTTCTTTCTTTGTTTTTTCTTTGTTTCTTTGTTTTTTTCTTTCTTTGTGTGTGTCTTTCTTTCTGTTCGTCTTTCCTTCTTTTCTTCTTTCTTCCTCCCTTCCTTCGTTCTGTTCTGTGTGTCTGTTCTTTCTTTCTTTCTTTCTTTCTTTTTGTTTTTTTGTTTGTTTGCTTGTTTCTATCTATCTATCTATCTATCTATCTATCTATCTATCTATCTATCTATCTATCTATCTATCTATCTATCTATCTATCTATCTATCTATCTATCTACCTACCTACCTATCTATCTATCTATCTATCTATCAATCTATCTCTCTATCTCTCTATCTCTCTATCTCTCTCTCTATCTATCTATCTATCTATCTATCTATCTATCTATCTATCTATCTATCTATCTATCTATCTATCTATCTATCTATCTATCTATCTATCTATCTACGTATCTATCTATCTATCTATTTTTATATCTTATCTGATCTTTCTTTCTTTCTTTCTTTCTTTCTTTCTTTCTTTCTTTCTTTCTTTCTGTCTTTCTTTCTGTTCGACCCAGATCTAGGAGCATATGACTGTCTTCTGACTGTGTAAAATGAGTTGAGAGCAAGCGCTTTGATTTGTCTATGCAAGATACAGCGCTATATAAATTCCATTTATCATCATCATCATCATCATCATCATCATCATCATCATCATCATCATCATACATCATCATCATCATCATCATTATTATTATTATTATTATTATTATTATTATTATTATTATTATTATTTATTATTATTATTATTATTATTATTATTATTATTATTATTATTATTATTATTATTATTATTATTATTATTATTATTATTATTATTATTCTGGTGGGTGTATTTTTACAAGAATTTTCCCCTTGTTTGATTTGTATGGTTTAACCTTGTTTAGGTTTTTAAAAAAAACCTCTATATCTGCATATAACAATGTTTTCTTTTGTTTGAATTGTATGGCTTATCACTGTTTAGGTTTTGTTTTTTCACTCCATGTATATGCATATACTATTATAATTTAAAAAAACGATATATGACTTGATGAAAAAACCAAACAACTGCATTGCTTATTCAATGTACCATTTGAAAATAAAAAAATGACTTTGATTTGAATTTGACTTTGACTTCCGTTATATCTGTTACTGTTTTTTCTCCTCTTTTTTGGGGGGTGGGGGAAGGAAGGTAGGGGGTTAAACATATATACATTATATAGGCCTAGTGCAGCTGCAGTAAATTGGTTAAAACAAGGTTTTATTCATTCCTTCCTTCCTTCCTTGAACAAGTGAGGTTATGACAGGGCGACATGTAGAACACGAGGCCAACAAGGGAAAAGGCAGAATGGTGAGGAGCTCAAATATGACAGCAACGTTTACACCGCTGCTTGCTTCACAAGCCAGAATGTCTGTGTGTGTGTGTGTGTGTGTGTGTGTGTGTGTGTGTGTGTGTGTGTGTGTGTGTGTG
>CM054142.1:8455528-8458028 GCA_028751875.1 Rapana venosa
GGCAATCGTCTTTAAAACGACACTCCTCAACAAGCTTTTAGCGCAACAACCGCAAATTAATAAAAAATGCAAAAAATGTCCTACCCCCTTTTAAAATTTTGTGTGTGCTTCCCAATGAATGTTGTGCTGTGTTTTTCGTCTGCGCTGTCTCTCTGTGCCTGATTTTCCGAGTTTTGTTTTTAGGTTTGTCTCTCTCTCTCTCTCTCTCTCTCTCTCTCTCTCTCTCTCTCTCTCTCTCTCTCTCTCTCTCTCTCTCTCTCTCTCTCTCCTCTCTCTCTCTCTCTCTCTTTCCTTCTCTCTCTCTCTCCTCTCTCTATATATATATCTATATATCTCCGCCTATCTTTTTTGAATATTGTTGCTCTCTTTGTCTGTTTGTCTGTCTGTCGCTGTCTGTTGTGTGTATATTTATTTGTCTCTCTTTCTGATTCTCTCTCTGTCTCTGTTTCTGATTCTTTCTCTCTCTCTGTCTCTGATTCTCTCTTTGTTTGTCTGTTTGTATGTATGTATATTTATTTGCCTCTGTTTCTGATTCTCTCTCTGTGTCTCTGATTCTTTCTTTCTCTCTCCCTCCCTCTCTCTCTCTCTCTCTGATTCTCAATCCGTCTGTCTGTCTGTCTCTCTTTCCATCTCTCCATCACACACACATACACACACAGCGCACGCGCGCGCCACACAACACACACACCCTCCACCTCCCTTCCTCTCCCCTCTCCACCACTCTCACATTAGTGCTTATTCCATTATCCTCGATATAAAAGAATAATATATAATAAATAATAATAATAATATAAATATCATACTATACATAATATATATATAATATATAAAAACCAACTCTCTGTGGGCTTAGAAGCAAGACTAGGGCGCATACGTACATATCTATCTGCCTTAAAGGAAGCAACCGAGCCTACTTCCCACTGACTGGGGATCCTACCACCACCACCACCACCACCACCACCACCACAACGACAGGGGCAGAAGAAGCAGTCCACGACCTATGAAGGAGAGGAGAAGGAAAGGGGAGGAGAGAGGAGGGAGGAGAGAGAGAGAGAGAGAGAGAGAGAGAGAGAGAGAGAGAGAGAGAGAGAGAGAGAGAGAGAGAGAGAGAGAGAGAGAGAGAGAGAGAGAGAGAGAGAGAGACGAGAGGAAAATAATTATGATTGATAACCCTCACATCTCAGTGAGCACAATCACCATTTACTACCCCCTACCCTACCCTACCCTTTCCCCTACCCTCTACTCCCTCCTACCCTGCTCACCCAACCACATTTATGAGCGAGTGTTGTGTCGTAAAGGGGTTTTAGTCGTAAAGTGGTTTTAGTCGTAAAGTGGACAAGCTCAACGCAGATAAGAATTCCTCGTTATTGGGTTTGGAAACTTTCTGCGAGGGACACCCCCTCCCCTCCCCCCCCCCCCCCACCCCCCAAAATCTCCTTTTCCTCCCCATATGGGATACCAATGCAGTGACTGCAAAATCGCAAGACAAACGAATGTAAATTTGACGATTCTTATTATTGTTTTTGAAAGTGCGCCAATCGGGTAAAACAACCTATCTTTTTACTGCCGTTATTCTCTTCCTGCTTTCATGCGTAATGATAGAAAACAATTTGTTTAGCAGTTGAAACAAAATATTTCGGGTTACTTCTTAACCGGGGTGTTTGCCTGCAGTTGAAAGTCTAAATCCAGTTAAGGACAAAAAATCCATTTAACGACACTCACAACCCTGCCTAGCTTAGCGGAGATGCTATCAGCGGACTTTTGAGAGTACAACAGTTTTTCTCTCACAATGTTTTTTCGTTTCTCTCTCTCTCTCTCTCTCTCTCTCTCTCTCTCTCTCTCTCTCTTCTCTCCTCTCTCTCTCTCTCTCTCTCTCTCTCTCTCTCCTCTCCTCTCTCTCCTCTCTCTCTCTCTCTCCCTCTCTCTCTTTCTCCCATCGTCTGTAGTTCGCGCTGATGGGTCGAAGGTGATTGTATGTATATGAACATGTATGCAGAACGTTTGGCAAGCTTTCGAGATCTTACACTGTTTTTTTTCTCTTTTTCTTTTCTTATTTTTGTTACAGGGGTCGGGGAAAAGGGTGGGAGGTTGGTTGGGTGGGGTGGGGTGGGGTGGGGGGGGTGGCGGGTTAGAGGTTAAAGAGTGGGTGGTGGAGGAGGAGAGGGGTAAGGAAGGAGTAGGAGAGCTGAAATGATGCATGCAAATGTTGATGTGAATGTTTGCTAAGGGGTTGTTTTGTATATGGATCGGGGGAAGATAGTGGTCTGTTCGTTTGTTTTTGTTGTGGGTGGTGGTGTTGGTTTGTTTAAGAACACAAAATGGACTTTTTTCCTGACCTATGCATAGGTTAATTTGCGTGTGCGTCTGTCTGCGCGCACAAAAGACTCGCATACATACGCATCACACACACACGCACTGCGCGCGCGCGCACGCACACACACACACACACACACACACACACACACACAACACACACACACACACACACACACACACACAC
>CM054142.1:8465528-8468028 GCA_028751875.1 Rapana venosa
TTTGCGTCTTTTTATTTTGCGTTTGCGTTGTTTCATTTTGCGTTTGTGACTTTTTCATTTTTCAATTCTGTCTTTCTTCATTTTGCGTTTCTGTCTTCTTTGTTTCGCGTTTGAGTCTTCTTCATTTTGCGCTTCTGTCTTTTTCATTTTGCGTTTTTATTTTTACATTTTGCGTTTCTGTCTTTTTCATTTTGCGTTTCTGTCTTTTTCATTTTGCGTTTCTGTCTTATTATATTGCATTTCTTTCTTTTTATTTTTGCGTTTTTTCTTGTTCTTTTTGCTTATGTCTTCTTCCTTTTTTTTCATTTTTCGTGTCTGTCTTCTTCATTTTGTGGTTGTGTCTTCTTCATCTTACGTTTCTGTCTTCTTCATTTTGCACTTCTGTCGTCATTTCTTGTATTTTGTCTTTATCCTTGGCGTTTTTCTCTTTGTATTTTGTGTGTTTGTATTCTCTTTGCATTATACTTTTGAATTGTGTGGTATTATTTTGTATTGTATTGTATTGTGCTGTATTGCGTTCTGTACTATTTTTTTTCGTCACAGCAGATTTCTCTGCGTGAAATTCAGGCTGGTCTCCTAGGTGAGAGCTCGTCGCCACAAGAGCATCACCACCCATTATTTTATAGTTTTCTGTGTCTGCCTGACTTCTTCTTTCCTTAGGAGAAGGGCTATTTTTCTGCATGGTTTTGCCAGGGACAACACTTCTGGTGATGTAGATTCTTTCACTATCGCTTAATGCGCGTTGCACACAGAATCTTGGTTTATTTATTTATTTATTTATTATTTATTTATTTATTTTATTTATTTATTTATTTATACCACTTTAAGTCACGAGATTTCTCTGCGTGAAATTCGGGCTGCTCTCCCCGGGTAGAGCACGTCGCCACAAGAGCAGCGCCACCCTTTTTTTTTTTGTCTGCAACTGTATTTCTTTCCCTATCAGAGTGGCTTTTTTCTAAGAATTTTGCCAGGGACAACTCTCTTGTTGCCGTGGGTTCTTTTTCGTGCGCTGCATAATTTTCTGTAACACACGGGACCTCGGTTTATCGTCTCATCCGAAAGACTAGCGCCCAGACCACCACTCATGGTCTAATGGATGGGGGAAAAGTTTCGGGCCCAGACGGGATACGAACCACGCACACTTCCGACCCGGACTTTTCGCTTTCTAGACAGGCGCGTTACCTCTAGACCACCGGTTTATCATCTCATCCAAAAGACTAGCGCCCTGACCAACAGCCAAGGCCTAATTTATAGGGTAAATTTCGGGCACATAATTATAGGGGTCGATCCCACACTTCACGCTTTCAAAGGAGATGTATTATGTCTAGACTTCTCTTCTTTATGCTAGTGTCTTCTTCTCCACGTTTTTTGCTCTACTTTTTTTTTCTTCTTGGCGTAGGTTTTTTTGTGTCTTCTTTTTACGTTTTTGTCTTCTCTTTTACGTTTTTGTCTTCTCTGCGTTTTTTCTTCTCTGCGTTTTTGTCTTCCACTCCTTGCGTTCTTGTCTTCTCCTATGCGATTTTGTCTTCTTCTCTTTGCGTTTTTGTCTTTGTGCAGATTTTTTGTTGTCTTCTTCTTCAAGCTTTTCCATCTTCTTGTCGCGTTTCGATTGTTGACACTGTGTGTGCCTTTCTTTCTTTCTTTCTTTCTTTCTTTCTTTCTTTCTTTCTTTCTTTCTTTCTTTCTTCTTCTTTCTTTTTTATTCTTTCTTTCTGTTTTGCGTTTTTGTCTTCTTCTGTCTTCTTCATTTTGCCTTTCTGTGTTCTTCTTTTTTCCCTTTTTGCTTTCTCTTTTCACTTTTGGTCTTCTCCTCTTTGATTTTGAGTCTTCTTTTATACCTGTGTTCTTTTCTTTGCAGTATTTTTTTCTCTCAACATGTTTCAGTCTCATTTTTGCGATGTTTTTAAAGTTTTTCCCCGTCTAGTTCTGTTTTCTGTTATTTGTGTTTGAATCTTCTTCTAAGTGTGTTTCTGTCTTTTACTGTTTTTCGTTTTGCGTTTATGTCTTCTTTTATTTTGTGTCTCTTGTCTTTCTCCTTTTGCAGTTTCTTTTCTTTATTTTTGGCTTTTTATTCTGTCTACTTTTCTCTTCATTTTTGTCTTCATCTTTTTACATTTGTTGTTTTCTTCTCTTTGCGTTTTTGCCTTCTCTCTTTGCGTTCCTGTTCATTTTCCCCGTTTCTGTCTTATTCTTGATGCGTTTTTTTTTTTTCTTTTGTTTATTTTGGGCGTTGGGGGGGGTGTTGTGCATTTTGTCATTTGTGTTTTTAATCTTTTCTTTGTTCTGTTTATTGGGTGTTTCTGTTGCATTTCTGTCAGCTTTGTGTTTTTATCATTTTTTGGCAGTTCTGTCTTCTTCTATTGGCTTTTTGTCTACTTTCCTCTTGTTTTCTATATAAAAAAAGGACGACAAAATTTACAAAACCGCATACACTGGATGTAAGAAAAAACATATAAGTGCTTATTCCATTATCCTTGAAATATAAGAATGAGATAAATAT
>CM054142.1:8473028-8478028 GCA_028751875.1 Rapana venosa
TCATCATCATCATCATCATCATCATCATCATCATCATCATCATCATCATCATCATCGTCGTCGTCATCGTCATCGTCATCACTTATCAATATTATCATTGTAAGAACATTTCTTGCAACAAAAATAGTGATACTACTAATAGTAACACTGGTAATAGTAACAAATATAATCATAATAATGATGATAATAGCAACACGCGCGTGACAAGTGCGCATGTGTGCTTTTCTGTGCATATACATGTTTGTGTGCACACACGCACACACATGTGTGTTGTATATGCTTGTATGTGTGCGCGTGTTAGTGTTAGTGTGTGTGTGTGTCAGTGTGTGTGTGTGTATGTGTGAGTGTGTATGTGTGTGTGTGTGAATGTGTGTGTGAGTGTGTTTTTGTAAATGTGAGTGTGAGTGTGTGAGTGTGTGTGTGTGAATGTGAGTGTGTGAGTGTGTGTGAGTGTGAATGTGTGTGTGTGTGTGTGTGTGTGAATGTGTGTGAATGTGTGTGTCAGTGTGTGAGCTGTGTGTGTGTGTTGTGTGTATGTGTGTGTATGTGTGTGAGTGTGAGTGTGTGAGTGTGTGTGTGTAAATGTGAGTGTGTGTGTGTGAGTGTGTGTGTGTAAATATGTGTGTGTGTGAGAGGGTGAAAGCGTATGTTCGTTGCCGATGCACCATACCCCTCCCTCCCTAATATCCACTCTGTCTGCATCTCCCCCCGCCCTCCCCCTATCACCCTGTGGCCCAAATCATCCATCTTGATGGTGACAGTTTCTCCCGGTCCTGTGGCCCAACATCACAGAGGCAGAGTCCTGTCCTGTCCTGTCCTGTCCTGTCCTGTCCTGTCCTGTCCTGTTCTGTCCTGTCCTGTCCTGTCCTGTCCCGTCCTGTCCTGTCCTGTCCTGTCCTGTCCCGTTCTGTCCTGTCCTGTTCTGTTCTGTCCTGTCATGTCCTGTCCTGACCTGTCCTGTCCTGTCCTGTCTGTCTGTCCTGTCCTGTCCTGTTCTGTTCTGTCCTGTCCTGTCCTGTCCTGTCCTGTCCTGTCCTGTTCTGTTCTGTCCTGTCATGTCCTGTCCTAGGCTACGCTAATGCCTTGCAGGAGGACACACAGGCAGGCAGACAGACAGACAGACAGACAGACAGACAGACCGACAACATTAATTAGCCATTGTCCCCTAAGCTATTGCTTGACAAACTCTACAACATAGCCTACTACATCAACGTTGTTTATTAAGATCTCATCGTCGACCTCGTCGCCATCATAGTCTTGTAATGATCGTCGTCGTCGTTGTCGTCCTCCTCATAGTCGTCATCGTCGTCGTCGTCGTCGTCATCGTCATCGTCGTCGTCGTCGTCGTCATCATCATCATCATCATCATCATCATCATCATCATCATCATCATCATCATCATCATCATCATCGGTTAATCAGCATATTATCTTAGACATCATCGTCACTGTTGTCGTTGTCATCATCATTATTATCATAGTCGTCGTTGTCATCATCATTATTATCATAGTCGTCGTCGTCGTCGTCGTCGTCATCGTCGTCATCATCATCATCATCATCATCATCATCATCATCATCATCATCATCGAGATATGCTGGTAAATGTCACAGCAATTCATTTGTGTTGTCTGTCTCAGTGC
This sequence comes from Rapana venosa, assembly GCA_028751875.1. NCBI lineage: Eukaryota > Metazoa > Mollusca > Gastropoda > Neogastropoda > Muricidae > Rapana > Rapana venosa. Next base: position 8,474,669 of record CM054142.1, read on the forward strand.
CTGTGTTGAGTTTCTTTTTCTTTCTTTCTTTCTGTCTGTCTGTCTGTCTTTCTTTCTTTCTTTCTTTCGTTCGTTCTTTCTTTTTTCTTCCTTCCTTCTTTTTCTTTCTTCTTTCTTTCTTTCTTTCTTTCTTTCTTTCTTTCTTTCTTTCTTTCTTTCTTTCTTTCTTTTCAAAGTCGTGTGATGCACAGATAGGCCTATGCTGTTTGTAATGTTTTTGTCACGAGTTCATTACATCAGAGAGAAATGGGTTTCTGACAAACCCCTCCCGCCCTGAGTGTCTATGCCTTTCTGTCTCTCTCTCACTCTCACACACTCTCTATCTCTCTGTCTCTGCCTCTTTTTCTCTGTCTGTCTGTCTCTCTTTAACTCTCGACCATGTACATTATGTTACGTGTAAAAGAGTGTGCATGTGCACGCGCACGTCCACACATACACATATTCCTCCACCCACCTGCTTGCCTCCCCTCTGTGTGTGTGTGTGTGTGTGTGTGTGTGTGTGTGTGTGTGAGTGCTCGCGCGCGCGTGCTCGCACGCATGCACGCACACGAGCAAACTATATACTTGTATGGACATTCGTTATTCTGTAGCACGACAGATAATGTTTTCTTGGCTAAACTTTCCACGTTAAACCACAACAGCTTCAATCAGAAACCTTTGTACCCGTCTCCTTCAGATAAAGGTAAAAAGTAAAGGTGTGCCACAACTTAAGTGATCGTAGGGGAGCGAGGCATCACAGACCTCATCTTCTTTATGGGACCAGCATATTTAGGGCGGCGCCCATCTCCTCTCCCTCTCTGCTTTACCTTCCCTGACCCTAAAGAGGGCAGGTACCCATTTACAGTTGGGTGAACTGGGGGAACTGTACTGAAGCCAAGGCGCGCAAACGGTCACCCATCCAAGTGGTAACCACGCTCGATGCTGCCTGCTTAACTTGGCTGGGGGAAAGCGAGTGCTCCGACCACTGAGCTATCCCGTCCCTATCCTCCATAGACCTTCACCCAAAACATTCATCTGAAAGAAAACTAAATCACGCAAAATACTTTAAGTCAATACACTACCCATTTGGCAACTCTCTCTCCTCTAGCATACCTTCACATCCCCAAATTCGCCCCGAAAACACCCCGTCTTTTTATCAAAAGCCTCGTTTTCACCCGCGGTGACCTTGGTAATCTGCATACAGGCGCGGGCGGCACGTGTTCTGAGGTCATTTGCATGGCGGAGACTGATCCAGTAGGCAGCCGGACTGCCGTCTGTTGATTTTGTCAAACGAGAGCGCGGGGGGAAGGAGGATGGAATGGACTGGGGGTGGGGTGGGGGTGGGGGTGGGGGGGGGGTGAGGGGTTGGAGGTGGGTGGGTGGGAGGGGGTGTCTGGCTGGTTAGTTGGGTGGAAGGAGGCTGGCTGTGGGGAGGGAAAGAAGGGGTGTGTGGGGGACTGTAGCGGTTTGTGTGTGTGTGTGTGTGTGTGTGTGTGTGTGTGTGTGTGTGTATGTGTGTGTGTCTTGTGTGTGTGGTGTGTGTGTGTGTGTGTGTGTGTGTGTGTATGTGATGTGTGTGTGTGTGTGTGTGTGTGTGTGCTTAGAGATCAGGTGAATTGGCGACGTCTACAAAGAAAGGGGCCTTCACTGGTCCCCCCCCCCCCCCCACCCCCTTCCTGCCCTCTTCGCCTCCTCCCCTCCCTCCCTCCTCTCTCTCTTTTTACAGTGTGGATAGACTACTTAAGGTTTGCTGCTGCTTTTTGCAGTTTTCTTGATTTGATGTTTATTCTTGTATTCTGACTTGTGTTTTTTATGCCGAAAGTGGCTCCTATACATAAGTAGCTGTGTTATTGTCGTAACAGTAAATACATCATGTACTTTTATGGTCGATTTATTTGCATTCATCAAAGAAAGTCGTGTTTGCTACTTCCCTTGTCAAAAGGCCGCTTTAGGCAATGACCATTAATTGGTTCAAAGTGTCAAGCCCCCACCCTCCCCCCCCCCCCCTCCCGCCGCCTCTCTCTCCATCTCTGTACGTGCACGCGCGCATTCGTGCGCGCTCGCGCGTGTGTATGAACGTTAAGTATCTCCACAAGCTAAGAGCATGTAGTACCGTATAGGACATTCACGACAAGAAAAAAACAACAACCCTACCCCCATTTTCAGCAGATCAACTACCGCTCAAAGCGCATCCCTATGACCAGCAGCAAGATCAAAGTCAACGCGGGCTTAACCCGGATCAGGCAACGAGGCAGAGAGTTTGTCGGTTTAGTGAAGTTGTATGTACACCCCGAGCAGTGGCCACATCATCCCCCAATCAGCCTAGGGCCCTCGCTTCAGATCAGTCCATGATGTATGGGTATGATTTAGCCGACCCACTCGTGTCCCGCCCAAAGAGCAAGGAGGCTTAGTTTAATTATGTTGTATGGTTCATGGACGTAGGCACAGCGCTTTGATGTCGCGGGGCCATGAACAATTTAGCTCATGGACGTTTCTTGGTAAGATATGTTAGAAAACGAGGGGATGGGGAATTCAAGCTTTGAGCTTGAAAGTTACTAAAGAACGACACTAACCTCAGGAAAAGATCTGGTTTTGTTTAAAACTCGGATATCTCAGATTATCGAGGTTCAAACATCAGCTTTCAAAAAAAAAAAAAGAAAACAAAGAAATGAGATTTAATTTTATGTTTGTTCCTCCATTAGAATTCCAACGTTCATCAATGGTGAGGTTTCTGCGTATGCGACGGTTTCTACTCACCATGAAGGTAGCTGCATTATAACATTGGGGATTTAAACTTGGTGTGTTCGTGTTTCCGTAACGCACGGAACGCTGACATGAATTACAGGATCTTTAACGTGCTTATATGATCTTCTGCATGAAAAGAATGAAGGCACTGGAAGGTCATCACTTGAAGTTTTTCTCGGAGATGGTAAGAATTCCCACCCTTAATTCATCAGACCCTGCCGAGATTCGAACCCACGACTTCATGGACCTATGGGATTGAAGTCGAACGATCCTAACCGCTTGATGTAGTGTCTGTTACACTTTAAATAAATGAAACTTTAAATGAAGATCACACTTCTGAAAACTTAATTCCTTTTTTTCCATCTTTCGCCTCCTATTCATAATTGAAGGTCAGTATTAAGAACTGAGGGCCAGAATTAAGAACTGAAGGTCACTATTAAGAACTTGAGGTCAGTATTAAGAACTGAGGGTCAGTATTAAGAAGTGAAGGTCAGTATTAAGAACTGAGGGCCAGTATTAAGAACTGAAGGTCAGTATTAAGAACTGAGGGCCAGTATTAAGAACCTAGGGCCAGTATTAAGAACCTAGGGTCAGTGTTAATGGCCAGAATTAAGAATCTAGGGTCAGTATTAATGG
>CM054142.1:8480528-8513028 GCA_028751875.1 Rapana venosa
GTCTTTTGCATAATTGCATGAGTGTAAGTGCACAAAGATGCCTGTGCAGATGCATATGCGCAAATATGCATGGGTTGGTGTGTGTAAATAGGTGTATATATATATATATATATGTATATATATATATATATATATATATATATATATATATATATATATATTTGTATGTGCATACATGCATGTTGTACATGAGAAAGTGTGTTGTAAGTTCTTATCTCTGTTTGTATAAAACATAAAATTTTCAAATCCTTAGCATTTACCACAAAGGTAACAAGTCTTTCCAAATCACGACCAACCAACCATCTTACAACTGACATTAAAGAAGAGAAAGACATGCATTATCTATGTCTGTCTCTCTGTCTGCCTGTTTGTCTGGCTGTCCGTTATTCCCTGTCTTTGTCTCTGTCTGTCTGTCTGTCTCTCTCCCTCCCTCTCTGTTCACTGGTGTTGTTGTGAAGCTGTTTCTGCAGCTAACGTCAGCAGAGGACTATGGGGCAGTCTGTTGTGTGTGGCTGACCTTTGCACTGTTTGTTTACACCACACTCACCCCACAACAGACACAGAGAGGGGCCGGATGGGGGGGGGGGGGAGGGGTCAAGTCTCTTGGTCACATCCTAGCTAGAGCATATAGTGGCTGACGTGAAGGGCTTTTTATGGTGCAGTTTTTGTTTTCGTTTCTCTTTTTTTGTGTGTGCTTTAATCTCTGTGAGAAATGTTGTCATATCTTGGAGTTAAGACGTTTTCGATTTTGTCGTATCTTGGAGTTAAGACGTTTTCGATTTTGTCGTATCTTTGAGTTAAGACGTTTTCGATTTTGTCATATCTTGGAGTTAAGACGTTTTCCATCTTGTCATATCTTGGAGTTAAGACGTTTTCGATTTTGTCATATCTGAGAGTTAAGACGTTTTTGCTTTCTTGTAAAGAAGAGTACTGAGGGGGAGTAATTCTCAGATAAATCTGGGAAGGTTTGATTTTGAATTGATTTGTACTTGTTGAATATTTTTTCTTAGTGTGATAAAGAGATGTTTGTGATGGAATGATTGATTGGTTTAAACAAGATTTTATGCAAAGAAAATCATTGCACATACACAGGTATACTAGAGCAGCAACAAGCTAACCACTTATAAATGTGCTCAACAACAGTGACAAATTCAGTTTAGCATATAGCAGCTGGTAGGTGATTGATTCTGATTTTCATGTCTGTATCTATCTGACTGGTCTTTATCTATTTACTTATTATTCTTTTATATCGTCTCTTTTCTTTCTAAAAAGAATGTTGCACACACCCTTTATATATATAAAATAGTATCAACAAATGTATGATATGTTGCATAAATGTATGTGTGCAAGTGCACAAAGATGCCTGTGCAGGTGCATATGCGCAAATACGCATGGGTTGGTGTGTGTAAATAGGTGTATATATATCTGTGTTTGCATACATAAATGTTGCACATGAGAAAGTATGTTGTAAGTTCTTATCTCTGTTTGTATAAAACATAAAATTTTCAAATCCTTAGCATTTACCACAAAGGTAACAAGTCTTTTCAAATCACGTCCAACCAACCATCTTAGAACTGACATTAAAGAAGAGAAAGACCTGCACTCTCTGTATCTGTCTCTCTGTCTGCTTGTCTGTCTGGCTGTCTGTTACTCTCTGTCTCTGTCTGTCTGTCTCTCTCCCTCTGTGTTCACTCCTGTTGTTGTGAAGCTGTGTCTGCAGCTAACGTCAGCAGAGGACTACGGGGCAGTCTGTTGTGTGTGGCTGACCTTTGCACTGTTTGTTTACACCACACTCACCCACAAACAGACACAGAGGGGGGGAGGAGGGGGGGGGGGAGGAGGGGGGGGGGCAAGTCTCATGATGAGTGCATGCTGAGGCTGACCTGTGTTAGTTCGTTCTTTTGATTTAATGTCTTTTCGCTCTAAGTAATATTAGAAGAAGGGAGACAGATAGGGAGAATTGCAGGAGAAAAGCAGATGCTTGTGTGTGACTGAAAGTTTGTGTTTTGTCAACTGTAGTGTGTGTGTGTGTGTGTGTGTGTGTGTGTGCGCGCGCGTGCGTACGTGCGTGCGTGTGTGTGTGCGTGTGTGTATATGCATGTGTGTGTATGTGTGTATATACGTGAATGTGTGTGTGTGCTTTTCTCTCTAGGAGTTGCACTTTGTCACGAAGCCGTTTATGATTTCTTGTGAAGGAGAGTGCCGAGAAGGGGAGTAATTGTCATGTAGGAGGGTTAGGTGAGGTGATGGTTAAACGCTAGTGTGTGCTACTTAGGTATACTTAGGTACACATGTAGCTCTACATAACATAGTTATTCTCATTTTTCACGCCTATGTAATAATTCAATATGACTTTGTTGTTTGATTTTTGTTTTTTGTGTGTGTTGTTTTTGCTTTTGTTTTATTTTTCTTTTTGTTTATCCATTTGGTTGTTAATTTATACACACACATTTCAGACGTTTGATTTTACTGGGGTTTGTAAAATTCATATAATCATGTGTGGGGAAAGTACTAATGACCTTAGTCGTACCTTGATCTGTGCATGCATACAAACATGCCTTTTTCTCTATCTCTTAATATTCACTTAGACGCACGTGCATATTTATGTAAATATGTGCTCAAGGATGCGCACCTACATGTGTTATGTGTGCATGGGTGTGTGCATGCGTACGTCTGCACGTGTATGTGTGTGTATGCGAGTGTATATGTGTGTATGTGTGTGTGTGTGTGTGTGTGTGTGTGTGTGTGAGAGAGAGAGAGAGAGAGAGAGAGAGAGAGAGAGAGAGAGAGAGACAGAGAGAGACAGAGACAGACAGACAGACAGACAGACAGACAAGACAAAGAGTATCTTTTTCTGTTGCTTTTCATAAGCATCAAGCGAGAAACAAAAAAACCTCAAGTTTACATTACCCTTTCTTCTTTCGAAACTGAAGTAAGCTTTTAACCCAAAGGTAACAAAAAAACCCAACTATGCCGGCCTTTGCAATATTTATTTACACCCACCTCACTCCACAAACACCCACATACATACAGACAGAACCCGAATCTCACAAACCACGTGATGGGCGGTGCGCGCACAGGCTGATGGGAAAAAAAGCTGGGCGCTCTTTTCACTTCCGGAGTTAGGTTTGGTCGTAAAGGCATTCCTACCTTTCAGCAAAGAAGAGTACTCAAGACGGAGTAATCTGTGAGCAAAGGGAGGGAATCACAGGACAAACATCATCACTTTGTAGTTGTGGAGTGTAGTCATCAGTTAGTTGCGGGGTGTAGCCATCAAATAGACTGCTGTAAGGAAATGTAGAAGAGGGTTTGTCATCTTTTTTGTGTGTGTCTGGGGGTTTTTTTTGGTATTTTTTTTAGCTGCTCCTGCCGTTGCGTTGCTATTTTGAGGAGTAGATTTAAAAAAGAAGACTTATGGTTTAAGTTTGTGCATTTTGTTTAAATGAATGGATGAGTAATTGAATGAATAAATGAATGAATGAATGAATAAATGAGTGAATGAATAAGTGTATGAAAGAATAAGTGTATAAAAGAGCGCATGATTTATAAAGCCCATATATAATTATCAACAATTAAGAAATTAAACAGAAAGTGATGGGAATGAAAAGGAGTGGACATGAAACGATACGAGCTAAAAAAAAAATCGCAAGCAACCTAAGAAAGGATTGACTCTTACATCTTTGTGACATATGTATATGACTGAAAGCAAGACACAATTCGAAACATATTGCGACTGTGTCTTCTTCTATGTCTGCCTTTCTGTATCTGCCTTGCTGTTTTTTGTAACAATTTTAATTTAATCCAAAAATTCTTGACTTCAAAAAAGATATAGAAAGTTGTGATACTATGGATACACAAATGGTATGTAACACAGGCCAAAAGCCACAGCATATAGCTCGTATGTTAAGACAAAGTATTACAATCACAGTCTCCTGCGTCAACCTATAGAAAAGATCTGACACTGCCTTACCTCTCTTCGTTTATGTACGCATACAGAAGATCAAATAATATGCACGTTACATATCCCGTAATTCACGTCAGCGTTGGGGAAACACGAGGATACCTAGCATGCACCTTGTTCGTGGAGAGGGATAGGCTCCTTCAGGTTCAAGTTGCAAATGGACACTGGTTGGAAAATTCAGTGCAGTGCACGCCCAGGAACTCCTCAAGAAGTTAAGGGAGAAGTCTGGAGAGTGCTCCTCTTCAGTCAAGTTGTCTGCAATGCGATGGAGCGAGGAGTCTGTGTTGTCAAATCATGAAACTTGTTCTCTGGATTCTAATGACAGTCTTTTATTTTTGTGATGGATAGCTAGTTTTATTTGTTCTCCTTCCTGAGTTTTAAGCACAAGATATCACTGGGAAAAAACCCTTAGTATTTTGTCAGTGTTTGTGTACACGTGTTTGAATGAGTGTACACGTTTTTTGATGTGTGTGCACAGACGGTATAGATGTTTAGACATTTATGAGATACTTTTTTCTCTGAGTCAGATTGTGTCGCAGAAAGAATCTTGTAAAAGAGGGAAAGGAAACAATCCAAATCAGCCAGATAAAAGCTGTAAGCAAAGTGCTATAGCTTGTGCGTTGGGGATAGCTCAGTGGTCAGAGCACTCGTTCTACCCAAGCTAAGCTTAAGCAGCATTGAGCGCAGATGGGTGACCGTTCACACGCCTTGGCTTCAGTACAGTCCTCCCGTTCACCCAGCTGTAAATGGGTACCTGCCTTTTTAGGGACAAGGGAGCAAAGCAGCGAGGGAGAGGGGATGGGTGCCGCCCTCAGTATGCTGGCCCTGGAGAAGCTGAAGTTTCTGACACCTTGCTCCCCCAATGACCGCAAAGGTTGTGGGTACACTTACCTATATTTTAAAATGTTCCTGTTAACGTCATCTTCATGAAAAGTTCTTAGAATGACAGTCTGTACTTTTCATTAAAAGAGGATAACCCCCATCTGAATTCAAAATATGGCTGCCTATAAGGAGAGATACGTGAAAATAGTTATACATGGACAAGTCTTATCCAGTATGTACTTATGGTTTCACAGTGATTCCCTGTTGGGATGAATGAGTAAGGGTGCATGTTCTGGATGACCCCCAGAGTATTAATTTTGGGAACGCCCAACCATCAGTATAAAAACAAAGCAATCTTTGGTGTTGTTGAATGCTTTCTGTTGTTGGAATCAGAACACAGGGTTTTATCGGTTATTTTTTATGCTTTTTTTTGTTTTGCTTTTTGTTTCTTTGAGTTTTTTTGGGAGTGGTAGCAGTTTTGGGTGTGATTTTTTTTCCAACAGATAAGTGCAGTCTCTCTCTTTAACTCTAATTTTCTTGTTTGTTTTTGTTACTAAATTGATATTTTGCTTTCTTTGTTTTACTTTGCATTGTTTTCTTTGTTTTTTAAGTGACTAGTGATTTATGAAAAATTGTGAAACATTCGAACTTTGAAGAAACGCTCTTAAGTTTTCTTGTTATGATAGGCAACCGTGCGCGCGCGCACATGCTTAAGAGGAAGCACGTGCACATTATGTGTGTATGAAGAAGATCCTTCTGAACGTAGTGGAGATGAAGTGCTTGATCACTTTCTAAATTTTTTTCTTTCTTAACTCTCTCACAGAGAGAGAGAGAGAGAGAGAGAGAGAGAGAGAGAGAGAGAGAGAGAAGAGAGAGAGAGAGAGAGAGAGAGAGAGACAGACAGACAGACAGACTGTCAGAAAGACAGACATACAGACAGACATAAACACTCTAGAAAGCCATTTTCCTCACAGTTACTCTCATCAAATAGTTTGCTCAGCAACATTGTCTAGTATCAAAAGGAAAAAACTCTCCCTCCCCCCAAAAAATCCGCAAACAACAACAAAACAAAACAAACCAAACTTGCATGCAAGTTTACCTCCTCTGCTCTTTTCAGTAAAAGACATTGTTGCCAATCTTTTGCAATGTTTGTTTACACCTCTCCTCCCCCTGCCCCTCTCTACAAACACTGACACACAAATGTCTCATCTTACTACCACGTGCTTGGCGGCGTACGCACGCACGCACGAACTGACAAAAATGCCCAAAACCCCCCAAAATATAAAAATAAACAAAAACAAAACATGGGGGGAGGGGGGTATAAAGAAAAGCGACCCCTCCCTCTCCTACCCTCTATCTCGCGACTGACAGTGTAAAGACTACACTCCGCCTTTTGCTTCAGAATGCTTGTCGGGGAAACAATTCTGCTGATTTTCAGAGATTTTATAAAGTATGAAAAAATGCAATGTATATTTGTTTTGGGGGTATTGAAGACATAGAGCAACACCAGGTAGTCGCGACAAAGTTGGAAACGATCATCAAATTGCGTGTATTCTTACAGTGTTAACACCACACATGCATATTGCCGTTAGGAAGCTAGCAGGCGACAAAGGACTGAGGGGAAACAGTGTATGTTGAAAAATATTAAAACGTACCAAATTTGTGCAAAATCACATGAGTTTTGAGTCAAAGGCTAGTCTTTCACAAAAATGGCTTTTACTTCTGTGGATGCTTTTTAAGCGTGCGGTACGAATGCAAGAATAACAATTATAGGAAAACAGACAGAAAAACTGGCAAAAAATAACACTGGTGTGTAGCCAAATGCTGGCGCTCTTTTCCTTCGCTGAGTTACATTTCGTCGTAAAGACATTCCTACCCTTTGGCACAGAAGAGTACTCAAAGAGGGAGGTAATCTCAAAATAAACTGGAGAGAATGCTGAGGACGAACATCGGGAGGTTGTTTGAGCCAGTGAAGCCAATTAGACTGCTGTACTGAACCCTGTAGAGCTGTTTTGTCCTGCTGTAACGACCCTTCGTCTGCGTATAGTTATAGAGCTGGTAGTTTCCTGATTGAATTAATTAAAGGAGGGGGTGGGGGTTGGGCGTAGAGGGGTGAGGGTGGGGGTGTGTCGTTTTGAATGTGCATTTCTGTAATTCTGCTGCTGTTTCTGTCCGTTTCTGTCTGTCTCTTTTATTTTTGTCTCTGTTTCTATCTGAATGTCTGTATCTCTCTGTCTGTGTGTCTGTCTTTCTTTTTGTTTCTTTGTCTCTGTCCTCTGTCTCTGTCTATCTGTCTGTCTGTCTGTCTGCCTGTCTGTCTATCTGTTTGTGTCTTTGTCTCTGTCTGTCTGTCTGTTTCTAAAAATTTTTTCAGCTGTTGTTTCTGTCTGTCTTTTTCAAGCACCTTAACTATAGTGCCAGTTGTTTCCGATTTCACCTGGCAAGTTTACGGTCTTCAAGATGTCTTCAAACAAAAGTACGTTTCGACAAATTATGGACTAACTTGCTAAAAGTGAGTTATCTGATAACAGGAGCCTGCATGTTTCACTTTCTTTATTTTATTTTATTTTTATTTATACCACTTGAAGTCACGGCAGATTTCTCTGCGTGAAATTCGGGCTGTTCTTCCTAGGGAGAACCCGTTGCCACAATAGCAGCGCCACCTAGTTTTTGCCTCCTCTATTCATCTTTATATTCTCTTATCTCTATGTTTCAATGTCCGTAAGCTCTCAGATGTCAGTATATCTTCCGACATGTCCATCTCCTCACATATCCATCTTCTCACATCTCTGTTCCAATATCTCTATTTTCGATCATCTCTATGCTCCACCATATCTCTATGTTCTTACAGACTCATGTTTCTACATTTATCTATTTTCACACCTGTATGTTCCCACATGTTTATGTTTCCACATCTTTCTGTTGCTGCATCTTTATGCTCCCACATATTAAATGTTCCCGCATGACTGTGATCCCATACCTCTATGTTGACGCATATCTATGGCCCCGCGCTTGTATGTTCCAGCAATGTATGCATTGTGTTGTGTTGTGTTGTGTTTGCATTGAGTTGTGTTGTATTGCATTGTGTTGTGTTGTATTGCGTTGTATTATGTTGTATTGCATTGTGTTGTGTTGTGTTGTATTGTGTTGTGTTGTATTGTGTTGTGTTGTATTGTGTTGTATTGGATTGCATTGTGTTGTATTGTAAGGTATTGTGTTGTATTGCATGGTTATCGTATTGTATTGTATTGTATTGCATTGTATTGTGTTGTATTGTATGAATTGTGTTGTATTGTATGAATTGTGTTGTATTAGATTGTATTGTATAGTACAGCAATACAGCAGATCTCACTGTGTGAAAGTCGAGCTGCTCTCCCCGGGGAGAGGAGGTCGCCATAGGAGTGTGTTTCCCTATCAAAGTGGCTTGTTCCTACAGAAATCTGCCATAAACAGCTCTCATTGCCGTGGGTTACTGTGCCTGCGCTGAATGCATATAGCCCCCGAGACCTCGGTTTGTCATCTCATCAGAAAGACTAGCACCCAGTCTACCGCTCAAGGTCTAATTGATGGGGTAAAACTTCGGTTAAAAACGGGGAAACTAATCTCGCTTTCTAGACAGGTATGTACGTTACCTCTACACCACCGAGTCATCTATGATCCTACATCTCTTATGTTTCCACATAACCTGTTCCTACATCGTTACATTCCTATGTATTTATGTTCTCACAGTTCTATGTTCCCATATCGTTAAATTTACATCTCCGTGTTCCTACATTTCTGTTTCCACATTTGTATATTCCCACTTATCATCTTAATTCCCAAATCTCTATACTCTCATATTTCTTGTGTTGTCGTACAATAAACTATTCTTCTGCTTTAAAATGTTATGTTGAGATTGTTTTCATCCATGAAACACTCTTGGTATGACAATTTATACAGTCCTTCATAGAAAGAAAAAAAAATCCTATGAAGTCAGAGAATAGTTGATCGTATGGCAAAGTATTTGAAAACAGTCATACACACAAAATCCATTTTCTTGGTGACCCTAAAGGCTTTAAGCTCGGGAAAATACAACAACAACAACAACAACAACAACACACCTGCGGCTTGTCTGGTCGTCACGTGATCACACACAAGAGGCTGATGGGATAGCAGTTGGCACTCTTTTCTTCCTGAGAGAAGATTCGGTCATAAAGACATTCCAGACTTCACGCAAAGAAGAGCGCTCAAGGGGCCATAATTTTGAACGGAAGGCAGGGTGAAGAGCGTAGCTTTGTAGTTGTAGATGTAGCTCTTTGGTGAAGAGGGATGCCGGTAACGGAACTCAAGAGGCCACTGTGGTGTCCTTAAGTTGTTGTTGTCCTGAAGTGGACAGGCTCGATAGAGATAAGAACCGTCCCTCCTCCACCCCCCCCCCCTCCTCATCCACCACCCACCCTTCCCCACCCTCCAGTCTGCAAACTTCCTGTGGAGTGCTGCACTCCGTATTTGGTAAATGACCGGATGCTAGAGCAAGGTCAAGGTCTTTTTTTCACCCTCAGTGCTTTGTTTTTATGAGGAATATTTCGTCCTGAAATGAAAGTATTGACACTTATTAAAAGATGAATTTTCATCGTTCCTTGACTAGAGTTCCGAAGTTCACCAATAATGAAGAGTTTGAGTAAGCGATGGCTTTTCCCCGCCATTGATATAGCCGCATTCCGACTTCGGGTGTAAATGGCGACATGAATGTACTAGACTTCTCCGTGCCCTCACCAGGCTGCAGGCAGGCTGTCAATGCAACACTGACTCCAAGTTGCAAAACAAACGAGAGTGCGGAACGGGTCCAAACTCGATGGATTTTTCCCGATAAAGTTAAGGAGTACTACTTCGCAGTTTGGACTGTTACTATTTTAATCAATGATTATGGTATATAAAAAGTAAAGGTAAAGGTGTCCCATAACCGTTGTGGTCGCAGGGGAGTGAGGCATCAGAGATCTCAGCTTCTCTAGGGGCCAGCATATTGAGGGCGGCACCCATCTCCTCTCCCTCGCTGCTTTACCCTCCCTGACCCTAAAGAGGGAGGAGCCCATTTACAGCTGGGTGAACTAGGGGATTGTACTGAAGCCAAGGCACCCAAACGGTCACCCATCCAAGTGGTAACCACGCTCTATGCTGCTTAAACTTAGCTGGGGGAAAGCGAGTGCTCTGACCACTGAGCTATCCCGTCCCCTATATGATAATATAGACTGATATTAACTTTATTGTGGCTGTGTTGGGTTGTGTTTACATCTGAGTTGATATAAAACGATGTACTGAGCAGTTTGAAAATAATTTTAACTTACTTTTTGGATCGGGTGTGTTTGCACAGTAGAACGTTTTAAGCCATTTAGCAACAAGAAAACCACTTAAGGACATCCCACGTGACCTTCTCAAGTTGTGAGCTGGGGTTGGCTCTGAGTTGAGCTACTTGTGTGTGGTTCTTGATGACTGTCTGCTTGCTGAAGGTTTATGAACAGGGTGAAGGAGAGTGCTGCTGCCTCTGTGGGTCGGTGGTCTACAGGTTACGCGCCTGCCTAGACAGCGAAAAGTCCGGGTCGGAAAGGTGCGGTGGTTTGATCCCCGCTTGAGCGTGAAACTGTTCTCCCACCCAGTAGACCTTGAGTGCTGCTCTGGATGCTAGTCTTTCGGATGAGACGATAAACCGAGGTCCCGTGTGTTACACAAACTTAATCAGCGCACGTAAAGGAACCCACGGCAACAAGAGAGTTGTCCCTGGCAAAATAATGTACAAAAAAGCCACTCTGATAGGGAAACAAATACAGTTGCAGAAAGGAAAATGAAACAAAAGCTAGCGCTGCTCTTGAGGCGAATGTCATGCAGAGAAATCTGCCGTGACTTAAAGTGGTATGAAATAAAACAAACAAAAAATACCTCAGGGTGTGTGCGTGTTTGTGTGCGCGCGAGCGCGCACGCGTGTGCGTGCATGTGTGTGTGTATGTGTGTGTGCACACACGCGCGTACGCGCGTGCGTGCATGTGTGTGTGTGCGTGCATACATGTGTGCGTGCGTGTGTTTGTTGCAATATTTTATGCAAAATAAAAGAGATTTTGTCACAGAACCTTTGCTAGTTTCTTTTTTTTTTTCAAAGGAGAGCTTTTAAAGGGAAGTAAGTAAGCCACAATTATACGACGCCAGGCAAACTGAAAACAGACACAGCTTTTGCAACTGTCCAGTATTCCTTGTTGCAGGATAGATAGACTTTGGTCAGTATGGTGCAGACTTCTTTCGTTTTGTGGTCAATTGCCGTTCTTGTTTTTTTGGCTAGAACACGGAGGTACAACCATGGTATGATTCTGTACATGAGACCGTTGACCCACCGCCATTACAGTATCAGGCTTGACAGGCAGGCAGGCGCAATGTAGGCAGGCAGACAGGCAGAGAGCAGGCGGGACAGGCAGGCAGACAGGCAGGCAGAGAGGCAAAAAGGCAGACATACAGGCAGGCAGAGAGGTAGGTAGGCAGGCAGGCAGAGAGGCAAAAAGCAGACAGGTAGGCAGGCAGGCAGAGAGGCAAAAAGGCAGACATACAGGCAGGCAGAGAGGCAGGCAGACAGGTAGGCAGACAAACAGGCAGACAGAGAGGCAGGCAGACAGGCAGAAAAGAAGGAAGGCAGACAGACAGGCAGACAGAGAGGCAGACAGACAGGCAGACAATTAGGTAGGAAGGCAGACAGACAGGCAGACAGAGAGGCAGACAGACAGGCAGACAATTAGGTAGGAAGGCAGACAGACAGGCAGAAAAGAAGGAAGGCAGACAGGCAGGCATGCAAGCAGGTAATTACCGCAGACAAGCAGGCAGACAGGCAGGCATAAAAGCAGGTAGGCAGGCAGAAAAGCAGACAGACACGCAGACAGACATGCAGGCAAAAAGAGTAAAAGGCAGGCAGGAAGACAGACAGGCAGGCAGGCAGACAAGCAGTCAGACGAGCAGGAAGGCATGCAGGCAGGCAGACATAATTATACAGACAGACATGAGAACACATACACAGCCCCACAGATCCACATTATAGAATATAAAAATAGACTTCTGTGACATGGTTTTGTGTAACACATAACCCCCCTTATAACCAAAAAGACCTTAACAACAAAACAAGTAGCACAGAGAGAGAGAGAGAGAGAGAGAGAGAGAGAGAGAGAGAGAGAGACAGACAGACAGACAGAGAGACAGACAGAGAGAGAGAGAGACAGACAGACAGAGAAACAGACAGAGAGAGAGAGAGACAGAGACAGAGAGAGAGACAGAGAGAGCGGTGACCTTCTGAAAGGTCTAAAACGAGCCATTGTCAATCAATTGGCAGCGAAAGCAGGAACAAAGGCGACCTAAACGAGGAGGGGCTGTATGTCAGGAAGAAGGCAGTCTGACGTGTGTGATGAAGCAAGAGCACACAATCTCATGTCTATAATTATGCACAGAGAGAGAGAGAGAGAGAGAGAGAGAGAGGGAGACACAGGCCTGCAGTGTGTCTGCACTGTCAGCGGATAGCGCTGAAGTGTTGGGCAACATCACTGGATGATCTTCTTGAAGAATGTGGGGCAAACTGGTCATTAAAAAGATAAAACGAGAGACAGATGGATAGGTGGATGGATGGAAAGATAGATAGATAGGTGGATAGATAGATTCAGCGAGAGAGAGAGAGAGAGAGAGAGAGAGAGAGAGAGTGAGAGAGAGAGATAGATAGAGAGATAGAGATAGATACATACATACATTGATTGACTGAGAGAGAGAATGAGAGAGAGAGAGATGGATAGATGGAGAGAGAGAGAGTGATAGACATACAGATAGATAGATGGATGGATGAATGGATAGATAAATAGATAAACAGATAGACAGGCAGGCGGACATACAGACAGAGACAGTGATAGACAGAAATAGAGAGACAGACAGAGAGATAGGCAGACAGAGACGGACAGACAGACAGAGACGGACAGACAGACACAGACACACAGATAGACAGAGACAGTCAAACAGACAGAAAGAGACACAGACAGAGCAACTTCTTGAAGAAGTGCAGCCTCAGCGTATGTCTTCATCTTTACGCTTACATAACAACAATGGTCATTTTCTTTCTTCCATCTCTGGCGCCCCTTTTAGAGGCCAGGTCCTGTCCAGCAGGTGGCTTCCTTTCTTGGCTTCAGACCTGAACTCCTGAAAGAACACCATAGCTGGACACTCACTTCCTAAATAGTAATGTTTAGTTGCGGCTTGTTTTTTTTTAACCCACCCCACATAACGTTTTCGTATGTTTGAGATAGCACAAATTTTTAGTAGGTTTTCGTGTTTTTGAGATATCAAAATTTACTAGGTTTTCGTGTTTTTGAGTGATAATTTCAATTAGTATTAGGTTTTCTTTTTTGACTTATACAAATTTAGAAGTTCGTTTTTGAGTGAATAAATTTTTAGTTTGTTTCTAAGATCAACAAAGTTTGGGAGTCATGGTTAATATCGTACAATATTTCGTTTTTCAACGGAAGCAATGTAACCATTTTTACTTAACTCAAACCACCCCCCCATTAAAACATCCGTCCATCTCCGACATTTTCCATCTCTTACTGAGCATGTATCAGTTGTACTATTCATTCACCCCCCCTCCTCTTTATCTATCTTCTACTTAATAATTTTATTTTGTCTTTCTCTTTTTAAATGATAGAATATGTACTAGTGTGTAAAGATAAAGTATTGTAAGTATTTTGCTTCTTTGGTAAATGAGATTCCTTTTTCTTCTTCATACATAGATTTGGTTTTTTTTTTGTTTTGTACTTTTTGCGTTGTTGCTTTCTTCTTTTTTGTGTTGTAAAAAAGTATGTTTGCTTATGCCATGACCCTCTTTAAATAAAATTCATTTAATTCACTTCAATTCAGTTCTCTCCTAGGATGTCCATAACCATCACAACTTAACTCTGAAAACAGACAAAAGATCGCCGAGTCTCAATTCGGCATTGTTTAGGAGAGCGCACAAGAAAACTGGTTGAAACATTGCTTCCTCTCCTTCCCCCCCCCCCCCCCCCCCCACCTCCTCCTCCGCCCTCCCTCGCTCCCGAGAAGCGTTTAGTGCTAAAGGAATATACATGGCTTCTTTCACAGAAGAGTAAAAGGGGCGTAATCTAATATAAACCAAGGCCCTGTATAGACAAACACTTCTTTGTAGTTGGCGGATATGGCTTGTAATCAGATTTCTCTAACGAAATTACACTCAGGCTTGCCTTTGACCACTTTTTCTTTTTGGATGTCTCAGTCTTTCCTGTGTGTAGGAATGCTTAAGTAAGAAAAAAATTAATGGTTTCTTTTTTTGGTAGTTCTTGGTGTAATGTCTCCTTTTTAGGCTGAGTTGGAGAATGTTTCAGTGAATAAGAATGTTGATACTTTTTTTTTTGCTGGTGTATTTTCAGTTTTTTTCTCCATATGCTTGTAATACATATTCTTGTGATAGTCTCATGGAAAGAAAAGAGAGTACCAAAATAGAGTTTGAAAAATCCTTACAACTTCGGCATAGTGTGTTTACGTCAAGTGACTGACACAACCTGTTGACAAACAAGATATTTTGAACCATCCCTAAAGCAACACACACACACACACACACACACCACCACCCATACTACACACACACACCGCGCCACACCTCACCAGCACACGCGCACACACACACACACACCACACACACACACACACACACACACACACTGCGCGCGCACGCGCGTACGTTAAAACCGGTCCACTTTTGGAAATAGGCCATTGTGTGCCGGTGGGAACGGATGACAAAATTTACAAACTGCATACACACGAGGACTGGATGAAAAAAGCACATGAGCGCTTATTCCATTATCTCCGAAAAATAAACCACACACGCACGCGCGCACGCACGCACGCACCCCCCCCCCCCCCACACACACACACACGTGTACGCGCGCGCGCACACACACACACACACACGTGTACACACACATACCCCCCTCCCCCCTCACACACACACGCACACACCCTACACCCTGACCTACCTAGGCCAAAGAGTGACCCGGATGACAACAGCTGTACAAAAATGGCCGACTTGTGTGAAGAAAGAAGGACGGACAGAAGGAAGGAAGGAGGGAAGGACGGAAGGAAGGAGGGAGGGAGAGAAAGCAAAGTGAAGCTAATGGTGATGTTGTAAAGGTCAGCAGCTGATGTGATAGTGCTGAGAACCCGGGCATCTGTCTAATGGAGCTGTTTGAAGAATGTAGGGCACATGCACTTGCAAACAAACAGCGAAACAGCAAGAACACACTGTTTTTCGACAGCCAGAAATAGCGAGGAGGGGTAGTAGAAAGCACAGAGAAAGAGAGAGAGTGAGGATGGAATGAAGAAGGAAGAGAGGGATAGACGAAAGAAGGAAGAGAGGGATGAAACGGTGAATATTAGAAGAAGAAAAGAAGAGAGAGAGAGGAGAGAGAGAGGAATGAGAAGAGAGAGAGACAGAGAAGAGAGACAGATAGACAGACAGACACAGATAAGAGACAGAGACAGAGACAGAATCATCCATCCATCCATCCATCCAGACAGACAGACAGACAAACAGACAGAGAGGTAGACAGACAGGCAGACAGACAGACGGAGACACAGAGAGAGGCTAGGGTTTGCAGCACAACGATCATAAAGTTAAGCCAAACAAATTGGGACTATGCAACTAAAAACAAGGTCTTGACGTCTTGAAACTAAGGTGTTCTCACTACATAAAGGTAAAGGTAAAAGTGTCTCATAACCTATGCGGTCGGTCGTAGGGGAGCGAGGCACCAGATACCTCAACAATTTTTTTAATCACTGCATTGTTGTCATACAACTAGCGGTTGTGTCAGATCCATAGTGAGACAGTTTCTAATTGAACCTAGTCATATGGCAAGGTGAATTCACTGCTTGAGCTAGCTGAGCGGCCATTTCTTCAGATCTCTTTCTCAATGTCTCTGACTTTCTTGGAGCAGCAGCAGCAGCAAGACCACCACCACCCACCACCACCACCACTACTGCTACTACTACTACTACTACTACTACTACTACTACTACTACTCTGCTGCTGCTGCTGCTGCTGCTGCTGCTGCTGCTACTACTACTACTACTACAACTACTGCTGCAGCTGTAGCTGCTATTGATACTGCTGTTGTTGCTCCTCTTCCTACTACTGCTGCTACAACAATAAATTATACTCTTGGCGCGACACGCTCTCCCCGAGGGAGAGCATCCCAACTCTAACACCGATAATTCTGCCGTCACTGAAAGTGATTTTAATTCAGTTTAATTTCATTCAATCCAATCAGATGAGGATGATGTTATAACATCACAGCAGTTTTTCAGCACTAGATTTGAGAGGACGAGAAGGCTGATAGATGTGGAGGAAAGGTGAGAGATAGGATGGCAAAGATTGATAAAAACGACAAAAAGCTACGACAGCAACTTTGTATTTGATGCTATGTACGACTTGCAGCCAGTGAAGCTTGAACAAAGGGTCTGAAAATCATCTGGCTGTTCATGTCTGATCCCCTCACTTCATGCTTGTCTCTTTCTGTCAGTATGTCTGTCTATGTGTCTGCTACAACTTGGGCTGTTGCTGTTATACCATCGCTTTTTTCTTCTTATTCGTCGTTGAACGCTCAGACAGAAATTATTGTTGTCTGTCATAATGAGCACAAATGCGGTGTGCTGCCGTTAAGCGCCTGACAAGTCAGGCCCAGCGCACTCGACTTCGGCATGGGAGAGAATTGTTTTCTTTTAAGTCTTTCTAGAAAAAAGACAGGGATTGGACCAAAAAGGCAGGCAAGAAGGTGACAGGAAAAAAAGGAACAAGGCAGTAACAAAGAGAGGGATAGCAAAAAGGGGATTTCTATCACAGAATCTTCAGAAGATGGGGATGCTGTTTATGCTGACAGACCCTCAGCATCCCCACGGGGGAGCTATTCCACCCGATAATAATTATGATCAAACATGGTAAACATATAAAGATTGCATCGTATCCTTTTCATGACTTAATAGACAAGGTAAAATGATGGAGTGAACAGTTTTGGATCTGGATTTTTTTCTTTCTGTGTTGGTGTATCAATTCAAAGATAACTTGTTTTCTTTCATGTTTGATAACTTCATTTCTGCCTTTGCTATCAACTTTCATCTCAGCGTTTAGCAAAGTTAGCACATTTTTGATCTAATAGAAAGGCATCAGGCATCACAACTTGCTGCAGCCTTTTAATGAGGAGATAGGAGAAGAATTTACGATGTTGCTTCCGTCATTTTTAATGTGTCTGTTTTTCCTGCCATGGTCCCGAGTGTTGAAAACGTCTGGTCTTTTATGTTCTGATAACTCCAGAAAGAAAGGGGTGTGTGTGTATGTATGTGTGTGTATGTGTGTGTGTGTGTATGTTGTGTGTGTGTGTGTGTGTGTGTGTGTGTCTCATATATATATATATATCTGTGTGTACGTACGTGCGTGCGTGTCTCCGTACGTGCATGTGTACGTGCGTGTGTATGCGTGTATGCGTGCGTGCACGTGCGCGCGCGCGTGTGTGTGTGTGTGTGTGCGTGCGCGCGATAACGGCTTTGTTGGGAATGTGTTATTGCCTTCATTATTATGATTTGCTGGCATTGCAGCAGTGCTGTCAATACTGCTGAAGTTGTCAGGGTTATCAAAGGTCATGCAACGGCGGCGGCGGGAGGAGGAAAGGGGGGGGGGGGGGTAGAGCCTAGTGGTTAGGGCATTGGGATCTCGATCTGGTGGCGTGGGTTCGAGCAGTCACAGACGCCCGTTTTAGGGGATTTTTCCCTTGGAGTTAACATCAGTACCGACTCCATTTCCCCGAAAGTCCTTTTGGATGAGACTATACACTGTGGTCCCGTATTCTAACGTACGCATAAAATCTTGCACGAAGGTTAAAACCCGCTCTGCCTTTCAGAAGAATAGGCCATTGCGTGTCGGTAAGAACAGAGGTAAGGTAAAGGTAAAGGAGTCCCATAACCTATAAGGTCGTAGGGGAGCGAGGCGTCAGAGACCTCACTTCTCTAGGGCCAGCATATTGAGGGCGGCGCCCATCTCCTCTCCCTCGCTGCTTTACCTTCCCTGACCCTAAAGAGGGCAGGTACCCATTTACAGCTGGGGGAACTGGGGGAACTGTACTGAAGCCAAGGCGCGCAAACGGTCACCCATCCAACTGGTAACCACGCTCGACGCTGCTTACAGAAGACAAACTTTTTTAAAAAAAATGCCAGCACACTGGTGTTTAGACATCATCTTCGAAGTCGGTATGCGGCTACCTTAATGATGAAGAGAAAACTGTGGAATACGCAAAAATTTCACCATTGGTGAACCTCGGAGCTCTAGCCGAGAAATGAAAACTAACTATTTCATGGAAAACAGCGTAAAGGATTGTAACTTTAAGTATCAAGGCACAAAGGTATCCCAACCAATTTGGAAATCTCCGCTGGGACATTAATACAATCAAAACAAATATTTACGCCATCGTCTCATTTTTTTTGTACATAATTCTTACATTGTGATTTTTTTTGGTGATTGTTATCATTATTGTTGGCAATGTTTTAAGATCGTCATTTTAATGTTTTCAGGTGCGGCCTTGATATATAAAATTATTTGCACTGCTGGTCATTCTTGCTTGCAACATTACTTTGTTGATATTTACGGTCAATATAACAGTTGGGGGTGGTGTTTCTGTTGTTGTTGTTGTTGTTTATTTTGGTTGAACATTCGTGATAATATCATTACCTCCATTTTTGCTTGAACTGATACAGCTTGTTATCAATAGCTTATAAGAAGTCGGGTATTGTGGAGATATCATAGAAAGAACCAAGGGAGAGATTCAACGTGATGCAGTTTCACACGAATAGCATGCGATATTTTGCAAGTGCTTTCTTGGTATTATTTTTTGTTTCTTGGAGAATTGCTATGAGCAGAGGGTGATTGATAATGGCTGTGTGATATGGCTCATATTGGGTTATAAATTCTTGTACACCAAGAGAGAGAGAGAGAGAGAGAGAGAGAGAGAGAGAGAGAGAGAGAGAGAGAGAGAGAGAGAGAGAGAGAGAGAGAGAAAGAGAGAGTTAGACAGAGAGACAGACAGACAGACAGATAGACAGACAGACAGACAGAGACAGAGGATAGAGAGAAAGAAACAAAAAGACAGACAGACACACAGACAGAGATAGAGAGACAGACAGAGATACAGACAGACAGATAGAGACAGAGACGGGCAGAAACACAGACAGAGATAATGAACTTATGGGCCCCGACATCTCAATACCCCAGATGTTAACAACTAAGTGTTTTTCAGCTGCACACATAACATAAAATAGCATCCCCTGGAACACGAATCAATTTCGAGATACAAACTGAAGTTCATGGGGAAACCGATTCCACATTAAACAGAAGTGGAAGGATGTGGCTGCCTGGTGTTATTCCAGTGCTGTGGAAAGAAATGTTACTGCTAAGTGGGGGGGGGGGGGGGATACCCTCTTTTGTGTGTGATCAAAACAGCTTGTTTGGTTTTGTTTGCAATTGCATTTGTTTACGTTACTGTCTACTGGTTATATAGTAAATGAATGTGAGTGAGTGAGTGAGTGTGTGTGTGTGTGTGTGTGTGTGTGTGTGTGTGTGTGTGTGGTGTGTGAAAAGAGAGAGTTAGCAGAGAGAGAGAGAGAGAGAAGAGAGAGGAGAGAGAGAGAGAGAGAGAGAGAGAGAGAGAGAGAGAGAGAGAGAGAGAGAGAGAGAGAGAGAGAGTAGAGAGAGAGAGAGAGAGAGAAAATGAGAGAGTGACAAAGTCAAAGTCAAACTTTTATTTCCAGGTGGTACATTGAATAAGCAAAACACTTGCTTTTTTTCGTCAAGCCATCTAAGAAGAAACCCAATAACAACAACAAAAAACAAAAACAAGAAAAATACCACATCTTATTGAAAGGAAATTATAATGGTAAGATGACGATGGTGACTTCGACGATGATGACGATAGTGTGTGTATGTGTGTAGTGTGTGTGTGTGTGTGTGTGTGTTGTATTGTGTATGTGTGTGTGTGTGTATGTGTGTGTATGTGTTGTATGTGTGTGTAGTGTATGTGTGTGTATGTGTGTATGTGTATGATGTGATGTGTGTGTGTGTATGTGTGTGTATGTGTGTATGTGTATGTGTGTGTGTGTATGTGTGTGTGTGTGTATGAGTGTGTGTGTGTGTGTGGGTGCGTGTGTGTGTGTGTGTGTGTGGGTGCGTGTGTGTGTGTGTGTGTGTGTGCGTGTGTGTGTGTGTGTGTGCGTGTGTATGTGTGTGTGTGTGTGTGTGTATGTGTGTGTGTGTGTATGTGTGTGTGTGTGTGTATGTGTGTTGTGTGTGTGGTGTGGTGTGCGTGTGTATGTGTGTGTGTGTGTGTGTGTGTGCATGTGTGTGTGTATGTGTGTTGTGTGTGGGTGCGTGTGTGTTTGTTTTGTTTTGGGTTAGTAAAAAAGTTTTTTTGTGAATGTTTTGGAAATGTTTCTTTAACGTTATATTTTGGTGGTTGTTTATGTGTCTGTGATGCTTTCCCTTAAAAGGACGCATTTATCATTTTTTAAATCTTTCTTTACCGCTTTCCTTCTTTCTTTGTTTTCCTCTTTCTCTTTCTTACTTTTGCCTTCTTCCTGTCTTTTTGTCAGTCTTTCTGTTGATCTGTCGAAGATTCTTCCCCTTTTACTTTCTTTATTTGTCTTTGTTTTTCTTTCTATCTTTTTCTTAGTTTTTCAATCTGTCTGCCTGTTTTCTATCTTACTCCTTATTAAATCCCTCATTTCCGTCACTTAATTAGATTTGTATCCTTGAACAGCTCATTTTGCTTTTACAAAAAAGAAAAATGTCATGAATGAAATAATATCTGTTAATAAAAAATATATAAGTTATAGCATCTGTATATCTACCCATTTAGTCTTTTATTTCGAAATCGTTTTTCTTTTCGTTTCAACAGATTCCTTTAAAAAAATAATAAAGCAAGATGTCGGAAACCGGAAGTGTAATCTTGACAAGATGACAAATAAATTTATGATCATCATGACCCCTCTTTTCTTTCATCATGCCTCTGTGTATCTTTGCTATTATCTGTGATGTGAGTGGTTTATTGCCCTCATTATTTCCACGATGAACACTGTCTTTGGAGTACGTGTTGTTATCGATACCGAAACAAGATGTTAGAGTTATCAAAAGCGAAGTACTATTCTTTTCCTCGTCTCGTCACTGTCTTCCCTTTATTGGGTGGACTACATCCTGTACTGCCTGGTCTTTTCCTCTGCTTGTAAGAGGGGGGGGGGGGGGGGGGGTAGTCTGGTGGTTAGAGTGATACGCTCGTGATCTGCTGACCCGGGTTCGAATCTCGTTCAAGAGGATTTTCCCTCTGGAGTTAACATCAGTGCCGACTCCACTCTCCCCAAAAGTCCTTCGGATGAGACTGTAAACTGAGATCCTGTGTGCGAACGCACGCAGAACATCTTGTAGACACGTTAAAAGCCGTTCCGCGTTTTGGAAGAGTAGGCCATTGTGTGCCGGTAGGAACGGATGACAAAATTTACAAAATTGTACACAAACAGGGATTGGATGTAAAAAAAAAAGCACATGAGTGCTTATTTCATTGTCCTCGAACCAAAAGAATAAAGAATTAAAAAAAAGTAACTCTTTATTTTTATGGGCTACTTATAAGCATCAATATTTGTTTTTTCATCAGTCTGTAGCCGAGATAGTCCGACTTCAGAGCAGCTCATTTCTTTGTACAGGATGCATGCTGGGTATGCTTATGTTTCCACGTAGAAGCAAAAATGAACCATTGTTTGGTTTGATTGTATTACAGTCCCAGCGAAGCCATACGATTTAGGGACTGTGCCGTCAACCAAACCATCACCCCATCGTTGTGTAAAGCATGGAGAAAAACAGTTAATTCACATCATCCATCACTGCATGGAGACTAGGTGATATTTTGCCAGGCAGTTACACAGCAAGGGACTTGACTTCAGGGCTGGTGGTGTACACACAGTGTGTGATCAATAATGTCTCTGACATTTTGGGGCCTCATATTGGGACATAAATCTTTAAGTAAGAGAGAGAGAGAGAGAGAGAGAGAGAGAGAGAGAGAGAGAGAGAGAGAGAGAGAGAGAGAGAGAGAGAGAGAAAGACAGAGCGAGAGAGAGAGAGAGAGAAGAGAGAGAGGAGAGAGGAGGGGGGGGGAGGGGAGAGAGAGAGAGAGAGAGAGAGAGAGAGAGAGAGAGAGGGGAGAGAGAGAGAGAGAGAGAGAGATAATCATCTTTATTTTTACGGGTTACATATTATAAGCATCCATATGGTTTGTTTCTTTTCGTCAGCCACATACTCTGATCAGGGACTTCCATAAACAAAACAAAAAACAAGGAGGGGGGAGAGAGACACAATGACAATGACAAATTCTTTTATTTCGAGGATAATGAATAAGCACTCATGTGCTTTTTTACATCCAGTCCCCGCCCGTAGGGATACATCTTAATATTAACCCAATACTTATACTCTCACACAGTAGAGACAAAGGGAAATAACCCTTTTCAAAACAAATAGTCGCCCCAAAAACAACAACAAACAAACAAACTCTAAAAACACCACCCCTTTCACCCCCCAAAAAACCCCAACCAAAACAAACAAACAAAAGAAAAAGAAAAAACAAACTAATAAAAAGAAGAAAAAAAGAAAACAGAGAAAAACAAACAACAAAAACAACAAGAATAACAACAAAACCAAGAAAAAATAACAACCAAACTTAGAAAGTCATAAAAATAAACATCTACACATTTTCAAATGGTACACATACTTGTCACATGTGACAATAAGATATTGAAATATGGCCTCTATTAAAACTTAAGTATTGTCGACAAGCCCAATAAAGTATTGAAAATATTAAGTATGAGACTTTCATCAGGATACACTATAACTATAAGCAAAACGATAAAAGGTGAGAGAGAGAGAGAGAGAGAGAGAGAGAGAGAGAGAGAGAGACAGACAGACAGACAGACAGAGAGACAGAGACAGAGAGTGTGTGTGTGTGTGTGTGTGTGTGTGTTTCAGAAATAATATCAAATATATAATTCTCAAAACAGTACACGATCACCAACATTCATTTTTGATCATACTCGTTCAAATTATATGTCACACACCCAAAAACAACAGCAACAACAACAACAACCCCCCCTCCCAAACAAAATTAAAAAAATCCAGGACAACCCAAAACAACAACAACCACCAAAGAAAGATAGACAAAACAAAAATCAAAACAAAACAAAAAACAACAACAACAACAACAAAGCCAAACTTATAGAGTAATAAAATTGAGAGAGAGAGAGAGGGGGAGAGAGAGAGAGAGAGAGGGTGGGGAAGAGAGAGAGATAGACAGACAGATAAACACAGACTCACAGAGCTACTCAAAAGCCTTCCCAAACTGGGCCCCAAAAGATTGCTTTAGAAAACTACTAAACAAACAACATATTCATCGTAAAGCCAAAAAGAAAGGACATCATTTTGCGGAGACATATAGAATGTGATGCTATGAAAAGATGACTGTGCTTTGATTAAAGCAGGAGGAGGAGGAGGAGGAGACAGGTCTCATGTCAGGGTGGGAGGCAAAGAAGCTTCAATGGCGAGAGGTGATGGTAAAATGCCTTAGCTTTCTTCTTCCTCCTCACTGTTGTTTTTCTTTCTTTCTGTCTTTCGTTTACATCGTTGCTTTTCCACCCCGTTTCCTTTCATTACATTCTTTCCTTTTCCTTTCCTTTTCTTTGTTTCTTTTCTTTCTGTGTTTATTTGTTTGTTTGCTTGCTTGCTTGTTTGCTTCTTTCTTTGTTTTTTGTTTCTTTCTTTGTTTCTTTCCTTTCTTTCTTTCTTTCTTTCTTTTTTTCTTTCTTTCCTTTCTTCATTCCTTCCTTTCTGGGAAACATTCTATAGGAAGCAGTTACTCTAATGAAGAAATAAATACATATTCAGAGGGGAAGATACACATAAAATTAATCGGTGGCGCTGCACTTGTGGCGACAATATTTCCCCAGAAAGAGGCCTGATTTTAACAAAGGAACATGTCTTGACTGAAGGGGTATACAATACAACACAACACAACACAACACAGCACGCATCGTTCAGCACAGGACAATTCAATTCAATACAGTGTAAGGGGACGGGATAGTTCAATGGTCAGAGCACTCGCTTTCCCCCAGCCAAAGTTAAGCAGCATCGAGCGTGGTTACCACTTGGATGGGTAGCCGTTTGCTCTCCCCTTGTTTCAGTACAATCTCCCAGTTCACCCATTTGTAAATGGGTACCTGCCTCTTTAGGGTCAGGGAAGGTAAAGCAGCGAGGGAGAGGAGATGGGCGCCGCCCTCAATATGCTGGCCCTTAGAGAAGCTGAGGTCTCTGACGCCTCGCTCTCCCACGAGCTTATAGGTTATGAGACACCTTTACCTTTACTTTTTACAAGGCAATACAAGTCAGTTGAACACAATTCAGTACAATACAATACAATACAATACAATACAACACAATCCAACACAGTGCACTACAACTCAACACAACACAACACGATCCAATCCTATCAGTCTGGAATACAACCAGCAAAGAAGTAAAACATATATCATCACACTGCTTGTATGAAGTGTTCAAAGTTTCATGAAATCGCAGACGTGCGGTACCTTCCAGTAAACACACTGCCCCACAAGGAGTGAGCATGCTGTTTTAATTCTCTGTAATCTCACTTGAAATATGGAGCCTCTTGGAAAACCTTCTGATACTCCAAGACCGGCCGTGTTATCAGCTTTCGCCTTTGAAAGGTAATAAATAATGTATATTATTTTCACAGCTGGAGAGCGAGCGAGCGAGGAGAGGAGAGGAGAGAGAGAGAGAGAGAGAGAGAGAGAGAGAGAGAGAGAGAGAGACAGACAGACAGACAGACAGACAGACAGACAGACAGACAGATGTTATATGACAGGGTCATTTAATTCAATCTCCCCATGTAGAAACATGTCTCCTGATATTTCCGCTTGTTTTGGAAACAACCAGTAACAAATGATTTAGATTGTCAACGCTCCATTCCTTCTTCTTTCCTTTCTTCCTTCATTTCTTCATTTCGTTTTTCTTTATTTTCGTCCTTCCTGCCTTATTTTCTTTCTACTTTTCTCCATTTCTTCATTCTTTCCTTCCTTCCTTCCTTCTACCAATAATTTCTTCCAATATTCTTGCCTTTCTTCATTCTTTCCTTCTTCCTTCTTTTATGATTTTCTTCCTATATTCTTGCCTTTCGTCATTTCTTTCTTCGTTCTTTCCTTCCTTCTACTATGATTTTTTTCCTTTCTTCTTTCCTTTCGTCATTTCTTCTTTCTTTATGTTTCTGCCTTCCTGCTTTCTTCCCATCTCCCTTTCTTTTATCCTGCTTTTTTTTCTCCTTTCTATTTTACTTTCTTTTCTTCTCCTTTCCTTCCTGCTTTCATCTGTCTGTTTCTACACACCCCACACCACTTAACCTTTTCTCTCCCCTCCACTGTCTTCAAAGCCATGAACTGACTGAACACAACAGCTAACAAGTGATGATTAAAACTGTAGAATTTACAATCCGCAATTGACTTGTCTATCGCCTCTACACTCCCTCCTCTGTCTGCTTGTTTGTCTGCTTGCCTCTATGTGTGTGTGTGTGTGTGTGTGTGTGTGTGGAGAGAGAGAGAGGAGAGAGAGAGAGAGAGGAGAGGAGAGAGAGAGAGAGAGAGAGAGAGAGAGAGAGATAGAGAGAGAGAAAGAGGGGAAGAGAGAGGGAGAGAGAGAGAGAGAGAGAGAGAGAGAGAGAGAGAGAGAGGAGAGAGAGAGAGAGAGAGAGAGAGAGAGAGAGAGAGAGGAGAGAGAGAGAGAGAGAGAAGAGAGAGAGAGAAAGAAGGGAGAGAACTCGAACTCGAACTCAAACTTTTTTATTGAGATTAATTAATAAGCTCAGGGCTTTTTTGATACGCCATGCTATCAACAAAATTATACGCAAACAGTCATTATCAACATTTTGAAACACACCAAAATAAGATTAAAAATGATTGTTGTAATCAAACACTATAATGAGAACTAGATACAAAGACGATGACTGTTACACAAGGGAAACAATGGAGAAGGAAAGAAAAGCAAAAAACCAACCAACCAAACAAACCAGAAACAAACAAACGAAAGAACAAACAAACAAACAAGTTTAAAAAGGTACACACACAGACCTAACAACAGAGAGGAAGAGAGAGATGGGAGAGAGAGAGAGAGAGATGGAGAGAGAGAGAGAGAGAGGAGAGAGTGAGAGAGAGAGAGAGAGAGAGAGAGAGAGAGCGAGAGAGACCGAGAGAGAGAGAGAGAGAGAGAGAGAGAGAGAGGAGAGAGACAGACAGACAGACAGACAGACAGACAGACAGACAGACAGCGGCAAAACAGCAAAAGAACAGAAGAGTGAAGGGGGCAGGGGGGGGGGGGGTGCTGGCTTAAAGAGTTATGGAGAGAGAGAGAGAGAGAGAGAGAGATGGAGAAGAGGGGAGAGAGAGAGAGAGAGAGAGAGAGAGAGAAAGAAAGACAGACAGACAAACAGATAGACAGACAGACAGACAGACAGTAGGAGGTCTTCAAAGAAGAATGTCCCTTTCAAGCAAGTGTTTCCGCCCTTAAGTTTACACTTCGGGGGATTCTGATCCCTGTACAGGTCATGCTTTCTAGAGGCCGGTCTGCTGCTGCCTTGTTCTCTGCTGCTGCCTTGTTCTCTGCTGCTGCTGCCTTGTTCTCTGCTGCTGCTGCTGCCTTGTTCTCTGCTGCTGCCTTGTTCTCTGCTGCTGCTGCCTTGTTCTCTGCTGCTGCTGCCTTGTTCTCTGCTGCTGCTGCCTTGTTCTCTGCTGCTGCTGCCTTGTTCTCTGCTGCTGCTGCTGCCTTGTTCTCTGCTGCTGCCTTGTTCTCTGCTGCTGCTGCTGCCTTGTTCAATGCTGCTGCTGCTGCTGCCTTGTTCTCTGCTGCTGCTGCTGCCTTGTTCTCTGCTGCTGCTGCCTTGTTCTCTGCTGCTGCTGCCTTGTTCTCTGCTGCTGCTGCCTTGTTCTCTGCTGCTGCTGCCTTGTTCTCTGCTGCTGCTGCTGCCTTGTTCTCTGCTGCTGCTGCCTTGTTCTCTGCTGCTGCTGCTGCCTTGTTCTCTGCTGCTGCTGCCTTGTTCTCTGCTGCTGCTGCCTTGTTCTCTGCTGCTGCTGCCTTGTTCTCTGCTGCTGCTGCCTTGTTCTCTGCTGCTGCTGCTGCTGCCTTGTTCTCTGCTGCTGCTGCCTTGTTCTCTGCTGCTGCTGCCTTGTTCTCTGCTGCTGCTGCTGCCTTGTTCTCTGCTGCTGCTGCCTTGTTCTCTGCTGCTGCTGCTGCCTTGTTCTCTGCTGCTGCTGCCTTGTTCTCTGCTGCTGCTGCCTTGTTCTCTGCTGCTTGCTGCCTTGTTCTCTGCTGCTGCTGCCTTGTTCTCTGCTGCTGCTGCCTTGTTCTCTGCTGCTGCTGCTGCCTTGTTCTCTGCTGCTGCTGCCTTGTTCTCTGCTGCTGCTGCCTTGTTCTCTGCTGCTGCTGCCTTGTTCTCTGCTGCTGCTGCCTTGTTCTCTGCTGCTGCTGCCTTGTTCTCTGCTGCTGCTGCTGCCTTGTTCTCTGCTGCTGCTGCCTTGTTCTCTGCTGCTGCCTTGTTCTCTGCTGCTGCTGCTGCCTTGTTCTCTGCTGCTGCTGCCTTGTTCTCTGCTGCTGCTGCCTTGTTCTCTGCTGCTGCTGCCTTGTTCTCTGCTGCTGCTGCTGCCTTGTTCTCTGCTGCTGCTGCTGCCTTGTTCTCTGCTGCTGCTGCCTTGTTCTCTGCTGCTGCTGCTGCCTTGTTCTCTGCTGCTGCTGCCTTGTTCTCTGCTGCTGCTGCCTTGTTCTCTGCTGCTGCTGCTGCCTTGTTCTCTGCTGCTGCTGCCTTGTTCTCTGCTGCTGCTGCCTTGTTCTCTGCTGCTGCTGCCTTGTTCTCTGCTGCTGCTGCTGCTGCCTTGTTCTCTGCTGCTGCTGCTGCCTTGTTCTCTGCTGCTGCTGCCTTGTTCTCTGCTGCTGCTGCTGCCTTGTTCTCTGCTGCTGCTGCTGCCTTGTTCTCTGCTGCTGCCTTGTTCTCTGCTGCTGCCTTGTTCTCTGCTGCTGCTGCTGCCTTGTTCTCTGCTGCTGCCTTGTTCTCTGCTGCTGCCTTGTTCTCTGCTGCTGCTGCTTTGTTCTCTGCTGCTGCTGCTTTGTTCTCTGCTGCTGCTGCTGCCTTGTTCTCTGCTGCTGCTGCTGCCTTGTTCTCTGCTGCTGCTGCTGCCTTGTTCTCTGCTGCTGCCTTGTTCTCTGCTGCTGCTGCTGCCTTGTTCTCTGCTGCTGCCTTGTTCTCTGCTGCTGCTGCTGCTGCTGCCTTGTTCTCTGCTGCTGCTGCTGCCTTGTTCTCTGCTGCTGCCTTGTTCTCTGCTGCTGCTGCTGCCTTGTTCTCTGCTGCTGCTGCCTTGTTCTCTGCTGCTGCTGCTGCTGACACCGGGAAATGAACTCCGCACCCAGCATCAGTTTGGATGTTTGAAGTGTTAAGGCATCAAGTCGGAGACCTTTGTATTGTGTTGTGTTGGTTTTGATTTGCATTGCATTGCATTGTTTTGTTTTGTATTGTTTTGTATTTCATTGAATTTTATTGCATTGTGTTGGGTTGTACTGTGTTGTATTGTATTCTGTTATATTGCATTGTATTGTATTGTGTTGTACTGTGTTGTATTGTAATGTATTGCATTATATTGTATTGCATTGATTTTTTATTGTGTTATATTGTATTGC
Organism: Rapana venosa; assembly: GCA_028751875.1. NCBI lineage: Eukaryota > Metazoa > Mollusca > Gastropoda > Neogastropoda > Muricidae > Rapana > Rapana venosa. Next base: position 8,509,166 of record CM054142.1, read on the forward strand.
TTTGTTTTGTACTGTATTTTATTGTATTGCATTGTAGTGTATTGTATTGTACTATCCTGTATTGTATTGTACTATTTTATGATGGGTGTGATAGATAAGCTTTGTGTTTACAAATATTATCCCGACCATCCTGGTTTGAAAATTTCTAGTTCGACTGATACCGATTTGGATGTCTATAAACAAAAATATTGATGCTGTATAATAGTGCTAATGTTAATCAATTTCCATCCTTGTTCAGGACAATTGTGGCTATTGCAATCATGATCCACAAGTACAAAGAATCGGTTGTTGTTTTTCAAAGTTGAACACTTTTTGCATACCAGTATCTTGATTTTCCTCATTCAGTTCCCCCCGCCCCCCCGAGAAAAAAAACAAACTTCCGTGTATTGTAACCTAAGGCCAATGTAGATATATATCAAAACTGTTTAAAGTTCAATGTACTCTCATTTGTGAAACACACACACACACACACACACACACACCACACACACACACACACACACACACACACACACACACACACGCACACACAAGATTTCAAGATTTAATTCTTTTCACCCCTTTTGGGGTATGAAGGATTAAAAGCAAATTGAACAGGAGAATAAACTTAACAGCAAAATGCCCCAAAATAATATGAATACTAACAGTAATTGAAAAACGATTTCACTGCATAATGATAACCAAACAGTATTAATGACTCAATACAATTTTTAAGTATACACATTTCTTTAAAAGACACAATCTACACTTGTGAAAGACAAATTGAAATTTCAAGAAATACCTGAAAATCTTATGAATTTTGAGACACACACACGCACACACACACACACACACTCACACACACACATACACACACACACACACACACGCACGACACACACACACACACACGCACATACGACACACACATACACACACACACACATACACACACACAACACACACACACACACACACACACACACACACACACACACACAGCTGACGACACACAAGGAGGTGTCTGGACACTCGCCTAGCTTGAAACTTTGTGCAGGAGTGATCCAGTGTCTTGTTTTTGGTTGTTATCAAAAGGGGCTGGCTACACTAGCCAGCCAGGAGATAACTGCTTCACAGTGACAGAGCTCTACCAGCCGGGCGCTAGACAAGTGGCGTGGAGTGGAGTGGAGTGGAGTGGAGTGGCTCATGGATGGTTTGTGTGTGTGTGTGGGGGGGGGAGGGTGCAGTAAAGGCTGTAAATCCTCCCCTTCCTTTAATAACTGGTGACTGAGTCCCTTTTGTGCATGCCCTCAGTTTGTGTCACTCTCTGCAGCGCTGTGTGATATGAAGGGGGCAAAGACAGTTGGGTGGGTGGGTGGTGGGTGGGGGAAGAGGGGTGGGGTGGGGGGGGGGGGGGGGCGGTTAGGGATGGGAGCGAAAGAGAGATAGAGAGAGATAGAAAGACACGGACGTGGGGAGAGAGAGCGAGAGAGAGAGAGAGAGAGAGAGAGAGAGAGAGAGAGGAGAGAGAGAGGTGAGAGATGGAGAGAGAGGCAGACAGGCAGAGAGAGAGAGAGAGACAATGACAATGACAATGACAAATTCTTTATTTCGAGGATAATGAATAAGCACTCATGTGCTTTTTTACATCCAGTCCCCGCCGTAGGGATACATCTTAATAATAACCCAACACTTATACAGTCTCACAGTAGAAACATGGGGAAATAACCCTTTTCGAGAGAGAGAGAGAGGAGAGATGGAGAGAGAGAGGGAGGAGGGGAGAGATGGAGAAAGAGAGGGAGGGGAGAGATAGGGGGAGGGGGTGTGAGGTCAAAAACAGAGAAGAGGACTGAGCAAAAACAAGAAAAAGAAAAAAGTGCATGAAGATGAGGAAGAAGGAAGAGACCAAAACAGCAACAACACAGCAACAGCAGTAAACAAAAACAGCAAAACAGTAACAACAACAGCTGCAGCAGCAACAGCAGCAACAACACCAACAACAAGATAAACAGCAAAAAAAACAAGAAAAGGAAAAGAAAAAAACCCTCTTGCTCCCCAAACCATGAAAACCCATCACATTTTGGATTCAGGCAGTGTGGCAGAGGACCCCATCATGAGATCTGTCTCTTTATACATAAGCCTTCATCATCAAGACAGTCTATATAGAGGGCTGTTTTTTGTTTGTATGTTTGTATATATGTTTATGTTTTTGTTTGTATGTATGTATGTATTTTCGTTTTTCTGCTAAAGCTCCGAGGTTCACCAATGCTGAGATTGCACTGATGCGACCTTTCACCCACCATAGAGGTAGCCACATTCCGACATCGGGGACATATTGTGTAAATGCCTCATGGCTGCTGTGTATCCAAACCGATGACAAACGTCTGAAGGTGTCCCTCAAGATGTGTATACCCACCCCGTTCCTCAATGGGCCATCCATCATCCAGGGTTCAAAGTGCCAGGGCAGGGAAGCTGGACTTCAGAGTGTCCGCGATTATCAATCAAGTGAGGCAGATTTATCTTCCAATTTATGGCTGATTTGTGACATAGTTGTCAGACCCTCACAACTGAAAGATAAATCATTTTCCACACGGATGAGCCCTCTTGACTCGTATTTGTCAGTCTCTCCAGTGGTGATTGTGGCATTGTTTCAGGCTGATGTTCTGCCCATATCAGCGTGTGGGGCAGGGAGGTCACCGAGAGAGCTGCTGCTCTCAGTGTCACAGGCTTAGAAGGACATTCTGAGAATTCTTCATTCGTGTATTGGACGATCAAGGTATTGCTTAGGGAAAGGCACACCTGGGGAGAGATCAGGAAGCTAGAGCCGATTAAAACGTTACAGTGTTGTGTTGTGCTGCATTGTGTTGTGTTACATCATATTGTATTGCATTGTGTTATGTTGTATTGTGTTGTGTTGTATTGTGTTGTATTGCATTGTATTGTATTGCATCGTATTGTATTGTGTTGTACTGCATTGTACTGTACACCACTGTCAGTCACTGCATATTTCTCTCCGTGGAACTCAGGCGGCATGCTCTCTCTCCCCGGAGACAGTGTGTTGCCACAAGGGCAGCGCCATCGATGCATTTTCAAATGTTTGTGTCTGCTGTGTATTTGTTTCCCATTCGGAGTGACTCTTGTCTACCAAGGACATATATATATATATATATATATATATATATATATATATATATATATATATATATATATATCTCTGTTTACGAGGGTTCTTTTTCAAGCAATGAGTGCATGTCGCACACGAGGCCTCGGTTTATAGTTTCACCCAGAACACCCGCAACTCAATGTCCAATGGATGGGAGAGAAATGCTCGGGTCTAAACGGGTGTGAAACCAGCACATGTCACTTTTCTGTACAGGTGCGCGACCTCTAGACCACCAGTCCACCAACTGTTCTCACAGAGAGAACTGTCCACTCGCTGCCTTCAGCTCCATACAGTTGTTGTTGTGACTGAATTTAAGTCCCAGCGGAGATTTCCGATTTAGGAACTGTGGAAAGGTGTCCAGAAGGAGCAGGCTAAAAAGACTGTGAGGAGGTGGCAGTAGGATGGTCTGTGGGATGGGGCTGTACTGTCTGAAAGATGTCTTGCGGCGTGTGAGTTAATCTTCTGCAGAATCAGTGGAAAGAAGTTAAAAGGATGGAAAGGATCAGGCAGAACGGATATCAAGTAAATAAAAGGTGTCCCATAACCTACCTAAGGGAGCGAGGCATCAGAGGCCTCAACTTCTTAAAAGGCCAGCATATTGAGGGCGGCGCCCATCTCCTCTCCCTCGCTGCTTTACCTTCCTTGACCCTAAAAAGGCATGTACCCATTTGCAACCGAGTGAACTGGGGGACTGTACTGAAGCCAAGGCGCGCAAACGGTC